>OV121133.1:47860040-49110040 GCA_921294245.1 Brassicogethes aeneus
GAGTATTTCCACCGTCTTGGTTTAATCTAGGCTTGCTATAGACACAGTAGCCAGCGAATTTGGGGGCCTGGGCTGTTTTAATTCTTGTCTCGGTGATAAGCAGAAGATCTGAAGAGAGTTATTTGATCAGCCCTTCGATTTCCAGTTTCCTGGACATAATACCGTTGACGTTCCATAAAATGATGTTGAGTGATGGCGCTTACAATTTTGAGGCATTAAGTGAGACGAGATGAAATGGACTTGGATGGATGAATTTTATTGGTGAGGCATTAATCGAGCTTATCAAAGAGGCCATCAACTCGGAGCTTGAAAGTTGCTGGCATTTGTTTTCAGCCTGGCTATATGTCATGGTATGAAGTTGTGGTGACGTTTTTTATTTACAATCAATACTTTAGTCTCCAATTACGATTTACTACTAGGTATTTTAAAAGATTTTCGAGTAGAACGGCAATTTGTAAAGAACATATTCAACTTACAGACTTGCTTAAATAGACATTTTTTAAGATAATTTTATCCTGTATAAAGATTTTAGAACCGAAATTCGAAAAAAATATTCTTAGTGTACGAGCGGAAGAAGAAAAGAATAAAAAATTGTTTTTAATGGTTTTTAAAGGGAAATGGGGACATTAAGGATTTCCTTCAGTGCGGAGGAGGCACTTGAACGGCTCCTGGAAACATACTTTCCAGGCTCAGAAATTCTGCAAACTGTCGAACCACCAAGGCAAGCTTCACCAATTACTAAATATTTTTATGTTTTATTTAATTTTATGTTAGTCAGTTGACTGGTCAATTGCACAAAAACAATTTGACCGGTGAATTCCACCACCCTAGTCTTAACTATTGGTTGATTTACATACGATTTAAATTAAATAATAAATAAAATTAATTATATTTATAATAATTTACGAAAAAATATTATACCCTTAGGCGTTTAAAAATTCTTAGACGTTTTTTAAATAATAATTATTAAAATAATAATAAAAATAATATTAATACTGATCTTTATTTATGTTAATGTGTACAGTTACTTTTACACAGGTCAAAAAACTAAAAACTAAAACATTAATGGTTACAAAAATAATAAAAAAATAAAATTAATTAGAATATACACTAGGGTGATTCATTTCCGCAAAGTTTTTTTTTTCGGTGCTACCTATAGAAAAAAAAAATTTCACCAAGGTAGAGCTCTTAATATCAATTTTAAGTATTTGCAGTTTAAATTTAAAGTTTTCCCATTTAAAATGCATGTTTAAAAAATGATTTTTTTTTCAAATTTCTAATGCTCGTCCGCTTTTTACAATATTGTGAATCGGTTTTATGGACCTTATAGGGAATTTCACGCTCTTCAAAATTGTCTTTGTGTTTTTTTGTGTAACTCGTAGTGGTTCGCCAAAGTTCAATTTTTTGAATGAACATTTTTTTTTTGCAATTTTTCGCAAAAAATAGTGAAAAAAAGAGCTGAATAGTAAAAAATAGTCTTTTAACAAATATTTGATGAATTTACGGCCATTTTTATATCTTAAAACGTAAGTAATTGATAAATATTAACCAATTATGCTATTTAAATTAACTTTCTTATTTACTATCGATATAATTCTCTACAACAATAACTTTTTCAGAGATATTATGATTTCTGACTAAAAATAAATATAAACATAACATTCATAAAAAAAAACAACAAAACAGATAACATTATTAGATAATACATATATATATATATATATATATATATATTGCAAATTTAATAAAAATGTCAATAGTCATAAATAAACAAGTTGATAAATATTAAAGTATTTCGACTTTTATACAAAGCAAATTAAGATTTTATTTTATTTTATGACGTAACTAAGCGGCACGGCAGTGATGACGTTTTTTATCTATTACGTCACAAGCGTGCCCGTAAAAAATAAATTGCAGGCACTCTAACGTACACCTAGTCACTTTTTTCTCGGACTAATCACTAAATACAACAAACAATATATTTTGGGGTTAAGTATAACATAAAGCATCAAACCCGTTTACAAAGACAATAGAGTCGCTAACGTCATACTAATTAACTAGAGCAATCATAAAATTGTAACAGTTGCTTTCCCAATCAAATAATTATCATTATTTTTTTACTTATGTTCGAATATGCCATCAAAATATTATTTAGTGGAATTATTCAAATAGCAATTTCTACTTATACAATATTGAAGCAAATGAAGTTGACAATAAAAACAATTTTCTTTTTCGTTAATTTAAGAATTTTGTTAAAAAAATTGAGTAACCTAGGTGAAGCTTCATTTATATTTATTGCTATATTACGGAAATGTTGAAAAATTGCAGAATCCAAGTTGCAATTATATATTTGTTGTTTTTTTTATAAATTAATGTGCTTTTTTATATTTATTATAAGTCAAAAATCATAATAACTCTGGAAAAGTTAAGCCTGAGTTATAGATTGCCTTCCTTCCTTCCTTCCTCCCGTAGAAGATGAACATTACGTAATTGTCACCATTAACATTTCCCGTGTAGGAATTTTTAATACTTTGTGATAATATTTTGCAATTATAGTAATAAAAAAAATCAAAGAATAAAATATTTTTTTAACAAACTCATATTTTGAAGTTATTTTAATATTTTAAAGTATCAATAATTGTTAAGTTTAATTAAAATTAATAACGGGCGATGTTAATGGTGACAATTACGTCAAAAATGTTTATTTAAATCGTAGTGCCAGTTATAGATTCCCGTACCGTCAGGACGGCATTCCTTCCTCCCGTAGAAATTTTTAAGTTTTATCTTATCATCGTAAAGGTCTTTGACATGACCAATCACAGTGCTTGTTATTGACATGCGCTGTAGGGTGACAGGCAGGGCTGGATGCTCCCGTGTACGAGTTTTGGTTCGTCCCGCGCATGACGTCATCTGATGAGTAGTTGCCGTGCGAATACAAGAATAATAGTAATATTATCAAAGAAAATAGAGATATTTCTGGACATAGTGCGTTTTTATTAAACTTAATATTGAAGAAAGTGTTATAATATGGATAATAAATGCTTTCAGTCCTTGATAACATTTAGGGCTGTAGTTTAAGCGTTGGTGTTTTAAATTAAACTTATAGTCACTGTCCAGAAAATGTTTATAGGAAACAGAAGCGGTCTTAACGTAAATATTGTCTATTATTTTTGTGGCATTTAAACACTGTTTCCACAAATCAAACTTTTTCGGGAATCGATTAAATTTAATGTTTTTATTTAAAGGGTTTTTCTTGGACTGGTTGTCCGAATTGCATCCAAATATGCCACACCGCATTTTAATAAATGCAAATGGCACTATACAATCTAAAACACAAACAAAACAAGTTAACGCAACACAAAAACAATAATAAACAAACCTAACAGGTTAACCTAACGCAATAACAATAATTTGAACGCTGAAAAGTAATTCGAACCTTACCGAACACAAAAACGACAAGTTAAACAAAAAGTAGAGCAAGTTAACATCCAAAAGCATCCCAAAAACAAGAATTTTAGCAGTAGATAATTAAAAAGCACGTTAAAGATTTAAAAACACTCATCAAGTGACGTCATTAAGCCCCGCCCAACATGCGCACCATCTTATCTTAAGGTGTATGTATCTTCCCAAGTAGCAAAGGGTTGCCACCGATAATGCTTTACTGTTGCAGCTCTACTTTCTGCTAGTTGATCTTGAGATAATAAAGCTTTATGATTAGGCTTTATGAGCGACTTTAAAGTAAAGTATTAAAACCTTTTTGCAATTATAACCATTTGATCTTAACATTGATTTATTACTGTTAACCAATAATGCTTTTTTAGGGCAACTTGGCCGTAAGAAACGCCTATAGTCCAATAAGCTTTATGAAGGTTTATCAGATGCCTATTGGTTTTAATGGTGCTCGGAAAGTTGGCTTTAATGCATCTGTTAAAGCCGACTCATAGGAGCATTTGGTCTTAGGACTACTTTTCCTCTATGTAATAATGTTACAGAACCAAACAGTAAAAAGGTTTTATGATTGTTCCTAGTAAAGCAGCCATACGTCTTTAATATAACCCATTTGCTTTCCAATTTGCAAATTTGCATGAGTATAAACCATTTTGTTGCTATTATTTCTTTCTTAAAGCATTTTTGTCTTGATAATCGCGAAGAAAATAACTCTTGTCAACATGTCGCCGCCATGCATGACAAGTTTTTTAGAGCAGTGGTTAAAAGTTAAAAAAAGTGTAAATTTGTATAGAAAACAAAGTTTGTCACTGTAAGAGCTGTTAAAAGTTGTTCTTCTGTGTTGTTGGCAAAACATCGTTGAAGGAATACTCATTGTATTCCTTCAACGTCCTGTTCCGACCAAGAGCTAAATACGCATCATTCTATCACAGCAATTAATGCGGTAGAAGACTGAGAAACTTCGGAAGATGGCGAACCTTTAGAAACAATAAAAACATTTTACAATTTTTAGGTTATGTTATCATCTGACAAAGCAGTATAGCCCTGATGGCGATACTTTTGATAAAAATACTGCAAATTTGTTTTAAAATGCTCACACAAAATGCCAATTGGTTTTATGATTGCCTTGAAAATTGCAGTGAAGGGCTTATTAGTTTTAAGAAATAGTTGTAAACACTTTTTAAAGCAATTAAGCTTTTTAGCAGTTGTTTGCAAGAGTACATTGTTTTATAACTGAAACCGCCATTTAAATTAGAAAATATTGCTCCGCCATAATGAAATAATTTTAATCTAAAATACAAATAGATAATATTTTTCAGAAAATTTCAAAAAATTTGGATTTTACGAGCATGTTAATGCTAGAAAATATTTTTTCTATAAGAGATGGCTTGAAAAACGGAATGTAGATCGGGTAAGTAATTTAGCTAAATCCTTTAAAATTGTTTAAACTAAGCGTATTTTAGTGGGCATCATACGTTTTGTGTCTCGGCAATCAACTTTTATCAGTAAAGTGGTATTTGTTTATGATTTTTGCATCCGAAAGTTATAGGTTGACAAAAGATAATAATTTTCTTGTTAAGTTTTTAAAATCAATAATGGCCTATGCTTGTGAAACAGCTTAGTGTTCCATAAGGCAACAAGTATTTGATTAAAGCAATATGGAATTTACAAAGTACAACAATAAAGTAAAAAGGTATATCAATAACTTATTGATATACCTTTTTACTTTATTGTTGTACTTTGTAAATTCCATATTGCTTTAATCAAATACTACATATTGACAATAAGTACAAATTGTCAGCCTATTGCACTTGCAGGTTTTATGACAGCTGTAAGGTAGGTTTTATGGCTGCTGTAAAGTGTGCCTTAGGAGTAATACAATAAAGCAAAATTGCTTTGTGGCTGACACACAAATTGCTCCTAAGGACAGCGATAGGATTCTCCTTTTTAGCCCTATGATGGTTGTATCGAAGCTTTATAGCTGCTGTTAAAGCAAATAGGTTTTAACTAAGCAAGGCAAATTACCCTTAAGAGTAGTTTTATGAAGCCCTTGTATACCTTAAAAAAACCTATTTTGCTACTTGGGTTGGGTGACAGGCGTAATTACAAAATATTTAAAATACATGATTCTTTAGTTTATTAAATAATTTGTGTCTCTAAATAGGATATTTAGATATTGTTTATGATCAATGTCTTTCATTTTTAGAAACGTTGCTTTGTAAAACCCCCTAGTTTCCCGGTCTTGGTAAAGTGGGCGAATCTTCCAACGTCTTGTTTGATGTTTTTTTTTTTCATTATAGGTACTGCCCTACTATGGAAAAAGGCAGTAACTACAAATGCGTTTTCTTGTGCTATGATAAAGCTATGGACATTTTGTATCGTAATTCAACAAAGAAATGCAGTAAACTATCTTTTAAGTAAAATAAATCAGTTAAATACCTACTGCTTATATAAAAATGTAGTTTATGCTAATTTCCCACTTTCTTGTTTAGCAGTTACTGCCTTTCTCCATAGTTGGGCAGTATACAACCAGCTGCCTGGACAATTAAAATTGTGATCACTGCACTAATATATAAATGATTATCTTTCATATTTACACACAATGGGTAAAACGCAGAATATAAACAAAAACAAATGTCAACCATTTTAGATGTCATCGCGCATGGTTACGGAATTTTACACGGAAATCTATAAATTGACTTTTTACAAGACGCACAAATCGTACGGGCACGACTACGGGAGGAAGGAAGGAAGGCAATCTATAATTTAGGCTTTATTGTTGTGGAGAATTATATCGATAGTAAATAAGAAAGTTTAATTTAAATAGCATAATTGGTTAATATTTATCAATTACTTACGTTTTAAGATATAAAAATGGCCGTAAATTCATCAAATATTTGTTAAAAGACTATTTTTTACGATTCAGCTCTTTTTTTTTCACTATTTTTTGCGAATTGTTAAAAAAAATTGCAAAAAAAATGTTCATTCAAAAAATTGAACTTTGATGACTCCTACTGGCGAACCACTACGAGTTACACAAAAAAACACAAAAAAAATTTTGAAGAGCGTGAAATTCCCTATAAGGTCCATAAAACCAATTCACAATATTGTAAAGAGCGGGCGAGCATTAGAAATTTGAAAAAAAAAACATTTTTTTTACATGCATTTTAAATGGGAAAACTTTAAATTTAAACTGCAAGTACTTAAAATTGATATTAAGAGCTCTACCTTGGTGGAAATTTTTTTTTCTATAGGTAGATTAATATTTTGCTTGAGCGCCGAGAAAAAAAAGCTTTTTGCGGAAATGAATCACCCTTATATACACTTTAATAAATAAATGAGAAAAGTAATTGGGGTGCACCCATATTGCATATCTAGTGGCGAAAGGCGGCGATTTCTGAAGAGTGTGATTACTGCACGAGCAAGGCGAGTGTAGGAACATACTGTTTAGATTGATTGATTGATTAATTGATTTAAAGGATACCTCTGTAGGCAGCAGTGCTGCCGCAGCACGTAGGCTGCTTACGGTAGGCACGCATACGCATACCTTAGAAGCCCGCAGCTATTAGGAAAGGCGCAGACTCGCTCTGGTCGGGCATGCATTATTTCCTCTGGTTCCAGATATCTGTCCCCGATGTCTTAGTCTACTATTGACTAAAGCATGGCATTCGCAGACTATATGCTCGGTAGTTTCGTCTACTTCGCTGCAGTACCTATAATCCGCCTCGTTGCTGAGTCCGGTTTTGTGTAGGTGGTATTGACTACCTGTCCTGTTAGGACTCCTGTGATTCCTGTTAGGTTTTATAAATATTTTTGCCTCTTTGCAGTTTGTAGGACCCTTTATAAAGACCCTTTACTGCCTGAGGCCTGTTGTTTTCGCCATTTGTTCTAGAACAGTTTGTAACCGTTAGTTTGACAGTTACCCGTTTATTTTATTTTATTTATTTCTTTATGTCTATAACGGTATAGATGTTAACCGTTGAGTGATTTATTTTAGTTAAATAATTATTAGGTACGTTTTAAATGAGAATAATTGTTTAGTTGTTTATTTACCTTTTTCAAAGAATTTAATTAATCCTATTGGTGTTCCATTTACCGACATGGGCGGAGCGTTGCCTAAGAATGCTAACAGGTTAGGTTTATTTTTAAGGATGTTTTCTTTATTTTATTCTAAAATTGGATTTTGATAGTATGCAACCTGGAACACTCCAGTGAGTTTTGGGTCGTATTTGGCAGTGGGAATTGCAAGTGAGAAATTTCTAGCGAATTTTCTACGCATCAAGTTTTGAGCTGAGCGTTCTTTTCGATTTGACCACTAAAGCGATTAGATGAGAGTTAAGCTTGTGCTTAGATTTTTAAAAATCTCCAATAATATGTGGTAAATCTCTCAGTCTAGTGGTATGGTTTCGACTAAAGCATTTTTCTTGTAGTACGATAAACTTTAACTGAATTGAAATTGTTTTTTTTTACCGACGCTTCCTCCATTTTAGGCAGCAATGTATTTTGTTTTGCGAAGTTTGGTTAAACTATGTCCAGCGTTGGACGGTTCTTTGGAAAAGTAAAAACCTCTTAGACTAAGGGTAGGTAAGTTCGGCGTTTTGTAGTTTTTTTAAGACGCTTAGACGTCACACTATTTTTTTCAGGGTTTTTACGTGGAAGTTATTATGTTTTTTTGTGTGACAGAATGGTTTTTTATCTTGAAGTTGTTGTCGAGCTTCTTACGTTATCGAAAAGCCATCCTGTAAAATCTGACATAATAGGAGATTTAAAGGTCAAGAAATCCAATTTGAAACCCACCCTACCCAACTGTTATCAGGTCGTACTACAGTTTATTTATGCTATTTAAGGTTCACTACACTCTGCCACACTCTCGTGTTATGGGAGAAATTTTAACTTATCATTTGTATTCATTTAATACCAACTCATTAGTGTTTTTATATCATCAATAACTTTTTAGTCATGTCAAAATTAGTCTTTATGACTTTAAATAGGTTTTTGTAAAACGAATATGGCCAGATAAGGGGACCCTAAATTATAACCAATCAACTTTATAAAGTGTTAACATATTCACCAACAGCTAAAATATAATAACATTAAATAGGACACTGGCGCCCAATTTTTATTCGACTTTAGTAAAAACACGTAAGTATCGAAAAACAACATTTGCCCATCGACCTATCTCTCCGCCGCCATAGCCCTCAAGTTGAGGTTACAAGTTCCTGATCTTTTCTTTTTCTTTTCTGTTACCAGACAGGAGGCGACCCCTATGGCAGGTTCTGGCCCTAGGCCGTGTTACTGCCCTCACAAGCCAGCTGGTCGGCTTCCCAGTTGTATTTGAAGCCTCGATGACCAAGTACCCAGATAAGGGTGACCTTGTTGAGCACACTTAGTAATTTAGGGGTTTTTATGCAGTCCAGTGTAAGCCCCATGTTGACCCTTATATGTTTATCCGAGTAGCCTCACTTGGGCGCATATCAAGATGGCATAGATTTCAGTCTGGTATACCGTTGAGTATCAACCTAGTGCAAGGCTTATTCTCGCCCCATGTCGCTCCCCATATACCAGCTCCTGCACCTTCCTTTAGTAAAGACCCGTCTTGTGAGAAAGGGGTCCCGTTGATAGTCTCAGTCCAGGCCTCTGCATGCCCTAAGTTTTCTCCCCTGTGAGCCCACTGTCTCCAATCGTTGAGTCTGACAGAGGCCTCCCGAGCCGAGCCGAGCCGAGCCCGTATCGTGCCGTTCACAAAGAGATGTAGAGGCGCCAGTCACAGTATGGCCTCCGTTGCCAGTGTTGGAGTGGTTCTAAAAGCTCCAATTATGCCCATGCAGGTAAGTCGTTGGAGCTTTTCTAGCTTTTTCATATAGGTGGTCTTTCTCAGCGCATCCCACCATACTAGGCCGCCGTATGTGATCATTGGCCTTAAGGTCAATCTAGAGTCAATGATGACTCCCAGATATTTGACTGATTTGGATTGGGTTAGTCTTGATCCGAAGAGCGTGTAGAGTGTATATACCTTCCTCGTTTAGAATACGAATTAGCCCATCCAGCACTGGGGCGATTGTACCCCTTCCTGCGGGCAGCCTCTGGCTACGGTTAAGCTTATCTCCGTAGTTCCAATCGAGCTTGTAATGATGCTGCTTTCATGCATGACACGGATCCATTTGACAATAGTATGTTCTATGCCAAATCCCTCTGCATCTCCATTTATGGGAGGAAGTAATATTATATGCTCCTTTCATATCTAGCAACGTGCCCAGAGCCATCTCTTTAGGACGGGTTCTTCTCTCCAGGCTGTGAAGAGCGGTCTCCGTCAACATGGCTGTCCTGTAGGCGTGTTGATTAGGATGCATGGGCATTCTTTTTAGTGCCTCATCCCTAATAAATATGTCCACCAGTTTCTCCATAGTTTTTAAAAGAAACGAGGATAGACTGATGGGTCTATAATCCTTTGTCATCTAGTAGTTACAACGTCCTGGCTTTGGGATGAACACCACTCGAACCTTTCGCCAGGATTGTGGCACGTAGCTCCGTGCAAGGAAGGCTCGGAAGAGGCGTATTAAGTGCGGGGTCAGTGGTTTGTAGCATCTTTTGTAAGAGAGCCGGAAAGATGCCAACTGTTCCTGCGCTTTTAAAAGATTCAAATGAGTGGATAGCCCACTTTATGTAGTTTTCTGTCACTACCTTTGCAGCTATCTTCCAGTCAGTTGGCCTTATGCCAGCTGGTGGAGCTTGCCTTGGTGGTTTGACAGTTTACAGAGTTTCTAAGCCTGGAAATTAAGTTTCCAGCAGCCGTTTAAGTGCCTCCTCCGCGGTGGTGCTATAGTCACCGGAGGGAAGCCTTAATGTCCCCAGCTCTCGTCCTGGATTTTTTGAGACAATCTTTTGAAGTTTGTCTACGTTATCGCAGAACGTCCTCCAAGATTCTTTCTTAGACCTTCTTATGAGATCTTTGTACCTGATGCTGAGACTGCTTGTGGCTGTCCCAATCCGCGGGTGTTTTAGACCGCATGGCCCATGGAGAGGGAGCCCAATGTCAAGTCTTTCTTCGTGACGTGACGAAGGTCGGTATAGTGCTACTACTTAGAAATCACCGCATTTCATCACAAAATGTGTACTCTATTTATAATGATACAACGGAAATTCGACTTTCGCTGCCTTTTGAGAGAAAAAAATCGTTAATATTTACGCGTTTTTAAACAAAACTTTTAAATCTTATCTTATCATCGCGTACGAATTCTTCTGTTTCCTTCACTTGCCGAGAGCTGCGACACGTCATGGAAGAGTTCTCTAGCTTAGTCTTCAACATCTCAACATACTGGTCCCAATTTGTGTTCTGGGGGTTCCTAAACCTACTGTTCCCAGCCTCGTGAGTTAGGTCTAAGCAAAAGAGAATGTGTCTGTGAGGTCGGTATAGTGCCACTATTTAGAAATCGCCGCCTTTCATCACAAAATTTGTACACTATTTTTCATGACACAACGGAAATTCGACTTTTGAGAGAAAAACTCATTAATATTATATATAATATATATAATATATTAATCAAAACTTTTTATAAATCCTTGAGTTAATGCTTAAACAAAAATATATTAAACTAAAGATAATAATTGTCTTTATTAAATTAATTATTAAAGAACTTAAGTCGTCTGCTTTCCCCAGAAATCCGCCATTTTCGCATCGCTCAAAAGGCAGCGAAAGTCAAATTTATGCTGCGCATGTCATGAAAAAGCATTAATTAATATAATAAAAATCATTATAGTAGCTCCTTGTATATATCTTTCAAATAGACGTTCTAATTTTAAGACTGTAGTTAAAAATCGTAAAGAAAAGGACCATAGTTGGTACTTTTCTTTATGATTTTTAAAATGTGCTTAATTTGTGCCAACCAGAAAACGTATACTTTTCGAATTTTTTGAACATAACTTTAAAGTGAAAAGATATATCTAACCTAAAAAATGATATAACGAGGTGTAGTACATACAACATGTTATTTTATTAATAATAATTATTATGCTTGACTGTTTTAGTTATTTATTTTTTTAGAATCACCGCACTGTATAAAAAACTTCATTACATGAAATTGTACTGATAAACAATTGAAAATCATCATTTACAAAAAGTTTGGAACGAAAATCCTGAAAATTTCATAAAATGTCAATGTAAACGCTTTATATCTCAACAAATATCAATCTTAGCAATTTAACTGATAATACCTTTCTTAAAGAAAATTAAATTTTCTACAAGTTTGTCATTTACATTTTTTTCAAAGAATCCAGTCACTTTTGAAATATCTTAAAAAATATGAGAATTTTTCACTAAAATAAAATTTAGTGACCCGTACCATCCTACAGGTGCAGATTACAGCTATGGCACATAAAGCATTTTTGTAGAACTTTTGATTACGAGTAAATACCTTTTTGAAAAAATCCAATAGCATAAAATGCGGCTGAGATATAGATATTTAAAAAAAAATAATCAAAGTTTACGTGTATTTTCAATGGGAAATCTTTATACGCTTTGGTAGAGTACTTTGAGTTAATATTAAAGGCTCAAACTTTTAAGAATTTTTTTTTAACATTTTCAACAAGATTTTGAGTTGGGAGCGAAAAAATAAAAATAGTCGTGAAAAAAAAGCACCTTAATATATATATTAGGGTGCTTCAAAAATTAAAATTTAATTTTTTTTTCGCTCTTACCCTCTCAAATATTTCTATTTAATATAAAAAAAATTCTCACCAAATATGGGCGTTTCAGCTCAACTCTAAGAGGTCGCTGTTTTTATTTTAGTTTCCCATTAATTTAACATGAGAAAAAATAATTTTATGTTTGGAATGTTATACCTCTGTATCAAAGTAACTTATGGCAATGATCATTGCAGTTTCTTATATAAAATGTAACGCTCAAATTTTCTGGGGTACCCAAAAAATGAGCATATGAAAATCTTATAATAAAATTAAAATTTCTGTGGTGCATATACTGCAACACATATCGCGTATATCCGAAGCCCTGCGGTGTTGCCTCACTTATTTAGTCAGAAATTGAATAAACATTAATATTAAACCCTAACAGGCGCGTTCGAGAACCAAGTAATATACAGAAATAATAAACTTTAGGTGGCTTGTGTTATAAATTAATATTAATAGTATAAATAATATATATTATATTATAATTTTAAGTAATTTGTTTGTTCACCAATCACTGGGCGAGTACAAGGATGGTCCTTGATCTTGCTCACTTCTCAGTTCTTAATGAACAATGTTAAGTTTACCAGATAAAAACCAATTGGAATTTGTTTTGGAACTGATTTTTATTAAAAACTTATTGAGTTATATACAAATTTACAATATAAACAAAACAGTAGTTATAAACATTTAAAGTAAAACAATATATAAAATTAAACAACAAAAACCAAAAAATGCATCTTTGTTGTGGAACTGCTGGTTGCCGCAATCGGTGCAATGCTGCCTAAGGTGTTCTAGTTTAATCACCTGCTGCTATACGCAACCTTGCACATTCCTGAATTTTTGATAGTAACTTTTTTTAAACTCAAATTGTATTAAAAAAAAATTTCTGTTTAATTTTTAATTATACATATTGGCGACCACCAGCAGAGTGTCCCTGAGATTCAATGGTAATTTCCCTAGTCGTCAGCTCTCAATGTACGTCGATGGAGACTACTACTTAAATGGGCCTGGTACTGGTTAGTTCCATTGGTTGGTCCACCTTTTTTTTGTTTATTGCGTCGTCTGAACCTCCAGATGCAGCAGAAGGTTGTTAATACGAAGCCAACAAGTTGTGGTGCTAATAAGAATTGAGTGATGAATTGAGTGATGAACCACCTTCTTCCACTGAAAATCCTCGATTGTTTCCTGTATGTCGCTTTGTTGGCTTCTCAGCTCATTTATATCCTCTTCACTTGGCTTCATTATTTTTTCATCTATTTCGATTGTTTTTATATTTGACCTGGAAATGGTCAAATTGACATCCACGGGCCGAGTAATTAAACAAATTTGATGCAGATTTAGTTATTATTACATGTTGTGCAATCTTAAAATTAAACAATAATTATTTAATTGACCTACTTCGGTCATCTAAGCTAACACACCGCGTCAGCAATAACATAACAAAATATAACCTTCTAACATTAAGATGTTTGTAAAATAAGTATTTAAAATAAAATATCCCATTTTTATAATTAAAGTCAGTATTAACAAGCTCAGCAAGCTGAGCTTGTTGCTCGCTGCGGGTGGGAATCACGGTGCGACCGGTCCACCTGGCAACGTGGTATGTTTAAAAAATTAAAAAGAATTTAAGAAATTCGATCCAACCTGGCAACGTGGCTAATCGAACTACTGCTAAAAAAAAATAATTTTTTACATGTCATCTATCAATTGTCATTTGTCACCTGTCACCTGGCCTGTTGATTGTCATCTGTCAAATGTCATCTGTCATCTGTCACCTGTAATCTGTCACATGTCATCTGTCATCTGCTATTTCTTATCTTTCACCTGTCACCTTCCATCTGTCAACTGTGTTGTGTTATCTGTTAATTTTCATTTGTTACCTGTCATTTGTCACCTGTCATTTGTCATTTGTCACCTGTCATTTGTCACCTGTCATTTGTCATCTGTCACCTGTCATTTGTCATCTGTAATTTGTCACCTGTCATCTGTCATCTGTCATCTGTAACCTGTCATCTGTCACCTGTCATCTGTCAACTGTGTTGTGTTATTTGTCAATTTTCATTTGTCACATCTGTCACCTTTTATATGTCACATGTCATTTGTCATCATCTATTTGTCATCTGTCAACTTTTTATCTGTCAACTTGACATCTGTCACCTGTCATCTGGCACCTTTCATCTGCCACCTTTCATCTTTCACTTGTCACCTGTCATTTTCATCTGTCATCTGCCACTAATCATCTGTCAACTTCACACATCACCTTTTATCTGTCACATGTCACCTGTCATCTGCCATTTCTCTTCTTCCACCTGTCATATAGCACCTGTTACTTTTATTTGTCACCTGTCATCTGTCACATGTTCACTTGACACCTGCCAAAGTGTTGCTGAATACTTTTTTGAGTTCCCCGGTATACGATTTGCAAAAAAAAAGTAATCGACTTTAATTCAAAGATAAACGAATTTCATTAATTATTTTTTTCGTTTGGGAAATTTATGCAAAATCTGGCAACACCGCAATTAAATTTGGCAATGCCGCATTGTTACCTAATATTTTGTTGGATCCCCCTGTTTTTGATTTGATTTCGGGGATTTTAATTGGTTTAATTTTAATCTGTGGTTCGATTCGATGATAAAGATGATAAAGATCTTTATCATCTTTGATTCAATTCTATTTCATGTACGACCGATTCAGTTGATGGCAAGAGAGAATAATATGTATCCAGAACCTGAAAAAGGGGGCGCTCCTCAAATTAATCTTGTGGATACAAGAAAAAGAAAAACTTAATATGTATGTATTATAATAATAAACAAGAAGTGACTATTTATTTTATTTTAATTTTAAATAAGTACCTATAAATTAAATAAAACATCAAAAATATTATTCACATTAAATTTTATAAATTCGCAAAATAATCTTGTATTAATTGATTTTGAAACATAATGCGATCTTGTGGATGAGTAACAACAGGGTACTCCAGCACGGTGCGGCTGAAATAAATTTTATTGGCATGTTTTTGCATATGGAATTTGTTTGTTAATTTTAATTTTCTGACATCTTATTAACACTGTAAGCCCAAAAACAAAATATTCTAGGGGGCGCTTTTTGAAAAACGTTTATCTTAATAATAAAAAATACAAAACTAAAAAAATGGTAACCCAAAACAATTAATAATACCTTTGAGGTAACAAAGTGCATATATATTGATAATATATATATATATATATATATATATATATATTAGACTGGTTCAAAAAAATCGAATATTTTTTTTCTTCAAAGCCCGCATTAAAATATCTTCCTAGTAGTGAAAAAAGAAGCCTGTGAAAATTGTAGCTCTTAATATAAATATTTAGAGGTCGCTCATCGTGAATTTCTATTTTACGTTTAAATAACACAGAAATTCTTTTTTCTTAACTTTAAAATTTTATAACTCATTTTTGAGTGAACATATTGGAATGAACCCTATATATTTTTGAAGAAAATTGAACGTTCTACAAAAAATGTCTCCTATAATTTTTTCGTAAATTCACTTCTTTAATAGTTATTCAAGGTTGAAATTAGACATATAATAAATCTAACGTTTAAATAACACAGGAATTTTTTTTTACTTTTAATTTTATAACTTTTTTTTGAGTGGACATATTGGAATGAGCAATAACTTTTTTTAAGAAACATAATTTATATAAAATTTTTAAAAAAGATTATACAGGGCGGTCCAGTTTGTGATGCATTAATTTGAAGGTAGACTTTCATTAATTAACATTTCTCAAAAATGTTTCCTAAGAAAAATACAGGCCGTCAAAGATTACAAAAAAACTAGTTTTCTCTTTATAACTTTTAAACCACAACATTAATTTTCATCAGATTTGGCACAAAATGTAATATAGTCAGTGCCTTAATAATAATGTGTGGGTACTTCTCCCCTTTTCACCTCAGTCTTTGACGCCACTAAAAATTTTAAAAATTTAAATAAATTTGTAGGTCAAGTTTTTAATTTAGAGAAAAAATTTACTCTTGTAAAATTTCGATTTGGGTCTTTGTTTCTGAAATATTTGCTTAAAAATGTTTCCTCGCAGAGACGCTTTCCGTCAAAGTTTACAAAAAAAACTCGTTTCCCCATCATAACTTCTAAACCACTTAATCAATTTTTATCAAATTTTGTACACAATATAGTCAATGTCTTATTAATGATGTGGATAATTATTTAAAGAAAACATCAGTGGCGCAGTTATTTGGGGGGCTGCTCCACTTTTCACCTTAGGCGCCACTGGAATTTTTTTTAATAATAAACACATTTTTAGATTATCTGTTTAATTTAGAGAAAAAAACTACTCATGTAAAATTTTGATTTAGTGCTTTATTTTTTAAATAATTAATTTATTTATCCAAGAATACTTTTGCCGCAGTTTTTTTGGAGTGTGTTCCCAAATATTTCAAAAACGAAACCCTAAATTAAACAATCTAAAAATGTATATTGCGAGGAAACATTTTTGAGCAAATATTTTAGAAACGAAGCCCCAAATCAAAATTTTACAAGAGCAAATTTTTTTCCTTAATTAAAAACTTGACCTAAACATTTATTTATTATTTTAAAATTTCCAGTGGCGTCAAAGACTGAGGTGAAAAGGGGAGCAGCCCCCCAAGTAACTGCGGCACTGATGTTTTTTATAATAATTAACTACATCATTATTAAGGCACTGACTATATTACATTCTGTGCCAAATTAATTTTGTGGTTTAAAAGTTATGAAGAGAAAACTATTTTTTTGGAAACTTTGACGGCCTGTATTTCTCTTAGAAAACATTTTTAAGAAATGTTTTTATATGAAAGTCTACCTTATTTTTGATGCTATTAAAATTAATGTATTACAAACTGGACCATCCTGTACAATAATGAGTGATAAGGTTTTTATTATGCCACCAATTGAAAAAAAAAACGTTAAATTTATTATATGTCCAATTTCAACCTTGAATAACTATAAAAGAAGTTAATTTATAAAAAAAATATAAGAGACATTTTTTGTAGAGCGTTCAATTTTCTTTAAAAATATGTGTCGCTTATTCCAATATGTTCACTCAAAAACGAGTTATAAAATTTCAAAGTTAAGAAAAAAGAACTCCTGTGTTATTTAAACGTAAAATAGAAATTCACGGTGAGCGACCTCTAAATATTAATATTAAGAGCTACAATTTTCACAGGCTTCCTTTTTCACTACTAGAAAGATATTTCAATGCGGGCTTTGAAGAAGAAAAAATATTCGATTTTTTTGAACCAGTCTAATATATATATATATATATATATATTAGGGTGGTCCTTATTTTTGAACTTTTGAAATTCGATCGTCCCACCCCCAAATTTTGTAATAGTACAAGAGAAAAAAAATCACACAAAATTTTGGATCGTTAACTCAACCCCTTCCCGTGCCTGTAAATGATTAAATTTCGACAAAATCCTTCAATTTTTAGTATTTTTGGCATTAACTTTTTAAAAATCGCCCAATTCAAAAAAATTTACAGAATAAAATTTGTTCGTCTATTAAAGGTAAATGGTACCTTATTATATAATCCTAAAGGCGGCTGCACAATTACTCGGGAACGGAAACGAAAATGAGAACGGTAACGAGAAAAAAATTAAACGCACATAAGTCAATGTACACATGCACAACAAATTTTCGGTAACGAGAACGAGAACATCCCGCGAACGGAAACGAGAAAGTTGGTAAAGTTTTAAGTTTCTCGTTCCCGGTAGCCAATAGAAACGCAGCATTATCGAAACCAATAGAAAATCAGTTTAATCTGTCAAATTATTTCTGACATTCGCGCTATTTGTTTTATCAATACGTTCTGTGTTAATAAATTAATGAAAATGAACGACGAATTAATTATTTTATTAGTAAAAAAGTTCCCACATCTGTACGATCGCCTGTTAAAAGAGTATAAAGATTAATTATTAAAGAAAAATAGTTAGCTTTTAATAGCTGAACATCTGCAGTATGATCGTACGTATATTTCTATTATAAATACCAAATAAATTAAATATCCCCAAAATATATTAACCTAAGAATTAAAATAATTATGTTAATTGTGAATCTTGTGAATCTTCTCGTTTTCGTTTTAGTTTCCGTTCTCGTTTTCGTTAGCGTTCCCGTGTAATTGTGCAGCCGCCTTAAAATGCACCGTTTCGTAGAAAACTGCATAAATGCACAAATAACACAAATTTTACATTGAAGTAACTTTCGCTTGTTTTTCAAAAATATCTTATTAGTCATTTGATTTAGCAAAATAATGCATCTTGGGTAAATTTTAAGATTTAAAATGGTCTGTGGCGCTTAGGAATACAAATAAAGTAGGTGGGGTAGGTACTCTATGCACCTGACTACGCAGTGAATTCCCGCAGTAGCACTCTGTGCGCAGTAGTATTTCTGACGTCGCAAATTAGTACTAAAAAGTTGGCCAAAATAATTTTTCGAGTTATAACTGTTTAAAATCGTATAACATACTATATTATAGCATCTTATGCCATTAAAAAAAGTGAAAATATAATATTTAAAAAAATTATAGGTATTATTTCATGATTTTTTGTTCCCTATAAATGTTGTTCCCTATAAATGTTGTAATTTCAGGAGTTTTTGAGAAAAGAATAAGCACTACGGTTAAGGGAGGAATACCTCCCTTAACCGTAGTGTTTCACATTGTACGTGCTTATCTTAAAAACAGCTTAACACGGTAATCCGGACAAATCCGGAACCAATTCTTTTACTGATATTTAGTTAAATCCTCTGTAAATTAATAATTAAATAAAAACCGGGACGCACCCGGAAGTATTCCAAAAAATCCAAAAATTTTATATTTTAACGTAAAAATTTAATATTATTTCATATTTATTTTAAGCGTTTTTTTATAATAAAATTTAGTTTACCATAGATAAAAGTAAGTATATAGTAAAAACATTATTAAACAAGTCCAAAAAATGGTTATTTCGAAGAATTCTTGAAATTAATAAATTTCACTTCGAGGAACCCGAATTTCGCATAAGCAGGCGGGGCTTCCTGATAGTGCAGGAGTGCAAAAAACTATATATAATAATTTGTTACGATCTGTTACATAGGGGGGGAGGGGTAAAAATGTCGTTTTAAAAACGTTACGTAATTTAAGTACAGCCCCTTACTGAAACCTTAAATTTGTGGTAATTATGCACAAATGCAATTTTCCACGAAATGGTGCTTTCTAGGATAAAATCTCAAGAGACAATTTTTATAGACCTTTAATAGACGAAAAGATTTTAATGAGTAAAATTTTTTGAGATATGCGATTTTTGCGGAGTAAATGGCAAAAACCTTAAAAATTGGGGATTTTGTCAAAATTCAACACCTCACAGGCACGTGAAGGGGTTGAGTTGGCCATTCAAATTTTTGTGTACTTTTTTTTCTCTTGTGTTATAACAAAATGGGGGGGTGGGACAATTCAATATTAAAAGTATATCTTTTACCTCTATAGCTAAGGACCACCCTAATATATATATATATATATATATATATATATATATATATATATATATATATTTATATATTTATATATTAATAAAGCTCTTACTATGTGTATAGAACTATTATAATAGTTCTATAATTATACTTAATAAATTAACATATAATTAACTAATATTATTTTTCTTATACGTGAAGTCCGTTAAAGTCACACACGGCATTTAATAAGTAGCGAGAGTATTCTGGATGATGAAGGTGCACTTTGTATTTATTCCAAACACTATTAAAATCAAAATGAACTGATTCCATTGCTTGTTCACTGTAAAAGCCTAATCCTTTTTTATGGTTTACGCAAAAATCTTTTACGTGATAGAACACTGCATGAATTTTAGGTGTTACCGAAACTTCCAAATCCAAATAACTTTCTTTAAAATTAGCGATGTACTCTTTAAAGCATGGATCAAGAATTGAACCGAAACAGGCTTTTACAATTAATCGAAAGTCGTCAAGTACTTTGACAAATTTCAAACAACTGAGAGGACATGTTGCTCGTAAAAGATCAAGTTTTTCCAATAATGTTTTGCAAGCATTTCCATTAAATCCCGAGCCACCGTTAGTTATCTGGCGTTCAACATTGCAGGATTTTGCCCATGCCTAAGTTTCTGTCTTAAATTCAACAAGCATGTGGTTAAATATTGTTTTTACCACTCCAAGCATCAAATGAAGTTCAGGCGGTGAAATTATATCCAGAATACGCTTTTTTGAGCCGCCTGTAAAAATTGGCATATTTACGGAATTAAAATACTCCTTTTCAGATTTTGTTATTCCTCCTGCATTGCGCCAATTAGAGTAATTCTCTATTATGTTGCCAATCGTTCTAAATTCAGCACGTTCGCTGAGTTTATTTTTTTCCGCCATACACCAAGTACAGGGAAACAGGCTACTATGACTCATAATGCCAGCCAAAACATTAGCAAGCTTTAGGTCGGTCGCAATTGTACCAGTAAATTTGTTTATGTCAATTGCGGACCATAACTGAAGCACATTTTGATAGTTTTCTTGAGAAGACTGTGCTAGACCAAGAATAAAAAGCCTCTTTACCCCAGGATCTTGAATTTTTTTTAAGGCGACCCCTTCTTTATATTTTTGACGAGTACAGTTTATTTTAAAGTTATCTTTAATTGATTGGATTGACAAGCAAAGTTTTAGGAAATTCCCTCCACCATCGATGCCAAACTTTAGGTGCACTTCAGATATTTGACACTGTTTTTTACGTACTCAATTAAACCGTCCAAATTTTTGCAATAAACAACATATTGTTTAACATTTGAGGCGTTGTTGGCTTTCATATTTATAAAATCAAACGATTTTACCTCAAAAAATTCGTCCAAGCTGTGAATAGCGGATGAAAGTGCCTTCTTTAAATTAGGCTCAATTACTTTTCGGTTACAACTAGCCACACGAATCATTGATGCTATTCCGAGAGTTGTATTTTGAGTAAGGTTAAAGCTTGTTTGAATTTTCTGAATATCAATTACAAAAATCTTGGGGGTTTTAATACAGTTTTCTTTGTTGGGTGGATTAACAGATATTCTCAATGGTTTACCAGCATACTGAGAGAGAGCCACTGTGTATTTTTGTTCAGGTTTTTTGATTTCCTTGATTTTTTCTTTTAATACAGTTGCAATAATTTGATCTCTGCTTTTTGGAATTGTTTGTAGATTAACAAACTGCCTGGAACTATTGCACTTATGGCTTTGCCCTTTTGCGATCAAAGTAAAGCAGGTTTTACACAATTTTTGATTCTTTGATTTCTTAAAACTGCCTTTGCAACGTCTATTCGCCACGCGGTTATTGCCTGGAAAGTAAAATTTAATTGAATTATTTAGACCTCATCCTTTATATGTTAAATAAGATGTGGTTTAAAATTATACCTCTTATTGGCTTCAAAATATTTGCTTTAGTATCATTCTTGAACAAAGGGTCCCTTGCAATATAACAAATTTTGCACATACAAGGTAACAGACTAGTAGATCTTGTTGTTTTTGCATAAAACTGTGATAAATTTGACAGATCTATGGTTTCTTGGCTTCCATCCTTTATCCGATATAACTTTCGTAAACATCCACTACAAATAGGATTTGGCAATCGTTCGTCAGAAACAGAATATTCAAATAGAGTTTTTATCATAACTTCAACTTTTCCTTTTGAAAATATCTTCACAAACTTGGTTTTGCTGCAACGACTCTCCTTTTTTAAACACAATAAGCAAACTTTTGCACGGTTTTGATCGTGCGTTCCTTTCTTCTTTAGTATATTTTTCTCCATTTCAAAACAAGTTTTAATGAAACCGAAACAGTTTAGATGTGTAAAAGTCACATTAATTAACAGTCGCCTTCTTTATTAAATATTAGGAAATCAAAATACTGGTTTTTATTTATATTAAACTTAAGAAGCTCAATAATTTAATTATCTTCAATTTATTTTATTAAAACTAACTTTTTTTAAGAAGCGCCCCATAGATTATTTTGTTTTTGGTTTTAAAGCGTTATTAAGATGCCAGACAATTAAAATTAACTTACAAATCACATATGCAAAAACATGTTAATAAAATGTATTTTAGCCGCACCGTGCCAGTTCAGGGCATTAATATCATCAGGCAATGGCGGCTTTGGTTTATTCATGTCTCTAGCAATATTATATAGTACAGCTGCAGCTGGAATAATGAAAAAAACTGTATATAGTTTTAATCTTAAGTCATATGCCAACACTGGAAACCTTCTTTTCCAAATTCCAAATACTCTTTCTATTATATTTCTTGTTCTTAGTAGTGACTCATTATAGCTGCTGACCTCTATACCTATAACTATAGTTATTGGATTTGCTAAAGATGTCAAGAAATAATATCTTCGAAAAAAAAGATCTTGAATACCGATGACAAGTACTTTTGAGGTTATAAATCGTTAACGGTGGATTAAAGTAATTTAATCCCCCGAAATTAAAGGTTTATTTTAACCGTAGTTTAGTGGTATTTAAACAAGAATTAATTTACGTTGCAAGCGAGTTATGACAAATAAACCTGTGTTAAAAAATAAACCACTGTTAAACTTACGGTGAAATTAAAAGGGCTTTCGGCCGATTAGTTTTCATTCCCATTCCCCCCCATCGATTCGTGTATTTCGTTCGAAAAATTTCGAAAATTTCTCTCGCCCTACAAATCAAAAAATTTTCGAAAAAAAATTTAAAAAATCGTTACTCGAAAAGTTTCTGGCGGATCCAGCCCGTTTACAATCCGAAACGAATTATCGTCCCGAAGCACCTTTTTCCCGAGTTTGGTCAGAAAATCTCCATTCGTTCGAAAGTTAAGCGATTTCAACGGAACGTGCCAAATTTGACAGAAAAATCGGAAAAAAGTGGACTTGGGCTTTTTCGATACCGGAAATATTTGGTCCACGTATAGGTCTCGTGGGCAGTTGTTCTCCTTGTCACTTTTTTGCGATCCGCTGCTTGTGCTATAGGGAAGCACGCTTCGCGCGCTTCCCAACAAGCTCAGCAAGCTGAATCGCGCCGCGACCGGTCCACCTGGCAACCTGGCTAGTCGAACTTTCAAAACGCCTTTGATCCCCATAAAATCATTTAAATCTCGCTTGTTTTGTCAATTTTAATTTTTCTTTTATTCTGGGAATTTTTACAAAACATGGCAACGTAGCACTGACGTCGATTTACTATAAAACGACTGGTCACTCGGTATTATATATTATTTTATAAAATAAAATTCCTTAATATTAATCAAAGCACATGGTGCAATGCACCACAGGTTAATAAAAGAAGATATTGTACTTACAGTTATATTCCATTATTTTGTTATCTATATATGTATAATTATTTATTTATAAATTTAATTTAAAATTTATCTAAATGAGTATTTTTAATTTTAATTTCTTATTCCACCAAAATCCATGAATAACTTTCTTCTTATAATTTCTTATTTTATTATCTTTCTTCTTATATCATTCTTCTTGTATTTCTTTTATATTATCCGTATGTTGTTTATGTATGTTTTATATTGGTTATTTTATTTCTTATTTATGATGTATATCAAAATATATAAATTTTATGATTATGATTCTTTTAATTTTTATATTATTTTTATTATTATTATTAAGTTATGTTATTTTTGTTATAGTATAGTAGTAAGTATCAAAGATATTATCGATAGTCTTAAGTTGAGACTCTTTACTAACAATCAGTGCTGCCAATTGTGGGTATTTTACCCGAAAAGCGGGTAATTTTATACAGCGTGCGGGTAAAAGTTTGAAGCGGGTAAAACCGGGTATTTTTCGGAAAATATTAGTAAAACAAGAAATATTGAAACAAAAAATTGATCTTATGCAACTCAACATACGCAGTCAACTCGGCGTCAGACATGCGGCATTCGGCAAGTACCGAGCGACTGCTCGCCGAATGCCGAGTAGTGTGGACGGGTTCGTCCACATCCACATCTGTGGTTTCGTCGCTACTTGCTGATGACAAATTTTGGTGTTTGGTGAATTTTCAGTGACCTAAAAAATATTAAGACCGATCATAGAAATTCGTTAGACAGTACAACGTTGCCGTCTTTAATATCTACAAAACTGCTTGCCTTAAATTTGAAAGTCAGGAAATGATCAACGCTAAAATTTGGAAAACAAGTCAACAGTGAACCAGCCAGAAGAAATGCTTATGAATTCATTTATACCATTATACCACTACTCAATGTTTATACTATAATTATTATTAAGTATAATTTTTAAGTGTTATTTATTTTGAAATGTTTTACAGAAATATAAAAGATTTTATTTGATTGTTTTTTTTTTCACATTTAAATTTGAAGTTTTCTAAAATTAAAATGGCGGGTAAAAGCGGGTATTTTCATTCGCGCACGCGGGTGATGCTGACATATGGCTCCGGCAGCACTGCTAACAATGACACAAAATAAAGGTTATGTAACCAAAGTCACATCGACAACTTAAACCAACCCATGGCGCAATACTTGGCGCTAACATACTCCCCGGCTTTGAAATGATAATTTCAAAGTAAGTTTAAATAACGAAATTATATGACAATTTTAAATATTAACTATATTAAACCAAGGCAATATATTTAATTAAATTTAAATGAAATATCAAAATATTTAATATCACTGTGTTGGAAGGGGTCAAAGTTTCACCACAGGTCACTACTCCATTATCATCAAGAAATATATCTAATTTTTAAAATGGGATTTAAAATATCTTTGTTGTTAATGTTATTTAACTCTTTTTTAAAATAGATTTGTTGCAAGTGTTTTAAAATAAATTTTTCAGCAATTTCAAGATCTAAAATTTGAATTAAATTTGTTGAATTCAATTTCATTAAAAATCTTAAAATATATACTATTATATTTAATATTTAGACCAAGTTGAAACTCTTAACGAAATATTATAAAAAATAGCTTTCATACGAGGTATTTATTTAAAACACTTGTTTTTTTATTTCAGGAAGTTCTGAGTTATATTTTGTAATATCAAATGGTTTAATTGGCCAATTTGACATGGGATAATGAGCCCAAGAAGGGCCATTCCACCATGTGATGGGCACGAGGGGGTAGAATCTCAAGAATTGAAACCTAACCTCATTAGGTTTGCAATGTTGTCAAGTATGGCCAAAATAGTGTGATCGTCTAGTCGTCGAAAAGAAATACCTACGTTGTGTTATTCAAATTCGGTTCTAAATAGGAAGAATGCCAGTGAGAGGAAGTTATATTTAGTAATAAAACACACAAAGAATGGTTGTCAGCTTTATATTCGTTGTATTTGAATCATATAGTTTTTACAATAAGGGTTATGTTCGTTTTAAAGATTATTAGTTCAGTTAGTTTTTAATTTAAAAGGGTTTAATATATGTAAATTTATAGTTTAGAGGTTGTATTTCACAAGTTTATATAAATGTAGATTCTTAAGTTTTATTAAGACAAGTATAATATCAGTAATATATAATAATGGTTATCCGTAACAATATAGGTATCAGCCATTTAGTATAATAAGTCGAAACACAGATACAATTCACTTTTATCCAGCAAAGCAAAGCCTTCATTCATAGGATTCATACTTTATAGCTATACAATAACGAAAAACAGTAATCACGGTATTAATAAGCAAATAGTAAATAACAATATTATGTACCACTGAGTTAATCATAAGCCATCGTTATATCACATTCAGGAATATGTCGACTAGTATCTACTCTAATATTATGTATTTAAATAGTTTATCTTTAATAATAGTAATAATAAGCAAATAGTAAAAACAATATAGTTTTATCGGTAAATTTTCACTTTAGCGACTTTTCCACAAAACGGCAGGAAAGTTGCCAAAATGCCAAAAATATGTTTGGAGGGATGTAAAAGTGCATAAACAATCGGCGCAGGGTGAAAAAGTTGTATAATTATCGCGTAATTAATAAAAAAAGGGGCTGATAATTGAAGTGACTTACCGTAATTTTCTGTGAAAAAGAACATGCAGCGAGCCAAAAACAAGTATCTAATAGACGTAGAATTTGAAAGTGGAAGTGATAAAGCGGGAATTATGAAAAACAACGTCATAAATTGCAATTTTTAAAATCAGGTAATTTGAGTTTATGACGATTATCTGTCATCTTGGTTATGCAGGTACACTAAATGGGCAAAACCAACCAACCCAAACTTAACAACCCAACCCAACCGACCCCGCCCCATTGAGCAATAGAGGTATAATATATCTAAGGGCAGGCTGGATTGTGAACCTGCATTACCTCAAATTACCTGATTTTAAAATTGCATTTTCCGCAATTTATGACGTTGTTTTTTATAATTCAAGCTTTTTCACTTCACTTTCAAATTCTACGTCTATTAGATACGTGTTTTTGGCTCGCTGCATGTTCTTTTTTAGAGAAAATCACGGTAAGTCACTTCAATTATCAGCCCCTTTTTTTATTAATTACGCGATAATTATACAATTTTTTACCCTGCGCCGATTGTTTATGCACTTTTACATCCCTCCACACCTATTTTTTGCATTTTGGCAACCCTCATGTCGTTTTTTAGAAAAGTCGCTAAATTTAATGTTATATCACTCAATTGATCATAAGCCATCGTTGTATCACATTCAGGAATATATCAACTAGTATCTATAAAAATATTATTTATTTAAATAGTTTATCTTTAATAATGGTAATAATAACAAATGTTTATAATTGTATCATTTGTATGTATTATTTGTCAGATAAGATTAAAATAAATAAAAGGCTTATTTATACAAGTCCTAGAATCTTACATACAATAGTTTCAACCTATAAATACAAAATAGCTGATATTAGTCAATTAAAATAGTGATGATTGGATAACCGAACTTAAACCTCAATGGTAATATGAAATTATTATAAACAGCTAAATAGGGAATAAAGATTGACAACGATCTTGGTTAGTTAATTAAAATGATTGAAATAAAATTTATATCTTACCTTTTATGTTTATATTCAAAATATCTTTTTATCTTTTTATATTTCTACTCTCAAACCCTGATAGTTTTTCCGCCTACCTCAAATCAACAACCCAAAAACCTCTTCTTAGAAACGAGGCTATGATGCCCGGTCTCTACATAAAAACCACGTTGTCAATACAATTTTATAATCATAACCAAACTAATAAACTTTCAACATGAGGTAATTTGACTCTATATAAATTAACTTAAATTTAAGTGTTTGACAACAGCTGACAGCTATGTTTTTATAACCCTATTAATTTACTGTCAAATTTGACTTTTATCAAGTACTATACGTTAGTTGTCACTTTTTCTTACGAGTCAAAGGTCGGGCCACCACAACCACAATGAATGATTTAATATTTGTGAAGGTAATAAACCCCTTGAAACTCACTTGGATTTTCAATCCAATTAATATGATAAAAATGTGTAGGTGACAAATTATCATGAATTTGTACCACACGATTAGCTACAAATGTTCGCCAACGATGTTTCTCTGACAATATAATTCATTAATATTAGAACCAATAAAATGCCAGTATTCCATAGTGACGTATTTTATCACAGCGGCAATATTTTTTACACGTTACTATGAAATTTGACGTTTTTTTGATTTGACATTTGTTGTCATTTCAATTCTGTTTTTGATATATATCAATAAAATAATGAACTCTAAAAGATCGATGGGTTGGTGTAAACGATAATGAAATTAAGGTAAGTTTGAATAAATAAGGTTTATTAAAGTCTTTTTATATTTTAAAGCACATTTTAATTTCAAATGTCAAACTAAAAATTCGTTAAATCCTAAAATTCATTATATTTTCTCACTAAATATAACTCGTGGTATGATTAATTATCGATGATATTTACTCATTAAAACCGAAGCAGCACATTTCACTCGTCCTGCGGACTCATACCACTTGTTATATTATGGGTGATAATAAAATTCTTAAATACATTTGTTGTATATCTGCTGTAATAGCAAAAAGTCGAAAATTCAAAAGAAGTGAAAATATATTTGCTTGTAAATTTGGTCCTTTATGTAAAATATCATTCAAAGATACACCTGTATCAGTTTTAGCACTAGCATCTAAAACTACACGTACTTTAGTTGTTGATTTATCAAGTCTAACAACTGCATGATGCGGTATAGAATAACCTTTATTTACATTTTCTTCTGAATATGAAATTTTAGATAAATATCCCTTGTCCAAATAATCTTTAATTACATGGCGTAAATCTAAATTGTTTTTAAATTTACGCTCTAAGAATACCAATCTACGTTTAGCAATAACATGAGAATTACCTAATAAATAAGAATCTTTTTTAAATGGTAATTCTACAATATCTCTTCCAGAAGAATCTCTAGAATAAGATGATTTATAAAGATTTTCACAAATTATATCAGCAGAGATATAATCTGAAGGGATTTCTTCTAAGTTCCAAAATTTTGTTAAATTTATATTTAAATTTTTATATGTGATTGGCCCAAAAGTCCAACCTAAATTAAACTGTGAAAATGAATTATTTAAAATTGTACCAACAGGTACTCCACCAATTAAAAGATAGCCCAATGTAGTTTTAAGTGCTTGATGTGCAATCAAATTAGAAGAAGGAATAATTCGACCTGTTAATAACAAATTGGAAAATAATCTCAACTTCCCCAGGAACATTCCAAGATTCATCTGCTAATGATATATTTTTTAAATAATTGAATGCTTGTGTATTTATATTAGTTATAGGTAGTTTTTCAGTTATAATATCCACTACTATTAGAGTAATATCATATAAATATGATAAATTTATTCAATGATATTCGTGATTGAATTGTTAAAGTTACATAACCTTTCATTGGGGTTTTAATTGAACCTACTGTATTTATGAATGAATTATTTAAAGGAATAATATTTAAATTAAGTTTTTTGCAGCACGAAGTACTAATTAAATTGCGATGCGATGCACTATCAATAAGACATCGTATTATTTTTTTATTTTCATTATTAGAAAATGGTTCAAAATGCTATAGAGTATTATGACGTTTATTGCATTTTTTACAACAATAACTTGATTTACATTTACTACTAGTGTGGTTTGGATAGAGACAATTAATACAATGTCTTATTTCTTTAAGTTTTTCAAATCTGACTTTAGGTGTCATATTTTTAAATACCTGACATTCATATAGTTTTGAATGATTCGATTTATTACAAATTTTACAATTTAAAGATTTAACATCTGTTAAAGCAAATTAATGTATAGTTGAATGTGATCTATGTTATGTGGTTTTAAACCTAAATGTGAGTTAGTGCTAAAGTTTTAACTTCTTAACGAATATATTCAATTAAATCTTCACAAGATGGAATATCTTTATTAATTGAATTTTCAAATGATTGTATAATTTGAGGATCTAGCTTTTTAATGCCATATGAAGAAATATGAAATCCGAAAGGTCATTTATATTTAATTGTCTCAAAGCGCTATAAGAGGAAGAAAAACGTTCTATAAAATTATTTAATTGATTGGAATTATTACATGGAACTTTAATATGAATTATATTATTTAAATAAAATGTACCCAATGCACGTTTATCTTGATATTTTTTTACCAACGAATTCCAAATTGTTAATTAATTCTCCTCATTAGGAAGAATTCCCGATAAAACAATTACTTTCCCACAAGATATTGAACTTTTTGCGAATCATTTAAATTTAAATTTAGATGAATATTAGATTTAAATGCCTCAAAAAACGCCAATTTCCAGGATTCCCATCAAATTTAGGTTATTCAATTGGGGGTAATTTAATGTTAAAACAGGGCTCTTTTCCTGAAGAATTTTGGGTTGGTGGCAAAACCTGCGACCCTCCAACACAGTATTTCTTACTTCCTTAATTTGGCTACACTCAGAGAAATATCAAGTTATGAAAAGCATATGAAATTATATTAATTTAAATAATCGGGTAAATTTGATTCAAAAAGAAAAATTTGTAGTTTTATATTCATTTACCAACAGTTTTACAATTTTTTGAAACACTTTTAAAGTGTACCCTCTTTAAAATATATATACAAAAAGAAATCCATTTATTTCATTGACTTTCTCAAAGTTGTTTCAAAAAGATATGTATTATACAATTGTTATGCACCTATTAATTTAATGGGAAACACCAATGACGCCAAAACATATTTGAATCCCTTTGAATTATTATCGTTTTGAATGATTTTACAACATTTTTTCTCTCAGTGTATATAAATTTACAAAACTCGACCAAACTAGGAATGTATTCTGAATTTATATCCAATTCTAAATTATTAGCTTGATCTGTTAAATTATTATATTGATCCTATAATGTATCTAAAATTGACGTACCTATTAGACATAAATTCCTGTGTATTCCTAGTTTCTGCCTTTAAAACCTGGCATTGTCATTATAATTTAAAAATAAATTAAATATTTGCATTTATAGCTAATAATAAGTTATTATTAATAACATATTTGACATTTTATAATTAATTTAATTTAAATTCAATTTTAAACTAAATAAATTAAATTTTATTACTGGACAATAGGTCGTAAACTCTGAAATTGATAAACTTAATGGGTTTTACTCTAAATATATAAAAAGCTGAAATTTCATATAACAGTATACTTTAGCAATACTAATTAGTATATTAATATATTTAAGGGATAAAATCAACTAAATTAGTGAAACAAATGATAGAAACAAAAGCAATAATATTAATTAGTAATCATATTTAATAAAATCATTAGAAAAATACAGTCATGAAGTATATCTTCTTTTTAAAGTGTTTTTTTTTTACAATTAGGATATAGATCTGTGCTGTTGCACGCAACGCAGAAGAAATTGTTTCTGCTCTTCATCGGCGGTTAACAAACCGTGAAAGTCCTATAATTAATTTAATTTAAATTCAATTTTAAACTAAATAAATTAAATTTTATTACTGGACAATAGGTCGTAAACTCTGAAATTGATAAACTTAATGGGTTTTACTCTAAATATATAAAAAGCTGAAATTTCATATAACAGTATATTTTAGCAATACTAATTAGTATATTAATATATTTAAGGGATAAAATCAACTAAATTAGTGAAACAAATGATAGAAACAAAAGCAATAATATTAATTAGTAATCATATTTAATAAAATCATTAGAAAAATACAGTCATGAAGTATATCTTCTTTTTAAAGTGTTTTTTTTTTACAATTAGGATATAGATCTGTGCTGTTGCACGCAACGCAGAAGAAATTGTTTCTGCTCTTCATCGGCGGTTAACAAACCGTGAAAGTCCTGCATTAGCTTAGCTCAATAAGTTTTCGGTAGTCATCTCTCACAATAGACTCTTTTAGTTATTTAGAGTAAAACCCATTAAGTATATCAATTTTAGAGTTTACGGCCTATTCACCCGACACTTCCGGGTAACTAGCCACTTCCTGTAAAAATATTCATTTTTATTAAATATTAAATAAAACTATATTTTAACATTTTTTAATAATTTATAATATAAGGTTCACATAATAACAAACACAAAATGACTTACGATCGAAGACCTAGCGACCAACCGTGTTACAAAATACCGCGCGCCTAACAAGTCGGCACGGGTTCCCGTTTATAGAATGAGCTGAAATTTTTACTGGGAGTATATAAACAAGTAATAAATATAATTAGAGGGTATGCGTAAAAAAAATAAAAATAAGGGACACCCTAATATATATATAATTATTTATTTATAAATTTAATTTAAAATTTATCTAAATAAGTATTTTTAATTTTAATTTCTTATTTTATTATCTTTCTTCTTATGTCATTCTTCTTGTATTTCTTTTATATTATCCGTATGTTGTTTATGTATGTTTTATATTGGTTATTTTATTTCTTATTTATGATGTAAAATATATAAATTTTATGATTATGATTCTTTTAATTTTTATATTATTTTTATTATTATTATTATTAAGTTATGTTATTTTTGTATCAAAGATATTCGGGGTCTTGATCTATTTCTAGCTAACTTAGCGGATCCGTTAAAACAGTAACTTTTGCTCAGTTTGGTTGGTAGTTTGTCACGGTTTGGAAGAAAGTTTGAGTCAGTGTCGTATCTATGGTATACCTACACAGAATGAGATAAAAGGCCTTAGATGAAGAAATATTAGTATTATTTATTATTTTTGTTTTATTTTAATGTTTTTTTTGTGGATAGGTATAATGCGAAGCAACAATCAACAACATAAATCAGTGCTGCCAACATACAGACTATAATTACAAATGACATTTAATAAACATACCTATTACTAATAAAATTAATCAACACAAGTTATGTATTAAAAGTACATATTTAAATATAAATATTTAAGAACTATATTGTTTTTTTACACATTTTTATTTATTTTTAGCTCCAATTTTTAGGTTATGATTTATAAAAATTGAAAATAAACACAAGTTTATTATGGTTATTAATTTCTGATGCTTAATTTTATGCGGGGTTTAAAATGCAATATATATGTATAATATAAGCAATATAAGTGGCTTAGTAACCTCAACTCGAGGGCTATGGCGAACGGCAGCGGAGAGATAGGTCGATGGGCAAATGTTGTTTTTCAATACTTACGTGTATACAAAATATATTTACTAAATTTAAATAAAAATTGGGCGCCAGTGTCTATTTAAGGCTAGTTGTTAAAATCCAATTAAGCCAGACACAAACTTATTGGTAAATAAGGATATTAAAAGTCAAGTTTAAAAATATAAATTATAATTAACTTTAATCAGAGTTGTTAATGTGATGGTGATCATATAGATATATATATATATATATATATATATAATATTATATATATATTATAATGTTTAATGGTTTAAACATTTAAGGTACCCTTACATGGCCATATATGGTTTACAAAAACCAAAGTCTAATAGACTAAATTAACTGATAAAATTTTATTGATTATACAAAAAAAATATATTTAAAATGATTACAATTTACCAGTTGAAGACTATGTTGAATTCTCAACTTAAAAGTACACAAACTATAAGGAGTGTAGTGCATGTTAACATTAAAATTCAAAATTGGTACGACCTGTTCGTAGTTGGGGCCCTGGTAGATTGTGTCTCCGAATGAGTTGGCTTCTGATTTGAAGTCTCCTACCATGTCAGATTATACAGGATGGCTTTTAAATAACGTAAGAACTTGCCATTATCCAAAACAAGTTCAGGGTAAAAAACCATCTCTTTACAACAAATCTGACATACTGTCCGTTCAGGCTAAGTTGAGCGGTCTAAGGAATGTCCCACGTCCATAATCTCTTTGTTCGGGCACAATTAAATACATGTATTTCGGTAGCCGCTCTGTACGAACAAAAGGCAAGCCGCGGCACTGGTAAATCATCTTCTTGTTACCGAAATCTCGCGACGATTCGATGTTTAATTTAATTAACTGCCACATGATCCCCCGCCAAAGCGCTCAACTTAGCCTGAACGGACTGTAAAAAGTCTTACAAAAACTCCAACATAAAAAAACTGAAGATCCACAGAAACTATACTCCATATTAAAAACCCTAAAAAGAAATACGAACCCGCTTTAGCACCCTACAAAATCCGTTGACATTAGCTTACCCTTATTTTAAGGAGTTTTCAAGTTAAAGACCATTCAAGGACTAGGTCAACAAAAAGTACGTTGGAAAATCACGAACACCTAAAATGGAGACCGCGTGGTTAGGAATATTCGACCACTATTTTAAAAGTTATCAACTCACCTATAGCTTCCACAAGACACACTTAATTAAGCTTTAACCGGCCCTGAGCCATTAAACCAGGAGAATTACTACACATTTTTGGAATTCTATCCAAATTTTAAGCCAAGGCTTACTCCCAACTAAACGGCTTCAGTGGTAAAACGGAAAAGAGCAACGTAAAAATTATTAAGTGCGTAGAAGATTATTTAAACAAAAAAATGCAACGTTGCCAAGATGTTGTGAATGTTGTTGAGAAGAGTAAAAACAAATGGGGAGTGTTCTGTTCTGTTCAAAATAATAAAAATAATTAAATTCTTTTGGAAAGAGGCAACTAAACAAATATCATTATTAAAAATATACTTAACAATTAGTCAAACTAAAAATAAACCACTTAACAGTTCACATCTATACCGTTATAGATGTAAAAAAAACTAATAAAATAAAATCAATGGGTAACTGTCAAAATGACGGTTACAGTGTGAAACTGAATAATTGTGTTGTGTTTGAAGAAAGATTTTTTAAGAAACCACCAAAACTTTTAAAAGAAAGAATCAATCACATGTCATCTGTCATCTGCCATTTCTCATCTGTCACCTGTCATCTGTCACCTGTCATCTGTCAATTTTCATTTGTCACATCTGTCACCTTTTATCTGTCACATGTCATTTGTCATCAGCTATTTGTCATCTGTAAAGTTAATATCTGTCAACTTGACATTTGTCACCTGTCATCTGCCACCTTTTATCTGTCATCTGCCACTAATCATCTGTCAACTTGACATATGTCACATTTTATCTGTCACATGTCATCTGTCATCTGCCATCATCTTCCACCTGTCATCTGCCACCTGTCACTTTTATCTGTCACCTTTTATCTGTCACCTTTTATCTGTCACCTTTTATCTGTCACCTTTTATCTGTCACATCTGTCAACTTAATATCTGTCAACTTGACATCTGTCACCTGTCATCTGCCACCTTTCATCTGCCACCTTTTATCTGTCACCTGTCATCTGTCATCTGCCACTAATCATCTGTCAACTTGACATGTCACCTTTTATCTGTCACATGTCATATGTCATCTGCCATCATCTTCCACCTGTCATCTGCCACCTGTCACTTTTATCTGTCACCTGTCATCTGTCACCTTTTATCTGTCACCTGTCATCTGTCAACTTGACATCTGTCACCTGTTCACTTGACACCTTTCAAAGTGTTGCCGGATACTTTGTTGGGTTCCCCGGTATACGATATGCGAAAAAAATTAAATCGACTTTAATTCAAAGATTCACCCGATAAACGAATTTCATTAATTATCTTTTTTCGTTTGCGAAATTTATGCAAAATCTGGCAACACCGCAATTAAATTTGGCAATGCCGCATTGTTACCTAATATTTTGTTGGATCCAATTAAATAACTTTCTTGTTGAAAACACTTTTTAAAAAAAGCAACTTTATTTCGAAATGGTGTTAACAGCTTGAGAACGAAAATCGTATTATTTTAATATTTCAATGCAGAATAGACATAGATAAAATAAAGCATAATTCGTAGAATTCAACGATATAACTCCTCCATCCTTAGAAGGCAACTTCAGGAGTGAACAGGATTGAAGGGGTCGCAATTTCTTTTATTTTGGGCGATTGCCTCTGGAATCCTTTTCCTCTTTTCTTGTATTGTAGAAATAAAGTTATAAAGTTATAAAGTTATAAAGTGCTCTTTTAGTTCCACCCTTACATCCAAACTAAGATGTCCCATAAGCCAACTGAATGGCTTGTGCGGGTTAGGGGTAGGAACGGACCGACGGCTTAAAGTCCCCTCCGAAGGACTATAGGCTATTCCAATTGGGATGACCAAAATTAATAGAACCATCCAAAAAATCCAATTAGTTGTAGTATTTTAATTGATTTCATCGATTTTTATGGGATTCAGGAAATTTATACTTTTCTGAATGTGGTAAGGTTCAGATAACGGAACGTGCTGTATTTGAAATTTTCCAAGCTTCTTAATGTCGGTGTTTTCTTGAATTTTGAATGTTGGCAACAAGATGGGGTGTGTTTGGAATGCTGATTGTTTGTTACCATATTTTCGATTGTTAACTTCAATGGTGCAGTTCTTTGGGATTTTTATTAAATTTCTTCATTGGATTACCTGGAACTCTTGATTTGTACAGTACTGTAGTACATAGTTTTGGCAGTTAGCTTGTACCACTTAAAAGTGCTGACCGAGCTATTCGTACCCCCACGGTACCTAATGCGAGGTTTCCTAAATGAGGAACCAGGCTGACAAAATCAGTCTAGTACATGTACACTAATTGTAAATCTTTGTAATAAACTAATGTAGCTACACTTGATGTCTTTCAATCCAAAGTCCGGTTGCTACCATTACATGGCGATCCTGCCATCGAAACTGCGTATATAGTAGTAGTGTTGCGCGAGTTAAGTTTCGAATCGTTAATAGTTACACAGTCAGATAATGGGAAAAAATCAATCGAAGGAGAAGACGGATGAAATTGTCATTGCCCAAGCAGGGAACGTCAACGTGTCCGATTCCACCAACTCCCTCAACGGATGGAGTGCAGCCCAAGTCATAGAGGCCATATTTGTGGTCCTGTTAATTGTGGTAGTAGTCTACGTGGCATGCCAGTGGTGTAAAAGAAGGTTAGAGAGGAAAATCCGCCACGAGATCAGCCTAAGCCGTCCCCAATTGAACAACGTTTAGTAGGTCACCTAGCAACCAACGATTCCATTCAATCGTCAGCAAAATTTGCCAATTGGAACCGTGAGTTAATGCTAATGTTTTTATTATGTGTCCACTAAAAAGTTTGCGATAATTTAATAATTTAAGATATTAAAAGACTTAATACATTTTGGACAATACCTATATTATAATATATTTGCATAGTAAATAATATATTTGCTAAGTAGAATTTACAAGTATTTAACGTAAAATTAACACAGTAAAATATTAGCAATTTAATAGGTTTTTAAATTATTTATTTAATTTTATTATTATTTATTTAATTTAATTTACGCTACGTTTAAAACAAAACTAATACTCAGCAAATAAATTGTTTCGAATAATTTGACACGATTACCTACTTAATTCCTTCAATTATGATAATAATCAATTAATGATTAATTCTTATTGAAGAAATATTTAGTTCTTATTTAAGGAATATTTAATTTTTATTAAAGAAATATTAAAAAAACTTAAAAATGTTTAAAATTTAAAACTATTTAAAATTTAAAAATACTTAAAACTTAAAAATATTTAAAAATTTAAAAATTTAAAAATATTTAAAATTTTTATTTGGAAAATATTTAATTTTTATTTAAATAAATAATATAAATATGATAAATATAATATATAATATAAATAAATTAAACATTTAACTTTTATTTAAGAAATACTTAATAAAAGTTATTAACTAAATACCTACGTAATTTTATGAAATATTTAATTTTTTTAATTTTTGGAATTTTAATTTATTTTAATCGTATATTTAACTATGAAAAGTACCTAAATGCCAAAACCTGAAAAACTTGAAGTTCTTCTGCAAATTAAGAATACGGTCGTTAAAGAATCCAAAAGGGTCCTTAAGAAAAAAGTACCAAAGACAGAAGGGGTTCGTACTGAGGTGCGAGATAATTTAGTACAATTATATAACGACTTTAACAAACAATCTGAAGCAGCTTGGCCTTTATTTTCTATCCAAGAGAAACAGCAGGCGCAACAACTGTTCCTGACTGTAAGAGATCGCACGGTAAGGTCGTTTCAAGTATTGGGAATTAGGTACAAGGTACCAGGATCTTGTGGTGATACAATAGATACTAGCAACAGCGAAGACGCAGAAACAGACGACGACACTGACGGGGAAGAAATTATTGACCAGATAAAACCTGAGGAAAACATGGCCAGCAAAACCGAATTTATCAATACGGCCAGCAAAGTCCTGACTTTTACTTTTGATGGGTCTCCAGACAATATGGTTACATTCATAGATGCCTTAGAGTTCCTTAAAGGCACCATCGAGGGCATTGAGGATTATGCAGCAGCATACATAAGAACTAAACTGACTGGTAAAGCTCGACAGTTGGTAACTGATACGGACAAGTTAGACGATATTATTCGTAAACTAAAAAGGGGTATTACGGTCGAAAACTCGCAGGCCGTGTCGGTGAAAATCTCATCTCTCAGGCAGCAAAACAAAAATGCAGCTAAGTATGCGGATGAAATCGAGCAATTAGCAACAAGGCCAAGAAGTGCCTATATGTCAGAAGGCGTACCCGCTGAACAAGCAGAGGTGTACACTACAGACAAAGTAGTGGAAACGCTGGTTAAGAATGCTACAAACCCGAAGGCGAAAATAATAATCGAGGCCGGCACATTTAGAAACAGTCAGGAGGTGCTGACTAAATTCCTCAAAATATCACCCGATGATGAAGTAGCAGCATCAGTATTGTACTTTAGGGGCCATGGTCCCAGGTACCAGCGAGGAAACTCTTATAGAGGAAGAAATGGCAGAGGTTATAGGAGAAATAACTACGAACAACGTAACCAAAATGACGAGCAGCCAAGGAATAACCACAATAATAACCACCCGCAGAACAGATATGGCGGACGTGGTAATAATAGAAGAAATAGAGGCAACTCCCAGGGTCCGAGATGGGTGCGTAACATACATGGGAATGAAGTGGAAAACGAGAGAGCTCCCCAAACAGGTCCATTGGGAGAGCTGTAAATGTATTCAATTTGGACCTTACACTTTCCAATTTTGTAGCTATCAGAACATCGATGACTGGCAATGAAACGGTTACATTGATGGTAGACACTGGAGCAGATATTTCTCTTTTCAAGCGACGCAAGGTGAATCCACAACAAATAGTCCGATCGCAATATGCAAGCAAGATTAAAGGAATTACAGAAGAAGCCGTCTCATCTTTAGGCATTACTGACACCGAGATACTGGTAAATGGTTTCCGATTGGGCCACTCATTTCACATAGTGGAGGATAGTTTTCCCATTCCAGCAGATGGAATTGTGGGTAGAGATTTTTTCATTAGATACCGATGCACTTTGGACTACGAGAATTGGTCCATGACAATTAAAACCAATCAAGGTAATATTTGTGTACCAGTTTACAGTACACCGGAAAAAGGCTCAATCATCATACCAGCTCGATGTGAAACCGTGAGACTAATAGACGACTTGATCGGAACAAACGAAGATTTGGTAATCGCAAACAAAGAAATTGCCCCAGGCGTCTTTACAGTCACGAGAAAACAACCATACGTAAGGTTTATAAACATAACATCGGAAAGTGTAAAAATTAAAATGTCAGCGATTCAGACCGATGACCTTAACAATTATCAAGTATACAGCATAAATAATTATGCCGAAAACAGGAATGAAAAGCTGCAACGCGAATTGGACGGAAAGATTCCAAATTTCGTGAAACCACAGGTCTTAAATTTGTGCCAGAATTTCAACGATATTTTTGGTTTTAAAGAAGATAAGGTCACTTGCAATAATTTTTACAGTCAAAAACTAAGGCTAGTGGATGAAACGCCGGTATATATTAAAAATTACAGAATACCATACGCCCAGAAAGACGAAATATTGCAGCAAATAAATAAGTTAAAAAACGACAATATCATTGAACCATCTGTTTCGGAGTACAACAGCCCTGTTCTTCTAGTCCCCAAGAAATCTACCAATAAAGAAAAAAAATGGCGCATGGTGATAGATTATCGTCAACTAAACAAGAAACTTGTCGGAGATAAGTTCCCTCTACCCCGACTTGACGACATATTAGACCAACTTGGCAGAGCTAAATGGTTTTCGGTAGTTGACCTGGTATCTGGTTTCCATCAGATACCGCTAGAAGAGGCATCACGGGACATTACTAGTTTCAGTTCAGACAGTGGGTCGTATCGATTTACAAGACTTCCGTTTGGCCTTAAGGTAAGCCCAAATAGCTTCCAGAGAATGATGTCAATGGCATTTGCAGGGATTACCCCTGAGAGAGCATTCCTATATATGGACGATCTTATTGTGATTGGGTGCTCCATAGAACATCACTTGGACAATCTTAGGAAAGTATTTGAAGTTTGTCGCAAGTACAACCTCAAGCTAAATCCGGAGAAATGCAATTTCTTTAGAAATGAGGTCACATTCCTAGGTCACAAGGTGACTGATAAGGGATTTCTACCCGATGACAGCAAATATAGTGTGATAGAGAAGTATCCAACGCCTAGAAGTGCAGAAGAAACCAAGCGGTTTGTAGCATTCTGTAATTATTACCGACGATTTATACCCCAGTTTGCTACCATAACACACCCGCTTAACCAGTTGGGAAGAAAAAATGTCCAATTCGTTTGGACTAAGGAATGTGACGATGCTTTTCAAAAGCTGAAAAATGCACTATTACATCCAAAAATTCTAAAGTACCCAGACTATAGTAAGCCATTTATCTTAACAACGGACGCCTCAAAGCAAGCAGCTGGGGCCATTTTGTCACAACAGTTTGATGACACCGATTTGCCAATAGCCTACGCATCTAGATCATTCACCAAGGGAGAGAGCAACAAGTCGACGATAGAAAAGGAACTTGCCGCTATCCATTGGGCAATTAAATATTTTAAGCCGTATTTGTATGGACAGAAATTTGTGGTCAGAAGTGATCACAAAGCACTTGTGTATCTTTTTTCCTTAAAAGACCCTTCATCCAAACTCACGAGGATGCGACTGGACATCGAAGAATTCGATTTTGAAATTGAATACATTAAGGGCAAGGATAACGTCGGGGCGGACGCCTTGTCAAGAATCAGCATTGATGATCTCAAAAACATCAACGTCACCCGAGTTTTAGCGATTACAAGATCGATGACCAGGAACGAAGCGTCTAAGGAAAAGGTTATTCTGGAAGAAGCCACAATAATAAACCCAATTATAGTGTACCAAGAGGTAAACAATGCCAATATTTTAAAAATTCCCTACGTTAACATAAAAATAAATAAAGACTATATTCAGATACGAATTGGTCAAGGTAAAGTCAGCGCTGACGAATGTATACAGGTCACTAATGGCAACATTTCTCTAGACGAAATATTGCATAAGCTGGAAAAAATGGCTGGTGAACACTGTTACAAAATACTAAAGTTGTCAATTTCGAGTCAAATATTTAAATTTTTCACCATAAACGACTTTAAAACAGCAGGGGATGAGCTACTAAAAAAGATCCAAGTAGTGTTGTTCGAGGATCCAATATTCATAAAGGATATCGAGGAAAGGCAAAGACTCATACAAAAATTCCACGACTGCCCAATAACAGGAGGACACTGCGGTCAAAAGAGACTGCTGAAGAAAATAAAATCGCAGTATAACTGGAAAAATATGACGAAGGATGTTGCCAAATACATCAAGAACTGCAGTAAATGCCAGATCAACAAGGCAAGAGTCAAGCACCAAGAGGAAATGGTGATCACGCCCACACCACAGCGAGCTTTCGACATCACAAGCATAGATACAATCGGCCCTTTCGTAAAAACAATTACAGGAAACATATACGCTGTCACGATCCAGTGTGAACTAACGAAGTATGTAGTCATCATACCAATTCCCAACAAGGAAGCAAAAACTGTTTCTAGAGCTATAGTCAACGGATTCGTCCTACACTTTGGTCCAATGAGAGAAATTCGTACGGACATGGGAACCGAGTACAGAAATGAGATACTCGAAAATCTGACAAAAATGCTAAATATTGAGCACAAGTTTACAACAGCATACCACAGTCAGTCTATTGGTGGCTGTGAGAGAAACCATCGAGTACTGAATGAATACTTGAGGGCCTACATCAACAAGGATAAGTCAGATTGGGATGAGTGGATTCAATACTTCGCGTTCTGCTACAATACGACACCGAGTACGTACCACAACTATACACCGTTTGAGTTGGTTTACGCTAAAAAAGCGGAATTACCGTCTAAGTTGTGTGATGGTATAGACCCGGTGTACAACATAGAAGCGTATGAGAAGGAGATGGCATACCGTTTACAAAAATCCCAACAGAGGGCTCGAGAGATGCTGGAGAAGGAGAAGCTCAAAAGGAAGGTTTCCTATGATAAGAACAAAAATAAAATCAACGTTAACGTTGGTGATCCCGTAGTAGTAACTAACGAAAATCGTACTAAATTAGACCCCTGGTACAAAGGTCCTTTTAAGGTAGAGAAATGTATCGACACGAATTGCATTATTTCAAGTGAAAAATAGAAAACATTTACGGTACATAAAAATAGATTACAACATTATAAAACCTAGGTCAATAAATTGCGCATATCATATATCATATATTGTGTTTACCATTTTTATCGTATTATTTTAGTGCATGCATGCATAATTTTAGGAGAACAGCTGTTAGTTTAAGACATTATTTTATTTAGGATATATTATGGGATAATATAAAATATTTTAGATTTAAGTAGCATTGTATAAATATTTCTTTCCTAATTATTTATATTGTTAATATTAAAATTGTTTTTATATTTAGTTAATAAGAGTGCAGTGTTCATTTCGCTCGGACTGTTGAACTGGGTTTGTGCAGTGTTTTATGTCAGGTTCAATAAAGTTTATTTTGTGATAAACTTCATTTTTCAAAAGGGGAAGGTGTAGTACATAGTTTTGGCAGTTAGCTTGTACCACTTAAAAGTGCTGACCGAGCTATTCGTACCCCCACGGTACCTAATGCGAGGTTTCCTAAATGAGGAACCAGGCTGACAAAATCAGTCTAGTACATGTACACTAATTGTAAATCTTTGTAATAAACTAATGTAGCTACACTTGATGTCTTTCAATCCAAAGTCCGGTTGCTACCATTACAGTACGTTGTTAAACGAAGTTGTTTTGCTGTTATAACTAAGAGATGATCGTCATTTAGTCCGATCGAAACATCAGGTTGTTCAATTTCGGTGAATCTGCAGTTCTTCGGGTTTCCGATAAGGAGAGTGGCAACACAATCTTCTTTGGTGGTGCTTCTAAGATCTTCTTGAGGACAAATATAAAAAGTATTTGTCTTTTGACATATCGTCACCTGAGAATTATAGTGTTCTATCTGCATTTTTTTACATTAAGGTTAGACTTGTTTTATGTCTTAAAGATGCATATAGGGCTATCTATAAATAATTGAGGTGGAAATTGTACAGTTTACAGTTACTAGCTTATTTTTGGTGTTATAGTATTCTATCTGATCAGCCAATAGATTTACAGCATTTTTGCAGATAGAACAAATTAACACCAAGTTGTCAGTACGTTGTCACTTGTGACGTTTACAAAATTGTGTGTTTCTGCTGAATAAAATAGTGATTTTGCATAAAAATGGAAGAAAATATAAGGTGAGAAACAATTATTGCTTAATATTTATTGTTAATTTGTGTAGTTTATCAATAATGTCGAGATTTGGATCTAAATAAAAAGCAAAGTAAATATCTTTACCTCACTTTTTAAATCTTTAATTTTTAGTTATAAAAATAATGAATTTACAAACTTTAGTGGAGACGATAGTGATGTCGACCCTACCTACAAACCCAAAACAATTAATGCATGTGGCAGGCTGTTGCAAAGTTATAATATAAACAATGATTCTGATAGTGAAGCTTCCGACGTGAATTTGAACAACCTATTACCAAATACTATAAAACCTCAGGATGGACTATGCAAGATAAGTGGGATTCTTGAAAAAGAGCAAGATCCAGATGTTAATGAACCCATGCATTGTGAAAAAAGCAACAAAAAGTATAATGTAATTTTGCTTGTAGCAGTGTGTGTATTTTATATATTTTTTGTGTATTTTCAGAAAACTAACTAGAAAGCGGCTAAGAAATGAGGCAGACACACATTTAATTTTAAATTTAATATAGAATTCTTAAAACCAAAAAAAGATAGATGTGATGTTTGTGAACTTTTACGGCTAAAAAAAAAGTAACAGCTTATTAGAAGAAGAACGAGTTCACTTTAACAACCACTCAATATCAAAAGAAATTACAAAAACAGAGCGTGAAAAGGATCGAAAAAATAATGAACCTGAAACTGCAGTCGTTTGCTTCGACTTAGAAAATGTGTTTGCATCTGGCCGCAGCTTTATGTAAAAATTTGAAAAACATTTTAGCTGACATAACTAATTTAAAAAAAATTATTTTGTGGTCCGATTTGTGTGTCCCACAAAATAAAAATAGTATAATGACAATGGCATTAAATAAATTCATGGAAGAGAATCCCACTGTAGAGGAAATAATACAAAAATATTGTGAACCTGGCCATAGTTCTATACAAGAAGTAGATAACATACATAGTCAAACGAAAAAATATCTTAAGGGGCAAGAAATATTTAGTCCTTTAACTTTACTTAGATTACTCTCACAAGTAAACAATAGAAATAAGTTTAAAGTTTACCACTTACAACAAACTGACTTTAAGGAATTCAAGATAGCTACTTTAGGCTACAATTTTAAGAATATCGCTTATGCTTCATTAAAACAAATTAAATATTTAAGATCAGAACCTATGAAAGTATACTACAAGTTAATTCACACAGACCCAGATTTTTTGGCAGTAGATTTAACGACTGCTACAACACGATAATAAGGCCACTTAATATTTCACAAAAATTGCCAACACTAAAAGCATGCGCTCCTCCAAAAGAATGCTTGCTACCTTTGGCAAAAGTTATTGATTTATGTAAACTTTTTAAATTTATGCCACCAGTTGACACATTATTTATAAAGAAGCTATTTAAACAGTACAATGATCCTCACATTTTAAGACGACTAGAGAATAGTAAAAAAACGAGGCAACAGTAGATCAATCTAAGAAATCTAAATATGCAGAATATGAGTTTGATGAACCTTCGACATCAAAAAGCACAAAGTCAAATTATATATCAAAACGAAAAAATCCTCAACATGGTGCTTCTTCAAGTAAGAAGAGAGCAAAAAATCTATAGGTGTTATTTTGAGTTTAAAATGTTAAAATGTTAAAAATAATATTGTTTTATTAGAGTACTCTAATATATTTTTTTTATTATAATAATGATTAAGCAGATAGAACAAAAAAATGTATTTTGTTGAAAAAAATATATAAAATTGTTCTATCTGCAAACCTTTTTTTCATATATGTTTTCTCTAACAAAGTTTAATAAAATACTAACACTTCCTTTTGGCCTTTTTTATGTATATAAAGCCAACAATATCATTTATCATTACTTGCACATGAACATTCAAATTTTTAAATTGCAATTCCCACAAGATATGCAAATGTCAAATAGAACACTATAATTCTCAGGTGACGATATATTGGAAGGATAACGTAGCAAGAGCCATATAAGGTTTAGAAGGAATAAGGATTGAATTATTTTTGATTAGAATTGGATATAAATGGAAATAATCGTAAAGTTCGCCATTTGTAATTCCAAAACAAAGATTAAAGTATCTTTAGAAAAATAACAATTTGTTTTAATTATAGAATACCAATCATAGAAATCTAGGTCAAGCAGTTCTTCACCTGAATGAAGTTCTTTAAGTTCTTGTAAAATTTGTTGTAAATCATTAATTTTAAGTATATCAGATTTATTTTCTATTTCATTAAAAGGTTTAATATTAAATTTATATTTATGAATAATTGATTAACAACTCCTAAATATGATATTTCTCTAAGAATCTGACTGTTTCATTAAAGTAACTTTATATTTATTTATAAAATCTGTTATTTTGTTCTGGTTTTCCACAATTATTTTTATTGTTTCTGAATATTTATTTGAAAGTTGTTTGGATAGTGATATTTGTGAATTTACTTCATAAACAATTTTCTTTTGATTTGCTACTAAAGTAACTATCGCTTTATTATATCGTTCGCCGTCATTATCATCTAAAGAGCCTGTAATCTATTTATTAAGGGTACCTATTCCGTTTATAAGTCCTCTTCTATTTCTATTATTTTGAAAATATTTAATATTTGAAAATTTCGTTTCGATATCTGTCATTAAAGGCTGTAAACTATTAAAATTATTTTTAACACTAAGCGTACTTAAAGAGTTCGAATTATGTACAATTGAATTGTTAAGATTATTAAAAGCGTTCTTAAGATTATTAATATGTTCCTGAAGGGAATCTAACCTAACGTAATGCAAAAAATCATGCTTTGCGTTCATTATTTTTGCTTTTTCTAATTTAAAGGGTAAAAGTCCTGGGTTGTTTTCTAATGGGGTTATATCAAGACTATAAGTCTGGGCCAGAATTGTCATTGTCAATGTCAGGGTTAGGATCGTCATTTTGTTCCTGTAATGAAGAATTATTACTTAGTTTCTTTGGCTTTTTAATATTCTTTTTATGTATAATATCATTTGAGTCTAGTTTTCCTTTAATGCCTAAATTTTCTTTATTGCCGGTTTAAATTGGGGTTTGGTCTTTGAGCGAGTTGGTATTTTGACAAAAACTTTTTTGTTTTCTTCATATTCTATGGGATCATCGCGTTTTTCAGTGTGCTTAGTAATAACTAATTCCTTTGTTCTTTTATTTGCATCTAGAATTTTTTCGTACAGGGTATTAATATTTTTCCTATGATTTTAGATGTAGTCATTAATTATTTTTTCGTCAGTTATGTCAAGCGTATCGATGCTATTTGTATGTCCACTAATAATTTCAAAGGGTGTTTGTTTCGTTACTGAATGGACTGAATTATTATATGGTAAAATTGCATATTGCATTAATTGATCGATTCTACTCAGTGGCGTGCAGGACGGGCCCCGCAGGGCCCGCGGTGCGGGGGGGGCCCCGACCTTAGGGGGGGCCCGTAGAGAACCACATTGGGTGGTATAAGTGACAAAGGGGCCCCAGATTAAAATTTGCGGGGGGGCCCCCGATCACCTTTGCACGCTACTGATTCTACTATCGGTCTTAGTAGCACGCAGACATCTTATGTTCAATTAAAGTCGAGTGTATGCGTTTACAGGAGAGTTACTGTTTGAGTTGTCTTCTAGCATTGTCATACTTTGAACTAATTTAAAGGCTGAATTTTTAAATGTTCTTTGAACAAATACTGTAAAGTCTTAAATTATTTCAGGATTTTTAAAGTGAAGACAATAGGATTTCTTGCTAGTTACATGTTCTTTAAAGAGAGAAATTATACCTTGTTCAAAATTTAAAAGTACTCGGGTCCTATATTTTCTTTAAAAGGTTTTAAAGTCATAATGTAGTTATTATTTAGTTTGTAATTACCAGAGACTATAATTTGGATTGTATAGCAATTAACGCATTTTTCTGTTATTGGGATTGTAAAAATTGGGTCTTTGATAGCGGTATGAATTGTAGAAAGAGAGGATTGTTCATCCAATTAGTTTTTTTTCAACGGAGGTCTAATTTGTATGTCAGAAATTATATTGATTTTAGAAGGGTTAGTATTGTCAGATGTTATACAAAGAATTTCGTTTAAAGTTTCATCGTCTATATTTGAAAGATTCGATTCGTTTTTAAGATAAGATAAGATATTTGACGTGAATTTTATTAATTTTTTAATTTGGTTAACCATTCTAGAGGTTTATGTTCTGTTACGATTTTAAATTTGTTGCTATACAGATAAGGTCTAAAATATTTAGTAGCCCATACAATTTCAAGTACTTCTCTGTCGATTGTAGAATAATTACATTCTGCTGGGTTTAGTGTACGTGAGGCGTACGCCACTGGTAAATCGTTTCGTATCGTACCTTGGGATAATACTGCACCTATTGCAAAATTTGATGAATCTGTTGTTACATTGAATGGTTTAATAAAATCAGGGTATTGTAGTAATGGATGATTTGTTAAAAGGTTTTTACAGTATTCAAATGTTTTAATAAATTCTTGATCATGAACAATTTTTTTTCCTTTCTTTAGACATTTATTAAAGGGTTTAGTAATTTTAGCAAAGTCTTTTATAAACCTTCTATAGTAGCCTATTAAACCTAAAAATGATTTATTATCTTTTACTGTTTTTGGTATTCGAAATTGTTTAATAGCTTTAATTTTATTAGGATTTGGTTCATTTCCTTCTGCTGTAACTACATGTCCTAAAAATTCGACTTCTTTGCGTAAAAATTCCGATTTATCTAATTAGATTTTTAATTTTGATTTTCTTAATTTGTCAAACACTAATTGTAAATTTGAGATGTGTTCATCAAGTGAACTTGAAAAGATAATAATATCGTCCATGTAAACAAGACATATTTTATTTTGTAAGTCATGTAAAATGTTGTCCATTACTCTCTGAAAAGTCGCTGGTGCGTTTTTTAGTCCAAAAGGCATACGTGTATATTCAAAATAACCGTTTTCAACATTGAATGCGGTTTTTTGAATGCTTTCCGGATTCATTTCGATCTGGTGAAACCCCAGAGTAGAGAAATATTGACAACGTCCGAGTTTATTCATTATGTTAGGGATTCATATCATAATCATTGTGAATTGTGAACTCGAGCAGACAGGATAAACCGACGCTGAACTGAGTAGGCGTCGGTCCCCCTTTATGCTTCGTTTTTTGTTTTTACCCCGTGATTTTGTTTATACTTTGTTATTTTGTCCTACAGTGCACGAGGTTAGTGATAAATGTCTGTCCCTGTCCATTTACATTTTTATTCTAAGTTTACTACTTATTTATTCTGTTTGTCATATTTTTACTCTGTCAAATACCACGCTCATAAAGATAAGTGTTGTTATTTGTCAAAAATTCAAGTAGTGCAGCCTTCGGCTGCTGCAAAGGGTTTGCTGATATTGCTGATATTTATAGCAAACACCAGGCCACGCCCCCTTTCTAGTCCTCTCATTGGCCGAGCCAGTTTTCAACCAGGCCACGCCCCTACTATAAATACCTTGTGCACGTTTTCGTCTAAATCATTAGGTTCAACTCTTGCTCCTGAGCTTCCTGTTTCCACTAAAAATATCTTTTTAAGTGTTTCTCCATTTACCTACATTAAAATGGAAAATATAGACCCTATGAAACCCCCAGCAACCATTGACCAAGATCCTGAAGCCCAAGGTTTTAATAAATCTCTTAAAATAGGACGAACCCCTACCAAGGGCCACAAAAAACCCCCAAAATCCAAAACAGTACAAGAACACTCAAAAGACAGGAAACCAAAAGAAAGAAACAAGGTCATTATGTCCTTTGCTGACGAGAAATCTCCAAAAAAAAGTAGAAATAGCATCTCTTCAACCTACTATTAATAAATCTTGAAAAAGCTGACGCTATATGCCAAGAAAATCTGAAAAAGCAGGAAAACTTCGAAATTCAAAGACTAAAGCATGAAAACGACAGACTTATGGCTATGGTTAAGAACCTGACTACCCAACTCTCCAACCAGTCGGCCCAAATCACTGCCCTTCAGCAACAGCTGGAACTATTAAATAAAAACATGGCAGAGAAGAATAAAAACAAAATTGAAACAACAGGCCAATCTCTCTCCCCAAAACCATCAACTAAGAGAAAAAGAGTTGACCTGGTAGCTGAAAAATCCACCCAGCAAATAACGCAGTCCCCAAAGAACCAGTACAAATCGACGATACAAGTGAAAGCGTACACCTGGACACTAACTATGTGCCTCCACAAAATAATGATGTCCAAGAAGTTTCCAGCCCTCGCTCTCACGAATATATCCCACCTTTTCAAGACCTGCTGAATTCCCAAGCGTCTTAATCGAACAGCCAGTCTCACTCGGGTATGTCCCCCCAGCCTCTCCAGTAGCCGCCTCTCAGCCCTCAAACACCCCCCTACCACCTCAGTTTCCCCCATCGTACTAAGAAAAAAATCACGATGGAACATGGTGTCCACTGAATTCTCCAACAAGGGATGGAATCTCAACTCCAGCTCAAACACCTCAAGTTGCCCCACAGAACAATACAAACAGGCCCACTCTGCCCCACGAAACCGGCAGAACCTACAGCCAAGCCACGATTGGACACCAGCCCTTCTTGGCAGCCTCAAGTCAACCTCCAGAGTCCAACCTGTCAATGCTAATGGCGACGCTCTTACAAACCATAAGTGGCTTCACGTCAAAAATTGATGCCAGAATGAGCTCCCAGGACCAAGCAATCCTGCCTCTATCGAAGTCGCTCATCCAACAGCCCTGCTAAATGGCAACATCGAACAGAGCCGCCAGCTTAGACATCTTACTGTGGAACATAAATGGAATTTTCAAAAGGAAACTCGAACTTGAGGCCCTCATAGAAGAAAATAAGCCGGATACGGTTCTACTCACAGAGACCAGGATAAAGCACGATTTTCACCCAAAATTTGCAGGCTATAAGGTGTACAATCTACCGAGGGCCACGAGAGACGGCGGTGGCGGAGTTATGATTCTGCAAAAACTAGGCATTTCCCACTGTGCCTGTATTGCATCAACAAACCAAACTCTTGAGACCCTGGGCATCGATGTGGAAAGTTCCTTTGAAAATCGTCTAAAAATTCTAGTAGGCTATTTACCTCCTGGCCACCCTTTCCCAGAGGCCGAATTCTCCAGCGCCCTTTCAGAAAACCTCCCTACTCTCTTCGCTGGCGATTTTAACGCCAAGCACCCATCGTGGAATAGCAACTCTACAAATCCCAACGGCAATAAACTTTTCAAATTAGCAGGAGACTCGGACTGGGATACTTTAGGCCCGGTAGACCCAACATACTCCAGAATAGACCACCACCCGTTCTGGATATTGCCCTAATAAAAAACTTTAACCAAAACTTCACGGCAAAAACCCTTACGGGCTCCACTTCTGACCATAGTCCGGTCCTCATCCACCTAGGCCCCCTGCTAAGAAACCCAGCTCCAAAAACCCTAAAGAAAACCAACTGGGCCGCCTTCAATCGTCTGCTTGCCCATTCCGCCCCTATTCTATCGCCCCCCAATTCTCAAGTGGAAATAGACAGAATGGCCACCGACATTACCGAAAGAATCTCCCAAGCCCTGGAGACTGCTACCCATAAAAGAATAGTCCCAGTCCTGTGCCCCTACGTCATCCCCCCAGACATCAAAACTCTGATCACTCAAAAAATAAACGCCAAAAAGCAAGCTGAACGCTCTCTGAACCCAGCAGATAGACGAGCATACAATGAGCTCTCAGGAAGAGTGAAGAGGTCTCTAGAGAGCTTCAGAAACCAAAAATGGGAGGAAAAACAAATCTGGACCCAAATAAAAACAATGACGTATGGAGAATAGTAGCTGCTCTAAAAAACTCTAAAGCGACAAATAACACCCCTCTTCAAGGCCCAGAAGGGTTATTATACTCAAACGAGGAAGCCCAATTCACAGACCATCCCCCACTGCCAAAACAAGAACAAGAAGACCAACTCATGAAGGAATTCGTAGATGAATTCCTAGAAGAGGCTGATGAGGAAACCATCACGCCAGCCACCCCAGAACTAATAAAAGGCATCATCACTGGCCTTAGGAACAAAGTATCTCCGGGCGAAGACAACACCTCCAACCTGGCCCTGAAACACCTCCCACCAGTGATGATACACAATCTAACTGCCTTAATAAATGGCGCCCTTAGTAAATGTCACTTTCCAGATGTCTGGAAAAAAGCCCAGGTGATCATGATACCTAAATCTGCTAAGGGTATGCAGCTCTCAGAAAATTATCGACCAATATCTCTGCTCTCCACACTTGCAAAGCTAATAGAGAAGGTAATCAAGATAAGACTCGAAGAAGAATCCTTAGATAAAAACCTGCTTCCCGACGAACAATTCGGATTCAGAGCCCAACTCTCTACAGAGCTCCAGGTGGTGAGAATTGCAGAAATTATCACCCATGGTTTTGATTTTAGGCAGAGGACGGGTTTGGTGCTGCTGGACCTTAGCAAAGCCTTTGATAAGGTCTGGCATGTAGGTCTTCTGGTTAAAATGATAAACATGGAAATTTCACCTCCTATGGTAAAGATCATTGCCTCCTACCTGAAAAATCGCTCGTTTTCCACCAAGTTCAACGGTGCGGCCTCTCAGGTCCACCCTATAAGAGCAGGGGTGCCGCAAGGATCAGTGCTAGGCCCAACGTTATTTAACCTCTTCATGACTGACTTGCCTCGCACCCCGGTAGTCCAGATGGCGCTGTATGCGGACGATACCGCACTTATATATAAAAGTTCCAACATGCAGATGATCCAAAATAAACTCCAGAAAGCGCTGAACAAAATGAAGGCCTGGGCGGACAGATACCGAATCCGAATAAACCCAAATAAAACCCAGGCTATACTATTTAAGAAGGGAGGAACCTTGCCGGGGGAACTTATGTACGAAAACCAGGCCATACCATGGACTAAAACCGCAAAATATCTGGGTGTACACTTGGATGATAAACTAACGTGGGGAAAAGACATTGAGAAGATCATCACTAAACCAAAGGTGTCAGCCACTCTTTAAGGCCTTTACACAACAGCCCCGGCCTGTCATTAAACAATAATAATAACAATAATAACAATAATAATCTTTATTTCCCAACAGATTAACAATCCAATTACAGGAAAATTTACAAATAAAAATTAATATAATAGTAATATAAATATGAGTATGAGTATGGGAACGTATGGCAGGCCCCAGTTATATTATCCTCCACGATCTCCCGGGGATATTATACCCCCTTTTCGTTCTCCTGCGTATCCCGCCAAATCACAGCATTACCTGTGTTTGTTGGATCCGAAGTTTTTACGCCGGCTGGTAGATCCACCCTAGGAGGTCGTGGAAGACAGTGTCAAAGGTTAAGGCCGCTCCCGGAATTTTTGTCAGCCGGGTCGGGCCATACGTCCAGTTTAGGAAGGGTTTTTGGGGGACATTGAACTGACCCAAAACTAAGTACAATCCGGAATCCCCCTCAACCAGGGCTTTAGTAATAACCCCATTCATTTGGTATTCTTGAATGGGGGTAGAAGTGTTAGTACGCTGCTAAAACCTGTCCTTTTGGTGTATTTCTGTACGTCACTGTCCGAGTCAGTATCAGGTTCCTGGTAACCTCTTTAGAATTGTTTGCCCCCCTGTGTGATACTCAGTCTTGTCTTCCGTATCGAAGAGTTGACGGCCCTGATACCCGTGGGTGCCCTCTCCCTTGATGGGTATTCCTCCTGCCAGGTATCGGCTACCCACCTTGTATATTCCTTATTTATTTTAAAATTATTAATTGTCAACCAGTATCTATATAGATCTTATATAAATATCAATTAATCAATCAATATTAATATCAATATCAATATCCATAATTCCAACATCAATATTAACATTAATACCAATAATATTAACATCAGTACCAATACCAACACCCATAATATCCATACCAATCAGTCGGTCTATTAATTTATTAATTAATTAACCAGTCTCTCTAATGTAAATACCAATATACAAAATGGATAGATCCGGCCCTGTAGTGTATGTAATGGAATGCGGCAATATGGCATAGGTTGAGTGGGTCTTCCTTCTTATCTATCCTAAATGCATATACAATTACCTATTCACCAGTGTTGCCATTTGTAACATAATTATCGAATTATAACATAAATTTTTCTAAAAACAAAGCTTGAAAATTATATGTAGCATAACGATAATTGTAACATAATTTTTAATCCAAGTATCTGGACAAAATTAACTTAATTCTATCCAGATTAATAAATTTAATTAAGCATAAAGCCTGATTTATAGATTTTCTACCTTCCTCCCGTAAAATATCAGCAATACCGTAGTGCTGTTTATAGATTCCCGTACGGTATTTATAGTTCTAAAGGTAACGGTAGAGGCAGCGATAACGGTAGCCAAGTTGGGCATTGAATATTATATGAAACAATTTATAGTTGTCAGAGGAAACGGTAAGGGAAGTAGGGGCAAGAACGTATACGTTATAGCGGCAAGAGATGACCATTTTCATTTTTTCTTACCTCAACCGCGACTCCAGCCAATCACACGGCAGTTTTTAGTTGACAGCCTCGCCTTGTAAGTTTAGTGTTTATGGGAGGGGCCGCCATTACCGCTACCGTTACTTTCTGAACTATAAATCCAGCTTTATACTATTTTTAACAAATTTTATATTTTCTAAAAATTCGATAATATTTTCAACCCTGCTTCTTTCACTTTTTTATGGTTAAATTATAATAATTATTGTAACATAATTATTACAATTATTGTAACTTAATTTTCCGAAAATTCGATAATTTTATTTACCCAATTCGATAATTTCAACTTTTACATCTGGCAACACTGCTATTCACACACAACTTGTTTATGTTATTTTTGTCTTCTTGCATGTTTGGTTTATTTATTTATCTTACGCCTTTTTCGATGGTTGTTTATGATTTGTCTGCTATGAGAAAATGAGGTTGTTTGTTTAAACTTACGGAAATGTTCTTATTCTTTTTTAATTGAGTTTTTGAGACAATAAAAGAATTCTTAGTATTTTCTTTTTGCAACATTGTGAAATGCTTATATAAACATTGTGAAATGCTTTTATAAACATTTAGCGAATATACGGTAAGACATGCAATTGGAAAAAATAACTAAGCTTGATTATTTGGTGCTGGAATTGATCCATTTCGCATGCCGCTCGCACGTGTGGTAGCCCAGTAAATTTCATGGAACTGATCGTCTCTCTCACACCTTTTAACCAGGTCCAACACTTGAGGATTTAATCCAGGGGGAGGTACCACACACAATTTGCACTCTTTTGCACTTGGGACAGTTATCACGTTTAGAATCGATTGATTTTTTATTATTTTACGGCGTTAACCAGTTATCACGTTACTACGTTTGTATCGTATACGCTGCTTAAGAGAGATCTCGATGAGCATATGCTTACACTTCAAGCGTCAAGAGCACGCAGTAATATAAATATTCTAATGCAAATTTAGGAATCCAAACTTAATTACTAAAGGTTAACAAAATATAAATTCCAATAGCAACAAAAAAAACAACAATTATTCACTAAATTATTAAATTAAATGTTCTTTGACGCAGTTAATAATAAAATTAATACTGTCAAAATTAATATTACATTTTTCAGACACTTTATTAAAATTACCACAAATAATATATAGTGGGGATCTTTGCATAATGTTTGTTTTGCATGGTGGTAAATAAAATGTTTTATGCATCCTTGCTGACAGTTGTTATGTTTGACTTGCTCCAAGTTGCTCGGCAGTTGATGGCGGCTTCCTGGAGTTGTCTTCACCATCTCCTTGTGTCAAGTCCAAGTGTTCTGTGGTATCGCTTTCAGTTAGCGATCCCGGTGCGATGCCTTGGTTGGGATTTGTGTCCACGATTTCCTCTGAAGGGCCCGGTGGTATAATTGACTGACCCGTGGTTGGGTCCAACATGATGTGCTTGATGCCGAATCGGCATACGGTCCGAAGATGAGGGCTGCCCTGGGCATCCCTCAACTCGGTGGTATCGGCTTAGATAGGCTTGGTTCTTTTCGGTCAGAAAATAATACTGCTGCTTAATTGGGGAGCTGTAGTCTCTAGGCTGGTCGACAAGAGACTGAGTGCTGATTAACGGTCACGCTAATCTTTATACAAGAGCGAAACGTACCTCTCGAGACGTTAATACTGATTGGTGCGCGTCGTTGACCAATCACGTCACTCGCTCGCTCTTCGACATGCCCCCCTCAATTTTAGCCAAGCCGCATGTCTTTATTTTTTTCCAAAACAACTTACAATAAGTTGGTCTCCACTTCGTATGTCACCGGGGATCTTCTTAGGAGAATCTTAAACGGTCCTAACCAAGTTTCGCACAAGCCCCAGATCGTTTTTCTGGAAGGTTGTTGATACGTCGTCTGGATTTCCGACGTATTCTCGTACAAATATCCGGCGACGTTGTTGCAACTGTTGGTTGTGTGCTTCTCTTCCCTGGCGTATCTCCTGAGTCAATGGAATGGACCAATCCCCTGGTAGTTTAGGTTCATAACCCAGTAACGCCTTCGCAGGGGTTTCGCCAGTGGAGCGGTTTACTCTGGACCGGAGGATGGCTGTTGCTTTTCCCAAGAGATTAAACCATTTTTCACGGCCTTGGTGATGTTTTACCAAGGCCCGGATAATCTTCTTGACCTCCTGCACTTGTCGTTCCACGGGGTTGGCTCTCTGGTGATATATGGCTGAGTTGATGATCTGAATGCCCCTCTTCCGGCAGTACCTTTGCCATTTCTGGTAGGTGAATTGCGAGGCGCAATCGGCAATGATCTTCTCGGGTATTCCATATTTTCCAAATAATTCGTCCAAATAGTTTGTGATCGTTTTGTGTCGAACATCCCGAACCGCCTCTGCTTCGGTCCATTTCGTTAAGATGTCCTCCACGATTATGGCATATTCTGGTTCGGTGTTTTCTCCTCGATAACGTCCCAGCGTGTCGATGGACAAGATTTGCCACGCTTTTGTTGGAGTATGCGTGGCCATTGGGGCAGCTGGTTGTAGGTTGCGTCCCTTAATTTGTCGGCACACCAGACACTCCTGAACGTATTTCTGAACTGTTGAACGGAGTTTGGGCCAGTGGAATCTCTGGTCAATGGCTTGAAGTGTTTGTTTTTGTCCGGGGTGTGCTCACGGGTCACGTCGTCGACGAGTTGTCCCTGGAGTATGGCTTGGACCAACGGCTCGCTTTGGATGGCACACACCATCGGAGTGGGAATCATCTCGCTGTTTATTACAGGTTGGCTGTTTGTCCGGTCTGTTGAGTGTCGAGACAAATAATCCGGTAACTCGTTTAGCTTGCCTGCGACGTGCTCGATGGTGTATGAATACTCTTGGAGCAGCAGTGACCACCGGGTGAGCTTGGCCCGGTCATCTTGGTGGTTACAAATATTGTTAATATAAATATCAAACAAGAACTTTTGATCAAAATGGATACCCAAGTCCTTAACCTCTATTTTCCTTTTAATGTTTAAATTTCGAAGGGTATAGTCAAACTCTATTATCTCCTTTTTCCGGCTAAAACTTATAATCTGGCATTTGTCAACATTTAAATACAAAAAATTCTGCTGACACCAGGTATCCAATTTTACCAATTGCTCCTGAATAAAGTTACAATCACACACAAAGAACAAGAGACTAATCTGGACCGCAATATTAAGACCCATAGCCACCTATGCATGCGCAGCATGGTCAACGGCCGCCCGATGTCACAAGAACAAGCTGGAGATCCAGCAAAATAGATTCCTAAAAATTATCACGAAAGCGCCATGGTATGTGAGAAACATACAGCTGAGAGAGGAACTGGGTATTCTCTCAATGATGGATTACATCGAGAAGGCAACCAGAGCTCACAGGGAACAGAATGACCCGTTCATTCCACCGTAAATAAATTTATGTTTGCCTATAACTAATGTAAATATGTATTTACTACCAACAAAAAGATGACAAAAATAAAAATAAAAACACAATCACAAAGCAGTCACACCAAAATTGAAACTACAAAGTTATCAAAAATAAATCAAAATAAAACAAAAGTCCATACTACTACTCCACCCTATACTCAATCTCCCAAAAAATTCTTACAACAACTAACAAGCTTAAAAATTTTACTTTCAATTCATTTCATATCATATATAAATGGATTTACTCGAGTACAAAAGGACGTAAAACCCAGTTGTATAGAACATATATAATATATATATATATTATATATATTAAAAAAAACGAAAATATATTAACAAAAAATCTCAATTCAATTCTTTATCAAACTGCCATTACTGACCACTATTCAATCATACTAAATATAAATTTAAATGTAAATTGTAATAAACCTAATGAAAAATATATTAATAAACAAATCACTAAAATAGATTATGAAAAACTAAACACTTTACTAGAATTCGAATCCTGGGATACTGTTATGAACACTCAAAATGTAGATAGGGCATATAATAATTTCTTTGAAAAATTTAATAATTATGTTGAGCAGTGTACATGCGTGACAAATAAAAAAAATCGTAAACAAATTAAACCTTGGATAACACAGGGACTTATAGCTTCAATAAAAAAACGAGACAACCTAAAAAAGAAATGTAACATGGAAAAAAACAATGAATTACTGTGGGCTGAATATAAAAATTATAGAAATTATCTTAATAAATTAATAAAAGTAACAAAACAAAAATATTTACAAAAGGAAATGTCGAAATTAAAACATAACACTAAAAACATGTGGCGAATAATTAAACAATCCAATAATGACCAAAATAAAACTATTATTCAAATTCACAACGACAACAAAACCATCGTAACTAATAAAAAACAAATCGCTAACATATTTGTTGAACATTTTTCCACTAGAAAAATGGAGAAAAAATGGCAACTAATATAAAAAACGATCCACTGTCCGATATACTTGAGTCTCCGACTAAAAATAAAAAATTAAAAACTCAATGTTTTTAAGACCAGTTACTCGAAATAAAATAAATAAAGAAATAGATAACCTAAAAACGAATACATCGCCCGGAATTGATAAAATAACAACAAAACTCATTAAGGCTACAAAAAATGGTATATTAAATGTACTGGTATATATTATAAATTTTTGTTTTAAAAATGGATAATTTCCACAACAATTAAAAGTAGGTATTATAACACCAATTTTCAAGAAGGGATGCAAATTAGCACCAGGCAATTACAGACCCATTTCGGTCATTAATAACTTTGCTAAGATCCTGGAAAAGTGTCTAGTTAATCGTTTAAATGAGCATTTGTATTACTATAATATACTATCGAATAAGCAATTCGGTTTTAGGAAAAGCTGTTCCACTGAGGACGCCCTATACCAGTTTACAAATAAAATTAACGAAAAACTTCATGAAAAGAAAAAAGTACTCGCAATTTTCTTAGATTTGGCTAAAGCTTTTGATAGTTTGTCACATAATGTTCTACTGGGGCGACTATCTGACTACGGAATTAGAGGAACTGTATTAAATTTATTTAAAAACTATCTTTTAGACAGAAAATTGTTAAAATTGATGGCACATTAAGTCATCCATAAAATATATTGTTCGGGGTTCCTCAGGGAACGGTCCTTGGACCGCAGTTGTTTTTGATATATATTAATGAGATGCTCAATATAGGAAATCAGGGAGATATATTTTCATACGCCGATGATACAGCACTTGTATTTTACTCAGATAACTGGAAAGAAGTAGTCGAGTCGGCTGAAAGAGGATTGTATAAGATTAAATGTTGGTTGGATAGTAACTTTCTAAACCTAAATTATGAAAAAACCAAATTTTTAACATTTACTAATGTTTCTACTAATCAACCAGACATACATAAAATTAAATTACACTCAAAATGCGATATTAATAATTGTACATGCTTAGGATACATTGAAAGGGTTTCAAACATACAATATTTGGGCCTAATGATAAGTGATACCTTAAGGTGGGAAGTTCATGCAGACTATCTAACAAAAAAAATAAGAAAACTCGTTTTTACATTTTACAAACTACGAGAATTCATGTCTGTGGACTGTTAAAGGTTTTATACAAAGCGTTGGTTGAGTCTGTTCTATCGTATGGCATTATCTTATGGGGATCAACTTATGAATCCCATTTAAAACTACTTAAAACTACTCAAAACTGGATTCTAAAAGTTATATTATCTAAAAATAAGCGATTTTCCACTGAACATCTTTATCAAGAAAGTAATATCCTAAATTTATTTAACCTTTATATTTTTAACGCTGCAAAATTTTTTTACAAAAATAGAAAATTGAGACATGTTTTATCACATGATAGGGTGACACGACAAAAAATCCAACAACAATTAACTGTCCCCTTTGCTACTACCACACTATACATGAAGTCCCTTAATGTAACTGGTCCAAAAACTTTTAACTCTATTCCTCAGGATATAAGAAACATAAACAACTACTCTCTATTTTCAAAAAGACTTTTTTTATACATAGTTCAAAACGCAACAAAATTTAAAATTATTTTTTAAGTAATCCTCCTGAAAACACAATCGAAATGTATTTGATAGTTAACAGGGAAAGAAAAGAGAAAACTCTTACTTTTGTTCTTAGTGTTAGTTTAGTTAGTTCTTAGAATATTTTTATTTTATTTTTATTTATGTGTACAATTATATCATTACATTTTCAAAATTAAGGCACAGTACAATTTCCTTTGGAAATTAGGTGCAATTAAATACCTTATTGAAAAACATGTATGAAACAAAATTATCTGTAAATTTTTGGTACAATAAATTTATTATTATTATTATTATTATTATTAAAATACTAACTGCACTCTTAAATTTATTTAAAAACTTCTCGATGTTTCAAGCAATATCCATTGTGTTTTCTAAAATCAGACCAACAAACTCTCAAAAAATCTCACTAATACCATATATCTATTCCAGCAAGTTCGATATTAACGCGCAGTCGTTATTATCAATCCCGGGCATTCTCTAATGCAGATGTTGAGAGCGACTATCTACGTCTATCATATAACCAACTTGGGGTTATATGCTCCGGCAGCTCTCGTGTCTGGGAGCATAGGTCTGTGGGTTTTTATTCTTCATACTTACACTTTGCTTGGGCGCCACCACAACTTTAAAGAGTACAATAACCTAAGGTTGTGGTCATTAAGTTAAACTCAAAGTTTGGTAACTTACTTTATATTTTAAATGAAAATTATATTAAATTCAATATTTAGGATTTTAAAATCAGTACCGAATAGCTATTGGTTTACACTAGGTTAAAAATGGTTAAAATATAAAATAATGTTTCATAATTTACTGCAAGGCAGTTTTGCGCAATAAAAAAATTAATAATGATGATAAAAAAACCTGTATCCCGATTAGGGTTTCTGGACGTCTGGTATACTCATTCTGAGGGCTGGATCAGGCTCCTGGATGCATGGGGCTATTCGTGCTCCATGGGTACTGTCATAAAAGCGATCTTTGAGACCGTTCCATCAGGAACTCCTCCATAGGAAAATCTCTCAGAGTAATTATTTCGCTACAGTTATAAGCGAAGACCAGGATAACCTCTCCAGAAAATGTGCCCCCAAGAAAAAACCGGAGTTTCTCCGGTTTTTTCGATGAATTTCTAAAAATAGGACCTTCCCAGGTCGATGGAATAATTCCCAGGTACTTTAGATGGCTATTTAGCAAACACGCTGCTCTATTACGAAAAACTCAATTGTTCAGGAGACCACGGCAACCACTGTTCTATCTATTTGCGCTAACTTGGTATGTTAGGCAAACAACTAGTTAATTACTAAACGAATCGTAATTACAGTTTAGTTAGATTTAACAAATTATCTAACTTCTGAACCGGCCATTCGCACCTGTCTACCTGCAGAACCTCCTCGTCTACCTGTTGATTCTCCCCTCTCTCGAACAAACCCTCATGCGCAATTGATAACAATGCTACCAACGTACGATTTAATTATTGTAATATTCTTAATGCAAAGCGCACTTCAGCAATATACAAAAAATTAAAGAATTAATGAGCAACGCAGTGAATACAAACAAACTTAAACCAACCTTAGAGCCATGGCCCTTCGTGAATGCATTCCCAAGAAACAGTTGCCAAATACCAAAAGTCCCTAAACCGGATAAAACGTCAAAACAATATGAAATAATTCAACTACCAAAATTGACAAACAAACCTTATATGAAACCCTACATAAAAATAAAAGTAAGTAACGTTTTTTTATAAAAATAATAATTATAACTAACTTATCCTAACCCCCTTTTAACCTATTCTAAAGTACACAAATGTTGTAGGATCACCAGGGCCCCAGATAAACTTAAAACGCATATATACTATAAAGGAGACCCAGGAGCACCCACATCATTCACCTACACTCATTCACTCAACCATTCATACTTATCACACTTCATACATATCGAAACAATAACTAAAAGGTAAATTCTGTCGTAACCTAAAATATGTACCAAGATCTTCCTGGTTATAAATGAAACTAAAATAAACGTACTCTTTTAGGCATGGCAAATCAACACCATGAAGCCAGCGACCTAAAGACCCCAAAATAATAACCAAAACATAAAAATACAATACTCTTAAGCCGATATGCGATATACAGTGTGAACAGATGTGTACTCAATAAACTAAATTATACTTATACAGTGCTTAACTTATTTTTAATACATAAATCATGTAGCGTTACTATTTGTAACGTTACAATCATTATAGATAGACCCGCTCCCTTCCCCCTGCTAGATAAAGAAAGGCCCCTGGCGGACCCAATCTTTCCCATTAATGACCCAACCAACCTACGAATCCTGCTATTTCAGCAAAAACCTCTCTACCTTACGTATTAACCATTCCTCAAGTGTAAGGGCAAAGGGTCACTATGACCCAACTCTTGCTCGGGCAAAAAGCTCAGCAAAAATTTCACAGGCTACAGTTAGGGATTGGATATCTGTCTATTGTTTTTTCGTTTACCTTGCAGTAATCGACAACAATACGCCATTTTTTATTACCTGAGGCGTCGAGTTTCTTAGGCACAATCCAAATTGGAGAGGACCAAGGACTAATGGAAGGTATATAATATATAATACCATCATCTAACATTTTGTTTATTTGTGTTTGGACTTCAGATTTATGACAAAAAGGATATCTATAGGATTTGGTGTAAGCAGGAAATTCGTCAGTTGTTTTTATGTCAAGTTTTACCTGATTAGTAAATGTCAGTAAGTTTTCGCCTGTATAGAAAATGTCTGAGTAATTTTTACATAGGTTTACAATTTTATTTCGTTCTTCTGAGTTAAGATGGTCTGTTCTAATTAAATTTTGTATATTAGTATTATTTTGTCGTTTAAAATCTGATGTTAGATTTTCAATATTAAAAATTGTAAAATGTTCTTTTTTTGAATCAGGAAAGGGAATACAATTTAAAGGTTCAGTTAGTTCAATGCCTTGTAAAGTTTCTTATTTCAATATACGCAAAACCTTTATCAGCTACGGATAGATTTTCTGGTATATGGCAATTATTTAATAATTGTTCTTTTATTATTACGTTACCTAAGTAAACATTTACCTTGACTTTGACTTTTATTATTTCAAATGCATTGACCTTTACAATTTGCTTATCATTCGGTGGTTTATTTCTATATTGAATAGGAATTTGAATATGATCATTAAAAATTATTCTATTAGGGAAATCAATTTTAAATCCTAAGTTATTTATATCATTAAAACCTATTAAGCCGTCAAAATTGTTCTGGAACTATATTTTCCGTGAAAAATATTTTCTGGGAAATATTTTTCTGCTAATTCCGGTTTTAAAAGAGATTTTGTAGCACCTGTATCTATTAAAAGTTTTAATGGGGGGTTTTCTAATTCAAAATAACCTAAGGCATTGTCGTCAATTATTGTATTTATTTCTATATAATCGTCGTATGCTATGTTGTCTTGTTGTTCATAGATTCCGTATGAAAATTTTCGTTTTCAGTTTGGGGTTCAAAAGATTCATTATTTTCTAGGTTGTAAAGTTCGTGTGCATTAAAATTACGGGGACCAGATGATTGAATATAGTTTGGTCGCATAGTTCTTGGGTTTGAAACTGCGGTGGAGATTCTAGACATGGGGGTTGGTCTGTTTTGATAATTTTGTGGTTGATAAGGCCTATATGGAGTTTTATACATTTGAGGATTGGGTTGTTGATATTGTTTTGGTGGTTGATAATTTTGGTTTTTATTTTGTATTAATTTTTTATTAATTGGGGTTTGTTGGAAAAGTCGAGATTGATTTTGTCCGTAGTGAAAGTTTTCTTCTTCAATAATATAAGAAATGGCGGTTTCTAAATTTAAGGGATCTCTAAGTATTACATCTTGGAGTCTACCTGTTAAACCTCTAATAAATGTTTTAAGAACTAAATTTTCGTAGTTGTTTTTCTGCAGGTGTTTCAGTAATAGAAGAATTAAGTTTAGAATAGATTAAACTTCTCGCATCTTGTATACGTGCACCAAATTGGGATTCATTTCGGAAGGGACGCATAACTAAAGGATCTTGAACGATACAGTCAATGTTTCTATTTTCACCAAAGGTTTATTTTAATTACAGGTTTTAAAAGAAAATTGTTTATAGGGTCATTAGGATCATCCCTGTTAGTGTATGTATTAATTAAAGAGTCGCACGAATCAATAAAAATAGTTAGTACGTGTGAATCACCAGAAAAGTTAGGGATTTGTTCGACAAAAAGGCGCAGCAAAGCATAGTTAACTTGTCTTTGCTGTGCTTGGGATTGTTGTTGTTGTTGTCTATTCATGCATACCGCTTGTGCGTAAGTTATTGGAGAATCTGTGGGTACAGTTAGTCCTACCCGTCCAAGTAAATTAGATAATTCTTCTACTTGATCGGAGATTCTATCCTGATACATTAATGATTAATGAAAGATTGAAAATAGTTTGTTTTTGTTTTCTTAAATCTACCTTAATTTACGTGATCTTATGCAGAGATCTGGCGAATAAGAATATCCTATTGAGAAGAAAAGGACAAGATACAAGTAAGATATGGTTCTTACCGGATATTCGTTCCAGAAGCAGGTCTTATAGAAATTGTAGTTTTTCAGCCCCTTGCCACTCTCACTTTCGCACTGCTATCCACTCTTTCTAGTCACTGTTTTCAAAATTGGAGTTTCACAAAAAGTCAAATAATGTTCGAATCACGTTTAACAGATAATCTGACGGAACTTCACAAAAACTTCGATAGTCTTTCAGTGCATCCCGACGCGCTTCCTACCGACTGCGCCAATTAAATAACTTTCTTGTTGAAAACACTTTTTAAAAAAGCAACTTTATTTCGAAATGGTGTTTACAGCTTGAAAACGAAAATCTTATTATTTTAATATTACAATGCAAGGTATATATATAAACTATAAAGTGCAGAATAGACATAGATAAAATAAAGTATAATTCGTAGAATTCAACGATATAACTATCCCCCTGTTATCGACTTGATTTCGAGGATTTTAATAGGTTAACTTTTTTAAATATCGAAGAAAATTTAAACGGGCTTTCGGTCGATTAGTTTTTGTTCGATAAAGCTCATCTTTTAGTATGTCAAACTTTGGTCTTTTACCCGTCGATTCGTGTATTTCGTTCGGCCAATTTCGAAAATTTCTCTCGCCCTACAAATCGTTTGAAAAATTTTCGAAAAAAAAATTAAAACATCGTAATTTGAAAAGTTTTCGGCGCATCCGGCCCGTTTACAATCCGAAACGAATTATTGTCCCGAAGCACCTTTTTCCCGAGTTTGGTCGAAAAATCTCCACTCTTTCGAAAGTTAAGCCATTTCAACGGAACGTGCTAAATTTGACGGAAAAATCGGAAAAAAGTGGACTTGGGCTTTTTCGACACCGGAAAAATTTGGCTCTCTTATACGAACGATCTAAACTCGCAAAATACCTTGGTGTATATGTTTAAAAATTTCATTTTTGTTGTTTTTACCACAAACATAGTTTTTTATTACTTTTATTTTACATTTAAGTTTGTTACGATTTAAATAGCTGTAGGTAAAAATTTAACATTTAAATTTAAATTATAATACCTATTAATTTCAAGAAATTAATAATAACGATTTGTTTATTTGCAGTTATATAGGTATAAAAAGTATAAAAATTGATAATAATATTATGTATTATTTATGTTATAATTATTCATATTGATTTATAACACCAGCCACCGAAAGTTTATCATTAACGCGTTAGGCGCCGCTTGGCATTAGAAAAATGTTCATAACTTCCCTAATAATAATAATAGTAACTTTTTCAATACTAACTTTGTTTTACGTAAGGTTATAATCTTATTTTCATAAAATTTACCAAAAAAGTAATTACAAAAAACTTAAAAAATTGACAATATTTTAGTTCTGTTTAAAAAAAATCAATAAATATTTCTATTAGTTTCCAAAATATAAATAAAAATGGATGCGTAAATTTATAATTCTCTATTGTTTACGCATTATGAGAGAGTTTTTTTATAGCCCAAAAGGTCAACAAAAATTATACTATCATATAGAAAGAAAAAAATTAAATTAAAACCTTTATTTTTAAAATGGATTATGTTTTTTAAAGTAGATCCTCACCTAAAAAATTATTCATAAAAAAATAACTTTATTTTATAGTTTAAACTAAAGGTTACCTAATATCGTATATTTTGTAAAATTATTTTATTATTTATATTTCCAAATTTTTATTAAATAATGTAATACCTTGTAAAATAATAAAATTCAACACGTACTTACTAGGGATTAAATTGTAACCCAAAAAATTACGAACAAAGGTATGGTTATCTAGTCAAGGGGCTACAAGGAAAAATTATAGCAGTTTGAAAGGTCGCGTACCAAGATTTTTTGTTTGAAAATGGTTATATTCCGCGCTTTAACTTATATTTTACAATAATTACGTTTAAACATATATACTAGGTAGTTAATTAAATTATTCGTTTCAATTCTGGTTTATTGATTACCTAACACATTTTATAGGTATACATTTAGACATTTAGAAATTCTAAATTAGAATTTATTAACTATTTATTTTTTATTTTTATTTATCTTATAAAAAATAAAGATTAAACAGGAAATCGTTTTATTATTTTAAAAATAGGTAAAAGGTAGAATAGGAAAAATTCATCAGAGAAATATTATATTTAATTTAATTATGTTATTATAATGTTATTATAATTTCATGTTTAAATTTTTTTTTAAACATTAATAAACTTTAAATTAATATATATGTTAATTTCGTAAATGTATACACTAAATAGCTAATGTAACCCAAAATTGTTCTGGAACTATATAAATAGTAAGAAAGCTAGCAATTCTATTCCTAGTAGGATGAAATACAATAATTTTCAGACTGAAAATCCAGAAGTGATATATTTTAGTTCTGTATATCTTGATAACCGTGATATAAATGTACCTAATTTTTATTCTGAAAATACCATAGATTTAAGTAACTGTTCAATTTCTGTTTGCGATGTTTTTAAAGAATTGTCCCAACTATGTGTAAATAAAGATTCGGGACCTGATGGTGTTCCTCCCATATTTTTAATTAACTGTAGATTTTCCTTAGCTAAACCTCTGGCAAAGCTTTACAATTTATCTTTAATTAATGGCAAATTCCCTAACAAATGGAAGGAAAGTTTTGTGATTCCATTATTTAAGAACGGGGATGAAAATGATATTGGTAAATATAGACCAATATCAAAAATATTACAAATACCTAAAATAATATAAAAAATAATTACAAATAAAATTACACCGTTGTTTAGGAGTATTTTAATTGAAGAACAGCATGGATTCTGGTTTACGAGCAAGATATGTTGTGCCTTAGAAAATCGTAGCCAGGTGAACACTATTTACACCGATTTCTCGAAGTCATTTGACACCCTTAATCACGAAATTCTGTTGGCTAAAATAAATGCATTAGGTGTTACAGGAAATTTTTATTTATGGTTAAAAAGTTATTTAGATTCTAGAATTCAAACTGTAATAGTTCAAAATCAATATAAGTCCAGAACAATAAGGGTTACTTCTGGTGTACCTCAGGGTGGACATATTTCTCCACTGCTATTTAATCTATTTATTAACGATATTGGCTGTGATATTAAGTATTGTAAATATTTGTTGTTTGCAGATGACCTAAAGCTGTATAAAGAAATTAATGATTTTAATGATTACTATAATATTCAGTTAGATCTCAATCAATTACAATTGTGGTGTGAACAAAATTTGATGAATCTTAATGTTAATAAGTGTAACTGTATAAGTTTTTATAGAATTAAAAGAAATATTGTGTTTCCGTACTCTCTAATCACTCACTAGTCACTAATATAAAAGACTTGGGTGTTTATTTTGATAGCTAAATAACATTTTCCTATCACATTGATTATATTGTAAATAGATCTTTAAAGATGCTCGGATTTGTCAAACGTAGTCTTAAGGATTTTAAAAATGTTCAATGTTTAAAAAATGTGTATACAGTGCTTGCAAATCCAAGTCCGACCGGCCTGGAAAGGACGGCTGTTCAATACCCGCGTGAAAAGAACAAGGATAGAACGCCAAATAGAATTTGATTGGCCAGAGCCGGCAGGCTACGACAACGCATTCCCACCGCGCACCTCGCAGCGTGCTTGACACGAGGATATCAGAACGAGAACTGCAGTGGTGCCAGCAAGAGGTAGTAACATCGGGCTAATAACCTCAATGATTTAGGAATACGCATAATTAATTTGTTGGGGGATATTAGTCCAGAAGTCCTAGCTAATGTGCGTGGAAATTTTTATAATAGGTTAGGCTATTGTTTGGCTGCCTATGGGAGGCTTGTTCAAACATTTAATTTAATTTTTGAGTTTATTTATTATTAGTGTTTTATTTTTATTTAGAGTTTTATTTTTATTTATAGTTTTTTTATTCAGAATTATTTTTTATTTAAGAAATCTTTTTTATTAAGAATACTATTTTTTGTTGTTGCCCTAGTTCTCAGGGAAAAAAATCGAAAAAATTTATTTTTACGATTCGGATATAAAATATTTAAAAAGAAAATTAAAATGTGCATCTACACTCAAACGCAGTTTGCTTAACACTAAAAGCAGCCAGACTGGCTGCCAGAGTTGACCCCGCTTACATTCGCACGCATCCGGCTCTGGCCAATCAAATTCTATTTGGCGTTCTATCCTTGTTCTTTTCACGCGGGTATTGAACAGTCGTCCTTTCCAGGCCGGTCGGACTTGGATTTGTATGTCATTCGTGCGTAGTATCCTAGAGTATTGTTGTATTGTTTGGTCACCTTATTATGAGAATAATAAGGTTAAACTCGAACGAGTACAAAATAAATTCTTGCGATTTTGCGCATTCAAGTTGAACATTGACTGTACTTATTCCTTAGACTTAGTTAGAAGTACTGTCAATTTGGATTGACTTGATAAAAGAAGAAGTCAATTTGGTACTTTTTGTTTATAACACTGCTAAGACTATTTTTCCTTAACAAATAAAAACAAAAATGCTTTAAGTTCACAAATTAATTTTGACCTGAAAAGTATGTTTTCAAAATAAGTTTTGTCTAATTTTTTTTTGACTGGGAAAAAAGGGAATGGTCCAAAAAACGAAATAAACTGCTCGTCATAAAAATCGACGCACCTAGTTTTTTGGAAAATATTTTAAAGCTCGTTATTGAAAAATTACTGAATCGATTTTGAAAATCTTTGGAAATTCTGAATGGCTAATTTTTTGACTCTTATGTCTAATTTTGGGAATACGATATTTTGCACATAGCATTATACTACAGCGTGTTAAACGAATGTATTTTTTCTGAAATTTCAAGTTATTCCCATTTATGAGGCAGTTGAGTTTGATAGTCTTAATACCCCTCCCTAATGTAAGTAAGGTAATCCCTCGGAACGTTTTCGAGATTTTGTGAATATCGAGTCTTACTACGATTATATGCCAATTTTTCGAAAATTGTCGTTATTTTCCAGTTTAGTCCAAAAAATGAGCCAAAGTGGATTCTTTGACTTACGTCTAATTTTGGGGAGGGGAGGGGAGGAGTATTAGGGCTATCAAGATCAACTGCCCTGTGAATGGGGATTTGGAATTTTGGAAAAAAACATTTTTTTAACACCCTGCAGTATCATGCTATGTGCATAATATCGTATTCCCAAAATTAGACATAAGAGTCAAAAAATCAACTATTGCTCATTTTTTGGACTAAAATGAAGAATAAAGTGAATTTTCGAAAAATTGCCGTATAATCGTAGTTAGCCAAGATATCCACAAAATTTCGAAAACGTCCCGAGGGATAACCTAACTGTTATTAGAAAGGGGTAATAGGACTATCAAGATCAACTGCCCTGAGGATTTGAAATTTTGGAAAAAAACATCCCTTTTTTTAACATCCTGTAGTATAATGCTATGTGCACAATATCGTATTCTCAAAATTAGACGTGTCAAAGAATCCACTATTGCTCATTTTTTGGACTAAACTGGGAAATAACGACAATTTTCGAAAAATTGGCATATAATCAGAGTAAACCGCGATATTCACAAAATCTCTAAAACGTTCCGAGAGATTACCTTACTTATATGAGGGAGGGGTATTACGACTATCAAACTCAACTGCCTCATGATTGGGAATAACTTGAAATTTCGGAAAAAATACATCTCTTTGTTTAACACCCTGTAGTTTAATGCTATGTGGAAAATATCGTATTCCCAGACATAAGAGTCAAAGAATCAGCTATTCAGAATTTCCAAAGATTTTCAAAATCGATTCAGTAATTTTCCAATAACGAGCTTTCAAATATTTTCCAAAAAACTAGGTGCGTCGATTTTTATGACGAGCAGTTTATATAGTCCAGTTTACATTGTAACCGATTAATGAGTTAAAATCACAACAGTCAAAAACAACTTACTTAGGATACATTTATCCGTCAGATTATCTTAATCAGGTTATTAATTTCATAAGCAAAACAAAGCAAAGTAGATAACCTTCGAATTAGTTTTTCACTTAGGTATTTAAAATGGATTTTTTTTATTTTTAAATCAAGTTTTAGTTCTTGGTAAACCGCCTCAAAGAAAAATGCAGACTCCAAATCACATTTCTAGAATAAATGTTCCTTTAAAAATTAAATTTATTACGATAGTATTAACTAAAATATGTACTCTTTATCTACGTCATGCCGAGTACAAAGCATAGTTTTTGGAATATAACATTTATTTTGATTCTGAAAAAGAGTAGATATTATGAAAATTTAAAACTCATTCCCCCCGAAAATTCTCCCTGCAGCGCTCTGCTTCTCAGTGTTGCCATACTGTGTGATACTTATACAGAACTGTATATAATCTTGTTTGACTCATGACCCCAAGCGCATTGGAAGTAAATGTGTATATTTTGATATTTTTGAATGATATCACTTTTTCGGCATTGAAACAAGATGGCATCACTTAACTCTAAAACAAAGTTATACACGCTAATTTTAGGAAGCCTGATTTCGTATATATAAACTCCTGGACAAAATTAACGCAACATCACACATTTTTTATGCTATTTTTTTGTTGAATTTATGATCCGATTTGAATGATTTTTTTTGCATTGTAGGTTGGTTCCTTGACAATGTCATAATTTTCGCTGTTTATGATAAAAAGTTCATTTTCGATTTATACCGAGTGTAATAAAAATGTAATGTTTTTTTCCGAAAATTCGTATCACCCTGTGGAGTATACTAGCAACCGAAACATATAGCAGTTGACATTAGACGGTAGGTTAATCTTTCGCCAACATTTTCTTTTTTGGTTTACTTTATTATCTCTGTTATTAAAGGAGATACGCCGTTTTATACCGTAACATGTTTTTATAGACTTTATTATCAAAACAATCATTGTTAAATGTTTTCAAGTAGGCTATGGACCTTTTCTGACATTTCAAGAGATGTTTAGATTATTTGTTATCTGTATAATTGTATAATATCTGCTCGCTTTGATAAATGCATAATCCTGCATGAATAAACTATTCGGTCCCAAAAAAGGAACAAATGGCATTACATGTTCAATTACAATGTTTTCTAGATAATAATGGGCGTTCATTGATCTTACACGTATAGGGACTAACTCTGTGCGTCCGTTGAAGCATATTCCTACGCAAAACATTACAGAGCCTTCACCAAACGGGATTTTAGGAGAGATATTGCCACTGGCAAATCTCTCTCCTGACCTTCGCCAAACACGTTCACACCATCAGGAGAATTGAGACTAACTCTCGTTTCATCAGAAAATAAAACCTTCTTCCAATCATTAACAGTCCAATGTTGATAATTTCTGGCAAAACGCAATCTTGAAACTCTGTGCTCTCTGGTAAGTAATTATTTCTTTGCCGGTCTTCTCTTGCTTAAACCTGCCTCATTTAAACGTCTCCTGATTGTTCGAGAGGATATTGTATTATGGCGAGCAGTTCTAAGCTCACTTTTTAGCCTAGTACTAGTAATCTTCCTGTTTCTAGAGCAGTTTGCCTAAAAAACGCTCATCCCTTGGATCGGTACATCGTTTTCGCCCTTGTCTTGACCTTGAAGATCCTGTCTCGTTAAATCGTTTAAGCATACGACTTATAGTCGAACGATGTCTTCCTATCACATTAGCAACATGACATCGAATAGCCCTCATCCACCAAAGTTAAGTCTCTTACTGCTTCTTCTGTCGAAAATTTTTTTGGACGATTCATTTTAAAGATTAAAATACGAAACGAACGTTTAATAAGCAGTTTTCGAACAGTTGTTATAACTATGGCGAATTTTCCATAGCCTACTTGAAAACATTTAACAATTAATGTTTTGAATAATAAGTCTATAAAAACATGTTACGCTATAAAACAGCGCATCTCCTTTAATAACAGAGATAATGAAGTAAACCAAAAAAGAATATGTTGGCGAAATATGGACCTACCGTCTAACGTTAACTGCTAGATGCTAGTATACTCCACAGGGTAATACAAATTTTCGGAAAAAAACATTACATTTTTATTACACCCGGTATAAATCGAAAATGAACTTTTTATCATAAACAGCGAAAATTATGACATTGTCAAGGCACCAACCTACAATGCAAAAAAATATCATTCCAATCGGATCCTAAATTCAAATAAAAATAGCATAAAAAATGTGACAAATTTATGATGTTGCGTTAATTTTGTCCAGGAGTTTATATATACAGGGTGTCCGGGAAAATGTGGGAAATATCTCGGATTCAGATAGAACATGAAAAAATAAGATGACACGTTCCTATACATTTTTTTCCTACTGGCCCTCCTTACGGAGACATGGGCCCCGAAAGGACGCCGCTGCAAATTGGTTTTTCTTGAATAACTTTTAAAGTACTGAATATAATTTATTAAAAATTTAATAGGATGGCCCCTGGTAAGGATCTCTTAAAAAAATGTCCTTGAAATATTTTTTGCTTTTTTTGTTTAGGGGCGGACTAAGTTTTACACCTAATTGCTTAAATTTTGAACACCCAGTATGACAAATACTTAAAAAAAACTAAATCCGCATTGCTTGAACCTTAAACTAAAATAAAGGTACTCTTGTTTATTGTCAATAAATTAAACCGTTTTTGAGAAAAATAATAATAAACGAATTCATGTTTTATTTTTAATAAAAAGGACCATACAAAAATAATATAACTTATTGTTGCAAACCTTAAATTGAAGGATGATAATTCAAAACAATGAATTAAAAACTTTATAAGAGGGTTCAACATGGGCTCCGTGAACTCTGATACATTACCCACAATAACCCAGCATGGTTTCTTATCATATCACAATGAACGTGATAATCTGTAGAAGTTCCTCCCTAGTATCGATCGGAGTGGAATACACCAAGTTTTTTAGGTGTCCCCACAGGAAAAAATCCATTAGTGTAAGGTCGGGATATCGAGGTCCTCCTCTACCTATCCAACGGTTTGGATAAACATTATTTAAGTGCTCCCGCACAGCAACGCTGAAATGAGGTGGTGGGCTCTATTAAATCCTGAAAAGCGTTCTGGAGAAACTCTAAATAAAGTCCATTCAATCGTGCCGGCAATACGAATGGTCCAATTAAAATATTACCAATGATTCCTGCCCACATATTAATTGGTTGATAATGCGGAACAATAGTGGCATGAGGATTTTCATCAGCCCATACATGTGTGTTGTGTAAATTCGTGATACCTTTTTTCTTAAATCCTGCTTCATCCGTGAAAAAAATAGTGTATGGTCGCCTTAGCAAGTAGTTTAAGAGACAAAGTGTGTGATCAAATTTAGTAAATTAAGCAGGATGAACAAGAAATAAATGCAATTCTTTTTGTATACATCATATGCCTCAGTGCTAATAATACAATTAGTGAAAAAAATCTGAAAGACTTAAGTGCTATAAACAAATATCAAACAAGTACGTAAACAAACACAAATAATATTCAATAAAAAAAAATCATATAAAAACTACAGAACAAATATAAAGATAAAGCTTTCCATCCACGATTACTATGGAATTTAGCGAGGGACAAAAAGAATATTTAAAACAATTATTTTCGCAAATGACACAAAATATTGAAACCAAAATCACAAGCCAGCTAACAGAATTTAAATCGGAAGTTAACGAATTGCTGGGTACTTGCCAGCAAAAAATTGAAAAATTGGAAAGTGAAAATAATCAGCTAAGAGAAACAGTCAAAGCACTAGATAGAAGAATAAGAAAAAATAATATAGTTATTTTTGGAATTGAAACGGATTATAAAAATTTAAAACAAGACACTCTTGCACTCTTCAGCGAAAAAATCAATATAGATATAAAAGAGGAAGACATTGGAGGTATATATTTTCTGGGACCAAAGCATAAACAGACTAAGCCCATTATTGTCGAATTTATTTCTGGTATAAAAAAAGATCTTGTGTTTAAAAACGCCTTTAAACTCAAATCTTCTGGAATATCAATTTCTCAGGATCTTTCTGCAGAGGACAGAGAAATTAACAAGACCTTAGTACCACATTTAAAGGCAGCAAAGAAAAAAGGACTTAAAGCTTATATAAGAGGCAGTAATTTGATAGTCGGAGAAGATACCTACACTGTAGAGGAACTTAAAAAAGATTAAATTGAAATCCCCACTGAACCTAAACCTTCCTCACAAAAAAGACCTCTGGATGAAAACAATCCTGAAACAGAATCTTCCGAGTCCAAAAAAACCAAAGGAAATCTATCCAGTACCCGAACACGTCTACAATCAAAATTATTATAAGTATTAATTGATCTTACCTGTACATTTTTATCTGTTAATTTAATTTTTTTAATTTTGTGCTGTCAAATAATATTAGTCCTTTTTGTAACTTTGTTATTATATTAATTTTAGTTTGAATTTCTTATATTACCAAATTAATGTGATTCTTTTTTAACTAGTATGTGTCTGAACCGTATTTAATTTTGCCATAAACCTGCCTGTAATTTTAAATAATTATTATATTTGATATGAACCCCTATATAAGAGATTTTCAAGAATATTCCAACCAAACCTACTTGTTAAATTCAACTTATGAATGTGGCGAGGTTCTTGGAGTAAATACTGGGGTAAGTTCCTTCTCATTATTTCATACGAATATAAGAAGTATATCTAAGACCTTTAACTATTTTATTGTCTACCTGGAAAGTATTAAAACTAACTTTGATTGTATTGTTCTTTCGGAAACGTGGTATGTTGAAGACACGTCACTATATAACATCCCTGGATATACTCTAATATACAATCAAGGAAAGTATAATCAAAATGACGGGGTAATTGTTTATGTTAAAGATTGCTTTAATTTTAGTTTTAAGATTATTAATTTTAATTATTCTAATCTAATTGAAATAGAATTATGTATGAACACAGAAAATATGAAAATTGCATGTATTTATAGGTCGCCTGCATCTGATATTAAACATTTCATAACTGAGTTACAGGAATATCTAGAAAATAATACAAAAAATACAGATGATTTCCATATCTTTACGGGTGATATTAATATTGACTTATTAAAAAATAATAATGATGTAACCACATACCTAGATACTTTTAGTGAATTCAACTTTCAATCAACAATTAACTTACCTACACGAGAGGCGGCATGTTTGGACCACATTTTTCTTAAAAGTAAAGTACACCACACAGATTTCATCTTACCCGTTATAATAAAATCAACCATCTCAGACCATCGCCCAACTATTTTACAAATTACAAATATAAACAAAAATAATAATAACGCACAATATAAAAATCATATATTTAATACAAACTTTAAAAAACTTAACAATATTTTACAACATACTTCATGGTATGAAGTATATAGAACTGAAAGTGTTGAAAAAGCAACAAATGATTTTATTAGCACACTAAAAAATAAAATTGATCTGTGTACTAATATTCAAACTCTGAATCATAAAAAAAGAAAAAGAAAACCATGGATAACTTCAGCTCTTATTAAGTCCATTAATGCAAAAAATGAAATGCAGGTAAAGCTTGCAAGTTATCCCAATAATTTGGAACTTGAAAGAAATTATAAACAATATAAAAACTTTTTAACTAATCTTATTCGCGAAACGAAGAACAATTATTACAAACAAAAAATAAATTAAAACACATCAAATACTAAAAAATTATGGGACACAATTCGAGAAATAACTTGTGATACCAAAAAAAAGGAAATAAAATCGATTAAAAGCGATAATAAATTAATTTATTATTCGGACGAAATTTCAAATTTATTTAATAATCATTACATTAAAGTTGCAGAATTATTAGCTTCAAAAATTAAACAAAACAAAAATCATACTCTTACAATGAGACCACCGCAAAGCAATTCAATTTACTTACAAGAAACAAATCCACAAGAAATTCAAAATATTATAAATTCTTTAAAAAATAAAAAATCGACGGGAATAGATGAAATAAATACAGAAATGATTAAAAATATTATTAAAAATATAACTACCCCACTCACTCATATTATAAATAAAATATTAGAAACTGGACACTGCCCATCAGTTTTTAAGACTTCCATTATTGTCCCGGTTCTTAAAAGTGGCGATGCCAGTGAGATCGTAAATTATAGGCCTATATCTTTAGTAACATGTCTTGCTAAGATTTTTGAAAAAGTGATAAAAAAAAGATTGGATAATTATCTTAAGAAATTTAACTTAATATCACCAAACCAATTTGGATTTCAGGCTAAAAAATCGACTCAAGACGCAATCGAATTGCTAACAAAAAACATCTATAAAAGCCTAGATGAAGGAACTTCATCCATAAGTGTATTTTTGGACCTAGCCAAAGCATTCGACACAGTTAGTCACCCGATTCTCTTAAAAATTCTCTACAATATAGGTATAAGGGGAACGCCATATAAACTCTTTGAAATCTACTTAAGTAATAGATTACAATGTGTAAAAATTAATAATTCCATTAGTGGATTCAGAGAGATAAAATATGGTGTTCCCCAGGGGACTGTGCTGGGTCCAGTTTTATTTACGTTATACATGGATGGGCTTTTCTCAGTGCCTAGTGCTGCAAAGATAGTCAGTTTTGCCGATGATACAGCACTATTTTATAAAGTGGAATAATCTAAAGAACATGGTAGAAAATGACTTAATGAGTATTAAAAATTGGTTTGATGATATGCTACTTTCGATAAATTTTGACAAGACGTGTTACATACCATTTACATGCCATAATTACAATCTTCCATTATTTAATGAAATTAAAATTGGAGAAACTAACTTTAAAATTAACCAGGAAAGCTCAATTAAATATCTTGGAATAGTGATTGATCAACATTTAAAATGGGAATTGCATATCCAACATGTACTAAAAAAAGTTCGAATTATAATTTATAAATTAAAATACCTTAAACAAATACTAGCCTTCAGTGATCTAAAAATCCTATACCATGCCCTTGTAGAAAGTCACCTATCATATGGAATTATTGGTTGGGGGGAGTATTTGACGTTCATTTGGATCCTCTGCAAAAAATGCAAAAAAGAATTCTTAAGATAATGCTTAATAAAGATTTAACCTATCCGTCTGACTTGCTATTCTCTGAGACACAAATTTTAAGTGTGAGAAAGTTATACTGTTTTAATTTATGTTTAAATCAATTTAAAAAGAAAGATTACTTACCTGTGTTAGAACATCCTTATGAGACTCGCCGTATGAATAAATATGTGGTTCCAAAAATGAAGAAAGTAATTGGTCAACGATCTGCTGCATATTTAAGTCCAAAATTTCTTAATTATATTTTGAGTAATATAACACCTACTGAACACTTTCTTTCTTTTAAAAAACATTTAAAAATATTCCTCATTGACACTCCAGAAGGCTCAGTAAATGAATTAATTAATAACCGTACCTGAAATACATTTTAGCCACTACTAGTTCTACTGATATTGAGTATAAAATTTTTTATTATCATAATTGTTATTTACTATGTTTTTACTACTTAATCGTATTTGTTTGTTTTTTGTGTTAATATATATATATTTTTTTTTTTGTGCTTTAGGATTGTATGTATGATATTATTCTTATTTAAATACTATTTTTTTCTTGTACTTATTTCCCCAGACAAGTTCAGAACTTACGGGGTTATTTTGTATTTATTTTACCTATTATTCTATTTGTAAGTCCTTTAATAATGTAAATCTTATATGGTAAATAAATATTATTATTATTATTATTATTATTATTAATTAAGTTTACATTATTTTGTTGCTGATCCAATAGCCAGTTTGCAAACTGCATTCTACGAGGAAAATCTTCAGAAGTAAGTTGATGCTCTTTTTGCTTATGATATGTATATAACAGCTGTTCTTAAAGAACATCATGCACTATTGTTTTCGACGTATTAATCTGTGCTGATAATTTTCGAGTGCTCGTTGAAGGAGTGTCATCTACAGCATTTAAAATATTTTTCTCTACGACTACTTAAGAATAGTAACATTCTAGTGTAATTTTTGATCATAGAAAGGATGTTTTTCTGCAATACTGTGCGAGAATATTCCTAGTCTTGTTTAAGAATGGTCACAAGTAACGACATCTCCTGGCTGTTTACTACACGTAAAAAATTTAAAAATATTTAAATATTACTGTATTATTTATTATTTAAAAAATAATAGCAGTTGTATAATTAAGGTTTAGGCACCAAACATTAGTTATATTTATTATTTTTCAAATATACAAATCAAAATTATAATAAATTTGATATTGAAATGATAAACCTACTATACCGGCTTTGAAGTTTTGACAGATTCAAAAAGTTAAAAAAAGAGCTTTAAAATGTAGAAAAAGAATAGATGTTGACATAGATTACTTGTAAAATTAAATTTGTATTTGTTACAATGGTATTTTTTTTATTAGTTAGTGTAAATAACTATTTTTAATTATAATAAAGATACCATTTGTTTAAATTTATTATAATTTACATTATAAAATTGTGATGGCACAAAATGGTTTGACAATACAAAAAGCTTAAATGTCAAAAACTGCTTGGTTTCTTTTCTCTGTTTAAAATTATATAAGCGTTACTATTCTTACGTAGTCGTAGAGAAAATAATGTCTGAAACACGTTTGGAATAGCATATTCCACTCTCGTAAAACCGTCACACTCGCCTTCGGCTCGTGTGTCAAATTTTTCCTCGAGCGGAATATGCTGTATTCCAAACTTGTTACAGAATGTACTATTCTCTAACTGCGGCGTACGTACGGCCTTTCCCACGCCAGCAGCAATCCTTTTTTTACAAACGTACCTAAAATTATGAAGAAAGTCAATATTACTTTAATAACTGAAATTGTCCACCATTCTCTCTAAGACGTTGGTCAATTCGTTGAAATTTGAAATAATAAGAAGAGAATGGTGAAAAATTTCAGTTATTAAAGTAATATTATTGACTTTCTTCATAATTTTAGGTACGTTTGTAAAAAAAGTATTGATGCTTTCGTGGAAAGGACAGTACGTACGCCGCAGTCGCACTCGAAAATTATCAGCACAGTTTAATACGTCGAAAACAATAGTGCATGATGTTCTTAAGAACAGCTGTTATATCTATATCATATGCAAAAAGTGCATCAACTTATTTCTGAAGATTTTCCTCGTAGAATGCAGTTTGCAAACTGGCAATTGGATCAGCAACAAAATAATGTAAACTTCATTAGCACTATTCTTTTCACGAATGATGCAGGATTTACCAAAAAAGAATTTACACAACACACATGTATGGGCTGATGAAAATTCTCATGCCACTATTGTTTCACATTATCAACACCAGTTTCAACCAATTAATATGTGGGCAGGAATCATTGGCAATATTTTAATTGGACCAATTGTATTTCCGGCACGATTGAATGGACAACTTAATTTTAGTTTCTCCATAACGCTTTTCGGGATTTAATAGAGCCTTTACCACTTGAAACCCGCCTAAACATGTCCTTCTTGCACCGTGCAAGTTGCACGATCGGGCATCACCTCATTTCAGCGTTGCTGTGCGGAAGCACTTGAATAACGTTTATCCAAACCGTTGCAACGCGTTGGATAGGTAGAGGAGGACCTATTGACTATTGACTGGCCTCCTCAATCTCCCGACCTTACGCTGATGGATTTTTTTCTGTGGAGACACCTAAAAAACTTGGTGTATTCCACTCCGATAGATACTAGGGAGGAACTTCTACAGATAATCACGTTTCATTGTGATATGATAAGAAACAATGCTGGGTTATTGTGGCGGGTACAGCAGTCCAAAACTGCAGTTTTAGTGATTTTTTACACTTTTCAAAGCTTTCAAACATACGAATTTTTGAATTAAAAAAAATAAACCTGGTATAGATTCTTTGGGAAATTTTATGCTCTACAAGAATCCGCGACGTAAAAATTTTTATCTCAAACGGTTCAAAAGTTATAGTATTTTTAATGAAAAAAGATTTTTTTACGTGTTATTTCAATGGAAAACTTGGAATGCTCACCGACACCTTTTAAAATTGAGCAAAAAATTTTGCCTTGCAGGGAAATTTTTTGCTCGGTATGTAGGTTCATTTTAACCCATAAATCCGATAGGTTAGTTTTTTTGGCTCACCCTAATATATATATATATAATATATACAGTGTGTCCCGCTTAAGACTTTACCACCCTCGTAAAATTTGCATTTTTCAACCGATTTTCGTAAATTTTTTTTTGTTGGATAGATCTCTGAAAAGGCTTTATTCACATATGTCACTTGTTTTGACGGCTAAACTCATGGCCAACTGTGATCTCTTGTTGGGGTCGAAATTTCGAAAAGTATTATTAGGGATTTTTTCAGAGAAAAAGTGACCACGGATTATTATTCTGGAGCACTTATAACCCCACTATACCAATTTTTATCGTTCTTAAATACAGGGTGTTCCAGATGGATGTTTTTTAATTTTTTGATAAAAACCTCGTAAAATTTGCATTTTTCAACCGATTTTCTTAAACTTTTTTTGTTGAAAAAGTCTTCTTCGGGACCACTTAAAACCTCACTACACCAATTTTTATCGCTTTTAGATACAGGGTGTTCCAGCTGGACATGTTTTAATTTTTTGATAAAACCCTCGTAAAATTTGCAACTTCAATGGATTTTCAACGGATTTTCTTTAACTTTTTTTGTTGAAAAAGGCTTATTCGGGACCACTTATACGCGAATTAAACACATTTAGTGGATATTTTAGTAATACCGAATGCGAGACGGAAAGTGTTTCATTACGTATCTCGATAAACTAAAAATATATCACAGTTGGTCATGAGTTTAGTCGCCAAAACATATGCATTTAAAGCCTTTTTCAGGGAACTATCCAACAAAAAAAGTTAAAGAAAATCGGTTGAAAAATGCAAATTTTACGAGGGTTTTATCAAAAAATTAAAACATGTCCAGCTGGAACACCATGTATCTAATAGCGATAAAAATTGGTATAGTGGGGTTTTATGTGGTCCCAAATAAGCCTTTTTCAACAAAAAAGTTTAAGAAAATCAGTTGAAAAATGCAAATTTTACGAGGGTTTTATCAAAAAATTAAAACATGTCCAGCTGATACACCCTGTATCTAATAGCGATAAAAATTGGTATAGTGGGGTTTTAAGTGGTCCCGAATAGGTCTTTTTCAACATAAAAAGTTTAAGAAAATCAGTTGAAAAATTCAAATTTTACGAGGTTTTTATCAAAAAATTAAAAAACGTCCATCTGGAACACCCAGTATTTAAGAACGATAAAAATTGGTATAGTGGGGTTATAAGTGGTCCCGAATAATAATCCGTGGTTACTTTTTCTCTGAAAAAATCCCTAGTAGTACTTTTCGAAATTTCGACCCCAAAAAGAGATCATAGTTGGCCATGAGTTTAGTCGTCAAAACAAGTGACATATGTGATTAAAGCCTTTTTCAGAGATCTATCCAACAACAAAAAGTTTACGAAAATCGGTTGAAAAATGCAAATTTTACGAGGGTGGTAAGGTCTTAAGCGGAACACACTGTATATATATATATATATATTATATTATATATATATATATATATATATATATATATATATATTAGGGTGTCCCTTATTTTTATTTTTTTTACGCATACCCTCTCATTATATTTATTAATAATAATAATAATAATAATAATTTATTTTCAGAAATATCACTGTACAATAAATACACATACATATATATACATATATAACTATACAATGTAAATAGAAAAGAAGTCAACAAACTACAAATGAATCGGTTCAAAACTCAGAAATACTATACAATTCTTTATCACAGATATAATCAAACAATTTAGGTTTAAAGCTTTTTTCTGTAGTTTTTTTTATACTATCAGGTAATTTATTGTAAAATTTAATGGCCTAGTACTGACAGCTTTTTTCAAATATAGTTAGCCTATGACTAGGGTTCAGTAAATAAACATTACGACTAGACTTTGGCTCTAGGTGACAAAATTTGCTGTAATTTTTAAATAGAAACATTACTAGTTCAAATATATATAAGCCAGGTAGCGTGAGGATCCTATTTCTTTTAAAGTGTGTCCTACATGTTTCCCTATATGGAATACCAAGCAATAATCTTAAAGCTCTTTTTTGAGCTTTGAAGACCAACTCAATATTTCTGGCTTGTCCCCAAAATATAAGTCCAAATCTTAATAAGCTTTGAAAATTACTAAAATAAACCATTTTCATGGTTTCCATATTTACATACATTTTTAAAATTCTCAGCGAGTAACACACTCTATTAAGTTTTGGCAACAGGTTTTCGATATATACATCCCAGCACAAATACTCATCTACATAAATTCCTAACATTTTTACACAATCTACAAAATTACAGTTATTCGGTTTAACTACATTTGATCTTAGTGTTTTAAAAACTACATAATGGGTTTTGTTGTTATTTAATATCAATTCATTTTGGCACATATAAATGTCTATGTCGGACATTAACGTATTGATCTGGGCCTCTGCCTGGTCTAAATTTCCCGACTTGATTAAAAGTGTCGAGTCATCCGCGAAATTCACCATAGATGTATCAGGCGATTTTATGATACTGTCCATGTCATTTATGTAGATTATGAACAACAATGAACCAATAACACTTCCTTGAGGTATTCCCAATTTTAACTGTCGTTTCTCTGACAAGTGTTTTTTACTATCTTTGTATATGGCTACTCTCTGCGAACGATTTGATAAATAAGACATAATCCATCTTAATGTCTGTCCTCTAACTCTATATTTTTCCAGCTTATCGAAGAGGATTTTGTAGTTTAGACTATCAAAAGCTTTAGTGAGATCCAAAAATATTCCTATTGCTACATCCTTATTTTCTAAACACTCCAGTATCTTGTTGAGATAGTCGTACAATGCAGTTTCCACGGATTTTCCTTTTCTGTAGCCATGTTGTCCTTGATTAAAGAGTTTACACTTGTCAAAGAAACCAACTAAACGGGTGCACATCGCTCTTTCAAATATTTTTGAGAATGCAGGTAGTAAGCTAACGGGCCTGTAATTTTCAATCATCGAAATGTCTCCTTTCTTAAAAACTGGATGTATTATCGCTTCCTTTAACCTTTCAGGGAATATACCATGCATCAGCGAATTATTTATTATATGTGCCAAAGGTGTTGCTAATTCTAGACAACAGTATTTTATTATTGTGCTGGGAATGTCATCATATCCGCTACTCAGCTTATTTTTCATTTGAGTTATTAAATAAATTACTTCATTTGGAGTTACAGACTTTACATACATTGAGTTTACATTCCAAGAAACATTCAAATTACATTTAACCTTTTTGATTTTTTCTAATAGACTAGGTACATAGTTAACATAGAAATTATTAAAATCGTTAGATATTTTACAGGGATCCCCATTTAAAGCTATACATGTGGAGGAATTTTTACCGCCATTTATAGTGTTTAAAATATTCCACACAGTTTTGTTTTTGTTGTCAGATTTATTAATTTGTTCAGAATAGTGACTTTTTCTAGCGTTTTTTAAAGCTATATTATATTCGCGTTTTTTTAGACTATACAAATCCTTATATCTATTATCACAAGTGCTCAGAACATACAATATATCTAAATCATTTTTTATCACATTAATATGTGGATTATTTTTGTAATATTTACACCGGTTTACATTTATTTTTACACGCTTAAGTGGAAAACAATAATTAAATAGCACACTAAATAATCTATTAAATGAAATCCATTGTGAGTCAATATCTGACTCATTACAATTATAAATATCATCCCAATTTTGCTCATGTAACATGCATTTAAACTTATATTTATTATGCTCTGAAAATGATCGTACATATTTATATTTTGTTTGAAGTATATTTTGAAATGTTAGTTTCAGTAATTTATGGTCTGATACATGTAAATCTATTACAGTACTTACACAATTTGAAATGTTTGTGAAAATATTATCTATGCATGTTTTTGATGTGTTAGTAACTCTTGTGTATTCCATATTGGTGGCAGTTAAATTGAATGAGTTTAGTAATGACAAGAATTTCATAGAATTCTTACACTTGCTCGCTAAGTCTATATTAAAGTCCCCTGCCAAAATTACATGTTGGTCATTATAACATACTTTATCTAAAACAGTTTCAAGTATTTCTAAAAAATTGTCAATTTCTGTATTTGGTGGCCTATACATACAAACCACAATCACTTTTTTCTTCATGAAATTAACTTGCACTGCCGACAATTCACAGACATTTACACAGGATAAGCTTTCTACTTCTTTTATGTTCACACCCTCCATATCATTCCTTAAGAAAATACACGAACCTCCATGGGTACCTTCAGATCTGCAAAAACTGGATAATAATCTAAAATTTTTCAGCACAAGTTGTTTCAGTTGCCAATCAGCCTTCCAGTGTTCCGTGATTGCCAGTATAATACTGAACGTTTGTTTATGTTTTTGCTGTAAAGTGAAAGATTGATTTAGGTCTTCAGATCTTTCTCTAAAAAATTAATCTTATATCTCCTAAAAGTGACGCCATTTGGCCAAAAATTGTCTTCATATAATTGATCCATAGATCTATGAATTGATCTTTCATTTCGAATTTGATGCCTACTTGAAAGCATTTACTATCCTTCTTTTTGTAACTAGTACTAATTGTTTTGACAACTACATCGTCTGCTTCAGTTTTTGTTTTGTTGCATACATACTTTTTGACATCCTCTTCTGTTGTACTGTCTTTTACTCTTGATATAAATAACCACGCTTTTTTGCCTGTCTCTTCACGTCCTGCAAATGTACAATCTGTTAGATTATTATTTGCAGTTCCTATTTTAGGTTTTACTTTGTTTTGATTCTTTTTGTAAGTAATATTAGATGTTTCACTGTTTGGTACTTGATCACTAGCTAGATTTATAATTTCATTCATTTTCTGAGCTTGGAAACCATATAGATCTTGATCTTTTACTTGTTTGTTTAAATTTTTGTTTACTACGTTGAGTTTATCTTGTGAGGTTAACACACTGGCGCACGCTGCGTATGTTTTTGACATCGCGGGAGATTTGAATTTAGCTAAACCTGGTGATTTATTTCCTGATAGTAACTCGCTTACTGGGTTGCCTACCTTGGCGGCATGACTGCTTATTTTCCATAAAATTTATTTTAGATTGTAATTTTTCAATTTGCGTATCTTTTTCCTCCAGTTTAACTTCTTGGGCTTCCATTTTTTCCATCAATAATTTGTTGTTCATTCTTAATTCTGTTACGAGCAATTTTAAAAGCAGCATATTATCACTTGTTATACCATTTAAGGCATCTTCTACTGAGGATTCATTTTCGGCCAATGTAAGGCCGCAGCACTTTTTAATTTTCTTTGCACAACTAAAATGTACCACTGTAGCACACTTTGCACACACTATGCCCGTTTTAGCAACGGTCTTACAACTTTTACAAGGCTTTTCAGCCCGCAATTCTGAACCGCACTTCTGAAGCTCCGACCGACCCGTCGGCCATACTTACTTGTTTATATACTCCCAGTAAAAATTTCAGCTCATTCTATAAACGGGAACCCGTGCCGACTTGCATCTAAACCCTCCGTTAGCCAACGTTAGGCGCGCGCGGTATTTTGTAACATTTGTAACACGAAACACTTTAAAAAGAAGATATACTTCATGAGTGTATTTTTCTAATGATTTTATTAAATATGATTACTAATTAATATTATTGCTTTTGTTTCTATCATTTGTTTCAATAATTTAGTTGATTTTATCCCTTAAATATATTAATATACTAATTAGTATTGCTAAAATATACTGTTATATGAAATTTCAGCTTTTTATAAGCATTTCTTTTCTTGATGTCCTCCCAAAAATATTTTAGACAGTTCAATAAGGTTTCGGTAGTCATTTCTCACAATATACTCTTTTAGTAATTTAGAGTAAAACCCATTAAGTTTATCAATTTTAGAGTTTACGGCCTATTCACCAGACCGTTCCGGGTAACTAGCCACTCCTTGTGAAAATATACATTTTTATCAAAGTATACTATAAAACTATATTTTACCATTTGTCAATAATTTATAATATAAGGGTCACATAATAACAAACACAAAATGACTTACGATCGAAGACCTCGCGACCAACCGTGTTACAAAATACCGCGCGCCTAACGTTGGCTAACGGAGGGTTCAGATGCAAGTTGGCACGGGTTCCCGTTTATAGAATGAGCTGAAATTTTTACTGGGAGTATATAAACACGTAATAAATATAATTAGAGGGTATGCGTAAAAAAAATAAAAATAAGGGACACCCTAATATATATATATATATATTAGGGTGTTTAAAAAAACAATCTTTTTTTTGATCGCTGATATCTTTGAAACGGTTGATCTGAAGAACTTTGACCTTCAGATGTTTTTTGTAGAGCGTGAAATTTTCCATAACTCCTCTCGCTTGGGTGTTGCGAAAACAAACCATTCGAAAGTTATAAGAATTCAAAATTAAAAAAATAAAAATTCCCGTGTTATTGAAATGGAAATACAACAAATGAATTGAGGCAAACCTTAATATTAATATTAAGGGCTCAAATATGCCCCAAAATTTTAGTTTTTTAATGTTCTATTAATTTTTCAACACCATTAAAAAAATAATTGTTTTTTTAACACCCTAATATATACACGGTGTTTCAATAAAAACTCCCAGGCCAATTATTTCGAAAACTAAAAGTGTCATTTAATTTCTGTAAACCCCCGTTTTTAGCCTCTATGATTTACAACTGTGTAAAAAATGTGTTTGAATAATTCAAGATGTAGGTGGCGCCACTGTGCAAAGAATTTTTTCGATGGCAGGTACTTGTACAAATTGCTTACATTGACACTGACATTGAGTGAAGTGATGTTTCTAACATTCATTTATTTAATGACTATTGTTTTCCAGAGATATGCAGTGAAATGGTTTTATTTTATTTCTCGAAAACGAAGCAATTCAAAAAAAGCAATTCAGAAAAAGGATATTTTTAGTTGCTTATTCCGAAAAAAATATAAAAATTACCAGAAACTCAGTGGCGTATTATTTTTTGCCAATACTATTTGTTAAAGGGCCCCCTGAGACGTCACTGGACTTAATATTTTTAATCTAGTTAGCGCTACACGAGCGTTTTATCACTAAAATTATCATTACCAAAATTAAATTAATATTCTGCTAAAGGATATTAAAAATATTTCAAATTAAAATACTCTTTAAAATTATTAAAAAAGAAACTTAACCCCAAATATTTCCGTTCATGTCGGATTTATCAAAAATTTGTATGGGATATAATTTGATCAAAAATTAATTTAAAAGTACATGCCATCGAAAAAATTCTTTGCACAGTGTCGCCACCTACATCTTGCATTATTCAAACACATTTTTTACACAGTTGTGAAGCCTATCATAGAGGCTAAAAACTGGCGATACAGAAATTAAATGTCACTTTTAGTTTTCGAAATAATTGGCCTGGGAGTTTTTATTGAAACACCCTGTATATATATATATATATATATATATATTAGACTGGGCCAAAAAAATCGACTATTTTTTTTTGTAAAGTATATCGAAAATATTGTTTGGGGTGACAAAAAAATTATGGTGAAAGTTTGAGTCCATAATAATAATATTAAGAGGTCTATCATCGCCATTTTAGATTTTTTTTCCTGAGTGAGTTTTTGTCTCAGAACTCCCAAACCATTGAGTTTAACAAATTTGACGTAGGAATATTTTTTGAAGAAAATTGAATGCTCTACAAAAAAGGTTTGATTGGAATTTCCCGTCAGATGAACCTTTTTCTTACAATCATGCCTTAAAAATTTGTATAGTTTTACAATTAGATCTTTTAACTTTTTTTGTAATTCATGTAATTCAGTTCCCGAAAAAAAAAGATAAATATTCTTATGGGAAATCAAATGCTCTACAAAAAAGTCTTTTATCATTTTTGGCTAAATTCACTCCATCAAAAGTTATTCAAGGTTAAATTTGAAGTCAAAACCAAATTTTAACCTTGAATAACTTTTGATTGAGTGAATTTAGCCAAAAATGTTAAGAGGCTTTTTTTGTAAGGAATTTGATTTCCCATAAGAATATTTATCGGTTTTTTATGGGTACTGATTTTTACATGAATTACAAAATTCCAATTTAAAAGATCAAAATGTAAAACTATACCAATTTTTAAGGCATGATTTTAGGGAAACGGTTCATCTGACGGAAAATTTCACTTTAACCTTTTTTGTAGAGCATTTAATTTATATTAATTTTTAATTAATATTTTTAAGTCAATTTTGTTAAACTCAATGGTTTGGGAGTTCTGAGACAAAAACTTGCTGAGGAAAAAAAATAAAATTGCGATGATAGACCTTTTAATATTAATATTATGGACTCAAACTTTCACAATAATTTTTTTTTGTCACCCCAAAAATAGTTGATTCTTTTGGCCCAGTCTAATATATATGTACTATTGCAGCCGATAAAAAGTAATCGATTCTTTATCAAGTTGCATGTTTTTCCTAAAAAAAACTTAAATTATATAAAGCATGTTTATTCGTAATACAAAGAAAAAGAACAAATTATTTATTGGGCGACCAAAATAAATAAATTTAAACTTAGTAGTATACTACGACTATAAAAATTATAAAAGATGAGCCAACCAGGGTTGGATGGGCTCAGAAAAACCGGCCCTGGCAATTTTTTCATTCAGCCCTCCCTCGGGCATTATCTTACATAATCTTACACATTGGTAATGCTATAAAAACTCCATTAAAAAAAAAATAATTAATACTTGGTAGAACCAACATTCTTCTCTATAACATTTTGTAATCTCCTAGGCATGGAACTAATTAAATTTTGCATATCGTAATTTTCTTCCAAATTGTTCCACTAATTTTGAATTGCATTAATAAGGTCTTCTCTATTTTTTGGTCTAAATTCATATTTATATATTTTTTAACGAGATATCCCCAAATATTTTCGATTGGGTTTAAATCGGGGCTTCTTGACGGCGAAGGAAGCGTTGTAATGTGATTTTCTTCTAGCCAATTATAAACCACATGAGCAGTGTGAACTGGCGAGTTATCCTTAAAATGAAAAAAATATATTTATTGATCAGGAAAGATAAATCATTAAGTGTTATGTGTTGAAACACAAAATCATTATCAAATCTTTCTTGCACTGACGGGAGCATTACATCGTTTAAAATTTCCACGTATCGGTTCCCAGTTAATCGGCCTTCTACAATATGAATTATAATTATAAATACCAGCCCCTGAAGATGATATCCACGCCCACACGTGGACAGAAAATCTTCCGCTGTTGTCAGTTTTGTGGATGTATTCTTCATCAAACTTATGGTTTCTGGGACGATAAACTCGCAGTTGCCCATTGTAGCAGGATTGAAATATTTTTTCATCTGAAAAGACTACTCGCTCCCAATATTCAGCGTTTTGATTTAAAAAATTATTTGCAAACTCCACTCTTGCCTCTTTATTAACATCCGTCAACCCTGCTTAAAATACCCCATAGAGACCTATATAAAATAATCTATCGGGCGCTACCGGATTCAATATGTGCATTTGTCCATGTTTTTTTCCGGGGGTAAACTATTTCCTCAAGTTAGTATGGATATATTTGTATATAAAACTTACCAAAGGTTGATTTTGCTTTTGTATTATGTTTCCGGGTATATTGATTATTTATAAGCATTTATTAGTAGTAAAAAATAAAAGTTACAAATTTTTAAAAATAAATAAAAATACAAAATAGTAAAAAAATCTAGTTATTGGCACCTTAAGGCCTGTGATTGGCATATTAATATGCCAGTTATTGGCATATTGCCATTATTAATATTTTTGTAGGTAATTAACTAATTCATTCTTGTTTAAATTAAATAACATATTTTTATTAAAAAAACAACTAGGTAGTTATCATAAATACCAATACCTATTTGGTAAGTAGGCTATTAAAACATAATATTTAACATTATTTGTTTGTTTTCTTGCAAGGTTCACATACAAAATTAGTATAGCATTTTTGTAGACAAATCTTATGATATTGTCTTATTTGACATTTCATACACTTTACACCAAAACTTTCAGAATTAATATTAAAACAGCATGTATAGCACAATCCTGAAGTTACTTTGTATATGTTTGGCTCTACTGTACTTTCAGTATCCTCTGGTGTGTCCAGATCTTCGTTATTTTTAAATAGGTTTTTTTACATGTGATGGTTTCTGTGGTTGCAGTTTTTTATTAATAATTGTGCACTGTGGTTCTATTTTATAGTCAGAAATAATACAAATTTTTTTATTGTTATTTCCCTCTGGATTCTTACAATTTTCTTTAATTCCATCGTTTTCTTTATTGTTTTCTAGTTCCATTTCATTTTTATCATTTGCGTCATTTTCGTTATTTTTTAATTTACTTTTATTTATTTTCTTTTTTTGTTTGTTGGCTTTTGCGCTTTTTTGTTTCTCTTCTTTAATACTTTTGAGTTTAAGTCGTTTTTCTTTTTCCAATTCAATATTTTCTTTGGTGAGCTTCTTTTCACAAAATATTTTTTTCCATCCACTTGAAGTGATAACATATGGCATCTTTTCTGTACCTTTCTTAGGGTTCTTGTTTTTCCTGTGGGGTGTTTCGGGCCATGTAAGGTAATTTCTTATTTCATTGGTACTATCTTCTGAGGGTTTAAAATTACTATGGTCATTTTTTTCGAGAGAAAGAATTGTTTCATCAATTATTATTTCTGGCCAATCTGTTGTTTCAGGTACTATGATTATAGGAATATCTTCTATGTTAAAGGTACTTACTCCATCTTCAATATTTGTTTGCATTGTTGATCTTAAGTTACTATAAGAATTGTTTATTGTATCAGCATCAGCATCTGATTTGTTTGTGACAGAATCTGATAAGAGTATTTGTTCAGAATATTCCTTTTTTTTTTGGTTAAGTCGGGATGTTTCTATATTTTTTTGTACTTTTTGTTTGTTTACAATTTTCCATAACTCGTATAAAATTTTAAAGTTATTTTCTAAAACTTCTTCGTTTTTAACAGCCCCTAATTTATCAACTGTTTCTTCTCCAACAATGGCCCAGAATTGTTGACAAGTCAACGCCCCTTCATCGATGCTAATTATGTCATTGGTTTCTTGGTTATTTTTTATTCTACCCAAACATTTTCTGTAATCTAAGGCATTGGGATCCCAGGGAAATAAGCCACAAGCACGAAATCCGTTTTTGATTGTTAAAGCCTTTACATTATCAACAACTTTTTTTAATAGTGATCCAAAAGTAAATTTAGACAACTGTTCTCCTGGATTTTGTAGTCGCCATTCTAATACAACTTTTTTCCAATCATTTTTTATTGGCCTAAATGCTGCAACGTCTGCAGGCTGTAGAATGCGTTTTGCATTTGGATACAAAGCTATTAGGATTATTTGTTATTTAGTGCAGAGTTCACTTAATTGAAGAGTCATATGTGTTTTGTGGCCATCAACAAATAAAATTACTGGAAAAATAATTCCTTGGTTCACAAGACTTTTGTAAAAGACATTACCAATGTATTCGTAAAAAAGTTCTGATTTCATCCATCCATTTTCGCTGTTTCCAATGCCCCAACCATTTGGAACCGTATCTACAATACTTTTAGGCATTCTTTTATAAGGAAAAATAATCATTGGAGGTGTGGTGTCTCCACTAGCACTAAACGAAAACATGACCGTTAGATTTAGTTTAGCTGGACCAGAATCAACTTCATAAACATCCTTGCTCCCTTTAAGTGCAATTACCTTAGACTGCTTTGGATTAAAGCAAAATGCAGTTTCATCTCCATTATAAATCCTTGATGGATCCAGAAGAAGGTCTGATAAGCCTTTTTCATTCAGGTAGCCTTCAATATTTTGAAACCAGCCCTTTATGTCTTTTTCAGAAACCTGGCCACTAGAAGAAGTTACTGCCTCTGCTGTCCTAAAGCTTAAAATACCAAGTTTGATTGCATCAATTGCTTCATCGATGTTTCTTTCGTCATAACGTTTTACGTAAGATTTACCTTTTTTTACTTTCGGCATTATACACCTGAAAAAAACAACGATAATCAGGCACCTCTTTTCCTAAATCAAAATCTACTCAACAAAATAGATAAAACAATGGCAGTTAGGTACTCTTCATTTTGTTAAAAAATAAAAATATCTCATAAAATACCTAATACAATGTAATATATTATAAATTTAGAATTACTAAATAATTTTGAAATAATTCAGTTTTTATTTAAATTTTTTCATAGTTTTTTAAGCAATAAGTGCTATGCCAATAACTGGAAATACATAATATTTGCCTTAGCCAGTAGTTGGCACTGTTGCCAATAACTAGCATAATATCGATTTTTTTACCCCAGTAGTCGGCCCTCTCACAATATTTTTATTTTAATACAAAATGAGGTTATGTTTTACCTTAAACATTAATGTGAATATGTAATTCCTTTAATAACATTTTACAGAATAGAATACAAATAAATAATATAGTTATTAATGTTTATGTAAACAACTCACCTTAACAAAAACCGTAAGAAATCACTGGAACTTGTAACACTGCTTTTTAAGTCTAATTCAGAACCTGTTTCGGGCGGCGCAGAAGACAGATCTTAAATTATGGTGATGCGTCATAGAAGTTGGAATTTGTCACGCGGGAAATTTAAATCGTCTGATTAACACAAACTATATTATAGCGGTTTTAGATGCCGAGTGCCAATAACTGGGTATAGTGCTAACAACTGGGTAGTTTACCTACGGCCCGATAGAAAATTTAAAGGAAATTACCTATAGACACACCAAAACTTTTACATTTTCCCTATTGAGACCGATAGCAAATAACTCAATGAAGGATATATAGGGATATCCCTATAGAACAACCATAAAACATTTGACAAAATTTTATTAAAACCTATGGGTTTCTATGGGGGAAAAACTTATTTCTAAATTTATGTGTATTTTCCGCATAGAAACCAATAGCAAATAAATCAAGGGTGGATATCCCTATAGAACAATCATAAATCCCAACTATGGGTCATATACATACCGATACACCCTATAGAAACACCATACATCCTGATACAAATATCTATCGGTTTGAACAGGGTCTCTATGGGGTATTTTAAGCAGGGAAGCGAGGCTTTTTAGCTCTCACGCAGTTAAATAAACCTTGTTCTCGCCACCGTTTTCTTGCCGTCCTAACAGATGCTGGGAAGTTGGTTTCCTCTTTGGCTTGAATGGAGTTAGAAAATGGGTTTTGCCTCACATATTCAACCAACATGTTGTCGTTTACTGGAGTTGTCTTTCTTGGACGCCCAGAACCCATTACCCTACTCTGGTCACCAGTTTCCACCCACTTTTTGTTTAATTTTTGAATAGCGCTTTTGCTGCAGTTTATTTCATCTGCTATTTGTTGTCGAGGCCATCCTTCTCCAATTTTGGCGATAATATAGCCTTTCTCTGCTTCACTTAAAGTATGGTAAGGCATAAATAAATAATGACTTTACTTAATTTAAGATTTACTTAATTTAAGATGACGTTACTTAATTTTATAAAATTATTTTTAAAATGCCACACTGAAAAAAGGATTTCTGTAAATTTACTGAACCAAATGTGGGTTATTTGTTGCCTGCATTTTGTACAGTAAAATTACAGTAGCTTTGTAAGGATTACATATGTTAAGTAAAATCACAGAATTTCTGTAATAGGTGCATAACGTAATTTTACAGGTCTTATGTAAAATAGTTACGTAAACATTACTGTAATATTTCAAAATACTGTGATTTTACTTTAGGTCTGTCTACAAATTTTATGTAAAATTACGATACTAAATTAGTAAATTTAAAATTTTATTTAGAACCTCAAAACTGGACCTAGCAATTAACGTCAAAGTTTGTTTATTTTTATATATGTGAAGCAGCTTACAACCTTAAAATTACTGCTAGTACCTTTTAAGAGTACAACTGATTAAATCAGTATAGTTTTTAATTATATACTTTTCAAGAGTTCAAACTCTTAAAAAGTAGGTTGTAAACTGCTTTACCTAAATAAAAATAAACAAACTTTGGCGTTAACTGCAACGTCCAGTTCTGAAGTTCTAAATAAAACTTTATATTTAGTGATATTATTATTAACAAAATAAATAAAAAAGGTTGGCAGGTAAGTAAAACTTACTTAGTAAAAATGTAACAAGTAACATGGTATATACCATGGTATATATTATTTATATCATCATATCATATTATTATCATTATTTTAATAATAATTACCCTAAAAAGTACCTATAGGTAAACATATGTATTGTGGGTCGACGGAAACGTAAACAATGCACCTCCTAACAGAGTAAAAAACGGCTTGACGGTGAAATCCTTAGAAAATTAGCTAAAACACAACAAAAAATGCTAGGCTTAGAAGCAATCTTTACTTGGTAATTGTTCGTGTCGTTTGCTGTCAATAAGTTTTGAGATTGTAAGCACTAATCAACGATTTACCAAATTTATATGGTTAGTTAAAAAAACGGGTATCTGCAATTGTACCTACTATAAAAGCATGTACTATTTTTTAATAAAAATATTAAGTACATATAGGTGCATAATTTAAGGTATTGACTTACCTATACTTTTCACAGAAACGCAGATAAACGATAACAACTCAAGTAACATTTTTAGTTTTAATATCGTCTTCAAGAACGCTTTAAAACAAAATTTTGTTTTAAAGCGTTCTTGAAGACCATAATAAAACTAAAAATGTTACTTGGGAAGACACTGAATACAGTTCTCTGATTGGTCAGTTTATTACGTTGATTCTGTAAAGTTACAGAGCAAGCGCTAAAATCACAGAATGCTTGTGTTGTCACAAATTACTTTGTAAAATTACAATAATTTTTATGAGTAGTTAAACTACACTCTGTAAATATAAAGGATATATTGTACAAATACATTGAACTCTGTATATTTCCGAAATATTGTGTAAATGCACATTGTATTTAACGTAAATAATAATTTACAGAAACAGTTCTGTAATAAATACAGAAGAAGTTGTGTAATAACACATAGACTTTTTTCAGTGCACTGGTGACAACCATATTTACAACGGGAAAATTAGTCGATTACTTTTTATCGGCCGCAATAGTACATACATGCATCAATGCTTGGCTGGAGATTTTATTGACATTTGACATTATTATTATTTATACCGATAAGGAGCTAGATTAAAAATGTCAAGTCCAGTGGCGTCCCAGGAGGCAATTTTTTTTACGATTAGGCCACTAAAAATACAACTTTTTTTCTCCTAAATTGTCTACCTATCTTACCTCTTTTTCAACAGAAAAAATTTTAACCATATTATTTTGCACCTTTTTAAAGTTAACAAAAAATACGTCTTCATATTTTTTGAAAAATCAAGCCATTTTGAAGAAAATTGACACCAGATTTTATTGACATTTGGCATCGTTTTTTATACCGATAAGGAGCTAACTTTGCTTTAACTAGAATAAAATTGTCCAGTGGAGTCCCGGGAGGCAATTTTTTTTACCATTAGGCCACTAAAATACAACTTTTTTTCTCCTAAGTTGTCTTTGTATCTTACTCCTTTTTCAACAGAAAAAATAACCATATTATTTTGCACCTTATATATATTTATATATATATATATTAGGGTGGAGCGAAAAACAAAAAAATTTTTTTTTTCCTTAGCCTGGGGGTGGAATTTGTAGCCTATAAAAAAAGAAAATTTTTGAAATAAAAAAATAATTTTTTACTCAACGTCTTGAGGTGGCTCACTGATTTTTTAAATTAAATTTAAGTTAAAATTCTTTTGAATTAAAAAAAAATTTCAAAAGTGTTCCGGAAACTGCGGAGTGTCCTCTTTCTTGCTAATTAACAGTTATGAACTTAAAAAAAAATTCATTATTGTTGTTTTTAAAAAAATTCCAAAATAGTAACATGCTTTTCTGAGGCAATAGAGCGAATTTCGAGTTGAACACAATCAAATTTGTTTATTTTTAGATAAATTTGAAGATTACAAGCCAAAAAATTTTTTTTTTATTGCAAAGAATTTTAATTTAAATTAAATTTAAAAAATCAGTGGGCCACCTCAAGACGTTGAGTAAAATTTTTTTTTTTTTCAATAACTTTCTTTTTTTATAGGCTACAAATTCCACCCCCAGGCTAAGGGAAAAAAAATTTCGCTCCACCCTAATATATATATATATATATAAATATATATATATACAGAGTGTCCCATAATTAGCGTGCAAAACAGACACAAGGTTAGGCTTTACGCATGTTTTAAAATTAATGTTTTCAAGGATAGAATTATATAAAAGTAATATTTAATAATAATACAAAATAAAAAATAAATAATATTTACAGTTTTAGGTTATTTTTATTAAGTCGCTTATTATAAAGTTTTATTTTTTTAAATTAAATTTGATTTAATCTAACCCAGTTTACTTCTACCAATCTTAAAAGAACATAAAATTAAAGTGAAATTTACGTCTCATAAAACTAGCATTTAATTGACATTTGACCTCACTTCCTTCGACCTTATCGTCATATCCGCTTAAATAGTCATATTAAAACTTGTACAGATTTCTCATGTATATTTAATGCTTTTGTTAATTTTCCTCATAATAATAAACAGTTATAAGTTATTTTTATTGTAAAATTAATACGGGCAATAACCTATTTTTTTAAATTTTGTTATAATCCAAATTTACAAGCTTTTTATAATAACAAGATTCAAAAAATTAAATCGTTTTTATTAATTCACAAAAAACGATTTAAAGTAATACTTTTTATCTAAGTGTATACCTAACATATCTATACATATAAAAAGTAATTTTTTTATTAAACCATGTATGTGGATGACTAAAAATGAAATTAATTATATAAAATTTAAAATGTATAACCAAAATAGCCATTTTATTTTAAAAAAATAATATTTTCTTTCTGTTAACAAGAAAATTTATAAATAAAAAGTTTTAAGTTAATTTTACAATACTTAAAACCTAGATTATTAATTAAAAATTATTAATTAAAAATGATAATATTTCTTCAACAAATTGCAGGTCTTTTAATGATTTTAGATCAATTAAATTAAAATTATGTGTCATCCTTCTAGACAAATGGCAATTTCTTTTAATAACTTTATTTTCTTACAAAGCTTTATAAAATAATATTTGTCAGATCGACCTTAAATCATAACTAGTCTTTAAATGTTAAAATTAGTATTTTGAATGTTTTCGAGCGACCTCTGAATATAAATATCAACGAACTTTTAGCGACCTTTAGAAATCAAAATATTGATTTGAAATTTACAGAATTTTTATTATTTTCAACCTAAAAAATAATATCGAGACGAGAAAAAGAATTAAAATAAAACAAAAATTCAATTTTTGACCATTTTGAAAATTTTTAAAAATCTTGAGCGACCCCTACAAAATTTTTAATCGAGCTGATATTTTGAAAGGGCTCTCACAGCATGATAAACTAACATATTTTTACAAGAGACAAGAAAAAAAAATATATTCTTTATATATACATATATATTAGGGTGATTCAAAAAAAGTGATTTCTCTTATATTTTTGATTACACCCACTCATTTGGTAGTTTACTCCATAAAAAGAAGAATGCGACTTGGAAAATCAAAATTAAAAAAAAATTAGAGGTCGCTCAAGTCGATTTTAGTTTTTTTTGCCGAAAAAAAGAAAAATTTTGTTAAATCTTCAAAGTCGTGTAAAATCGACAAATTTAAATAAAATTGCATAAAAGTTTAACAGAATATTACTGAATATTTATAGTTTACGAAAATATTGTTGATTTTTTAAATTTTGAAAAAAAAAATGTTTTTCAAAATTTTTTATCAACGAAAAATTTCTTGTTTATAACAATTGAGCGCCTGTCGCGCAGGACGTATTGTGCATGTGAAATTATTCTTAGGCGTTCCTAGAACGTATTTCAATCGTAAAAACTGTGCGCAAAATATAAACAAAGAGCTGAATAAATTTTGTCATGAAATATCAGACAAAATAAAAACTTTTTTTCAGAAAAAAATCTTTAATATGGTTTGGATATAACAAATAGATATTTTTTTTTAAAAAAGAAACTTCTTTTATCTTATTTGTATTTGTAAAAAATAATTTATATTTTATTGTTTACGTATTACACGATTTAACTTCAAAGTATAGTTTACGCCATGTTCATGAGATTTCTTGTTACCTAATCGTTTAGTACTAATCATCTTAAAGCCTGATTTATAGATTGCCTTCTTTCTTCCTCCCGCCTGATCGTAAAACATAAACAATACGTAAGCCGTAGTTCCATTTATAGATAAACGCCGTCAATGATTAGCACTAAACGATTAGGTAACGAGAAATCGCATTAACATGGCGTAAACTATACTTTGAAGTTAAATCGTGTAATACGTAAACAATAAAATATAAATTATTTTTTCTACTCCCACCTTTAAAACGCCCTTTATTGTACATGTTTCCATGACACTAAGTGACCTTTTAAATACACATTGACAAGTTGTGGCTTTAAGGCGCTTTATTCACAGGGTTGACAGTTGTCAAATGTCATACAATCGTTAAAATAAAGTGCCTTTCTTGTAAAATAATAATAAATGTGAAAATTATTTTATTATTTTAATACAAAAATACAAAAGTATTAAATAGTTTCTCAATGCCAATATTTGAAAAGTTTATATGAACATTGTACTGACCTTTTAATTTCGCCGGCAGTAAACTATAACTTAAATTCGGGCACGGACTCCACTGTAAAGTCCTCATAAAACATTTTCTTTACTTTCACTGTGAAAAACTGACAATTTTCAAGAAATAAATTTCGATTTATAACCTTTATAATCTGTGTTTATAAAAATGTGACATTTGACAGTGACACTCAGATTCCTTTATTGTTTCATAGATGGCGCTCTATACAAAATTTTGATTTAAATCATTTTAAGATAATAATAAGTATTTGTCGTAGAAAAAGTATAGTATGCACCTCGTTTATAAACTTTTCTATACACTCATTAATTTAAGCACTCGCTCGCAAGCTTGATACATAATATACTATTTTACAAATACAAATAAGATAAAAGAAGTTTTTTTTTTAAATAAAAAATATCTATTTGTTATATCCAACCATATTAAAGATTTTTTCTCAAAAAAAGTTTTAATTTTGTCTGATATTTCAAGACAAAATTCAATCAGCTCTTTGTTTATATTTTGCGCACAATTTTTACGATTGAAATACGTTCTAGGAACGCCTAAGAATAATTTCACATGCACAATACGTCGTGCGCGACAGGCGCTCAATTGTTATAAACAAAAGATTTCTCCTCAATAAAAAAAAATTAAAAAAAGTTTTTTTTTTAAAATTTAAAAAATGAACAATAATTTCGTAAACAATAAAGATTCACTAATATTCTGTTAAAATTTTATGCATTTTTATTTAAATTTGTCGATTTTACACGACTTTGAAGATTCAACAACATTTTTATTTTTTTCGGCAAAAAAAACTAAAATCGACTTGAGCGACCTCTAATTTTTTTTTAATTTTGATTTTCCAAGTCGCATTCTTCTTTTTATAGAGTAAACTACCAAATGAGGTGGTGTAATCAAAAATATAAGAGAAGTCACTTTTTTTGAATCACCCTAATATATATATATATACAAAAAAGTTTATATACAAAAGTGCTCTTTTAGTTCCACCCTTACTTCTTAAGAAGTCCCATAAGCCAACTGAATGGCTTGTGCGGGTTAGGGGTAAGAACGGACCGCGGGCTTAAAGTCCCCTCCGAAGGACTATTACACAATAGGGCAAACACAAATATATATATATATATATATATATATATATATATATACAGTGTGACCCATTTGTTTGCACTGGATTCACCACCCCTTAAAACGACCCTATACTAAATTTTATTGAAAAAGTAGAAAAATGCACAATAATAACTACAAAAACTTATTATGTCAAGTTATCTATGAAAAAAAACATTGAAATAAAATTAAACTAATAGTAACATGAATTCTCGCCTTTGTATATAAAATATTGTTTTATTTATATTTTTGTGCAATAATAGTTATTTATGTATTAAGGTTTTTATGGTCCGAGGTCCTATTTCGCGCCCGAGCGCGTTAGCGCGAGGGCTAGAAAAGCGTCATAGGACCATAAAAACCAGTTATGCCAGCAATGCATACAAAACTTTATGCACGATTAATATATTATTATTTTTAATATATTATTGTTTTTAAATACGTTTACGTCAAAGAATTTTTGTTATAATTGTCATATTATAATGTCATCGTGCATAAATATTATTATATATCAGTCAATTTTAAAGTTTAAAGATGAATGAAATTGAGGAAGCAACATAAACATGACTAATTGTAATAACTGTATTGTTAATATAAATTTAAAATAAAATAAGCTCAAAGTTTTGCGCCTATTGTTTTTAATTTTTGACGTTTCATTATAGCCCGCTGGGTCATAATAACGCCCGCGGGCTATAAAAAGACGTTTACGTCAAAAATTTTTATAATTGTCATATTATAATGTCATCGTGCATAAAGATTAATATTATTATTATTATTATTATTATTATTATTATTATTATTATTATTATTATTATTATTATTATTATTATTATTATTATTATTATTATTATTATTATTATTATTATTATTATTAATATTATTTTTTCATTAAGGTGCGTCGACTGCTGCGGTCATTGGCACCATAACCGGAGAGGAAAATCCTCATGGACACCCTAACATTACGCTGGATAGTGCCAGACTCTTACCGGCTAAAAGGTAAATTCTCATATCATCATCAGCCAATAGAACTTTACTGCCGATTTATTTTAATTTACCATTATTGACTACTTTGCTGATTTCGGATAAAATAATTTTTTGTCAATCTTAAGTCTATTTTTAGTTAATCAAGCACTAACATTAGTTGTTTGAACGGCCATTTTGTTGAAATATTCATCGATGTTAGGATATTGCAGTTGGTGACCGGTAACTTACGTGATATTTGCAACATATAGCCTGCATTTTAGGAACAAATTAATAGATTAGGGTTGTCATAATTTAAGTTCCCATTACCTTGAAATGCTACATGCTTATTACACTAAAAAAACCTTGAGCGAGAATTAGTTTTCACAAAAATAAGTGGATACAGCATCGAAACAAGTTATATGAGAATTGACCAAAAACCTAAGCATGATACAATAATAAAATAAATGACATACACTAAATTTATTATTATTATTATTATGGTACTATTGGTCCAAATAGTGGGTAATAATTTATTACTAATAAATTACCATCAAAATTGCAAGCTTACAAAGTTTTATTTTTTCATACACGTATTTTAAACGCTACTTTAGAAGAAAGTATTGCTGCTGTGATTGATGAAGCTCAAATTCCCGTTCAAGATGTGAAAATATGCCGAGATAAATTTAAAAAATTATACGATGAGTGGCGCATACTTGTTAAACACAAAAAGTGACGGGGCTGTAAAAAATCAAAATGAATTTGCCTGTTCATTAAACAAATTATTTGACAGTGCACCGTCAAATGTATTTGAAGTTGTTGATGAAAATTCTAAACAATTCTTGACCAATCAGAAATCAGATGATCGAATTGGATTTATTGCGAATATTAAAACGAAATATGATGACGATGATAAAGATGTTAATAAATTAAATAAAGAAATGCATTTTGAAAAACGAAAAAAAAAGTAAACAAGAAAAATCAGTTTTGGGTAAATTATAAGAATCAAATGGATAACGCTTATCGAAAAGGAACCAAGCTCCAAAAACTTTTTCTGGGCTTAGTAAAATTATTTGTAAAATAACTCATTTTTAGTAATGCTCAAAAGGTTTATCATCATTTGGAACTTTTCTTAAAAGGATTGAGAGGGTTCCTAAATCATTATTTTTTGAGCAGCATTAAAATTGAGTTATTTTGCAAATAATTTTGTTTACCCCAGAAAAAGTTTTTGGCGCTTGGTTCCTTTTCGATAATCGCTATCCAATTTTCTATTGATTATGAAAAGAATCAGATCCTAATTAGGATCCCGAATCTTAGTAATAATGTCCCACTAGCGGAGCGTTAATACTGACTTTAATTATAAAACTGTTTCCTTTTACAATATTTTATTTTAAATACTTATTTTACAAACATCTTAATGTTAGAAGGTTGTATTTTGTTATGTATATTAGGGTGTTCTGCTCCGTGTTGTCGGTTTTTGGTTCTTAAAAGAACCGTATGTCTGACGACGTTTCGGTACAATTTTTTTTAAGAACCAAAAACCGACAACACGTAGCAGATCTCGAAAAACCACTAATACATATAACGCCCGTGGAAACCTAAAGAAACCTAAGAATTTTTTTTTGAACATTTTCAACAAGACGCTACTATTTTCTGTCAAATCGCCTGTTTTTGGTTTGACGTTTGTTTGAAGTTGTAAGCATAGCTATCTTAGTTTTTGTTTTGTAGCAATAATTAATTATTAATGATTATAACGTAAAAAAATAAACTTGCCCAAAATAGTTATTAATTTATTTTTGATGAAATTTGGTATATACCCATTAAAGGTATAAAGGTATAAAGCCTGCCAAACTCGGTGGCGTACCTATTTTTTTCCTAAACCTTTTATATGTGTTTCTATTGTCGTTATAAACATTTAAAAAATCAATAAATAAACCGTTGTAAAATAATTATCAATCGATTGTTTTTAATGAAATTTGGTATTTACCCATTTTTAAGCATGCCAAATTCAGTGGCGTATTTATTTTTTCGTAAAAATTACCCTAAATGTTTTTTTTTTTAATTTTGACACAGAAAAAAAAAATATAGTAGGCATGTGTCGGGTGACTTTAAAAACAACTTTAACAGCTCTAATAGAGTTTTTTATTCTCTATCTTTTGAGCCTTTGTTCAATAAAATCGGGTTACAAATAAAAAAGTTACGGGGGTGTTTCCATCTTAAGTGGGCCACACTGTATATATATATATACAGGGTGTTATGTAATTAATGTTATATATTAAAATGGGTTGTTCCTTAGGGTCCATAAAGAAGCAAAGTGAAACTTTTTTTTTCTAAATTCCAAAGAATAAAAATAATTTATAATAACCTTTATCCTACCAAAAAGTACGCCACTGATCGACTAGGAACTTTAGGCTAATCTGGTTGCCTAATTTAATTTATTATGTTATGGTTGGTAACAACAGCGTTTCCAAATTCTGTCAAAAAAGTTGACAAACATTTTGACAACATAAATTTAGCTTAATTACAAAAATGACAAAATTAACAATGCAAATTGTCAATTTGGCGTTTTTATTAATTTTTTTATTAATTGTTGGTTATGTCATTTTTGTACTGAATGTAAATTTAAACAAAATCTGCCAACTTTTATGACAGAATCTAGTGCATTTCTTTCAAATTTTAGGTTATGTGCTCAAATTGTAAATATCTTAACTAAGGGAAGTGCTTTTGGATTTATTTACAAAAATTAAATGTTTAAAGTTTAACCTGTGAACTGGTCACAATTTCATATCAGTAAACAGAAAGAAAAAAATATATATACATATATATATATAAAAATAAAAAAACAGAAACAAAGATATTTTACATAAAAAATAATATAAATATGGCATATGATATTTTTTTGTATTTTATTTGAAAATATTTGAAATAGTGTTATTTTTGATCGCTGATATCTTTGAAACGATTGATCTAAAGAACTTTGACCTTCAGATGTTTTTTGTATAGCGTGAAATTGTCTATAACTCCTCTCGCTTGGGTGTTGCGAAAACAAACAATTCCAAAGTTATATGAATTCAAAATAAAAAAATAAAAAATCCCGTGTTATTGAAATGTAAAAACAACAAATGTATAAGTTATATATATACTATTTTTATTTTTTCGCTCCCAACTCAAAATCTTGTTGAAAATGTTCAAAAAAAAATTCTTAGGTTTCTTTAGGTTTCCATGGGCGTTATATGTATTAGTGGTTTTTCGGGATCTGCTCCGTGTTGTCGGTTTTTGGTTCTTAAATAAATTGTACCGAAACATCGTCAGACATACGGTTCTTTTAAGAACCAAAAACCGACAACACGGAGCAGATCCCGAAAAAACACAAATTTGAGGTTTCTACGGGCGTTATATGTATTTATACATATTGGAAACCTAAAGCAGAGTACTTTGAGTTAATATTAAAGGCTCAAATTTTCAGGTAATTTTTTTGGATAAATTTCAAGAAGTTTTTGAGTTGGAAGCGAAAAAATAAAAATAGTACATATAACATACAGTGCGGACGTTAAAAGCCCCCCCTGTTATCTTTTGAACGAAAAAAGGTATCGACATCGGACAAAAACCATTGTCAAGGACATTAAGAATACTACTTTTTGACGTCAAATTGATAGGTGCCCATTTAAGGAGCGCCAAGAGGGCAGTATCAACTTAAAAATTTCAAAGGGAAAGGGGGCTATTTAAATAAAATTAAGTCTCAAATCAAATTTTATTATTAAGTACAAGGTTTTCATTCATTAAGTACAATAAATCATCAAATTAGATGTTTGAAATGCTCCCCTTGGACATTTTGACACAATAATAGTCTGTTTATAATTTCAGTTCTCACATTTGTAAACGTTTCTTGGGTAATATTCGCACATTCATGTCTAATACGTTGTTTTAGGTCAATTGATTCTGGTTCGGTGATGTAGACCTTTGATTTTAAATAACCCCACAAAAAAAATCAAGTGGCGTTAAATCAGGAGAACGAGCCGGCCATTCGGTAGGACCACGCCTACCAATCCACCTATTTGGATAAGTCTCATCAAGCCACAGTCTAACATCCCTAAAATAATGTGCGGGCGCTCCATCTTGTTGAAATATTACTTCCATGTCAAATTCGTCAGGATTAGCTTGAACTATATCTTGAATCATTGGATGAATTTGTGTTTGAAGCATGTTTAAGTACAAGATGCCTGTTAAATTTCCTTCCAAAAAGATGGGTCCTACAATATGGTTTCCCAGTTGTCCCGCCCATACATTGACTTTTTGTGGATACTGGGTATGACCTTCACGAAAAGCATGTGGGTTAACATCTGACCAGTAACGTACATTTTGCCGATTTACATTGCCATTTAGAAAAAAGTACTTTCATCACTAAAACAAATTGATTGCAAGTACAGGGGATTTTGTATTAGGCGCTCAAACATAACTTCACAAAACTGTACTCTGCGATCCGGGTCATCTTCAGTAAGTTGATGTAATATTTTTAATTTATAGGGCTGAAATTTGTTTTTTTTTTTTAATATTTTTTAACAGTTGATATTGCTACATCACAATCACCTGCAAGTGCCGCCGTCGATTGTTGTGGATTATTGACGACGGAACCGACTATTTCTATTTGTTTGTCTTCTGAGATTGATTTTCTACCCGATCCTTTCTGCCTACTCAAACTTCCAGTTGTTTAAAATTTAGTCACTAACTCCCGTAGATATTTTCTGCAAAAAGGGTTACTGTAGCCTGAGAAAAATTTTGCTGAGCTTTTTGCCCGAGCAAGGGTTGAGTCATAGTGGCCCTTACACTTGAGGATGGGTTAGTACGTGAGGCAGAGAGGTATATGCTGAAATAGCAGGATTCGTAGGTTGGGTGGGTCATTAAAGGGAAATTGGGTCCGCCAGCGGCCTTTCTTTATCTAGCAGGGGGAAGGGAGCGGGTCTATCTATAATGAGATAGTCGCTCCCAACGTCTGCATTAGAGAATGCCCTGGATTGATACTAACGACTGCGCGTTAATATCGAACTTGCTGAAATAGAATTACATGGTATTAGTGAGATTATTTAAGAGTTTGATGGTCTGATTTGAGAAAACACATGGCTATTGATTTAATTGAAACATCGAGAAGTAATTACGTAAATTTATGATTGCAGCTATTATTTTATTGAATTGAAAGTAAAATTTATAATATTTTAGTTGTTGTAAGAATTTTTGGGAGATTGAGTATAGGGTGGAGTAGTAGTATGGACTTTTGATTAGTTGTGATTTATTTTGATTTATTTTTGAGAACTTTAAAGTTTGTAGTTTCAATTTTTGGTGTGACTGCTTTGTGGTTGTGTTTTTATTTTTATTTATGTCATCTTTTTGTTTTATTTTTTTTTCTCCATTCCCTGATACTCATCTCCATCTTTTCAAAAATACATATTTACATTAGTTAGTGGCAAACATAAATTTAATTACGGTGGAATGAACTGGTCATTCTGTTCCCTGTGAGCACCCCTAATTCCTCGGTAGAGGCGGCGGTCTTCCGGTTGGTAATCCAGGGCACTGTGCAGGGCCCTGTTTTCTATTGCCTTAGTTCTTTCCAGGGTAGCTCTAGTTGCCTTCTCGATGTAGTCCATCATTGAGAGAATTCCCAATTCCTCTCTCAGCTGTATGTTTCTCACATACCATGGCGCTTTTGTGATGATTTTAAGGAATCTATTTTGCTGGATCTCCAGCTTTTTCTTATGACATCGGGCGACCGTTGACCATGCTGCGCATGCATAGGTGGCTATGGGTCTTAGTATTGCAGTCCAGATTAGTCTCTTGTTCTTTAATGACAGGCCGGGGCTGTTGTATAAAGGCCTTAAAGAGTAGCTGACTCCTTTGAGTTTAGTGATGGTCTTCTCAATGTGTACACCCCACGTTAGTTTGTCATCCAAGTGTGATATTTTGCAATTTTTGTCCATGGTATGGCCTGGTTTTCGTACCTAAGTTCCCCCGGCAGGGTTCCTCCCTTCTTGGGTTTCTTTAGGGTTTTTAGAGCTGGGTTACTCAGCAGGGGGCCCAGGTGGATGAGGACCGGACTATCGTCAGAAGTGGAGCCCGTAAGGGTTTTTGCCGTGTAGTTTTGGGTAAAATTTTTTATTAAGGCAATGTCCATAACGTCTGGGTGGTGGTCTATTCTGGAGTAAGTTGGGTCCACCGGGCCTAAAGTATCCCAGTCCGAATCTCCTGCTAATTTGAAAAGTTTTTTGCCGTTGGGATTTGTGGAGTTGCTATTCCACGATGGGTACTTGGCGTTGAAGTCGCCAGCTAAGAGTGTAGGGAGGCTTTCTGAAAGGGCACTGGAGAATTCGGCCTCTGGGAAAGGGTGGCCAGGAGGAAAATAGCCTACTAGAATCTTTAGTCGATTTTCAAAGGAAGTTTCCACATAGATGCCCAGGCCCTGCCCTGCCATTTTACGTTTACTACGCTGGTCTAGTAAAAAAGTCCTCTCTTTTAGAGGAACTTTTATTTTGCACTTGCATAAACTAAAATCGGTACATTTACATGAAGTTATATCAAAAAGTGTACGATTTGCATGGTCTTGAAATACTTTTATTTTTTCGGAAATTGCATCAGTTTTTCTATTTTTTAAAGGTTTCTTTAAAGTTTGATATTTTTTGTAATATGCTTTTAACATATCAGTAATTCTTTTATGCGACAAAACGGGCAAGGAAGCCTTAACCCAAAGTTCTTTAAGACTTTTTGCCACTAGTTCTATTATTTCGCAAGCATTTGGTTCCTTTTTAGAAGTTAGTTTTAACTGATATCTTATCCATAAAAAATGTCTCATAACATCACTATAAGTTGGTAACATTAATTCGAGCAGTTTTTTTGGTGCCCCAAACACTACACAAAAGGTCTCTTTCCTTGTTTTTGGCATCGCGAGAATAGTAATAACAAAATATACGTAACAAAGTAAACGAAAAAGAAAAAAAGCGTACCATACGAAATCGCCCGGTAACACGTACTGACTTGTATGATCAAAGCAAGCTACAGTAGCCAGACTACTCCCACTATTTTCCCCTTCCAAATTACCTTAAACATATAAATACACTGTTGTCAAACATAAATACACTGTTGTCAAGCATAATAAATAATATATGCATTAACTAACGACTATTTGCCTATTTAGTCTATATGCTTCTTAATGTAAAATTTCAATGCCTTTGGGGAACCTCTAAAGTATTTCTGATTTAATTGCGCTTTTAATATGTTATTTGTTGTCACAATGGACAACTATTGCACACTACCCTACTTTGCATTTCGAAAATGTAAATTTTCGCTCCACCCTAGCCCAGGGTCTCTAGAGTTTGGTTTGTTGACGCAATACAGTGGGAAATGCCTAGTTTTTGAAGAATCATAACTCCGCCCCCGCCGTTTCTCGTGGCTCTCGGTAGGTTATACACCTTATAGCCTGCAAATTTTGGGTGAAAGTCGTGTTTTATCCTGGTCTCTGTGAGTAGAACCGTATCCGGCTTGTTTTCTTCAATGAGGGCCTCAAGTTCAAGTTTCCTTTTACGAATTCCGTTTATGTTCCACAGTAGGATGTCTAAGCTGGCGGCTCTATTCGATGTTGCCATTTAGCAGGGCTGTTGGTTGAGCGACTTAGATAGAGACAGGATTGCTTGGTCCTGGGAGTTTATTCTGGCTTCAATTTTTGACGTGAGTCCACTTATAGTTTGTATGAGCGTCGCCATTAGCATTGACAGGTTGGACTCTGGGGGTTGACTTGAGGCCGCCAAGAGGGGCTGGTGTCCAATCGTGGCTTGGCTGTAGGTTCTGCCGGTTTCGTGGGGCAGGGTGGGCCTGTTTGTATTGATTTGTGGGGCAACTTGAGGTGTTTGAGCTGAAATTGAAGTTGGGATTTTGCTATTTGGATTTTTTGCACACACAGGTGCATTTGCCGTGTGGGCGCCCCCCCAGTTCGCGCATTTAGGGGTGGTTTCCTTAGCCTTTGTGCATTCCCAAGTGGGATGTTCCCCTGCACATTTGACACATCTATGAGTGCAGTGTTTGTGCATGCCCGAACTTTTGGCATCTAAAGCACTGAGTAATGTTGGATTTTCTTTCCAGTGGTTCGACCTTAATCCTTAATCTGCAGAGATATGCCATGTTGAAGATTTTGTCCTCGTCCAGGGGCAACTTAACCAGGATAAGTAGCATTTCGGTTTTATTCGGTCCCCTTTTCATCCTTAGTAACTGTTAGCGGATGGTAGCCGTGATTAGTGAAGTCCTGTTTTATTTCGTCGATTTTTAGTTCTAAAGGGAGACCTCTGATCACCACCTGGATGGATCTTTCCTCAGGGAGCATAAACGAATGGAATTCTTCCTTATTATTTTTTAAAACTTTTGAAATGTTACGGTAGTCATCCATCGTGCAGGGGAAGAACTTTATGCCGTCTTGAGTGTTGCTGGCTTTTGAGAAGTTCCAGCCCTTGTTGGAGAGTTCAGTGGACACCATGTTCCATCGTGATTTTTTTCTTAGTACGATGGGGGGAACTTTGGGTACCAGAGGTGGTAGGGGGTGTTTGAGGGCTGAGAGGGGGCTACTGGAGAGGCTGGGGGACATATCCGAGTGAAACGGGCTTGTCTTCAGATTGGGTGTCTTTCTGTGGTATTTTTGTTTCAGCCGAAGTGATTACTGGCTGATAAGGCATGATGTTCGATTAAGACGCTTGGGAATTCAGCAGGCCTTAAAAAGGTGGGATATATTCATGAGAGCGAGGGCTGGAATCCTCTTGGACATCATTATTTTGTGGGGGCACATAGTTCATGTCCATATGTACGCTTTCAATTGAATCATCGATTTGTGCTGGTTCTTTGGGGAATGCGTTATTTGCTGTAGTGGCCTGAGGGGGTGGGGTGCCCTGCTGGGTGGATTTTTCAGCTCCCAGGTCAACTCTTTTTCTCTTAGTTGATGGTTCCGGGGATAGAAATTGGCCTGTTGTTTCAATTTTGTTTTTATTATTCTCTGCCATGTTTTTATTTAATAGTTCCAGCTGATGCTGAAGGGCAGTGATTTGGGCCGACTGGTTGGAGAGTTGGGTAGTCAGGTTCTCAACCATAGCCATAAGTATGTCATTTTCATGCTTTATTCTTTGCATTTCGTAGTTTTCCTGCTTTTTCAGGTTTTATTGGCCTATAGCGTCAGCTTTTTCAGGATTAGGGTGTAGCAATTTGTTTATAGTAGCCTTAATGGTTGGAGAGATGCTATTTTTGCTTTTTTCTGGAGATTTCTCGTCAGCAAAGGACATAACAACCTTGTTTCTTTCTTTTGGTTTTCTGTCTTTTGAGTATTCTCGTACTGTTTTTGATTTTGAGGGTTTTTTCTGGCCCTTGGTAGGGGTTCGTCCTATTTTAAGAGATTTATTGAAACCCTGGGCTTTAGGGTCTTGGTCAGTGGTTGCTGGGAGTTTCTTAGGATCTATATTATCCATTTTAATGGAGAAAACACTTAAAAAGATGTTTGTAGTGGAAATAAGAAGCTCAGGAGCAAGAGTTGCACCTAATGGTTTAGTCTAAGACGTGCACAAGGTATTTATAGTAGGGGCGTGGCCTGATTGAAAATTGGCTCGGCCAGTGAGGGGGCTAGGAAGGGGGGCGTGGCCTGGTGTTTGCTATAAATATGAAAACCCTTCGCAGCGGCCGAAGGCTGCACAACTTGAATTTTGGACAAAAAACAACACTTGAGTGTATGAGTTTGGTATTTGACAGAGTAAAAATATGACAAACAGAATAAATAAGAAGTAGACTTAGAATAAAAATGTAAATGGACAGGGACAGACATTTATCACTAACCTCGTGCACTGTTGGACAAAATAACAAAGTATAAACAAAATCACGGAGTAAAAACAAAAAACGAAGCATAAAGGGGGACCGACGCCTACTCAGTTCAGCGTCGGTGTATCCAGTCTGCTCGAGTTCACAATTCACAAATAGGGTTGTCTGGGTACCTTTCATTAAATACCCTCTCTGCTTGGTGCAAATTACGTCCAACTTCAGCATAAATAAAAATTGCTTCTGTTTTTTCTCCCAACGGGCGAGCGCAAACCATTTTCCAATGAAATAATAAGTAAAATTGCAGGCACAACTGATAAATAGTGTTACACTAAAGAGTACAATTATTTTATAAACTACAATGGTACGTTTTTTTTTTTACAAAACAAAAGCAAAAAAGTGTCAAAAAAAATAAATGTTGATACAGATTTACGTTAATTCGCACCGCCAGGGCCGGATTTACCGAACAGGCAACGTATGTAGCTGCCTAGGGCGGCAAGAAAATGTATTAGTTTGAAAAACTGAAATGCTCAATTACTTAGCAACCGTTAAACGGATTTTAAAAATTTAAATAGCATCGAATAGAAAATCGAAATACCTTTCAAATGAGGTATCACAAGCCCCCCTTTCCCTTTGAAATTTTTAAGTTGATACTGCCCTCTTGGCGCTCCTTAAATGGGCACCTATCAATTTGACGTCAAAAAGTAGTACTCTTAATGTCCTTGACAATGGTTTTTGTCCGATGTCGATACCTTTTTTCGTTCAAAAGATAACAGGGGGGGGACTTTTAACGTCCGCACTGTATACATATATATGTTCTGCTTTAGGTTTCCACGGGCGTTATACAGGGTGTTTCTTTTAACTTGAGACAGCTCAATATCTCGAGAAATATGCATTTCACGGAAAAATGTCTCAAATAAAAGGTTAATGTGACCAAAGGGGACATTATTTGGTGCTACTGCTAGCCACCCCCTACCCCTCCTTAAGTGTGAAACGGGGGGTAACTTTGGAAAGTCAAAAGGGATGACCCGATTTTTTTCACAGATTTTGGTAGTACATAAAAAAATGAATAACTTTTATTTATAATTCAAAATTTAAGAAAAAGGGGTTTCCTTGTAAAATGTATTATTTGAAACGTTTGAAAAACAAAAATTAACATTAAATCAACAATAGTCGGCTCTGAAAACAATTTATAACAAATGTTCGAAATGTCGTCCTTCCATTTCGACACCAAGTGGAGCACCAGCGTCCCTGGTCGGTAAACGTTTGGTGCGGTACCTTAAGCGAACGATTAATCGGACCCTTCTTTATTGACGGTGCATTAAATGGCGAAAAGTACCGGAATTTTCTAGAAAACGATCTGACGAACCTTTTGGAGGATGTACCACTAGCACGGCTCCAAAACATGTGGTACCAGCAAGATGGTTGTCCTGCACATTATTCGGCAATTGCTCGAGAGGTGTTGGATCCGGAGTTCAATGGCCGGTGCACCGCGGTGGATCGGTAGACGTGGTCCAGTAATTTGGCCTGCTCGATCACCTGATCTTACGCCACAAGACTTCTTCCAGTGGGGTTACTTGAAAGAAAAAGTTTACGCTGCAATTCCTACAACTTGGGAGGACATGGTGGAGCGGATCAGGAACGCCTGTGCGACGATTCCGCCCGACATGTTGGCGCGTTGTGTGCCAGAATTCATTACCCGCATTCAAAAATGTGTTGAAATGGAATGACGACATTTCGAACATTTGTTATAAATTGTTTTCATAGCCGACTATTGTTGTTAATGTTAATTTTTGTTTTTCAAACGTTTCAAATAATACATTTTACAAGGAAACTCATTTTTCTTAAATTTTGAATTACAGCGCCATCTGTTGATAATTTTAAATAAAAGTTATTTATTTTTTTATGTACTACCAAACTCTGTGAAAAAAATCGGGTCATTCCATTTGACTTTCCAAAGTTACCCCCCGTTTCACCCTTAAGGAGGGGTAGGGGGTGGCTAGCGGTAGCACCAAATAATGTCCCCTTTAGTCGCATTAACCTTTTATTTAAGACATTTTTCCGTGAAATGCGTATTTCTCGAGATATTGAGCTGTCTCAAGTTAAAAGAAACACCCTGTATGTATTAGTGGTTTTTCGGGATCTGCTTCGTGTTGTCGGTTTTTGGTTCTTAAAAGAACCGTATGTCTGACGACGTTTAGGTACAATCTCATGTACCATCTTCAGGTCTTATCTGCTTATCTGTGTTTGTTCAGTTACTGTTTAGTTTAGTTTAGTTTAGTTTAGTGTTGCCAGCGTCAGTACGTTTGTACCGAATTCAGTACTTTCGAATTAAAAAAGTACGCAAGAACCTCGTTGATGGTTTTCAGTACGTTTTCCAGTTTTAGATTTTTTTCTCTTCATTTAAATAAAAATTAAAGAAAAAATTAAAAGTTTAGGTTGGTGATATTGAGTTGTTTTAGTATCCTGGTAATTTAAGTTCTAAACTGTTGGCAGCGCGCGTTGTCTACTCAGTGTTGACATAAGGTTTGTTCCAAGTTCGCCAAGAACCGCCCTAGAACTCTTTGCTCATGCGAATAAGATAAAAAACGTCGAAAACGTTTACATGCAAAGCAATTATTGAAGCCAAATACCTCAATCTTTGTTAAAAAACAAAATTAATTATCGATAGGTAGACTATTTTTTTTATTTTACCAACAATATTGTTTTTTTTTTGAAGTTTTTTTTGTATAGGCCTATAATAATAATTATCTATTTTGTTCCTTTGATGTTTATGGTTTATTTATGGGCATGTGTTTATTGATAAAGTACAAAATAAAATAACGTTCATATAAGTTTAATGTTTATTTCTCAAAATTGGAGAAAAACCCAGTCAGTGCGGTATCTTTCAAATTCAATACGTTTATTGCCATTTCAGTACTTTAATTTTTCTACTACTGGCAACACTGAACTTCAGTAGGGAATCAATCCCTACCACAGTGGGCGGGGTTTGGCACTTGTTTTATTTAAGTGTATCTATTCGTTTTAATACACACTGTATATTTAGTGCCTACGTGCATTCCCGAATATTCCAGCGAGCTCCTGACTGCTCTCGATTGTTCGAGCGCTGACTCACCGCCGATGACCCACCGGCAATGACTCATCGGCGATGAGTCATCATTCCGAGGTCCAGAGGGGTACTCGCTACAATATTTTAATGTTTAATTTGATATTTTTTATTGTTTTGAAAACTTAAAAAAGTAATAATATTTGTGCAAACCACAAAAAAAATCGTAAAATAAAATTTGTAAACCTCCTTTATCATAGATCACGAGCTGCTACAGTATCTTTTTCTTTAAAGTAAAATATGGCCAATGTTATACCATTTTAAAAACTAAACTTAATTAGTTAATAATTATTTATTTTTATTTTGAACTGTAATAAATAGCAAGCCTATTCAGGGTTGTACAACATAAAATAGAATCTTAGATTATGGAGTTTCGTAGCTGTGGTACTCGAAAAACAATTTTTAAATTATTTATAAACATGCCAATATCTTAAAAACTTGCGATTTTCGGTCATGTTTAGTTTTTCTGGTTGATCATGAGTTGGCCTGTCAGTACTCCAAGGGATATCTTTGACTTTTGGTTAAATTATGGCCTTAATAAAGGCTCAAAAATACTTTTCGCGCCGCTGCAATATAGTAGTTTACATAACGAGAGTGATAAGTAGCAATTTACGCACAAGTGGAAGAAGTTATGCACGACGCGTCACGACGCCCGTAAGGGTTTATATTTTGTAATTGATGGGATATCCTTAATTTTATTTGGTAACTTATTTGCAACTTGAACAGATCTGTACAAAACGCTTCGATGATACAATTCGGAATAATGTGTGGGAACCCTTAGGAACGTTTCTCCACCGGTATGCATACCATTAAAAACATAATTATTTCTGAAGAATAAGTTTAAATTCTGTCTCAAAAAACATAAAGATGATAAATATATATACAAGGCAGTGGTAATATTTGATGCACTTAGAAATATTTTTTGCATGATACAATTCTTCCTTTTTTAACATTGCTCGCATAGCACGTTTTTGAGCAATAAAAATTGATTCAAATCTAACACTGGATCCCCAAAATATTATACAATAACTTAAAACAGGCTGAACATAAGAAAAGTAAAATGTTTTTATACTTTGTACGGTGACGTGGTTACCTAGATATCTAATAGATAACTAGCAGAGTTTACTTTTGATATGACAGTTTTAATTTGAAAGTCCCAACACATTGTTGAGTCTATTTGGATTCCAAGAAACTTAACCACGTCATTATTTACAACTTGTTTTATTAACTCGCACAAGAAGACTGCGCAAGTTGACATTCAAATTTTTATGAAGGACCTTATGTTGGGTTTTTGTTGTATCAAGCAACATACCATTTTCCTTGCACCATTGAGACATTACAAATATTTTCGGTGTATTTTGATAAATTGGAAATAGTCCTAGCCACAGCAACATAGATTAAAAACAAGGTTGTTTGAAGTTTTATAGACAAATAATTGATTTTTTGATTATTTTGTTAAGAATCTAAGCTAACAACCTGAAATATGTTTGAAAGATAATTTCTTATAAGATTAAGTGATGTGCCATGAAAACCATTGTTCTCAATTTTGTTTAACATAATTTCATGATGGAGGCTGTCAAAGGCCTTTGACAAGTCAAAATAGACTCCTGCGACCATATATTTTTTCTCTAGATTGCTTAGAATGTCATTAATTGATTTATATAATGCGTAGGTAGTTAACGTTTTTGGTAAAAACTCAAATTGCGTTGGAGATAAAAGTCAGGAAATAACCCATTTGAAAAACAGTAATCGGCTATATCCTGCTATCTCTCTAGCTACTAATTTAATTATTCTAATTGGTATATTATCAAATCCTGTCGATCCTGTCGTTGCTGGCATTGAATTTACACTTCATTGTAATATATTGGAATAATATATATGGTTTGTCGTATCATTTTTTTGGATTTCATTAAAATGGAACTTCAAAAATGTTTTATTAAAGAGATTTGCCAATATTTTTGGATCTTGAATTAAAACTTCATTATGTTCAATTGATAAGTTTCCATTTTCAGTGCAACGTTTATTTGATAGTAAGTGGAAAATTCTCCAGGTTTCTCAATTGACATTATCTGAATTTAGTATTCTATTTTTGTTATGACTTATATATACATATACAGGGTGTCCCGAAATTAGGGGGCCAAACTTAAACAGTGCATTCTTCATAGAAAAGTAACACTTTTTTGTTAAATAAACATGTATCAAAAAATGCCCCCTAACGGAGCTACGGCCCCCTGAATAGGAGCCTAAGAGAATAGTTTTTTTAAAACTATTCCTAGAGCGTTAAACATGAAGAAATGCAATTTTGGCACTCTGGTAATTTTTAGATGCTGAATCAAGATCTAAGATCAAAACTGTTAAAATTTAACCATAGGCGTAACATTTGAGGGGAAAAGTTATAAAAATACAAATACAAAATGCATTTATAAATTACTCTGCATAGCATGCACATCTCATATTTTCGTTAAAATTTTGTGTTAAAATTTGGAAAATCGCTCCATAATAAAAAATAACAAAAATCGGGCCAAAAAATATTAACTAAACTATAAAAATAAATGTAAAGTCAGCAAATAACCCAAACGTCACTTTTGTCCCAAAGCCATTAATGAAAATATTAGAAATTATGCTAAGCATAGTAATTTAAATTGCAATTTTCTCGAAAATGGTGCATCTGAGCGATTCAAAGCAAGAGTACCTATTTTTCGTGAAAAATTATACATTTTCATAATTTTATAACAAAACATTAAAATACTCACTCTGCAAAAAGTTGGGGCTGTTTTTATAAATTTGCCCCCTCAAATGTTACGCCTATGATTAAATTTTAACAGTTTTGATTATAGATCCAGATTCAGAATGTCAAAATTAGCAAAGTCCCAAAAATTCAGGTCTTCAAGTTCAACCCTCTAGGAATAGTTTTAAAAAAATGATGCTCTTAAGCTCCTATTTAGGGGGGCGTAGCTCCGTTAGGGGGCATTTTTTGATATATGTTAATTAAACAAAAAAGTGTTATTTTTCTATAAAGAATGCACTGTTTAAGTTTGGCCCCCTAATTTCGGGACACCCTGTATAGTAGTAAATGTAATTTAAATCCTTTCTTCTTGAATAAACATGTCTTTGAACTGAAGATCTGAGTGTTTAGTCGGCCAATAGAGTTCTCTACGATTTTTCGACCATTGTTTAATTTCGTTAGTAACTCAATCGCGATTACTATTTGTTACTGAAACCTTTTGTACAGGAAATGATGCTTTAAAATAAAAATAAAGGTATTATAGAAACAGTTAAAGTAATCATTAGGAGACATACGGGGAGTAATACATTGCTCTGTTTAAGTCTGCTCAAGTTACTAGTCTGTTCTCGAATTTTTGTGCAAAAATTAGATTTATTCCAATTAGAATAAGAGCGCCTGTACACAAATAATCTATTTTCCTTTACATTTGTTGTATTAACAGTTAACATTTGACCATTATGATAATGGTCAGAAATGTCATTTTCTATAACTGAGCAAGTGAAATGGAAAACACATTATCAATTCTTGTTGCTGAATTTGTTCCTACTCTTGTTTTCATTTACGTGACTTTGCAATCCAAAAGAAGAGAATAGATCGCAAACTAAATTATTGTTAATATTTTGATTAGTACCAAAATCGATAGCAAAGTCCCAACAAACAATTACATAACAATTATCACATTTTATGTTTTCTAGTAAATCATTTATAAGATTATCTGATTTTGTATCTCTGCCTGTATAGTGCTTATTTCTTTTTCTGCTTTTGTTTGCCTACTCATTGTTACACTAACACCAATATCACTAGGGTTTACCTTATTTTTCAAATCATCTAAATAATAGTATATTGTTATACAAGAGATAATGCAGGCTATTATTAATGAGGATGAGGTTTGCGTATCGAGAGACTTAAATCATTCCGGTAAATAATGCGCATAATCTTGATTGTATAGTATAGTATCTTTATTTCCTTCAATAAGTATATAATTAAATAATTTTCAAAAATAAATAAATAAAATCCGACATCTGTTAAATGTTTAACTTCACTTTGTATCAATTTTAAATGTTATTATAGTCGCCTTCTTCCAATTTAAAACCCGATTGGTTTATATCATAGTGAACATTGAAATCGCGCAACAACGTGAATAATGAGTTCATTATTCCCGTTATATGGCAAGGATATTCTTTTTAAATTTAAAATGAAAGTAGTTTGCCTTTTTTTTAGTATGATATACTTTTAAAAACTCGCAAATCATAAAGAATCGGTGTTTTTGGGACCGCCCTGCTTAGACATCATTCACAACAATCAAACACTGATTCTCGACAATAGTACTTTTTATTATGATTATCTAACTAGACAAAACGATAGATGCTAAAGATTATACGCACAAAGTAAATAACAATTATAACGAATCCACGGTCTCCGGGTTTACACGCGTCTTAAAGCCCGATTAAGAATGGCCAACTCACACCCTCGAGGGTTGGTACATATCCACCTTTTTGGATCTTTATCTCCCACGTTCCATAATAACTGTTTCTCTAAAATCTATACCTTAAGTCTTATTTATGATAAACAACATTCCATATTTTACCAAATTGTTATTTTAATAAACACGCCAATCAAATTAAGGTCTATTCTCCGACAAAAGAAAACAAATTTTCAAAAAATCCCCCAAAAATTAAAAATGAAACTAAAACGCAAAATAAATGTAAAAAAATAAAACCAAAGCTTAAAAAACTAAAATGAATTTAAATTAAATGTTCGAAATGGCCTCCTTCTCTAGCCAAATGAATTTAAATTAAATGTTCGAAATGGCCTCCTTCTCTAGCCAACCAATACCCGAGACGATCGTAGAATTAGTGTTAGCAAACATGATTGGGGGAACATATTAATAACATCCTTTTTACGGACGAATCTACTTTGCACGGTCGTCACAACAGCATAATCCATCAATATTGGTCTCGTCACAACCAGCATCGGCAATTGCTAATGCGTGCCCAACACCGGCCGAAAGTCAACGTGTGGTGCAGCATTTTTCGCAACAATGTCATTGGTCCCTTTTACATTAAAGGAATCCTTAATTCTAACCCTTATTTAAATCTGCTCCGAACTCAAGTGGTCCCAGTTTTCCAGGCAATCGAACCCGATTTAGACAATGTTTGGTTTCAGCAGGACGGATGTCAAGTACATAACGCGCTTGTTGTGCGGGAGTACCTTAACCAAACATTTCCGAATCGACTGCTATTTTACCAAATATACATATGGGGCAATCCATGCCAAATCACCGAGGTTTTGACCCGACCCCCCTTCGATTTCGCTGAAACTTTTTTATCATTTTCTATCCTACCAAAGACATTTTTCTGAATTTTTTCAGATTTTTTTACCCAACCAAAAAAAAGTTACGAATTTTTGAAAAAAAACCGCTCTTGTATTTTAAAATTGCAATAACTTTTTCACAAATTGACCTTTCGGCACGTTTTTTTTTTTTGAAATTTTTGTTTTTAAATGTAGTTTTCAGAAAAAAATACAAACAATTTTTTGGAAGTCACGATATATGAAATATTTCAGTTTTTTCAATAAAACCGTCATTTTTTCGAATTCTGAAACCTTCGATTCTCAATTTTTTTGTCTCAAAAAAAACTTCAACTAAGACAGTATTTAACCCCACTATTCCCATTTTGTGCCGACTTTCCATTCTATTGTTTTTTTTTTCGATTGAAAATAAAGAAATTTCTCAATTTGGCTTATTTTTTATGCCTTTGCGTTAAGGTTTTTTTTATTGTTTTTAAAAGCTCAGAACTTGAATAAAATTGGATAAAAACAACCGTAAATTTTTTATTAAAGTATTGTTTTTACATCGTTAAAAATCTAAATATTTTAATTATTTTCCTCGGTTTAGCGATTGTTTTCTTGAATTCTTAACCGTACAATGTTGTGTCTTAAGGAATGAACTTATGTTAAAGAATGAACTTGCATTAAGGTACGGAAGGTTATGGTAATAAAAAAACAAAGAAAGTACGAAAGGTTATGGTGGATGTTCAGTGACTGATGGTAATGAATTGTGTTAAAGAATGAATTTGTGTTATTAAATTATAAAGAAAGACGATTATAATCACATTCAAATATATGTTTTTTAAAGTAGGTATACTTGACGTTTCGTTGTTTTTTATTTAAAAGAGGTGGTAAAATAATAAAAATGTGAATTTTTTAAAAAATAACACTTTTTATAAACTAATGTTTTGATATTTTTTTAAACTGTGAATTAGACTATTTTCTTTCTTAAAAAGAGTTTACGTTTACGTACATTGTACGGTTAAGAATTCAAGAAAACAATCGCTAAACCGAGGAAAATAATTAAAATATTTAGATTTTTAACGATGTAAAAACAATACTTTAATAAAAAATTTACGGTTGTTTTTATCCAATTTTATTAGTTCTGAGCTTTTAAAAACAATAAAAAAAAAACCTTAACGCAAAGGCATAAAAAATAAGCCAAATTGAGAAATTTCTTTATTTTCAATCGAAAAAAAAACAATAGAATGGAAAGTCGGCACAAAATGGGAATAGTGGGGTTAAATACTGTCTTAGTTGAAGTTTTTTTTGAGACAAAAAAATTGAGAATCGAAGGTTTCAGAATTCGAAAAAATGACGGTTTTATTGAAAAAACTGAAATATTTCATATATCGTGACTTCCAAAAAATTGTTTGTATTTTTTTCTGAAAACTACATTTAAAAACAAAAATTTCAAAAAAAAAAAACGTGCCGAAAGGTCAATTTGTGAAAAAGTTATTGCAATTTTAAAATACAAGAGCGGTTTTTTTTCAAAAATTCGTAACTTTTTTTGGGTTGGGTAAAAAAATCTGAAAAAATTCAGAAAAATGTCTTTGGTAGGATAGAAAATGATAAAAAAGTTTCAGCGAAATCGAAGGGGGTCGGGTCAAAACCTCGGTGATTTGGCATGGATTGCCCCATATATAAATTACATATACATATATATATATATATATATGTATTAGGGTGGTCCTTATTTAGGGTGTGTTCGAATTTTTCTTCACGATAGTCCTAAATAGGTTCCAAATATATATAAAAAATAATGTGCCAAATTGCAGCTCCTAATTTGAAAATTAAGCCGGCCCACAGTGGGCTAGAGAGCCAATTTAACGCGAAGAAATTATTTGGTTAAGTAATTCTTAGTTAATGTTAATTGTTTTGGTCTTATTGATAAAATTTCAATAAACACTACTTTTTACTACCAATAGAAAAACAAATCGACAATATAATACTTTAACAAAAGTATATTTGTGTGATGGCAAAATTAAGATCTATAGTTTTAATGAGTAAATGACAAAAATATAACTGAACTATATAAAAATAAAACCTAATTGTTACGTATGACAGTATTTTATACAATAATATTACTTCTGGGCTTTCAGCGTTTTTCTATATTTTTTGAAAAAAAAAATTTGAATTAAGTTTTTTCCGAGATCCATTTACTTTTGTAAATGCATAGTCTACTAAGTAATTTAAAAGCAACTTTCTATTAAAATTCTTCAAACAAAAAATATTTGTGGCGCCTACTAGCACTTGATTTTAGATTTATTTAAAAGAATTTAAAAGCTATTAAAAACACTTAAAAGAGAGTGTGAGAATGCGTGACATTTTTTAAAACCTTAGTATTGTTCATACATACATGAAAAATATGCAGCGCTTTCTTTATTGAGGTAGGGACAGTACAATAATTATAAAACTTACCATTATTTGTTTCAGCCATAACGTATGACAGTATTGAATACAATGATGGTCAAAAACTAAAAATAAATTAGGAATTAACATTGTAAGAGAAGCAAAACCTTCACGCGCAATTTACCAACACAAAGCAAGTAATTATAATTCTTAAATTTTGACTGGTTACCTGATAAAAATTCAACAGATTTGAAGGTGATATAACATTATTTGATTTGCTACAGATATTAAAGAATTCAAAATTCACTAAATTTTGTCGAAATAAAACACTTACTCATTTTAAATTTTCGCGCGCTGGAAGCGCTCTCTAGCCTGGGGTGGCAAAAAGTATTAATATTCACTAATAGTTCAGTAATTAATTTAAAATTATTAATTGTTATTAGTAGCTTTTTAATTGATGGTTTCCATCACCAATGTATGACAATATTTAATACAATGATATTTCTTCTGGGCTTCCAGCGTTTTTCTATATTAAAAAAAAAATATTTGAATAATTTTTTTTTTCGAGATACATCTATTTTTGAAAATGGGTAGTCTACTAAGTAATTTAAAACTAATTTTATATTGAAATGCTTCAAACTAAAACACTTTTCAAAAAGCTCCGTATGAGTTAGGGATAATGTATTAACTGAAAAAAATAAACAAACCATATTTGTTGCGCCTAGTAGCATTTGATTTAAGATTTATTTGAAAGACAGAACGGTAAGCTATTAAAAAAATCTAAACACAAAGTGTGACAGTGAGTGACATTTTTTAAAACCTTAATAATGTCCATACATACATTAAAAGTATGCAGCGGTTACTTTATTAAGGTAGTGACAGTACATTAATAATAAAAACTAACCATTATTCGTTCCAGCCATAACGTATGACAATATTTAATACAATTATAGTCAAAAAGTAAGAATAAATTAATAATAAACATTGTAAGAGAAGCAATACCTTTACGTGCAATTTATCAACAGGAAGCAAGTAAGTATAATTCCTAAACTTTTAATGGTTACCTGATAAAAATTCAACAGATTTGAAGGTAATTTAAAGATGTTTCATTATCTACAGATATTAAAGAATTCAAAATTCCCTTAATTTGGTCGAAATAAAACACTTACTTATTTTGAATTTCTTCGCGCTAGAAGCGCGCTCTAGCCTACTGTGCGGCCCCCCGACAGCCAAAGTTTTAAATGGAAATAACATGGGAAAAGTTCTGTTATTACTTTGGATTTTTTTAAGTCATGAACTAATAAACGGATTATATAGAAGGATAAATATTCTTGTAACAAATTTAACGCTCTACAAAAAAGGTTTCTTGTGATTTTTTGCTAACTTGACTGGTTCAAAAGTTATTTGAGGTCAAAATCAAAGTTCTAGTCAAGTCCATGGTTTTTCCATTTTTATTGTGGTTTGATGATTCAAAAATGTAAAAAGGGATATAATTTATATTCGAGATGACTTTTCTTATCTTGACGTTTGCTCTAAAAAGAAAAATATTTATTGATTAAATATTATTAAAATTTCAATGGATTAAAAAAAATACCAGATGGTAAGGCGGTCGCTTGGCATGCTAGAGGTACCGGGTTCGATACTACTAGAAGCGAGGGGTAAACCACTTTAAAATATTAGAGACCAACGGTCAATGTTAGTGGACGTTGTGTTGAGATTTTTTTCCTTATCAGACGTTATCAATGTTATTGTTACCCTTAGCCGTAAATTCGTAAGCGATTTTTAATTTAAAAAAATCAGTGGTTTACCCCTCGACTAGAAGTTGTCGAACTTTTTTTATTTTTTTATTTTATAAATTTGTTGTTCCTTTGTTAAAAAGTGTTGGGTTGGGTTGGTTGGTTTGTTTTAGTTTTATCGTAACATAACAAATCTTAAAATTATGACGTCACTCGGGACTAAACTTAAGTCCCGCCTCGGGACGGGAGCCACAGCAATGTTTTTATTAAGAAGTTTGAATTTAAAACTAAAGTTTATCAAAATTTTTACCAATTAAAATCAAAATCTTTTTAACAATACCTATGTCCAAAATATCTTGCGTATCCCAAAATTTAAAAAAATACTTAAAAGTTACGACAGTGCAAAAATAAAAAAACAATTGGTGTAGGTAAGTAACTTTTTAGGGTCACGATTACACTGAAAGTTTTATAAAAAATAGAACCATCTAAAATATAAAATATAACCCTTTTTACATTTTTGAATCATTAAACCACGTTGAAAATGAAAAAAAAACATAGAATTGACTAGAACTTCCATTTTGACCTCGAATAACTTTTGAACCAGTTAAGTTAGCAAAAAATCACAAGTAACCTTTTTTGTAGAGCGTTAAATTTGTTACAAGAATATTTATCCTTCTATATAATCCGTTTATTGGTTCATGACTTAAAAAAATCCAAAGTAATAACAGAACTTTTCCCATGTTATTTCCATTTAAAACTTTGGCTGTCGGGGGGCCGGCTTAATTTTAAAATTAGGAGCTGCAATTTGGCACATTATTTTTTTTATATATTTGGAACCTATTTAGGACTATCGTGAAGAAAAATTCAAACACACCCTAAATAAGCACCACCCTAATACATATATATATATATATATATATATATATATAGATAGATAGTGTCATTTAGGCACCCATATAGTATAAACGTTGTCAATGTGACTCCCAATTTTACAATGTGGCACCCGCTTTCGGGTGCCACTTTGTTTTGCCCTTAAAAAATTTTCCTTATCCTTCTATATAATCCGTTTATTAGTTCATGACTTAAAAAAATCCAAAGTAATAACAGAACTTTTCCCATGTTATTTCCATTTAAAACTTTGGCTGTCGGGGGGCCGGCTTAATTTTAAAATTAAGAGCTGCAATTCGGCACATTTTTTTTTTATATATTTGGAACCTATTTAGGACTATCGTGAAGAAAAATTTGAACAGACCCTAAATAAGGACCACCCTAATATGTATATATATATATATATATATATATATACATTTGTATATATTTATAAATATATATATATATAATAAATAAAAAACACAATTTTAAAACTTGACATAGTGGCACCACCAAAAATCATATATATATATATATATATATATATATATATATATATATATTTATAAATATATACAAATGTATATACAGTGTGTCCGTAAAGTCCCGGAACATGTGATTATTTTGAAAACGGTAATTTTTTAAAAAAAACGCTGAAACACGCCAACTTTGATATTTTTCTAGCAATATTTTAGCATATGTAGTTGTTCCAAATTCTGCCGCGTGGCGGCGCCACAATCAAAGTCAGTTTTTTTTAAATTGCAACCCTTTATTTTTGTTGCATTTTTGGATAGCTACCGTTGTCCTGATTACATTGATGTGCCACATCTGGGGGGTTACATAAGAAAATTTTTGAGAAAATCAGGTTTTTGCTGCCGAATGAGATTTTGGTATTTTGTCAAACTTACACAATCTATGCGTTGCTTAATGTTTTTTGGAAAGCCAATCAGAGCAGTTGCTCAAAGTGTCCACCGTAAACTATTTGGAAATGGAACAGCCTGTCTACAAACGAGCGTTGTACGTTTGCCAGTACCGCTGGAGTGATCATCTGGATCTCGGCTTGAATGCGGTGTCTTAGGTCGTCCAAATTTTAAGGCCTGTTTACATAGACGCGGTTTTTAAGAGGTCCCCATAAAAAGAAGTCTAAAGGGTTCAAATCGGGCGATCGCGCTGGCCACTCAATTTGACTCCTTTGACCTATCCAGCGATTGGGAAAGACCTGATTTAAATAATCCCTTACTAGCAATGCATAGTGCCCCGTAACAGCGAATAAGTTCGTCAAAACCAAAATCTTAATCAGCGGCAAAAACCTACTTTTCTCAAAAATTTTCTTATGTAACCCTCCACATGTAGCATATCAATGTACTCAGGACGACGGTAGCTATCCAAAAATGCAACAAAAATTAAGGGTTGTAATTTAAAAAAACCTTACTTCGATTGGGGCGCCGCCACGCGGCAGATTTTGGAACAACTACATATGCTAAAATATTGCTAGAAAAATACCAAAGTTGACGTGTTTCAGCGTTTTTTTTTAAAAATACCGTTTTCAAAATAATCACATGTTCCGGGACTTTACGGACACACTGTATATATTATATATATACATTTGTATATATTTATAAATATATATATGATTTTTGGTGGTGCCACTATGTCAAGTTTTAAAATTATTTTTTTTATACGAGGGGGTCACATTTACGTTGATTTAGTGGGTGCCACTTACAGCATACAAAAAGCATGTATATATATACATATACATATATAATATATTATTAAAATTATGTTTGATTATATAAATACATGGTGACGCAAAAAGGTTGCCCCATTTTCAAAGGGTCATTGTGCGGCTCGTGGGGGGATGGAGCAGTGCGCGTGGTTGCTTTAGGTATGTAAGTGCATTCCATTTTCAGTCATCATAATGAATCTGTTAGATATATTTGGGATGTCAATAAAAATCAAACTAAGAAAAAAGCTTTTTATTTTTAGGAAATACATATTATTTAATACATTTCATGTTTTAAAAATTATGTCTTTAAATGACCGCTGCTATTGTCAATGGACATTTGAAGCTTATTACGACAGCTCGTCATTGCTCTGCGTGCCATGTCTTGCGAAATTGCGTTGATTTCTTGCCTTATTGCTGCCTTTAGATTTTCCAAATTTTGTGGACGATGTTTAAAAAGTTGTGATTTTAGATACCCCCACAAAAAAAATCGCAAGGGATCAAATCAGGCGACAACTTTGCCCGGACATTTTATTTTAAAAACCTTCGCGTAATTAATGAACCTTTAAAAATAAAAAGCTTTTTCTTAGTTTGATTTTTATTGACATCCCAAATATTTCTGACAGATTCATTATGACGACTGAAAATGGCATGCACGTACCTACTAGGGTGTCCGTTATTTACCAAGTTGATTTTTTTTCTTGCGACGCCCCCTAAATTTTTAGTTTTTCGTCTAAAAAAAATTTCAGACCAAAATAAACTCTTAATATTCATAATAAACCTTGCCCTAAAGACGATACATTTCCCATTCAAATTACATGGGACTTTGACACTTTTTCAATTAATTATTTTTTTCCCAGGCAAGATGACTCACAGCAATGGGAATATATATTCTTATAGTAAATTGAACTCTCTACAAAAAATGTCTCTTATAATTTTTCGATTAAATCACTCATTAAAAAGTTATTCGAGGTGAAAGTTAAACTCTGTGTAAATTTTGTAGTTCCACCCTTACTTCCTAAGAAGTCCCAGAAGCCAACTGAATGACTTGTGCGGGTTAGGGGTAGGAACGGACCGCGGGCTTAAAGTCCCCTCCGAAGGACTATTACACAATAGGACAAACACAAATAATCAGCCATACCCCAGGTGGGATTCGAACCCACGACCTCCGGCTTGTAGTCAAAAAAAAAAAAAAATAAAATCAGTTTATTTATAAATTAAATAATTAGATAATATAAAAAGGGTAAATAATAAAGGCCGCAATGTGGTGATGTGGTTGGCTGTAACGAGGCGCGTGGAAGTGTGGTTCCACCTCTTGAGCCTCCCTGCGGTGAAGATGCGTGGTACGGGTGGTAGCAGCGCAGTCTTCCGACGGTCTTTGTCCCTTGTACTAAGCCCTTTTTTATTGGCATGGAGTTTGTCTGGCCTTTTCTCGCAGAGCGAATGTGAGGCCAGCTTGATCCGGGTAGAAGAATAGAAGTCTAGAAAATTGGCCGAAAAAGAATGATGATGTTGAAGAGTTAAAAGAATGATTTCGAGGGAAAAATAATTCAAAAAACCCTCTTAAAAAATTTGGAAAAAATACACAAAAGATAGAAAAGAGTTAAGAAAAAGACCTGCAGCACCATGGTACTACGGTTGGATTTGAAGGGGATGTTGAAAGTCTGGTTGGAGATGTCTCAAGGTCGAGAACCCTAAAGTCCTAAATCATCAGACATCTCCCACGTGGCGTATTGTTCTAAAGGTTAAACTACCGCGGTGTCAGTGATGCACCGGGGGGTCGCGAAATATCGGCAATCTGCCATAGATCAGGCCATGTTTATAGCGCGCATTGTGGTGTTGTCTGAGCGTAGTTATATGGCGTGTTAACGGGTGACGGTGTAGTTTCTTAGTGTAAAATTTATTTGCCTGATCCATGACATACTCTTTTAGATAAGGCAGGCTTGCTGTTTCATGCATGTCGTCAATAGGGGTATATCTGCCCGAGTTGGTGATGTGCCGAAGCGCTTTATTTTGCAGTCGCTGCAAAGCTATGTATTGTGTGTTAGATGCGCTGCACCATACCGGACAACCATAGGTAAGAACCGGTCTGATGCAGGATTTGTAGAGTGTAATTTTGTTTTCGATTGACAGCGGAGAGTTTTTGATGATAAGGGGATATATTGCTTTAAGAGCTTGAGAGAGTCTGGACTTGACAGAAGTAATATGGGGGACGAATCTCAGTCTTCTATCCAGGATAATACCGAGGTATTTTACAGAGCGCCTAGAAACTGCAGTGTGGTTCTCTATGGATAATGGCGAGAAGATTTTATTGTTCGTAAACTTGACCGTGAAGTTGATCAACTCGGTTTTACCCGAGTTGATCTTTACCTTCCATTTCTGGAGGTACGGCACAAGAGTACGAACAATGAATATCTTCAGTTGCTCGTTGGCAACTGAAGAACTAAACGATGTTGAATAAAGGGTGATGTCGTCAGCGTCAGCAGCACTAACCAATAGTCCACCGTCGCACAGTGTTTCAATTCTCGAAAATATCGGCTAAAATTGAAATTTTTTTTCAGGTAAATTTTGAGTTAGATGGGTAGTTAATACCTTTCTCCATCCTGTATTGAAAAAAAAATACATAAAATACGTATATTTTGTCTTGTACATCAGTTTAAACTTGACGCTTTCAGTTGAAGGTACTTTACACGCGATCGCTGAGGAAAATTGTTTATTGTTTAAAAGTGAATAACTTGTGTTTGGTGTGTCCGATTGTTATGCGGTTTGATGAAGGGTGATCTTCAAGGTATGTAAAATTCAGATATGTATTTGTTTTTCGTAGATTATGCTTGTACAACGGGTTATTGTAACCGACAAGATCGGTCTGTTAAAATCGCAAACTTTGAATCGAGCTTTTAGAACAATGGAGCTACAAAAATTGTAATGAATTGTAAGGCATCAGTTCAAGATCCGTTGAATAGCTTAGAGTTTTGTCTATCAAGCCATCAATAAATTATCTGCCCCAACTCGCTTCCGGCTCTTTAAAACTCATGTTCTTGGGCGCTCAGGCACGGTTCTGGTAAAAAAGCCTTGCTTTACAAAATATAAGATTTTTTTTATTTCTGGGTTAAGTTTATGACGTTTACTCGATTAACTCGGATTTAACTCAAAACGTTTATTACAACAGCGGTGTCTAGACTTTCACTTGCGTAAGTCGTTCGTGACTACTAAGATATTTAACACCGATTTTACATATTTAACCCACCTCTTGTAGGTGCGTTAAAACAACTCCGCATGCGCATTGTAGTGTGTTAAAGTCAAATTTGAAATGTGGTTATTTGTGTTGAAATTTTTTTTTGCGAATTAGGAAATCGTTGCTAAAATATTAAGTAAAAAAAATAATAAAAATTTAAAATACTTAGTATAAAATCTGTTATATTTAAATTTTATAAATAAATTTTTAATTAATTTCGACAATTTTTTTATAAAAATGTCCGCCATTTTATGTCCAACATTTTGAATTTTGGAATTATGATTCCAGATTCATTATCAACGACCACAAAAACCCCTGTATGGTGATTTTCAATTAATTCCTTCAATTTTTTGACAAATATGTCCGCCATTTTGGACCTAATATTTTGAATTTTGGAATTATGATTCCAGATTCCAGCAGTGTTTTTGTGGATGGCTTTATTAATGAAAAGTTACATGTGCTGATGCTGGATACAGGTGCGACGAAGACAATTATTAGGCCAGATATTGTCGAAAAGTCGATGAAATCTACCAATAGGCGACTACGTACTGCAACAGGAGATACTGCGACTCCAAAAACCCATGTATGGTGATTTTAAATTTATTCCGTCAATTTTTTGACAAATATGTCCGCCATTATGGATCTACCATTTTGAATTTTGAAATTCTGATTCCAGATTCGTTATAAGCGACCCCAAAAACCCCTGTATGGTGATTTTTAATTTATTCCGTCAATTTTTTGACAAATATGTCCACCATTTTGGATCTACAATTTTGAATTTTGAAATTCTGATTCCAGATTCCAGCAGTGTTTTTGTGGATGGCTTTATTAATGAAAAGTTACATGTGCTGATGCTGGATACAGGTGCGACGAAGACAATTATTAGGCCAGATATTGTCGAAAAATCGATAAAATCTATTAATGAAAAGTTACATGTGCTGATGCTGGATACAGGTGCGACGAAGACAATTATTAGGCCAGATATTGTCGAAAAGTCGATAAAATCTACCAATAGGCGACTACGTACTGCAACAGGAGATACTGCTACTGTTCGTGGAGAAATTTAAACATCGAGCATTAGTAGCAGATATTGAAGATGCAGTTATTGTAGGCATGGACATTATGAACTCTATAGGATTTGAACTAAACTTTTAACAAGGAATATTGAGAGTAAATGGAGAGAAAGTCGTATTGCATCGATCAAAAGAAAAGAATATTCGTGTAATGCTAACAGAAGATGCTTTGATACAGGAACACAGCGAGATAATATTGAAGGGTTTCTTGGACTGTAAATCATAAGATGGAAGTATAATGCTTCTGGAGCCAAAAATTGATGACAAAGAGGTCGGTCGAGGAGTTGTAGTAGGAAGACTTTAATACCTGTCGGAAAAGAAGTGCCTGTATTGAATGTTAATGGTTGCTCTGTGAACATAAAGAAAGGAATCGTTTTGGGGAACTGTTCTTCAGTTTCCTCGATTATTAGAGGCATTCGTGAGTCTGCAGTCCCGGCCAAGAAAGTGAGCAATGAATTGACGAATCTTCTGTCGACTTCTTCAAAGGATTTGAAACCCAATGAAAGGATAAAGCTTAGAGAGCTGATACACAATTATCAGGATGTCTTTGACGACGGACAAGGAAAGAAGGGTAGGACAAGAACTGTCTAGCATAAAATTAACACCGGTGATGCACAGCCCATTCGTCAGTCGGCAAAAAGGCTGCCACTTGCCAAGCGAGGGGAGCTGATAGAATTGTGCAAGAAATGGAGAAGGAACAACAGCCCATGGTCTTCCCCAGTAGTGTAAGTTAAGAAAAAGGATAAATCAACCCAATTTTGCGTCGATTTTCATCAGCTGAACAACGTGACGAAGAAGGACAGCTACCCTCTGCCTAGGATCGATGACACCATGGATACATTGGCTGGATCACAAATATTTTCGACTTTGAATTTGAAAGGCGGTTACTGGCAGGTTGAAATGGCACCAGAAGATAGAGATAAGACGGCGTTTACCGTGGGTGCTGGACTGTAGCACTGGACTAGTGGACTATGTAATGCCCCTGCAACTTTTGAAAGGCTCATGGAAATGGTTTTGAAGGGACTATTCTGGAAGACTTGCTTGGTGTACCTTGACGATAATATTGTGGTTGGAAAATCATTTGAGGACCATTTGAAGAACCTGAAGGAAGTTTTTCAGCACTTAAGAATTTCCGGCCTGAAGCTTAGCCAAAATAAATGTCACTTGTACCAGAGGGGAGTGCAGTATCTAGGCCATGTTGTTTCAAGTCAAGGAGTGGCAGTGGATAAACAGAAGGTGAAGACGGTGAAGAAGCTTTCTTGGATTATGCACCTACTACCACGTACGTACCAGGATTTGCAAAGGTTGCTAAGCCTTTGACACGTTTAAAAGAGGGAGAAAGAAGATTCCAATGGAACGACGAATGCCAAGAAGCCTTTAAGAACCTAAAAAACGCGTTGACCAGCTCACCAGTCCTGATGGTGAATTTATTTTGGACACGGACGCCAGCAATGTGGGACTGGGAGCTGTTTTGTCGCAGATTCAAGAAGGAAAGGAGAAAGTTATTGGATACTTCAGTAAAACTATTGAAACCAGAGCGAAATTACTGCGTTACTCGACGCGAGCTGTTGGCATTGGTAAAATCAGTCAAGCACTTTTCAAGTACCTGTATGGAAAATTCTTGCTAAGAATGGATCATGCAGCCCTAAAATGGCTTTTGCAATTCAAGAATTCTGAAGGACAGGTAGCAAGATGGATTGAGAGACTACAGGAGTTCGACTTTGACACAGAACATAGGGCTGGGACCATCTATAGAAATGCTGACGCCTTGTCAAGAAGACCGTGCCCGAACGACTGTAAACATTGTCTCAGGGCCAAAGAAAAGGATGTGTTTGTTTGCAGGACTACAATCGTGGATGATCATTGGCAATCCGCTGAGGTTTAACAAAACCAGGAAAGGGACCCGGATTTGAAGCTTATCATCGACCGTAAACCAACGTGGCAGAAAGTCGCCCAATATTCGCCGAATGTGAAATCGTACTGGGCCCAATGGAATTCCATCATCTTAAGTGACAGGCTTCTAAAGCGCGTTCTGGAGATGCCAAAAGGGGGGGAAGACCGGAAGCAGATAATAATCCCCAGAAACAGGATACCAGAAGTGCTGCAATAAATCCATGATGGAACTACTGGAGTACATCTTGGGGTGACCAGGACGCTCGGAAGACTTAGGGTTTTATTGGGTCAACAGCCAACGAGATGGAATGGTGCAAGAAGTAAGCCGTTTTCGCGGCAAGCAATGGACCCCAGAAGCGCCCAAAAGCCCCAATGCGACAGTATAATGTGGGCAGCCCATTTAAGAGATTTGCAATCGATGTGGCGGGTCCATTTCCGGAATCATAATCTGGAAATAAATACATCATCGTTGTTATGGACTACTTTAGCAAGTGGGCGGAAGCGTACGCCTTGCCAAACCAGGAAGTTGCTACTGTGGCCGATGCCCTTATTAAGGAGTGGATTTGTCGTTTTGGTGTGCCAATGGCAGGAACTTTGAATGTATATTGTTCCAGAATATCTGTAAGATTCTTAACATTCGGAAGACGAGGACGACTGCATTACATCCGCAGTCTGATGGAATGGTAGAACGAATGAATCGAACGATAAACCGGTACCTGTCCAAGGTAGTCTCTGATCACCAAAGAGACTGGGACCGCTTCCTCCATCTGTTCCTGTTGGCGTACCGTTCTTCTATCCACGATACAACCGGCTAGACACCCGCTTGCATTGTTATGGGACGTGAACTTCGTCTACCTTGTGACCTGAGGTTTGGTTGCCTACCAGGGGAAGACATTGCTGGAGAAGATTACGTTAGCAATTTACGTAGGAAAATGAGCGACATTCACAGCCGAGTTCGTTTAAACATCCAGAGTGCCATGAGTCATGGCCGGTGGGTCATCACCGGTGAGTCAGTGCTCGAACAATCGAGAGCGGTCAGGAGCTCGCTGGAATATTCTGGAATGCACGTAGGTACTGAATATATATAAGGAACGGCGCAGCATGGAGCAGTCAGTCAAGTTTTGGTACTCGCGACGAAATAAATAAATATACGTTCAAATAAAAAGACTCTTAAACAGTAGTGATATATAAACAATTAGTAGTTCAGTGCTTAGTTAGTTTTATAGTTTCTTAGTGTTTTAAGTGTAATTAAGTTATAAAATAAATAGTTTAGTTTGTTCATAAACCAGTGCGTGTTTTAATTCACACTACGAACAGTAAAACCCTTACAATATGTTTGTATTAAAGAATAAACAAAATGCTAATTTTTATTTTATCATTGTGTACAGTATTTAAACGTAAAGTCCATTCTTCTGTTTTTATTTGCAGCAAACTTGTCTATAAAAGCCTCAACTCAGTACTCCACAGTGTTCATAATAATTGTTGAAATATTAATGCAACAGAGAACTACTAATAAAAGCCTTTATAAGATCGCTTAAAGCAGGAACGCACCACGAATTACGAAATTAACACAAGGTAAACTGGCAAACTGGTTTTGGAGCACATATTTAGTGCACTAAATATGTGCGCGTTTCTTATTAAAATCCCCATCAGGCTAAGAATATACAGAAAAACTGCACAAACTCCGCCTACTTTATTGCACGTGCCACCATTCTACGTTATTAAAGCTCGTTCGCGCGAGGCGAGATAATTATTAAGGCGCTTAGGAACGGTAAGATAATAATTATAATTATTAAGAAGGTTTGAAAACTTTACAAAAAATAATATAAATTATAAATTAAACATTGTATTATAACTTTTCAATTATGTACTGAAAAGATATTGCTGTTTTACTGCAAAACGAGCTCGAATAGAAACACTTGTTTAATGAAAGTAACATACATTTATTGAAAACTAAGCGGATAACAAATAAAAAAGGATATTTTAAATTGTCTGCCACCAAGTCGAATGCAAGCGCGGCATCTTTAATATATCGTGTTATTCATCTTGTACTGCCTGCGTCCTATATTTGTGCGGCTTTATTAATTCTCATTTTAAGATTTAAACTCACATACCAAAGAGGCCACAAAATGGGACCAAGACAGCCAATCCATCTCTCTGGATAAACCTGATCCAAATATATTAGGTTCTAACTTATCGTGCGTAATTAGCTGGAGAGCTATCATGTTGAAACAACATTGCCCAGCCTGTTGCGGCAAAATGTTGCATAAACATAGGAGAAACCCAGAGTTCCTGGATACAATTTTATTGACTAATGGAAGCCCATTTGCACATTTGGTTTTATGAACATGCACAATCTTCATTTAATGCAAGAAGAAAGGCCACAGTATCCCTTCATGGTGAATTTGTGGACCGGCATCTTGAACGGCCTGTAACCTTACAAATGTTCGGTTACAGTTTTTAAGTTTAAAAGAATATTTATGATTTGTTTATACCGGCTACCTTGCAGTAGGGACCGTAAGTTCCAGTAGTATTGTTACATTTAATAAGGATACCTATTTTATTTTCTATTTGCGTTCATGTTTAGTATATGATATCCTGGCTACGTTTGGCACAATGCGTTATGTTATAATACTGTTAAGGGAGTCTGATTAGGTTATTTTAGTTGTATCAGTCTTATTATTTGATAAATTTTCATTTTAGTGTTGTCCCTTAAGGTCATAAAGATCTAAAAATAAGTTAGGTTATATTATTATTATATTTTTGTTTTATTATAAACAGTTGCTTACTTGATTTTTGGTAATTTTATCATTTTTGTCGAATAACGTGGGAATACTGGAATAATGGTGGGTATGCAGTTGGTCTCGTTGTTATCTTCCAAATAGGCTGTCAATAGGTGGTAATAACCATAGCACCGGACAGGTGACTGAGTAAATTGAATGAATATTTTGTTTATTTTTGGATTTATGAATATAATTAGAATCATTAATATTATTTGTCTTTTAATCACACTCACTCATGCGTTGGAACAGACCTTAACAAATATGAGTTGGAGAGGGGACGCTTCCTGTAGAGCAGAAACGTGGTGAACGACGAGCGATTGACAGATCGGATTTGTGTAATGATCTCGCTCAGTTTATTGGAGTTTTATTGTAAAACCTAGTTACGTTTGTTAAGCATATATTACCGTGAGTTTTGGTTGTTCTCTGCCCTTGTTTAAAGACGGGTTTGGGGTTTTTGTGAATTCACGTGCAACATGGTGAGTGTGGTTTAATTTTTAATCTTTAATTTACTAAGTCATCCTGTTTCGTAGATGCGTTCCATGGCGTTATAAATGCGTTTCACCTATTTCATCGGCCTTAAGGCTACATAGTTTGCTGTTTTTTTTAACATTTTCAACATTTTAAGAAAGAAACTGGAGAAATCCGTAAGTATTGACAGCCTAGGTGGTAGCGAGACTAATTTGCATATTAATTCATTAGGGTTTCTTTGGGGTGCTCCTTGTCAGGCCTTTAAAGGTTTAAAGACCAGTTGTTACCATCATCGGGTCAGACCAACAATATCATGCTGTCCAGGCTTAAAGGCCATGCAATAAGGTGGAAACCCCCATGCGAACAACAACAATGCTGAACAGTTGCCAGATAACACTGCAGGGATGGATCCAGGTTTAATTTTTCTTTAGTTATTTTAAAAGGTTTTAAATATTTTATTAAAGTCTGCGAATTGGTAAATTATAATTATAAATGTAGAGATACAAGTATTTTATGTGTGAACAAATAGCTATTTGAGTTTTAATTTTAAAAAATATTTAAATATAAAATTATTAACATTTTAAACTAGGATATTCCTACAAACCTTTAACTATCAATACATATTAAAATTGAGTTTAACTTCTTGCCTACAACCAAAAGTTAATTTCAGCTCTGTAACGTTGTAGTGGCGCCCTACAAAATAGTAAGTATGGAAAATAACAACTTCACAACCTAGCTCCCAGACACTAGAGCTGCCGGCGCTGTATCTCCAACCCCAAGTTGGTTATAGGCCAAATCACGGCGTTCTCTACAGGTATAGAGAACGCCGTGGCCAAATATAATAAATAATATAATAAATGTAAAAAATTATGATTTTTTAGAATAAATATTTTAGGGGCAATGTGGCTTTAATATGATGGCTGGCCAGCTCATTACGCACGAGGTGTAAGAGATTATTTGGATCAGGTTTATCCAGAGAGGTGGATCCCCACTGTCTTGGTTCCATTTTGTGACCTCTTCGGTCTCAGGATTTAAACCCTCTAGTTATTTTCTACTGGGGTTGCATAAAGAAAAGTAATTCAGAACGTAAATGAATTGAGACTCCCAATTATTGAAGCCGCAGAACAAATAAATGGCGCAGGAAGTGCAAGACGGATTAAACGTTCTTTTTTAAAAAGATTTGAACATCATTTTTTATTTTTATTTGTGATTCGTCAAGTTAACGTGTTAAATTTTGTTTGCGGTCAAAGTTAGTTAATAAAAAAATATATAAAATCGGGCAAAAATGTTTTGTTTTCAGGGTTGCGCAACATAAAATGTAATTTTAGAATATGAAATTTTGTAACTGTGGCACTCGAAAAACTGATCTAAGATGTCAAGTTTTACAAAATTTATAAAAATGCCAAACTCTCAAAAACTAACGACTTTTTACTAAGGGATATCGTTGACTTTTGGGACACCCTGTTTATCCAAAAATAGATTTAATAAACATGTTTTGTTCAAGCCAAATCAAATGGTGTAGTGTCTAATTTGAAATAAAATTTAAACATTTTAAGACGATTTAGTATAATTGTTTGCTTGTAATTATTTTAATTTAATTTTTATAATTTGTTGATCATAAATAAGAAACAAATTGAATTAAGTACGGATTGTAAAAGGTAATAGTTGCCAACGAATATCAAGACATAAGAATGTTTCCGAGCTCAAGAAGGTTTTTGGGGTAAACCTTTGTATTTTGGGTGAAGTAATTTTATTATATTTTAAAGTTACAAATATTTATAATTTTTTATTTGGATTTGAAAATTGTGGTACTTTTTTTTAAATTTAAAATAATGTAAAATAACTATAACAACGCCATGATATTTAAAAATAATAAATAAACTGTATGCAAATATCATAAACTTATACAATTAAGCAAATACAAAGATAGTTATCGATAGAAAAACAATGAGAAATTTTCACTGTTGGTTAGTTATGTTAATCTATGTTCTTAAAGGTTCATAAAACAAGTGTAACAAAAGTATTGGGTTAAAAGGCGAAAATTTTTTAAAATCTTATGTTTCACATAAATGTGGCATTACCTATATAAAAACATTAAGTTTAAAATTTTAAATGAAATAAAAACTAGCATATAACAAAACTAATTCATATACATAGATGGGTTGTTTCGCTAGTGTCGCCAAGTATTTTTAAATTGGCTTTTAGCAGCAAGCGTTTTTTGTTACTAAAATAAGAATCATTATTTAAGGCGTTCTTATCTAAAATATTATATTTTTATTAAATTTTACTCTAAAAATTTATGTTTTGCAAATGTCATATAAGTTCACCAAAATGTATGTCTGACATCATATTATTATTTTCTTTGAAAAACTCTAAAAAAAACTATAAATGCTATTTAGAAAAGAAAACATAATTTTTTTTAAATATACGTTTTTGTAAATACTTTTTTATTTAAGGTTTTTTAGTATTCTTTCCTCCGTCACCTTTTAGGGTCACATACGTTACCCAATATCTATATTCGTAGATATATTTCGAAGCCCGGGCAATAGTGGAACCAAAACAGTTTTCCAGAGCGTGTTGATTAAATCTGTGCACTTTCTTGCGAATGGGGTTTTATTAATCAGTTTTTTGTTCAAAACAGGTAAGTATGTTTAATATGTGTCACTCAAGTTACTGAGTTAATTACATATTTAAAATTGTTTTAATAAACAATGTTCGGACATAACCTTAAATACGTTTGACCAGGTTGTCAAGTATCTCTGTTTGACAAACAGAGATACTTGACAACAAACAGTGTTTGTTAGTTTTTCTAAAAAAAAAAATATTTAAAATGACACGTAAGTTACCGTCACATATTTTACCGGTCTTGGGGTAACTTATGTGAATATTGGTAACTTTCAAACTTCCTTCTGATATCTTCTTTTCTGAGTAGAAGAAATAATTTTTTTGTTTATTTTATTTTTTGTTATTTGCCTTTTGTTTTTTTTTTAATAAAGATTGTGTTTAAATAGAAATAATGTTTATTTATCCGCCCATAGCCAAAAGTAATATCAAAATTAAAAACATTTAGCAATATAGCCATTTTGAAGAAGAGGTGCACTCAGTGCACCGCGCGACCACTTATGTAAATTTGGCGCGAGGAGTTAAGGTTTAACTTATTTATAACTTTATTAGAAAAAAACAAAAGGCAAATAACAAAAAATAAAATAAACAAAAAAATTATTTCTTCTAGTCAGAAAAGAAGAAATCAGAAGATAGTTTGAAAGTTACCAATATTCCCATAAGTTACCCCAAGACCGGTAAAATATGTGACGGTAACTTACGTGTCATTTTAAGTATTTTTTTTAGAAAAACCGTTTAAGAGTTGGTGTTTTAAATTAAACTTATATATAACTATATATTCACTGTCCAGAAAAGGTTTAGAGCAAACAGAAGCGGTCTTAACGTTGTATATTCTTTTTGTGGCATATAACCACTGTTTTTCGGGAATCGATGAATTTTAATGTTTTTATTTAAAGGGTTTTTCTTGGACTGGTTACAAACAAGTTAACGAAACACAAAAACAATAATAAACAAACAGAATAGGTTAACACAACGCAATAAGAATAATTTGAACACAGAAAAGTAATTCGAACCTTACCGAACGCAAAAACAACAAGTTATATATATATATATATATATATATATATATATATATATAAAATCATTGTGATTTATGTTATATTAAGGATACTATTACTTTAGATGTAAATGTTTCATATGACAAAGTTGTACGTTGGTGGATTTGGAAAACTGAAAGGACTGAATTAAAAAAAAATGGAAAGAAACTAAAGATTACAAAAACGATAAAAGCAAAAGAAGAAGGGAAGCATAGTGATCTTATATACGCTTTTAATACAGAAATTATCAAGTATTCTGCAAGCATGTGTTTACAAACAGACACCAAATTAGTGAATTACGTTGATGCAAGGAACATTTATGTTACGGAGAAGCAGTGATTCACATGGATTCCTCGGAGAACTGCAGTTGCAACCCAATATAAAGACAATATATATTTTTTTAAACCTACTTTTACGAAATTGGGTTTAAATAATATTATGGATCATGGAACTATTCCGAATCTTACCATGGAAAAGTTTCCCAAATGGTATAGGTGCTGCCATAAAGCGACTCAATGGTAACCTTTTCTCAAAAGGAAAAGATAAAGGCAATGACAGACAATTACTCGAACAAGTTAATGAAAAAACTAAAGCATCTGAAGATGCCAACATCGTTGGCAAAAAGTACTTTAAGAACTTTGTGTTTTGTTTTGGTGTTGGGGAATATTTTTAATATTTGTTTAACATATCACCAAAGTGTCCTTTTTCAAGTATAAAGTCACTATGCACATTATTGAGGATTATGAAATTGAAAAGATGGAGAGAAAAAAATGTACAAGGAAAAAAATACCCGGCATATTTAGTACACATTAGATAATCTCTTCCATAATATTCAATTGCCAACGCTTCGATCGTATAGACGTGTAAGCCGTGGCTCCAGTTTAAAGTTAGTAGTTCTTGTTAATTAATATATATGGTTAAATCCCGAACTGGAAAATCAAATGAAGAAGACGAAGGTCTGATACAAAGAATTATTCAAAAAATGTTTGATTCCCCGAACTTTGTGTCTAAATTAGTGCAAAAGTTTAGTGATATCTTGGAAAAACGACTTGAAGATCAGTTCAAGGTGCTTGCGGATAGGTTTGTCCAATCTGAATCCAAACTTGAAAAACTAAATAAGAAAACTGATATCCTTGTGCAGTATGCAAGAAGAAATAATATTAGACTGTATGGTCCAAAAGAAGGGAAAAATGAAAACATAATCGAAAAAGTGTGTGACCTTTTTAAAGAAAAACTAAAAGTGAATAACAGTGATATTGAGTCTTGTTTTAGACTGAAAAGTAAGGAATACTACACGCCTAAAATGGTAAAATTTGTTCAAAACTTTGTGAAGCAAACAAACACAAAAACAAAAGTAAATTAAAGGGTACCAAAATTGTTCTTAAGGGAGACCTTACCATAAGAATAGTGAAAGTCTACAAGGAGGAATTGCAGTTATTTTGTTTTAGTATGAAACTATACATACAAACTATATATATATATAGAAAAAATCAAAAGCATTATAGTAAATTGTAAATGCTAATAATTACATTATAATAATTATAATGGATTATTAGTTTTTTGTTTGTTTGTTTCTCTTTTCTATTTAAGATATATAATTATTTATTAATGGATCATTCAAATTAAAACATTCAAAATGCAAAATAATGTACTTAAAATTAATTATAAGGTAAGCGGTTTTATTATTTTTCATTCTAATATTAGAAGTACATATCAAAAATTTTTATTAAATTTTCATTTTTTTGTTTATAATTGGCATGGTGTTTGATTGCATTGTATTGTCTAACACATGGAAAGTACACAGAATTGCACACTTTATTCTAACAGGGTATACAATGATTTATAACGAAGGATTGACTCAAAATTTATTAATTTCATTAACTTTAATAAATTAAAAAATAAACTTTCAGCTGAAACCGAAAACTTTGTACACAATGCGAATAAGTTAGATTTAGCAACCGATAATTTTATTAATTCAACTAAAAATTATATTAAATTATTTACAAATAGAGTTAAAAATCAACCATCAAAATAAAAGGAGGAATCCCTGGATCGCAAGGATTATTAAATTCTATAAACACAAAATCCTGATAACTTTGTATTAAAAGAGAAATATAAAAATTATAAAAACAACTAAACAATATTAATTAGAGCAATAACATAAAAATCAAATTTTCAAAGAACAAAATAATATGTGGAACACTATAAAAGAAATAAAGAGTTGTAAAAATTTTTAAAACATATATAATTGGGGTTAAAAATATTAATGGTCAACTAGAACACAATCTTACTAATATATACAATAAGGTTTAATAATAAATATGCTGATGTGAGTAAGAATTTAACTTCAAAAATAAATAAAGACAATAAATACTAAATTCCTTTTTTTGAGGAGACAGATAAAGTGGAAATAATTAACATTATAAATAGTTTAATAATTAAAAAATCAATTGGAATTGAAGTACCAATCATAAATACAGTATACAAATGCCACCCTCGAAAATATTTAATATTCGCCCAGCAAAAACTTTAAAATTTTATTTGTTTAATTTTCACAAAACATTTGATGGCCTAATTGGCATAGATAACATATAACTCTTAAACGCTGACATCAAAATAAGTTCAGGATATCTTGTTACTCCAAACGCAAAGATTTCTTTAAATTTTCAAAATTCTGACACAAACTTAAATTACATTTATATTCCGCCTAGATGTAAAAAGATAATTTTAATAAATACTACAATTTCAAATGGCGAGATAATCATTCCCCATACAAAAATTAATAATTCCTAAATACCAGCATCCCTTACTATTGCAAAAAATGGCCAAGCACTAACATCAATTTTAAATAGTTTAACAAAGCCCGTTACTATAACATTAAAAGGTCCAATTTTAGTTGAAATTTTTTTGAAATATAATTCCACAGAATGTAATTTGAATAATTTAGCACACTATGCAAAATCAAAACTTGACTTATCAAAGTTACGTACAGAATGCAAAGCAAAGCACCTAATTCAATACCTTTGGAGTTTGGGTTTAAATTGGGATGAACCACTCCCTCTTTATATTAAAAATAAATGGTGTCGCTACAAATCAGAACTCGAACTGCTCTCAAATCTAAAAATTCCTCGAAGAATTAGTTTTGATAATACTATTTGTTATGAACTTTATGGTTTTGCTGATGCCTCGGAACGTGATCAGTCCGTCAAAATTAAATTGGTTTGTGCGGCAGTTTTATTGTCTGATCTATTTAAATCTGTTAAAACGGCTTATAAAAATATAATGTTTGATCGTGTATATGCATGGACCGATTCTACTGTAGCTTTATCATGGATAAAATCATCTCCACATCGTTGGAATCGTTCGTTAGTAATCGCGTTAGTCATATTCAAGAAAAATTAGATCCTGAATATTGGAACCGTATTTCTATAAAAAAAATATCGCCGATTGTGCCTCTCGTGGTTTGTTGCCCGCAGAATTAGTTCTGCGATGTAATTGCTGAAGAACATCATGTAGTTGCTGAAGAACATCGATTAACTCTTAGCTTTGGTCCAACGGTTTATTTTTAACTGTCGCAATCCGTGCAATCGCCAAGTTGGTACTTTTTCAGAATATAATCCTGCTAATTCGCTCTCAATTTTAATTCAGAAAACACAAAAAGAATACTCTTCCGAAGCAATAACAAATTTAACAAAAATACCCAAATTACTTCGAAAACTTAACCCATTTCTTGACAAAAGTGGAATCGTTAGGATGGGCGGAAGGTTGAAACATTCTCAACTCTTGTACGATGAGAAATTTCCCATTCTTTTGCTCAGTAACTCTAGACTTACTACATTACTTACTCATGAAAAACACATGCATCCCGGTTTACAAACCTTACAGTTTTTATTAACTCAAAGATTTTGGATTTTATCCGCTGAACGAACCATTAGAAGAATATTGGCAAATTGTTATAAGTGTTGGAAATTGAATCCTAAACCATATAAACCGCCAATGGAAGATTTACCAAAAACCAGGGTAAAGTAAATAAAGGCATTTTCATTTGTTGGAGTTGACTATGCTCAGCATAGTATGCTGGTACTTTCTTAATTGGGCGTTTCTCTGTAAACTGGGCAACTTGAAGTAAGAAATTGTCTAGGCAAGTTTTTTTGTTATATTTTTGTTGTGTTTAATAAATGTTATTCGAGGAATAAATATCGGTCTATTTATTAGTATACGGCAGATGAACCAAAATATATTCCTATTACTTTGGAAAACATTGAGCATTTTCTGAAAAATCTATACAGGGGACTGTTTATAAAATCCGGAGACAAAGTTTAGATGACTTTTTTAGAATTACAAAATAATAATTATAAAAAATAAATAAGTCACAGTAACAAGCAAACAATATTGGTTGAATAATTAAACAATTAGGTTGATTCCAATAGTTACTGTCTTTAATTAATTTAGTTTGAAGTGACCATTTTGCTTTGGTGACACGTCAGGGGACTGGTTTTTAAGGACTATAAAAACGATTTTGATACATTAAAGTTTATTTTATTGGATTTTGAACGTCGAGCGTAGGTAGATTAGGTTATTATCTTTTGAAGTTATCTACGAAATATTTATGATCTGTTATTTTTCTAAACAATATTAGCTTGAGACAATGAGTTGCCCAGTTTACAGAGAAATGCCCAATTACCTTGGGTAAATCGCGAAGCGCAAAAAGTTTTAAGTCATATGTATGTCTATTTGTTTGTTATGCAACTAAGGCTCTTCATATTGAATTAGTTTCAGACCTTACCTTTGATCCATTTTTAGCAGCTCTTCGTCGTTTTATTGCTCGTAGGGGTCGTTGTTTAACGTCATTAGTGATTGTGGAACTAGTTTTGTAGGTGCAAATAAACAAATTATTGATCTTCTCAAAAATTCAGCTGAAACTGAATCCATTGAATGGTTTTTCAACCCCCCCTCTGCTCCACATTTTGGAGGATTATGGGAAGCTGGGGTTAAATCGGTAAAAAATCATCTTTATCGTGTAATAAGTGAACAAATTCTCACTTATGAGGAGTTGTATACTTTTCTTGTACAAAAGCATTGCTGAACTTTAGACCATTATGCCCAATAGACCCCATCGATTTAAGCGTTTTAACCCCGGGTCATTTTTGACTTGTTTGCCCGTTCCTGATATGCAGAATCTTAAAATAAATCTCTTGTCGCGTTGACAATTGTTAAAACGTTTACACCAGGATTTTTAGGCTCGTTGGCATAAAGAGTATCTGCATACTCTTAACAACGTGGAAAGTGGTTGGAACCTGTATCGAATATTGGTACAGGTTCTATGGTGTTGATAAAATGCGAAATATTACCGCCTTTAAAATAGCATTTGGGGCGCATGGAAAAATTATATCCTGGTGCTGACGGTGTCACCCGAGTAGTGGACGTTCGTACTTCACAAGGGATTTTAAAGCGACCGCTCGTAAAATTATGTCCATTATCAAATATTTTATAAAATGCAATGCACTTTAGGTGGGCGGTATGTTTCGTGTTAACATATTTTAATTGATAGAATTAAGTATGGTTGAGCAATTTGACAATTGTATAGTTTTTTTTGATAAAAAAATTGGGATCGCGATGGCAGAGGTTGTCAGGCAAAAAATAATAGATAAGAAAGAAAGAAAAAAAGAAAGAAAGAAAAACGTCTGTCGAAGAAGAATTGTAAGATTGGAAGAATTGAAGATAAATTGGAAGAATTTAAATATGCTTCAATTGATTCGGTAAGTCTGGCAATCCCACGTTATTATTTTTAATAAAAAATAGACAAGTAATATATTGCGTGCAATTATTCAAAGGAATTAGCGGATAAAAATATACAGTCCACTTTAAACCGACCAACATAACACTTTAAAAATTTGTTTAAAACAAGTGTATTTCCAATTTAATAACAAAATATACTTTAGCAAGAATGGCTTAATTATTAAACAGTTTCTATATTGGTACCGATATGTAGACATCATCATAACTTGCTTCACAGGTACAAAACGACAATTAAATAACTAAATTAAATAACAAATCTGAAGAAGAAGAAGAAGACAATGGAAGAACAAAATAACACAATTAATTACTTAGACTTAAACATTTACAATTTTCCATAAACCTAGTTATATCACATCCTTCTTTTTTTTTTAAATAGCAACATTAAATTCCATGATCCATGCTATTAACAGAAGCTGATTTTAATTACAAATCCGACAACTACTAATCAAATGTGTCTAATTTTTTATGCCGTACCTTCATTTGCGAGCTAACTATAGGGAAAATACATTGTAACTGGACCAGATAAGTCTTAGTCAGCACGAAGCGAAAAACGTTGTAGAAATGATTTGGACGCGTGGACGAGTAGGCTGGCATGCGCCGTAATAGTTGACCTTGCTTCATACATCGATGCTTTATTATTGTTTTGTATTTTGTGCGGTGTACATCTGGTAAACAATTAAAAATAAAATAGATTTTTAAAATGAATCACTATACTGTAGAGGAAAAGTTTGATATGATTTATTGGGTAATTCGTTGTAATTGTAATTCCTTGTACCAAAACTATTTCCTCTACTTATGAAAATTTAAAATCAAAAGGCTGCCTTTTACCATGTAAATGCCATAATGTTCCCAGGATTAATGACAACGCTGAATTGCAGGAAATAATAATTTGTGCAATGGTACAACAAGATTCCACCGTTTCGGTTGCCAAACTTTCTGAAGACACCGGAGTTAGTGTGGGCAAAGTTCATAAAATATTTAAAAAAAAAATTTAAATGGTGAATCTTACTTGCACTTATTGCAGAACCAAATTATTCCTGCATTGCGTGTCATTAATCAAAACCTAGACAATGTATGGTTTCAGCAGGATGGATGTCCAGCCCATAATAGTCTAAGAGTTGTAGAATATCTACAACAAATATTCCCCAACAAAATTTTTTCAACACGGGGCACAATTCGGTGTCCGGCGAGGTCGCCTGATTTGGCCCCGAATGACTTTTTTTGTGGGGTTATATTAAGTCTATGATTTATGGACATGAGCATCAGAGGGCTAATGACCTAAATCAGCTTCAAATTAAAATTGAAGACCAATTTCAGGCCATTACTCCTCTTATGCTAGCAAACGTCCGGCGGGAATTTTATGATAGGTTGGGATATTGTTTGGCACAAGGGGGAGGTACTTTTGAAAACCCTCTTTAGTTTTGTTAGAGTTTAATTTTGAAGTTTTTTATTTAGGATTTCTTTTTTATTTTTAAATGTTTTTTCAGAGTATACTTTTATTTAATACAAAACATAACAAAATCATACATTTCATATGATTATGAGTCAGTTTTTTAAACTTCTGCTAATTTTAATAAAAATCAATTTGATTTCTTTTATATAGGTCGTATTAAAAGAAACAAATTTTAATAGTTGGCAGAAAAATAAAAAACTGGTTCTAATGGATAAAAATTTAATTTACGTAAGGAATTCATTCGAGCATAGTTGTACATCAATGCTTACAGCGCAAGTGGCATAGCCACACCATAGAGAAAGGAAGAAAGGAGAGGAACACTTTACGTGTTACGATTAAGGCACATAGTTTCGAGCGCCCTCGGTGGCTACGGGAATGAACTAGGTGTTTGGAGGGAGATTTAAAACTAAACTAAAATAGATCTATTTATGATAGGAATAATAAAAATGTTTATAGATAAATGGTTTTTATTCAAGAAACAAATGTATATAAATATTAGACAGTTTGTGCCTGTATTGGGTTGCCAATTGGAAAAACTTTTTTAAGACAATAATTGTTACGTTTTAGGAAAAAAATGAATACTTCATAAAAACTCGTGCTTGTTTAAAAAATGATATATCCATAAAAAAATTTAAATCAAATATACAGCGTGCTTCCAAATCAGAATTTTATTAAGAGAAAGTCGATGAAAATTATAATACGAAATAATAAAATATTAAATACCTAATTTTATTTAAAGATGTTAATTTTTTAAATTTATATTAGGACTTTAAATTGCCAACTATAATATATATATATATATATATATATATATACAGGGTGGGCCAATGGAAAGTTTCCACCCGGTTTTCTCAGGTGTTACGAAAAAAAATAAAAAACGCTCGCACCCGTCGATTTCTGATTTGAGGGGGACAATTTGTTTTTATATTTTTAACCCCTTAACTTCAACCCCTGAGCGGGGGTGAAAGTTACCCTCAAAATTTGAATAGGAAAAGGGGGTCGAGTGATACTTTTTTTTGAAGGTATTTTTGCCCTGATTATACCCTCCAAGTTTAAACTCGCTGCTATCATCCCTATTGATATGACAGCTTGTTAAAATCTTGAAAATTGGCTATTATTTTAGTAAGAGTAAAAGCGATACTTTTGAGACAGTCTGTAGGTATGCCGAAGGAATAAAGTAAATATTAGCAAAACATCAGTTTTTTTACGTTTGAAGAAAAAAGTGTGTTTTTTGTAAACTTTATTTACAAAATATTGTCGCACAATCATCATTAAGATTATTATCGTTAGTTCAAGAGCTTATAACTAAATTTAATTATGGTATACACTATAGCCGAGCGAGTTGAATTAGTTTATACTTATTTCAAAAACAATGACTGTGCAAGACAAACAGCAAGACTATTTAATGAAAGACATCAGGACAAAAATGTCTCTCATACTTATATTAGGAAACTGATGGTAAAGTTTTTGGAAACTGGAACAGTGGAGAACAAAAAAGATAATCCGATTCGTGTCGTTAGGAATGAAGGTATGCAAATCGCAGTCATAGGGCACATTGCAATGGATAACACCTTAAGTACTAGGCAATTGTCCGAAGTTTCCGGCATATCACGAACAAGCGTAAGGAGAATTTTGAAGGTTCACAAATTTTACCCCTACAAGATACAATTGCTTCACGAACTTAATGAGGATGATTATGATCGACGATTACAATTTGTAGAAGAAATGAGTGAACGGTGTGTTGGCAATCTAAATTTTCTTTATAATGTCTGCTTTTCAGATGAATGCTCCTTTTTTTTACATGGATTAGTCAATCGACATAATTGTCGATACTGGAGCGATTCAAATCCACATTTATTTAGAGAGTCTCATACTCAAAATCCTGAAAAGTTAAATGTCTGGGCAGGTATTCTAGGCAATAACATAATTGGACCATTCTTTTTACAAGGCACTTGACTGGGGCTATGTATCTGACTTTACTTGAAGAAAATATTGTTCCTAGAATAAGGGAAGTTATTGCTGAAGATAATAACTTGTCGCAAAATGAAATGTTTTTTCAACAAGATGGAGCCCCACCGCATTATGCAGCACCCGTTCAGCAATTTTTAAATGAAAATTTTAGAGACCATTGGATTGGCCGAAGAGGACCTATTGAGTGGCCTGCAAGGTCCCCTGATCTTTCACCTCTGGACTTCTTTCTATGGGGCCATTTAAAGTCTAAAATTTATAAAACACAGCCAGCTTCTCTTCAAGTTCTACAAGAACGAATAACTGAAGAGTGTCAAAGGATAACTACCGATATGTTGCAGAATGTTAGAGAAGAGGTAGAGAATCGATTTTATTTTTGCATGAATGTTAATGGAGGACATTTTGAACAGTTTATTAAATAAATATCATGTAAATAACTTTTTATTAATAATAATAAAACTTTAAAACTTTAATTAGTAGATATTTTTATTAAGGAAGGTAAGTATTGTTTTTACTTATAATAAAACGTGATCTATTTCCAAGATTTTAACAAGCTGTCATATCCACGGGGATGCTAGCAGCGAGTTCAAACTTGGAGGGTATAATCAGGGCAAAAATACCTTCAAAATGAAGTATCACTCGACCCCCCTTTCCTATTTAAATTTTGGGGGTAACTATCACCCACGCTTAGGGGTTGAAGTTAAGGGGTTGAAAATATAAAAATAAATTGTCCCCCTCAAATCAGAAATCGACGGGTGCGAGCGTTTTTTATTATTTTTCGTAACACCTGAGATAACCGGGGTGGAAACTTTCCATTGGCCCACCCTGTATATATATCTATAGATACTTTATATTATAAAATATTATAAATAAAGGTACTTTTAAATTTTCTTAATTTTTAAAGAACCTGTATATTTGATTAATTTTTTAATGGGAATCTCATTTTTAAATAATAAGAAGATATTATGAAGGATGTTTTTTCGTAAAACGCATAATAAAAATGTTCACAAACCCCTCTGGGGAAACACTGTATATAAAACTGTATTATAAAACAGAACAAAAATAAAAAATAACAAATAGGTACCTAACAAATAAAAACATTTTTAGCAGATATAATATGGTGAAAAAATTAATAAACTTTAATCTTAAATATAAACAAAACAAAAGGAAAATTTTTGCATAAAAACATCTTATACAGGGTGTCCCATAATTAGCGTGTAATACTTTAAGAGCAGATTCTACGTACAAAAACAAGAAAAAAAGTTCCTATAAAAATAGGTCGAGAAATGCTTTCCAAGGGAGCTACATCCCCCAAAAGAGGAGCCCCTGAAGATGGTTTTTATTTAATATCTCCAAAACCGTTTAAGATAGAAAAGTGAAATTTTGGGATATAATGAAACTTTATATAGCCAATAAATTGGAATAATAAAAAATTCAAAATTTTCATAAGGGGTGGGTCATATAGAAATGGAGGGGGGGTAAAACTACCCTAACTTTTTGTACGTATCTTGTGCTATGATTTGATATTAGATCATAAAATTTCAGAGTTTTACACACAAAAAAGGTTCTTTTGATGAACTTCGATAGCATGCACCGTTTTCGCTTAAAATTGATTTAAAAATTACCTTACATAGCATAAAAGATTCAGCGTAGACCATGGACAATTTTTAAACATGGCCATGGACAATTTTTAAACACCCTGTCACATATTACATTAAACTGTCACCTGTCTTAAATAATTTTTCCTAAAGATGGCAGCTGTGTTCCATGGCCTACTCTGAATTTTTCTCTCTTGTGAATTCATTATGATGTTTTATGCTATGTAAGGTAATTATTAAATGGATTTTAAGCGAAAACAATGGAGAATATCAAAGTTTAACAAGAGGACCTTTTTTGTGTAAAATTCCGAAATTTCATAATCTCACATCAAATCCCAGCACGAGACAAGTACAAAAAGTTAGGGTGGTTTTAACCCCTTATGGAAATTTTAAATTGTTATTATTACATCTTATTGGCCATAAAAATTTCCAAAATTTTACTTTTCTACCTTAACGGTTTTGGATATATTAAATAAAAACCATCTTCAGGGGCTCCTCATTTGGGGGCTGTAGTTCCCTTAGAAAGCATTTCTCGGCCTATGTTTATGGGGACATTTTTTTCTTATTTTTGTACGTAGTATTGCACGCTAATTATGGGACACCCTGTATATTACATATAAAGCATATAAATTTTGATATTATTACCTCGAATAAAGCTGTAAACCATATGTGGTTTATATTTTTATAATAATAACAATTTAAAGTTTAAACTGCCCATTATTATCTTTAGGGACATTGAGAATCTCCTACTAGGTATATCAGAATGATTAGATCCTAAAAAACAAAGTATTAAGGAGGTGCAGAGTGTTTATAAAATTATTATCTTTAATGTAGCTCTGGACAACGCATAAACAAAAAAATAAACAAATAAACCATGTATGTAAACACAAACAATCTAACCTCACAAAACGAAGTTATATAATACAAAAATTACTCAAACACACCCGGTAGAATGAGTCTTTGTTGAATACATATAAAAACAAAGACGGCTGCAGAGCAGTATGACAATTATTAAAAGTTTATATAGTTCAGCCGCTCACCACCATGCGCTATGCGCTACGGGAACGTTATGCATGCGCGGTCCTATTCAATTGGTGGTCTTTTTCTTTTCTTTTGTCTATGAGCCACACTGACTAAGTCAGTCTGACTCCACCCTGGCGATTAAATTTGTTTTAGTACGCATGTCTCAACGACGCATCCAAATCATTTCTGAGAAGGTTCTCGCTTTGTTTTGACTGCGACTTATCTGGTCCAGTTACAATGTATTTTCCCTATAGTTAGCTCGCAAATGAAGGTACGGTATAAATTAACGGCAATTTGGCATTTAAAACTAAAAAAGTTAACCCCTTTTAAATATTTGCCAGATTTTCTTATCTGTGATTTTTAATGAACAGATTTTTCATTCTAAGTATGTTCATTAAAAATAATTTTAAAGGGGTTTACCAGCTTACTTGCGATGATTGTCCTAAAACATATATAGGATAAACTGGGCGATGTATTAAAATCCGAATTAATGAACACATGAAATAATTTATCAATTATAAACCAGATTTAACCTACGAAAACCTTTTATTCCAAGAGAACTACCCATTTAATTCTAATTTTAAAATTGTACACATAGCGGATAAAGGTACTAAGTACTAATAACTCTTAATTGTTAAATTCATTTTAATATTGTATAACTTAGGATTTTTTCCGTTATTATTACTTAAAATAAAGTAATCTAAATAAATTTATACAGGTAAGTTACACTGGTCTGCAAAGAAATCCTTTTTGAAAAAATTAGATAATAAATAAATATGAAGATTCTAATGCTCTGAATTTGTTCCCGTTGGCCGATTTTTTCCATCACGTCTAGATTTTGTGATATGATTTTTTTTTAATTCGTTGTATGCGTAAACATTATAAACACTCTATATACAAACAAAATAGGTTTTAGCGAGTCGTAAGAGAAAGAAGGAAAGTACCAAAAGTGATTTTTATGGTAGTACATAGGCGCTTGCGACTTTACAGCACTTGAAAACTCAAATGATATGGTAAGTTTTGTACAAAGATCATATTCTATATATTTTTGCTAAGTATTTTATGTGTAGTTTATCTAAAACTTAAGCCGTAGTATTTTTTTCACTTTTTTATAATTGTTGTTGCTTTAATAATATTGTTTTTTTATTAAATGGACATAATATTTAAAATCTATGTGCTGTATTCATTTGCATGTTAAATTCCATGTTTAGAGCAACAAATATAATGTTATTATGTATGAAAACAATACGGAGAAAACATTATTTTTTTTGCAGACCAGTTTTATTTAATAATGATTCTATAATATTATTATGTCATATTATGCCCAGGTACCTGGTATAAATTTAGCCGCCCTTTGAAGTTTAATTGTATTCTAAAGAAGCTACTGTGCTAGCAAAACAATTGTTAAGTTAAAATTAAATCGTAAAAAACAATTTAGTTTTTGTTATTATTATGTTATATTTGATACAATTAATTATTAAAAATTTAAATTTACGTACTCTATATCTTAAACTTAGTATTACCCGGTGTGCAGTGACCCGAGCCTGTGATGGTAGAAGATTGTACAAAGAAAGAAGTCGGTGGCCGCAGAAAATCGGACATACCTGAAACGAATTATCGGATCATCTACAAACGGCGTTCACCTACCGGAACCGGAAACACTCAACTACACAAGCGTTAAGTCTCTTTATGCTTCCGATCTATTTTGGTTACATATAATGTAGGTTTCTTTAAAGCAACAATAATATAAACTGTAAAAGTTTGTGCCGGTTTTTCCTAAGGGCGAGTCAAAACATTTTTATATTTTATGTACGTAATTCACTGTTGACCTGGCAACATTCGCAAGTTTTTATTAAAAATTTATATTATTACCAATAATAATTTATTAGGTATTTGTATAATTTATTAAAGAGTTGATTTTTATTTATTTTGTTATTAATCGCTAAAAAAATAGTATATTGTGCAACGAGTGGGGTCGATTCTAAACAAAGTTCGAACTGCATTGATGCGCGAGCAAAGCAGGCATGGCAAGGATGCGAGTTCATAATCGACCATTTTTTACGAGTTGCACATATTATTTTGTATAACAATCAAACAAACGCATATCATTATACTTGACTTACATTAACAATAAAAAACAGCTTATTAATTGCGAACAAACTGACGAAGCTTATTGCAAAATCATCATAGTCGCCTGTTGTATACTACCATAAAATCTAACATTTGTAAAACGGATTTAACCCTACTACCTCTATTTCTTTTATTGAAAATTATTTAATAGAGGTAAAATTTTGCTTTAAATATGTGCACAATGGTTAAAATCATATTTATGTAAATATATATTATCTTTATGCATACAGATGAATCATCTGTATGCATGAAGATCTGAGATCTGAGATGATACATATTTACATGTAAAAAATTCCTGTTATTTCTCGTTTACAATAATTTTCTTTTTTTTCTTTCTCTTCTGTTTCGTAGTTTCACTAGTGGAATAATAATTTCATTGTTCAACTGATGTAACAATAGCTTACCTTGATCATTTTTTCAAAAGTATTATGGCCAAATCCCTGGTGAGTGTGGGACAAAACTGTTATCTTTATCACACACATATGGGTGTTTTTTGTTCTTTGGACATGTATCTAAAAGGGCTTAAATATTTTGCCCAAGAGTTTTAAAAAATAAATTTTTATAGTGTTATTTTTTAATATCTCTGAAATCACTTGGTAGGATATAAAATTACATATTTTGGTAACTAAAGTAGTTTTATTTCTTTACCAGGGCCCTATGCACAAATGTCCTATGATATTTTTTACAAAAAAGTAGTATACCACTGACAATACAATTCATTATAATTAGAACCAATAAAATGCCAGTATTCCATAGTTACGCATTTTATCACAGCGACAATATTTTTTATCACCTTGTTTACACGTTGCTAAGGATTTTGACACTTTTCTTGATTTGACATTTGGTGACATTTAAATACTGTGTTTGTTAAATGATTAAAATAATAGTACGCACATTTAATTCGTTTTTTAGGTTTTCAAAATGTTGACGCTGCCTAATTGTTTGGTCTGCTTTAAAATAGATATTTTTAAATAAATTTGTATCTTTTAGTTTCCTGTTAGACTTTAAGAGTTTAAGTGCTTCTGTTGAATTTGATAAAGTAATTTTTATTGGACGACATTTGTGAGGATCTACAGGGGCATTTCTTCCCGATCTAAAGGTTTGCATATTATTTATATTGATGTTCGGGTTAATGTTCATAATAAGATCTTTCAAATAATTGGGTAGGTCAACGATTGTTTCTGGAATACCAAAAGCCAGTACATTATTCTCTTTAGCTTTAATTTGGTTTATTTCAAAAATAATTTTAGTTGTATTGTCGGGAATTTTCTGTAATTTGTTGTTTAATAATTCTATTTCTTGTTTATGTTTTTTATTGGTTTCCACAATAACATCTTTTAGTTCAGTGACCTCGGACTGAAGCGTATGTATGCATTGTTCGTAATCCTTTAGTTTTTCATTAACATTTTTTATCACCACCGCCTATACTTTCTCAGCCAACATTTGTAAAAAATTATCTTCATTTAATAATTGTTTCACCACGTCAGTCACTATTGATTTCACTTCAGCTCCTCGTGTACTGGCCAGTATTCCTCAATAAGTGCCGGAATATCTAGTTTTTTTCTATAGAGTATGTCCAAACAATCACTTTTAACACTATTTACTTTTTTAAAAAATTTATATTGAAGTCTTTTAATCAAATTTATTGTTCTAATAAGCACGAAACACAAAATAATTCACGCTAGCTCGCTCGCTCTTTTATATTCTACAACCATTGTCAACGGTTTTAACACTTTGTCAACTGAACCCAAAAATTGACAAAAATAGACTTTACTGCAGTGTAACCCGAAGACTATTCGTCTTGTGAAAAATCCACCTGGTTTACATAAACCAACGGGCCCTGGAAAAGAAAAGGAAGATTCACGGGCACTTGTTTTAATAACCCAGAAGCCACGGCACTCTAGGAAAATTTGAGGACCAACATTTCCAATGATGCCCAAGATATTGTAAGTCAAAGATAATAATTTACCCTGAGGTTATAAAGTTATAAAGTGCTCTTTTAGTTCCACCCTTACATCCAAACTAAGATGTCCCATAAGCCAACTGAATGGCTTGTGCGGGTTAGGGGTAGGAACGGACCGACGGCTTAAAGTCCCCTCCGAAGGACTATACACAATGGAAAAACACAAATAAACAACCATACCCAAGTGGGATTCGAACCCACGACCTCTCGGCTCGTACCCTGGGTCCTTATACTGGAGTTGTGCGATAGATCACATCATGCGAAAGAGGGCGGGGCTACACAAAATCGTGCGACTTTTAACAAAAATGCATTCTCGAAAGCTGTGATCCTTCCCTCCGCATGATTTTGTGCGGTGCGTTCATCGCATGGGTTAATTGTAGGAGAACGAATAAGTCGATGACATATTACCTGCGTTTATAAATGTTTATCACAGCGAACAATGAATTTTGAAGAAATTTTATTGTATCATATTATTAATGATGTTGAAGACGCTGAGGCGCAAATCAATGAACCTGACCGAGAATTCCTTACCCGAAAATCTGCCTTTGATTTATCTGATGAAAAATTTAGAAAATACTTTAGGTTAAGTAAGGAATTAACCCGAAATATTATTGCACTGGTAACTCCTTTTGTGCAAGACGCCTCAAGAATTTCAGCATTAAGCGTGGAAACAAAGGTATACTTTGTAGTTTTATTTACAAAAATTAATTTTATATATATTATATATATATATATATATATATATATATATATATAACGGTTGTGTACGCTATTTTAGGTTCTAATTGCTTTGAAGTTTTTTGCCACTGGTAGTTACCAGGAAATTACCGGTACTAACATACAGGGTGATTCACCTAACTTATTCATTAGAAGTTTATGGAGAACGAAAAAAGATATCGATTTGAAATTTGTATAGCAATTATAAGCCAATGTAAACTACTTTTTAAAATTATTTTCAATGATTTATCACTTCCGGTTAAACCGGAAGTGTTATCAACTTTGGTTTTTCAAATGGAACCATATAAATATTATTGCATTTTTGAATTCTACGTAAAATTCTAAAAATAATAAAGTTTAATTATTTTTTATATTTTTAACAGTTTTTGATATATTTAATTTTTTTTTTTTAATTTTGACAGATGGATTGTCTTACTAATATGTCTGTATTACCACTAATTGTACTGTTAAAAAGTTAAGTTTTGGTGTAACAATTAACTAAGGAGCACTCTATCGAAAGCCATTAATAGTATTTGAAAATTTTATACAGGGTGTCCGGTATTTACGTTGACTTTTTTGTCACTTAAAATACCAATAACTTTCTTATTTCAAATGAAACTACCATACAATTTTCATATTATTGGACACAAAATAATGTTTTCTATTGAAATGCTGCAGCATTCCCTATACCTAAAATCAATATTTACAGAGATATTACAAAAAATGTGAAAAAACCGCTTATTTTTTTATTTCTAATATGAGTAGTGTGCGTTGGATTGTCTTTTATTTCGTATTTATGAAGTAATGTCAACGTCTCTGACAATTGTGTTACAATGGATGATAATAATTACACTAATTAAAAAAGAAATGTTTTAGAAAGAACAATAGGAACTTTTAATGTGCATAATCAGTATTGTGCGTTGGATTGTTTTTATTTCGTATTAAACAACGTTAAAAGAAATATCAATTTAAAATTCAAAAATTATATTGAAAAAATAAACAAATGTAACAAATAAAACAAATCTAAAGTAATTGTTCAATGTATCGCCCGTGTTGTTCACGACACATATTGATTCGTCGCAAGACACCTTCAGAAGTTGTTCTCAAAATTTCTTCATGGGACAATTCCGAAAACGCTTGTCTCACTTTCTGAGCAAGAGATTCTTTGCTGTTGCTGGGTGTTTGATAAACTTTAGCTTTTATAACACCCCAAAGATAAAAATCTAGAGCTAGGTGTTAGGTCCGGTGACCTTGGAGGCCATTCCCATGGACCACCTCTTCTAATCCATTTTTCGTTAAATAATATTTGCAAATTTTCCGAAACTCTTCTAGAACAATGTGCCGGCGCGCCATCCAATTCGTACCAGCAAAGAAACCTTTCGCTTAAAGGCAGTTCATCCAAAAATGCGCTTACCGTCGAATTCCAATATTCAACACAATTGAGGAGCGTTTATTCAAAAAGGGACATGTCCATTTTAGCGATTTTCAGAAATAAGTCAGAAGCAAAAGATTTCTGTTATTTTTGACTTGTTTCTGCAAATCGCTAAAATGGACATGTCCCTTTTTGAATAAACGCTCCTCAATTGTCAGAGACGTTGACATTGACATTACTTCATAAATACGAAATTAAAGACAATCCAACGCACACTACTCATATTAGAAATATAAAAATAAGCGGTTTTTTCACATTTTTTGTAATATCTCTGTAAATATTGATTTTAGGTATAGGGAATGCTGCAGCATTTCAATAGAAAACATTATTTTGTGTCCAATAATATGAAAATTGTATGGTAGTTTCATTTGAAATAAGAAAGTTATTGGTATTTTAAGTGACAAAAAAGTCAACGTAAATACCGGACACCCTGTATAAAATTTTCAAATACTATCAATGGTTTTCGATAGAGTGCTCCTTAGTTAATTGTTACACCAAAAATTAAATTTTTAACATTACAATTAGTGGTAATACTGACATATTAGTAAGACAATCCATCTGTCAAAATTTTTAAAAAAAATTAAATATCTCAAAAACGGTTAAAAATAAAAAAAATAATCAAATTTTAGTATTTCTAGAATTTTACGTATAATTCAAAAATGCAATAATATTTATATGGTTCCATTTGAAAAACCAAAGTTAATATCACTTCCGGTTTAACCGGAAGTGATAACGCATTGAAAATAATTTTAAAAAGTAGTTTACATTGGCTTATAATTGCTATACAAATTTCAAATCGATATCTTTTTCCGTTCTCCATAAACTTCTAATGAATAAGTTAGGTGAATCACCCTGTATACACCGCTGTTAGCCAAGCGGCAGTTAGCAGAGCAATTCATGAAGTTGCAGATGCTTTGGGTAGGACTGAAATATTTAATACGTACGTTTGTTTTCCTAGAAACTTCGAGGAGCTGACGGCATTAAGAAATAGGTAAATTGGCAGAGTTCTTGTGAAATTATGGATAACATTAAGTACTGATTTTGCTTCAGATTTTTTGAAAAGTATAACTTTCCAGGAGTTGTTGGAATTATAGACTGCACTCATGTCGCAATAGTGCGACCTCCTAGAAATGACGAAAATAATCCGGAACATATTTACCTAAATAGGAAGCAGTATCATTCTATTAACGTTCAACTGGTACGTAAATACTTAGGTACAATTATATTTATAACAAAAAAGCTATGAATTATTTATCTAAACCGAAAAAAACTGTTCATTTGGATCAACAAAAACTTTTTCCATCTATAAGTATTGAAATAAAGTATAGTGAAAAAGCATATTTTTCTGCAGGTATGTGACGAGAATCTGAAAATATTGAATGTCAATGCTCGGTTCCCGGGAAGCAGTCACGACGCGTACATTTGGTCACAATCATTAATAGCGGAAACGCTTCAACAAATACATCGACACAACGATGAAAACATATTTTTCCTCTTGGGAGATTCAGGTTTGGACAACTTTGCTTTTTATGCAGGTGAAACATTTATATATTTTAAGGTTACCCTTTAAGACCGTGGTTGTTGACGCCTGTGCAAAATGCGGCTCCAAATTCACCCGAAGAACGCTTTAACAACCGTTTCAAAACTATTAGAGCAGGCATAGAACGCTGCAATGGTTGCTTAAAGAACCGTTTTAGGTGTTTGTTAAAACATCGTTTTTTGCATTACAAACCGCAAACGGCTAGAAAAATTATACATGCTTGTATTGTCCTTCACAACATGTGCATCGAGCAAAATATACCTGAACCCGAGATTGATGAAGAAGTGGAAAATGTAGATTTTGGAATGTACCACATCCCTGCATTCCCAAATAACGATTTGGACCTAAGAGTTAACCCTCACTTATCAGCTGGCAGGCGCTTACGAGGAAGTATAATTGAAAGGTTCTTTAGGCAGAATCAAAATAATTAGTAATATTGTACTTACTAAATATATTTAAATCTATATATTTGTTCCTAATTTAATACAACCAAAAACTACTAAACTAACAGCAATAACTAATTATAGTAGATAACACAGAACACTTACTTAAAAAACCTAAAACAAAATTGCTGCAGCATTGAGTTAGTACCTCAATGAGGTGACAAGGTAAATCGCTACCTGAGAATCAGAGTGTTTTATGTTCACTTTTTTTTTGCCAGCACATTCTTTGTCCAACATAGAACAACTTGGCACAAAAATCTAAGTGTGTAAAAAAGTGGACATATAGCACTCTGATCCTCAGGTAGCGAAAAGTAAATATAAATTTACGTTTAGCATGTCACCTCATTGAGGTACCAACCCAATGCTGCAGCAATTATATAATTAAGTGGTCGCAATTATATAATTAAGTGGCAGCCAAAAATTATCCCTTTTGTGTTGTTTGTGGGTAACGTGGGAGTGACAAATTTTCGGCTATTTTTTCCAACGCATCCACTTGTTTGCCTAGTAACTCCAGTTTTTTATTCTCGTATAACTCTTGCCTTTTGCTGTCTTCTTCTATTAATTCCAACTTTTTTTGATAGTACTTCTGCTTTATATTAAGTTTTTCTCGGCATGTATCTGCCATTTTTTCGGACATGACCAAGGACTTCGCAAGCCTAACAGATTTGGAAGTTCGAGGTTTTGGTGCCTTTGGGGTAGATGCAGATGGTGCCTTTGGGGTAGATTCAGATGCACATGCAGTACCCAAGCCTGTGGACGATGAACTTTCAACCTAGAACAATTTTAATTGGCATCAAATGCAGTTCATTAGTAAATATAACAAACAATAACGAACTTATTATTGTCAACACCTCAGAATAATAATTAGTGGAACGTCTTGCTATGTTGCAACTTACATTTGTAACTTCATGTAAAACTTGTGAGTTAGTTTCATTGCCCTCATTTTCTTGTGTTCTATCGTCAATTAGCTGCTGAAATGATGAATATATTTAGCCACCAAAGAAGGGACCCATCTAATTTATTTTTTACCTCAAAATCGGAAGTCTCGAAGACAAATGTAACGGCAGACTCTGATATATTGGGGTCCCCAGAAACAGATACTGCTGGCAGAAGTTGCAAAATTTTTTCGTCCTCTTGGTCTAGGTCGTTAGTTGGAGGACCACCACCCCCGGTGCCAGCGTAGTACTTATTTAATAAGGTTTTTTTTTGCTTGACTTTTTTTTCATGTCTTGCCAACACTAAAATTTTATTAAAAATAAAAGGGTAGTAATAAATTGTAAAGTAAATAAATCATTTTGATCAGTAAAAATATATATAATTGTGTGGTATTTATTACATTTGCAATTAATTAGAAATATTCAGTAAAATAATTATTATACATTTTGAAGTTAATTATTTGTATACAAATAATGATTAAAATACTGTGCATGAATAACTTATATTTTTTACCGTATAAGGTATTAAGTACTGGGTTAAAAATATCAATAGATAGTATTTAATTCCAATCGTTCAAGTAAAAATAATAAATTTCCAATAAAAATAATAAATGTTAAGTAAATTTAATATTTGTTAATGAACTAAAGTTTGGTGAAAAATATGGATAGTTGATAAGAAAAAAATCTTTATTTTCAACTTTATAACAAAAAGGCCATCTTTAGAAAAAAATCCGCTTGTCAAAAAAAGCTTTTACACTAATTTTGTCTAAAGTATAATAATAATAATATATTATTGTTTTTCCAATTTATTAACACCCTGTATATTTAATCCATTTTTTCTAGTAAACCCTTTTTTAACAATAATTTTCATAAATTTTGTTCAAAATAATACATAATTGTGCTTATATCTGAAAGCATTTTTGTCTTTTTCAATTCATTATCACCCTAAGACATCTGAATTTTTGAAGCCTATGCTATTTATTGGTCTAAAAATAATTTTTTAATAGGAAAGTCTATCGATATAATAATTGTCTTCAATAGGGTAGTTTTAACCAATCTATTAAATACAATTATTGTATCGATAGACTTTCCTATTAAAAAACTATTCTAAACCTAATAAAACCGACTAGAAAAAATATATTTTTTAATTTTTAAAAACAAAAAAAAGTAAAAATAATTATTTCCCCGTTTGGGATTTGAACCAGTGCCCTCCGCTTGGAAATCCGCGACGAGCCGCGGCTAGCCGTGCCAAATTCCAAATTCCAAATTCCAAATTGTTTATTATACCTATTTGAATACATTACTAACATTAAATATCACAGATTTTATTATATCTTCCCGTATATTATATAATTTTATGTTGCCCTTAAGGGCTCGGGTGCCAAAGGGCCTTAGCCCGGGTGGCTGTCGATGTTAGACAAGATATAAATCGCAACATATAGTCTGGTTATTGGTTTGCAATCTTTGGTATGCGCTTAGCGCTTTTAGAAGAGTTTTGATTATGCCTTGGGTGGATTATGTGTTTAATGCCTAGGGCGAATTAGAGGTTTACTATTATGGTTTTAATTCAGGGAAAAATTTATTAAAAAACCCTGTCGCTAGCCGTGCCCATAACCATATGGCTAATGCCTTCAATATATAATTGATGCACACTAAACTTATAAATAAGAACAATGAAAGTTATTGCACGTCGGACTTATTTCTAGCCACTAAGCTTAGAATATTAAATTTGTTTAACATTTATTATTTTTACTCAACATATACATTTAAGTTAAATGATTTAACATTTAATCATAAACTAAATATTTAATTTGCATTAGAAATAAAATTCTCTTTAAATTAAAGGTAATAATTGTTTAAATACCTTTCGGATTTGCTGCCAAGTCTCTTTTCTGCGGCCTCCCGGAACACTGTTAATTAAGCTTAACAGCTCAGACCATAATGCTTGAGCATTTTTATGGGAAAACGAATTAGAAAATTGACCGCTTCTCAGTTCTGGATGACTTTCCATAAATTCGGTAATAATACTTTTCTGCGCACGGTTTACCGACGACAACCTCTCCTTTTTGACTTCCATTTCGTTCTTAGCTACAAAGTTACCATTATACATACGCATTCTAACATAAAATTTAAAAAATAACATGCTTATTTGGTATACCAAATTAGTATTGTACGTATTTCACTTTAAATGTAATGTAAACTATTTTTACCTTGGAATATTCAAAGCACAAAACATAAGATTCAAAGATTTGATTTTGAAACAACACAAATGCCGCCAGCTGTCAAATTTAAACAAGTATCACGTGCACTGGACGCTTAACTCTATTGGTTAGTAAACATGGCAACGCCACTACCTAAGTGAGAGTTTTCCTCAGGCGATAAGCCGCATCCCACCCTTTCCAGAATGCAGATTTTGGGCACCGTGCGATGGGAATGTGATGTGATCTGTCGCACAAGAGAAGGGAATCATCCCATCTCACGATTTCGAGTATAAGCACCCAGGAGCTCTGACCACTACACCACCGAGGCTGCATTTGATTTATTATTAAAAAATACAAAAATTACAAAAAATGGTAATTTAAATATTATTAAATTTATTAAATAAACCAATTTTTTATAATACATTTATTATATTTTTGCCACAATTGAAGGCCTAGTAAATTTAATTCAAAATCTTAATATTGAACCGAACCAAGAAATTGCTCAAGTTCCAAATTTTGAAACAAATCATTTAAAAGCTGTCCCAATATTCAAAGGTGAAACAAATACACATTCAAGGTTTATAAGTTCATGTGAATTATTACTCAATCATTTTTATAATCCGCAAGATTTAAATTGCTACCAAAATAAATTAATTATACACTGTTTAATCGGCAAATTAGCTGGTAAAACAAAACTAGTTGTAGAATCCCAACCAGTTAATACTTGAAACGATCTTAAAGACGTTTTAACACGAAATTTTTCAAACTCTCGTAACGAAGAAAATTTAATAATTGATCTTTCTAACATGAGACAAAAATCTGGCGAATTAGCACACACTTTTTATGATCGTTGTCTAACGCAATTAGGTGCATTAAATACAAGGTGTAACTTACATGAACCTGTTGCTAACAGACAAACAAAAATTGACCAAATACACAAAATTAACACTAAGCATATTTTTAATTGGACTTTTTGAACCCTTAAGGACAAACATTCTTAATATGCGTCCAGCAACCCTTGCTGAAGCAATTAATTATATTAAAGAAAGGGAAAATAACAAAGCAATATTTAATCGCAACCGTTCACCTCAATATCATATTTACAATTTAAAACCAAAAACAATTCGTCCAAATCAACAAATTTCAGTTCATCAACCCCGTTTTGTATCGCAAAATATTCCACAACACTCCCACCAAAACGTTTTCCATCAAAATTTCCGTCAGCAAAATTTTGTTCCAAGGCCCATTCAAAATTTAAATACCCCGACCCCTATGACTACTAAGACTCAACCTAGAAGATTAAGCAATATTACCAAAAATACCAATAGTAATTTTAACAATTTTCCGCCAATAAACGAGGAAAGCTTTCTTGTACCATATATATACCATGTAAAAAAGGTGTGATAACGAAAACCTTGAATATTCTCACAATTCCGCTGAAGACAATAACCTCTCTGATACTTTTATAGAAAACGGTAATGAACTACAAGATAATGAAAATTTTTGCGAAACCAACGGAATCAACAATTACGGGTAATCGAATTTCATAATGTAAATCATAGCAAACTTCCTTTTATTGTTATTCCCGAATATAATTTAAAATTTCTTATTGACGGGTTCTCAAATTATTTTCTTAAACCCTCTTTTGCATCCAAACATTTAAAAAAAAATATATAATTAATGATCCTATAGTCGTAACTGTCTTACACCAAAATAATATTATTAACAAATCCATAGAAATACCTGCGTTTTCATTTTTCGATGTTTCGTACCCATTAGATTTAAAATTTCATTTATTAGAATTCCATAACTATTTTGATGGAATAATTGGTTTAGATATTTTAATAAAATTAAAAGCAAAACTAAACCTAGTTACATCTCTATTAGAAACCCCATTTTGTTCAATAGTTTTACAGTATTTTAGATCTCAAAAACCACCTATGTCGTACAAAAATAATATGTAAAATTCCCGTAAACATTGAAAATAAACAAATTATTATTCCATATCAAAAAATAAATGGATGTGAAATTCCTGAAAGCCTTGCTATTGCCCAAAATAATTACGCAATTACTTCTATTTTAAATCCTTCTGAACTTATGGTAAAAATTACTTTTTTAACCCCAATTTGTGTTACAAAATTTAATGAAGCGAAAACTTTAAAACTTTATAATATTGAATACAATATTTGTAGAAATAAGAAAAATTTACCAAAATTTGATACCTCACTTTTGCGTACCGCTCATTTAAATTTAGAAGAACTTTTGCAATTAGAAAAATTAATAAAACAATATTCAGACATATTTTAGAAGGACAAAGTTTAAGCTTTACGAATCAAATTAAACATTCAATTAAAACAAACGATAATATTCCTGTTTATTCTAAAACTTATTAAACCATCGAGTTCACCTTGGTCTTCGCCTATTTGGATAATTCCAAAAAAACACGATGCAAGTGGTCGCCAAAAATGGAGAGTGGTCATAGATTATAGAAAACTGAACGAAAAAACAATAAATGATAAACATAGAAGATATTTTAAGTAAATTAGCAAACTCTCGGTATTTTACAACATTGGATCTAGCAAGCGGATTTCACCAAATTGAAATCGAGGAGTCGGATCAAGAAAAAACTGCATTTAGTATTGAAAGAGGGCACTATGAGTTCTTAAGAATGCCCTTTGGTCTTAAGAATGCTCCTGCCACTTTTCAGCGCGCGATGGATAACATCTCTTAGATGAAACTTGCTTGGTATGTCTCGATGATATCATAATTTACTCAACCTCACTTCAGGAGCATCTTGTTAAGCTCCGAAAAGTTTTTGATAGGCTACGTCTGACTAATTTTAAAATACAAATCGATAAATCAGAATTTTTAAAAAAGGAGACTGCTTATTTGGGTCACATTATTAGTAGTGACGGTGTACGTCCTAACCCTGATAAAATATCAGCTGTTACAAAATTTCCAATCCCCAAAACCACAAAGGACATTAAATCCTTTTTGGGACTTTTGGGCTACTACAGAAAGTTTATTAAAGATTTTGCACAACTTACAAAACCTTTAACAAACTGTTTAAAAAAGGGCGCTAAAATTGTACACGATAATGAGTTCATACATTGTTTTGAAACTTGCAAAACAATTTTATGTAATGATCCAATTTTGCGAACAATATAAAAATTGCGATATTAAAACACAAATGCTTTACTCAATTCTAGCATACAACAATAGTATTCATTCCAGTTTAAAATTAAAACCAATCGAAGTAGTTTTAGACCATGTAAACAACGAAACCTTACTCGATTTAAATATCGAATCAAAACTAATAAACAACTATACACAAAATCATAAAGATAAGCTAAAATTAATTTACGAAAATATTCATAAAACTTTGGCAGACAAAAAATTAAAAGTTATAAGTAAGTTAAACTCAAATTTACGAGCCACAATTAAACGAAGAAATATTAATTAGGTCAAAACAAAAAATGGAAAAAATTAAGAATAAATACGCACCACAAATTGTAACTGAAATAAATAATAATCATAAAACCATAAAAACTAATAAAGCTGAAAAGAAACACATGAGTGCTTTACGACGTCCCCCTGTAACAAACAACCCTAAAATCATTCATACCAGGGGCGGCTAGTGCATAAGGGCTGCATAGCTGCAGAACTCCCAAAATTTTCTTATTACTTGACTATTTTTTTAATTATTTAATATTTAAATGCGACAGTGTATGAATATTTCAAACGCATGGCTGCATAAAAAGTTTTTATTATAAAAATTCGCCGTGTCGCCGTACTTGGCCACTACAGTCATCCAAACGACCGGTAAAGGTCTCTTACGCTTAACGCTTACAATACAACAAAGCTGGGCCACTTTCGAGTTCTGGCTCCCATTTCAATACCGTAATTTTGCTCCGCGCCGCTCTTGGTCCTGAGTTAAGATAGCGAAATTTAAGTAAAACCGGAGCTGCACCAACATGTATGTTGTAGTTCCTACTTCCCGGTCGTTTGTTTTTCGCTTCGCGTTCACGTTTGTTATTTTAACTAGAAGACTGTTAATTCGGTGTATTTTTGTGTTTGTAGTTGTATTCTTTTGTAAGAATGAATGTGATGTATGATTTAATTATGATTTAATTAATTAACTGTAGGTAACATTAAATTAAATGCCAACTGCGCCACATTTTTTTAAACCCCACTGACAGAACTCACAAATTTTACTGCCACGAGCCGCCACTGAATCATACTAATTTAGAACAATTGTTGCAGATGCCTAGTGATTCTCCAAGTGTTAGTGGTCATTCTATTAGTCAGCCCCATCAAACCAATCAGAGAGCCCCTAAATCCAGATATAAACAATTCCTATTTTAAATTTTTGTTAAAATCAAGAAATTCCTTTATCTTTGACCACAATTTAAACTCTAAAATGGTTAAAGAAAACTTTTTATGCCAATATACAAGGGAAGATGAAACCCCACTACAGAATATTTGCGAGATCCATATAACCGAAGCCAATGACGTCACCAATTGTACCGCAACTCCAGTGACATTTGAATCAACCATCGTACAAAAAATAACAGATAGTAAATATTGGATTATTATACCGAAATCATCTACAACCATCACCGAAGATTGTAAAGGACACATTTTCTCCAACATTATCAAAAGCCCAACATTATTGGAAAGATCTTCCGAATGCGATGTGAAGATCAACAACCTTACTACACACAACACCAAAAGTCTTGGACCCCCCCCCCCGGATTTATTATAAATAAATTATATTTGAAAAAAATAAAATATATGTTTTGAAGTGTCTTTTGTGTAGATTTAAATTTGGTTTAGATAATTATTATAAATGTACAAGGGTACTTAAAAATAAACAAAATGTCTGGCGAATTGGCTGGCCATTCTAATGTGGTAATTTCTTCAGCTTGAAGTGCCTCCTGAACCCTTCTGGCTCGGTGTGGCCTGGCGTTATCATCCATAAAGATGAAGTTCAACCCTATTTGATTTCGTAACTGATAAACAATTGGTCTAATAATGTTTTCGATATAAATTTGACTCGTCAAATTTTGCTGTATGCGTATTAATGGAGTACGACGGTTGTACATTATGCCCCCCCAAAACATTATAGTACCCCCTTGGTAGGGAGGGACTTCACGGGGAAAGTTAAGTCGCTGCTGACGTCCTGGTTCTCTCCAAACCCTTTGGCGATTGTCATCACTGACCAGGCCAAATCTTGTTTCGTCAGTAAAGAGGACCCATCTCCATTGATCCAAAAGCCAATCCATATGGTTTCTCGCCCACTGGAGGCGGGCAACACGGTGTCGAGGCAATATAAGAGGTACTCTCAAACATCTTCTGGCTCGTAAATTTGCACTATGCAGTCTTCGGCGAATTGTAGAGGTCGAAATTAGACGATGAAACGTACCTTGAAAATGTGCTCTGATGGCTGGGGCCGTGGCATTTCGGTTCCGGCGAGTAAAAAATAAATGTCGCTAACGATGTTTTGACATCAAATCTATATCCCATAAAATATCGTAAATGGAACTTAAGCGACAAGACTAATTTTATATTTTCCTAAAGATGTTCTTATAAAATATCGTATGCCACAAAATTTAAAGAAAATTTTAGATTGGATTGATCTTACTTAAATATTTGAATTCTACATTAATAAAATAATGCCTCACTAGTTTCCAGATAAATAACTTTAAAAATAAAGCTCCCACACAAAAAAAATCTCTCCTGTAAAATTTAGGTTTTGTCGCTTACGATGTTTTGTCAAATAACCATCGATATGTAATTTACATCTAATCTTGCCTTAACTTTTGTTCAGTAAAGTTCCCTTTATCAATAAAAATAAATTATTGTGTTTTTATAAAAACCAGCCCCTTTGGCCCAAAACATAACTTGAAACTGTGCACCTGCTTATAGGTTATGAGTTGGAAGTGGTAAAAACTGTTTTGTGTAATAAAAATGTAGTAGTGTACCAGATAGAAAATGGCGGACTCAAAGAATGTAATTAATACAATAAAATCGAGTTATAGTTCCAACTTTTTGAATTGGGAATTTAGAATCAATGTGCTTTTGCAATATTATGACGTTAAAAATGTGTTAACCAAAAAATGTCCTGGATGAAACAAAGCTAGCAGCGTTAAAGAAGTCGGATGCAATGGCATGAAATTTATTGAAAAATAATGATCTTGCAGATAATATTTTGGAGACAATAAAAGCTAAATGTAAATAATTTAAACATTAAAAGGTACATATGCAAAAGTAGGGGTTTTATCAAGTCTCGTTGCAAAGGAAGCTACGTAGCATGAGGTGGAGAGCCATTATATAGTTTCCTTGTGGAATTTGAGAAAACTGTTATTGGCTTAAGAAACTGTGATTGTACCACATCTAAGAAACAAAAGTAGTCTCACAGTTGTTGGCGCTATTCCAGAGAGTTACCAAGGTGTAGTAACTGCTATCGATGTTTTATTCTGTCAAGACCTTGATGACGAAAAAAAAAGATAAAACAGTAACACTTGATTTTGTAAAAAGTAAACTTTTATCAGAAAAATCCAGACAAGAAAAAAATTATTAAGCAAAACCTTGTACAACTCAAGCATTTCATGAAGCAAACAAAAGAAAAAAATAAATTTCCTTTTAAATGTTATCATCAAGGACCGGATTTTAGGCAAAATGCCTTTTTGTTTCTATTTCAGGCATTTGTTTTGGACCTTGAAAAAAATAAACCATGAAAAAAATAAAGCGTTTGACACCCCTTTGTTTTTGCCTAAAAGCCTAAAATGGAGAAATTTTGATTTATTATCCTAAAAGGACATTTTTATGACCTTAAAAATATATAAATATTTATTATAAATAATTATGGTTAATATTAAGTTTGTAAAATAATGGTTGAAAATTATTATTTACTTTGTTTTCATAGGTTTTGCTGTAAATTCCATAAGCCCGTATTACAGTCTGCAATTCTACGTGCAATAATCTTGCATGGGCAATAATCTTGCACGAAGGCATGCGCCTAGCGACGTATGGTGCAAGTTTATTGCCATTTCAAATTATCGGTCCTGCTCAATTTTTATTGCCAGTTCGGTTGGAATTGCAAAGTGATTTACAGTCAGCAATAAAACTTGCATGCAAGAAAGTTGCATGCAAGAAAATTGCTGCAAGTAATTGCAGACTGTAAAACGGGCTATATATGTATTACATATTGTAACGTTTTTTACTGTTCGTAGTGTGAATAAAAACACGCACTGGTTAATTAACGAACTTAACTATTTATTTAATAACTTAACTACACTTAAAACACTATAAAACTAACTAAACACTTAACTACTAATTATTTATATCACTACTAGTTTATTTATTTGCACTTATATTTATTTATTTCTTCGCGAGTACCAAAGCTCAACTGACTGCCCCGTGATGCTCCGTTTCTTATATATTTAGCGCCCAAGTCTTCTGGAACATTCCAGCGAGCTCCACACTCTCGATTATTCGAGCGCTGAGTCACCGGCGATGACTCACCGGCGATGACTAACCGGCGATGAGTCATCACTCCGATATCCAGAGCGGTACTCGCTACATTGCCCCCGTCTTAAAACATTTTCGTCCCGAAAATGGTCCTCAGCTCCATGGCGATATTTGCATAGAGATCCAAACTTGCATTGTGACGTCCTATAGAAGTAGCAGTCTACGGTCTTCCTTCCGGTTGTTCATTTAGGGTTGTGGCAACAGACAAGAATGTGTATGCCACTAAATCTGAAGATAACTTCCACCATGCTTCTAATTATTCTCCAGTCTAAATCGTCAAGTCCACAAGCAATCTTCGGTATCGCCAGGTTCATGATGTTCTTGGACAAAAGGGTATCCCTTAATTTATTTAAGGCATTCCATACGTCACGGTAGTTTGGCTTATGATGGGAGAGCTGCTTCGTTACCAGATAGAAGATACTTCTATTGCCTATCTGCTCATTATCCACAATTTCAAGCACCTCTCCAACTTTGGGATTCTGCCTTCGTAGCTCGTCAACCCGTCCAAACTTGTTTTTAAAGACAACCGCTATTCCCCTGGACATCCTAAGGTCTTCCGCAACACAGTGAGCCAAGGAGTAATCGGCCGAAACCGTGAACAGATCTTTTTGTTCTTCTCGAGTGACACCATACCGAGCTTTTTTACTGCTCGAATATAAATACATGAAATCTTCAAAAGACAACTCCTCTTCCGGCGGATTAACCCTCCTTACTCTAGCATCGTCTATTTGATCATTATTTCCAGCGTAAGGAGCCAATCGGTTAAAATGGATCACTTTCGGCTTTCCTCTTGGTTGTTCCTGATCCTGTAGATGATGTCATTTATTCGATCCATGACTTCGTATGGTCCCTCCCAAGAAGTCTGCAGCTTCGGTGAATAACCACGACGGCGCTGAGGGTTGTATAACCAAACTAGGTCTCCAGGTTGAAATCCTCCATTTTCCGCCTTGATGTCATATGCCTCTTTCATTATATCACTGGCACTCTGGATGTTTAAACGAACTCGGTTGTGAATGTCGCTCATTTTCCTACGTAAATTGCTAACGTAATCTTCTCCAGCAATATCTTCCCCTGGTAGGCAACCAAACCTCAAGTCACAAGGTAGACGAAGTTCACGTCCCATAACAATGCTAGCGGGTGTCTGGTCGGTTGTATCGTGGACAGAAGAACGGTACGCCAACAGGAACAGATGAAGGAAGCGGTCCCAGTCTCTTTGGTGATCAGAGACTACCTTGGACAGGTACCGGTTTATCGTTCGATTCATTCGTTCTACCATTCCATCAGACTGCGGATGTAATGCAGTCGTTCTCGTCTTCCGAATGTTAAGAATCTTACAGACATTCTGGAACAATATAGATTCAAAGTTCCTGCCTTGGTCTGAATGCATTTCCATTGGCACACCAAAACGACAAATCCACTCCTTAATAAGGGCATCGGCTACTGTGGCGGCTTCCTGGTTTGGCAAGGCGTACGCTTCCGCCCACTTGCTAAAGTAGTCCATTACAACGATGATGTATTTATTTCCAGATTCTGTTTCCGGAAATGGACCCGCCACGTCGATTGCAATTCTCTCAAATGGGCTGCCCACATTGTACTGTCGCATTGGGGCTTTTGGGCGCTTCTGGGGTCCATTGCTTGCCGCGCAAACGGCGCACTTCTTGCACCATTCCTTTACATCTCGTTGGCTGTTGACCCAATAAAACCGTTCCCTAAGTCTTCCGAGCGTCCTGGTCACCCCAAGATGTCCTCCAGTAGTTCCATCATGGATTTCCTGTAGCACTTCTGGTATCCTGTTTCTGGGGATTATTATCTGCTTCCGGTCTTCCCCCCCCTTCTGGCATCTCCAGAACGCGCTTTAGAAGTCCGTCACTTAAGATGATGGAATTCCATTGGGCCCAGTACGATTTCACATTTCGCGAATATTGGGCGACTTCCTGCCACGTTGGTTTACGGTCGTTCTTCTTCCAATCGATGATAAGCTTCAAATCCGGGTCCCTTTCTTGGTCTTGTTGAACCTCAGCGGATTGCCAATGATCATCCACGATTGTAGTCCTGCGAACAAACACATCCTTTTCTTCGGCCCTGAGACAATGTTTACAGTCTTCCGGGCACGGTCTTCTTGACAAGGCGTCAGCATTTCTATGGATGTTCCCAGCCCGATGTTCTGTGTCAAAGTCGAACTCCTGTAGTCTCTCAATCCATCTTGCTACCTGTCCTTCAGGATTCTTGAATTGCAAAAGCCATTTTAGGGCAGCATGATCCGTTCTTAGCAAGAATTTTCTTCCATACAGGTACTTGTAAAAGTGTTCGACTGATTTTACCACTGCCAACAACTCTCGTCGAGTAACACAGTAATTTCGCTCTGGTTTCGATAAAGTTTTACTGAAGTATCCAATAACTTTCTCTTTTAATTCCATCCTTACGTCGTCAACTTTTTGTCCCACTTTTTCTTCTAATTCATTGACATTTTCTAGAATCTTCTGTTCCAAATATTCTTTTAAATTTTTAGAATTTTCCAGAATTTTCTGCTGTAATTCGTTAGAATTTTTCAGCATTTTCTGTTGTAAATCGACTTTTAAATCGCTAGAATGTTCTACCATTTTCTGTTGCAAATCATCCTTTAAATCGTTGACATTTTCCAGAATCTTTTGTTGTAAATCGACTTTCAAATCGCTAGAATTTTCCAGAATTTTCTGTTGCAACTCGTTGGAATTTTCCAAAATCTTTTGTTGTAAATCGACTTTCAAATCTTTAGAATTTTCTAGCATGTTCTGTTTCAAATCAGCTTTCAAATTGTTAGAATTCTCAAACATTTTTTCGTTTAAATTTTGCAACATTAAATGCATATCACACTGGCTTTCAAATAAATACGTATCTGGATTTTCACCTTCCTGCTCCAACGCTTCTCGAAGCCGCTGCTGCAACACAATCTTTTTTCCATTTGTATCACATTCTCTTTCTTCTAGCTCCCGCTTAAGGTCCGCCACTTTTAAGTCCATTAACGAAACCATTTTCGCGAAGTTTCACACTAACCGCACTCCTGACACCAATTGTAACGTTTTTTACTGTTCGTAGTGTGAATAAAAACACGCACTGGTTAATTAACGAACTTAACTATTTATTTAATAACTTAACTACACTTAAAACACTATAAAAATAACTAAACACTTAACTACTAATTATTTATATCACTACTAGTTTATTTATTTGCACTTATATTTATTTATTTCTTCGCGAGTACCAAAGCTCAACTGACTGCCCCGTGATGCTCCGTTTCTTATATATTTAGCGCCCAAGTCTTCTGGAACATTCCAGCGAGCTCCACACTCTCGATTATTCGAGCGCTGAGTCACCGGCGATGACTCACCGGCGATGACTAACCGGCGATGAGTCATCACTCCGATATCCAGAGCGGTACTCGCTACAATATAATATATGTAATTACCATATTATGGTAATTTCAGACTTTTTAACAGTTTTTAGTAATCGCCATCTATGGCATAATTAAATAACTATCCACAATTTACAGGTGGTAAATAGTTTTTCTATAAAGACAATAATAATAATAATAATAATAATTTATTTAATGCCAAAAATACAAGATCTTTACACAGGTCAAACAAAACAATATATAAATATAAAAGTACAAAGATACGTAGATATACAAAATTTAAAATAGATATAAATTACAATTGGGTTAAACGAGAATACTAATAAAATATTTAAACACATTTAGTTAAAAAAAAATCACCACAGTTATTTAAAACATATTCATCAGTACTATAAAAAGCTTTGTTAATGAGGTAGTTTTTTATGCAAGATTTAAATAAATCTAGATTCATTGCCCTAACACTTAAAGGTAAGGAATTATAGAATTTAATACCATAATAATTGGTTCCATTTCGGGTTCTTTCCAATCTGCTAAGATTGACACTTAAATCATGTTTACAGCGAGTATTATGGTTATGTACATTTTCGCGAAAATTATATTTATGTATGTGTTTTTTGGTGTAGATCAAACATTCATATATAAAAATGCTGGGAAAAGTAAGTATTCCTAGGCTTTTAAAATAGGATTTGCAATCAGCCCTTTAATTTAAACCTGCCACTATTCTCAAGGCACGCCTTTGTAGACCAAAGACGCGATTTTTAGTGCTTGAGTGTCCCCAAGCTAAAATTCCATATCGAATTACAGATTCAATTAATGCAAAATAAGCAACTCGTAGATATTTAAGTGATAGATAATTGGAGAGATTACGTAGAAGAAATATATTTGATGTTAGTTTGGTGGCAATAGAGTCTCCTTGATTAACCCAGAGCAATTTGGAATCAAGGAGTACCCCGAGAAATTTTGTAAAAGAGTAGTCGCAGTTTCTCAGAGAGAAAATAAGATTAACAGTTTTATTTGTGTTCAAACATAAACGATTGGAGGTGAACCATTCCAAAGCCTTTGATTGCGTGTCTCGATTCCTAGCAAGAGCTAACTCAAGTGATCTGTCTCTGGTTGAAAATGAGGTATCATCAGCGAATAATGTGATATTATCCGCTGAGAAAAGATAATCAGGCATATCATTAACAAAAATGAGAAACAACCGAGGCCCCAATATAGATCCTTGAGGGACTCCATACTGGAGATCTTTCTGTTAAGTATGAATTTATAAGTTTTATCGCTGTTGGTGTAAAATTGTAAAAATATAGTTTTCTTAGAAGTAAGTCACGAGACACACAATCAAAAGCCTTGCTTAAATCCAAAAATGTCCCAACTATGTATTCTTTATTTTCAAAAGCTTTAACTATTTCATCAACAAAATCTATCAGAGCATCAGTTGTGTTTAATCCCTTCCGAAAACCGAACTGTTTATTTGTAAATAATTCATTTATGGTAAAGTATTTTAGAATTTGTGTAAATAAAAGTTTTTCATAAATTTTTGAAAATATTGGTAGTAGTGATATAGGGCGATAATTATCAACACTTGATTTATCACCTTTCTTAAAGACAGGCACAATACAAGCACTTTTTAAAGAAACAGGAAACACACTTTGTTTTATAGAATGATTGAAAAGTCTTGTCAGCGGGTTAACAATATATTCTCTTATAGGCTTAATAATATCTGTACTTAATTCGTAGATATCTTTACTCCTACCCGGTTTTAATGCTTTAATCGCATCACGAACTTCATTAAAACTGACTTCTTGGAAGTTAAAAAAATTATTTTGATTTTTAATATTATACATTACTGCTATTGGATTAACTGAAGGTAATGGTAAACTTTGTATTGTTTTTTGAGCTATATTGCTAAAAAATGTGTTAAATTGATCTGGACTAATATTTACATTATCATTATTTATACATTTTTTGTTTATGTTTACTAATTTTCATAAAGATTTAGATTTATTATTTGATTTTTTAATAAAGTTGTTACTACACCTGATTTTTTCTTGTTTAATTGCATTATTATATTTGATTTTATAGTTTTTAAGTAGAGTTCGTGTTTGATTAGTAGGGTTCATACTATAGGAATCCTGAATGAAGAAAAGAATTTCACGCATTTCCCGGAGTCTAGGTGTAAACCAGTTTAGTTTATTTATTTTTGATTGTTTATTACTTATTATTTTAGATGGGAAAGCACAGTTTAAATGGTTTAGAATAATAGAGAGAAATAAGTTAAAATTATAATCTACATTATAATCTATTGGATTAAGACAAGACCAATCTGTGGAACCAATTAAATGAAAAAATGTTTGCTTACCTTGATGTGTTATGGGCTTTACAGTTTTTAAAATGTATTTATCTTTTACATTGACATTTAGATTAAAGTTATAAAGTAAACCAAGATGGTCAGAGATCCTTGTATTAATTACCTGTAAACAATTTTTATCAACTATGTTGCTAAATAGGTTATCCAATATGTTGGGTCCCCTGGTAGGGAAATGATTCATTGGATAAATATTAAAACTTCCAAATATATCACAAATATAAATGGTATTTGGGTCATGAGTTAAATTAAATTTAATATTAAAATCTCCCGCAATTATTATGTTCTTATTAATACAATCCAAATGATTTAACATAAATGTAATTTTATCTACAAAAGTATTAAAATTACCTGATGGGCTTCTATATAAAATAATAACAATAAGATTAACTTTAGGATAATATAATGCTGCTATTTCAAAGTCTTTTTCACAAGATAAACCATTAATATAATGCAGGTCTTTTGAGATTAGATTAGAGTCAGAAAGTTGTAGCACCCCCCCATGCGTAAAGTTATTTCGGGAAAAGGATGACGTTTTATTAAATTTTTTTATTTTAAAAAACTTTATTTCTTCCTGAATTAGCCAGTGTTCAGCTAGTCCTATTATGTTTATGTTTTTGTCATTAATAAATGCTTCAAACGTATTTATCTTATTACGTATACTTTGGATAGTCATAAAAAATATACTTATATTTATTGTGTTTACTTGTGTTTTTTCCGTTTTGTTTACTTTATTGTTTATGCTTTTGTAGCTTGATTGTTTATTTCTTTTCCTAAAAAATTTCGCCCTAATGGGAAATTAAATCTTTCAAATATAACACCCTTCGGCCAAAAGTTCACTTCATAGACTTTTAGATCATAATTTACACCTATCATAAATCTACGTTTATTTGATTTTGGATTCTTAATTATACACTCTTTATATAATAATATACAGGGTGGCCGATTTATCTGAAGACATTGAAATATTTCGAAAACTACGCATCGGATCAAAAAAAGTTTTGAATAAAATTTGTTCGCCTGGAAGGGGGCCATCCAATGATACCAAAGTCGACCCCTCACCATGGATGGCGCTGTAATCGAAAGAAACCCTATTTTTGGGACTATCTTGAAAAATTGCAGATTCGGATTTCCCATTAAAAAATATAATTAGTGTATACGAGAATTGTTGGGGAATTCAAAAAAAAAAAATTAATTAATTCCTTTTGATGTTGGTACAAATTAAAAATATTTATACCTTACTAATGCGTCCAGGTATGTACATATGTAGGTATGTTATAAAAACATATTTATACCTTAGGTACTTATGCGTCTATAAAAACATATGTTCCGTTTTTATAGACGCAACATTCGCAGTTGATTTAGAAAAGTACGAGTGAGAAATGAATGCTGCAACCGTAGAAGAAAAAATTGAAATGATTCTGATTTTCGGAGAATGTAGGCGGAATATTGACGATGCTGTTGCCTTATATGCTGAACGTTTTCCAGATAATATTCGTTCACGCTCGTTTTTTTATAAAGTTGTTCAATCCTTTAAATCCGACGGTAGTGTACAACTTAAAAAAAGAAAACGAAGAAACACTGTCACAGGAGAAGCTAATGAAATTAATGTGATAGCAGCTGTTCAACATAACCCTCATGTAAGCACTCGGGAAATACATCGGGATTTCCAGAGATAGTATTCGGAGAATATTGAATCGTCACAAGTATCACCCATACCGGGTTTCACTGCATCAGGAACTTCATGGCAATGATTTTCATCGGCGAGTAGAATTTTGTGAATGGGCCCTTATTTCATTGATGGAACCTTAAATGGAATCAAATATCGAAATTTCCTGGAACATGAACTACCACCTCTACTTGAGGATGTTGCCCTGCCCATTCGACAAATTATGTGGTTTCAGCATGACGGTTGACCAGCCCATTACTCAGCAACAGCACGGGAAGTAATGAACCGTGATTTCATTGGCCGATGGATCGGCAGAGGTGGCCCGGTTAATTGGCCTGCTAGGTCACCTGATTTGACATCGCCGGATTTTTTTCTGTGGGGTTATCTAAAAGATAAGGTTTTTCAGCAAGCACCAACAACTCGGGAATACATGATACAGCGCATAAGAAACGCTTGTGCTGAAATTCCCGCAGATATGCTCCTCTCCTGTGTACAATCATTTGAAAAAAGAATAAATAAGTGTCTAGAAGAACAAGGTCACAATTTCGAACATTTAATCTAATTTATTAAACAGTGAGAGGCAGGGGGACTCTCTTAAAACTAGCACCCCGATGGGAACAAAAAACTACTGCGTCCTTGTTCTTGGGTAACGTTAAAAATAGATGTTAACTTATTGATATACGAATAAAATCCAAAAATTAAACAAGTTTTTATTTTTTTCGATCCGATGTGTAATTTTTTAAGATATTCCCAAAAATCGGGTTTCTTGCGATTACAGCGCCATCTATCAGAAATTAAAAAAAGTTTTTCCATAAAAGTTATTTATTTTTTAATGGGAAATCCGAATCTGCAATAAAAAATGGGGGTTCCTATTTAGAATTTTAAAGTTGCCCCCACCCCCACCCCAGGGGGTGGTCAACTTTGGTATCATTGGATGGCCCCCTTCCAGGCGAACAAATTTTATTCAAAACCTTTTTTTGATCTGATGCGTAGTTTTCGAAATATTTCAATGTCTTCAGATAAATCGGCCACCCTGTATAATAGATGGCTAAAGCCAACTTTGACAACACATACTTCCACTGAAAGTCTCTTGTGAAAATATGTTGTCATGTTTTAAGAGCCCTGTCAAAAGATCAGCTCCATTAAATAATTTTTAGGGGTCGCTCATGATTTTTAATTTTTAATTTTAATTTTTTTTATTATTCCGATATTATTTTTTAATTTGAAAATAATAATTATTCTAAAAATTTTAAATCGATATTTTGATTTCTAAAGGTCGCTCAAGATTTTTTAAACTTTCAAAGTAGAGTATTTTGAATGATTTCGAGCGACCTCTGAAAATAAATATCAACGAACTTTTAGCGAACTTTAGAAATCAAAATATCGATTAAACGATTAAAAATTTTCAGAATAATTATAATATTATAATAATTATTATTTATTTACAGAATTTTTATTATTTTCAACCAAAAAAATAATATTGAGATAAGAAAAGAAATTAAAATAAAACATAAATTCAATTTTTGACGATTTTTAAAATTTTAAAAATCTTGAGCGACCCATAAATATTTTTTTTTTGGGCCATATATATATATATATATATATATATATCGCCTGTTTATTCCAATATATATATTTTTATATATATATATATATATATATATATATATATATATACAGGGTGTCCGGAAAAAGGAGGTCAATCCGTTAACCATATATTCCTTGAGTTAAAACTTAAGACTTTTATAATACCATTTTTCAATTTAGAGCTTTATGTTCGATATACAGGGCGACAATGTTTAAAATTTAAAACTGATTTTTTTTAAATAATTCCAGTAATTGATAAGATATTAAGTTCAAATTCGGGACACTTCTTTAACATAAATAGTTACATCTTTTGAGAATAACAAAACGAAAAACAATTGTCAAATAATCAAAATAGGGGGGTCCAGTACTCACGGACTCCCCCTATTTTTTAGTACGTGCGCCAATGACTTCCAAACTTTATTTTTTCAAGTCATCATTTATTGGTGATTATTTTTTGTCTCTTATAAAATTTTGATAAAGTGATTTGATTTAGAGATAATTTGTAAAGTATTGGTCCTTGATTGATGCCTACGCGGCTTAAGGCAATCTCATAATTTTCAAATACTCTAAATCAAGTGAGCCGCTGTGGCATTACCATTGATACAATTAAGTAAAATTTTGCAATATCTAACAATACCAAAAACTAGCCAAAAATAACCCAATTTCAGTGACGCACAGATAAAAATAATACTAAACCAGAAAAATTAAATTAATTTTATTGCCCTAGGAAGAACTTATAATAATTACTAATTTTCTTTACATAACTGTAAAACGCCACTAATATCGCTAGTTCAAGTCAATAGTTTACTATCACTTTTTAAATAAATTTGAAGCATTATAACAAGCGCGCGTCCGAACGTGTTTTTCCAGCGCTAGAGGTCGGAGCGCGGTCACAAAAACATTTATAGCTTTTTTTTTACCAACATTTTTGTAAAATAAGATAAAATGTGAAAAAATTTCCTCGCAGGCGGAGAAGTTTTATTAATTTACAATTGTTTAAAAAAAATAGCTTCATTTTTTTTAAAAGGTTTTTTCCCTAACAACAAATTTTGTATCGTAAAGTGTATTTTTCAACAAAAATTTTGATACAAAAAATGTTAAGTTTTGATGAACCGTTCAGGAGTTATGAATTTTTGAAAAAAACATCCACAAGAAGTAAATTGTAAAAATCGATTTTTTTGCAAATCTATTTTAGGAAAGTTGTTTTTACCCCTAAACCGATTGGAAACCGATGAAAAATAAGACCATCAATTTTTAAGTGGCACACAATTTTGAGCCAGTAGAGACGCATCATCAAGTAAATTTTAAAGTCAATGTGTAGGCAGGTGTCGTTCTTTTACGTCCTGTAATTTTACCAGGAAATTTGACTGCCCGATTTACTTGATGATTTGCCTCTACTGGTAAGACAAAATATTTGGTTTCAACTAGACGGTGCTCCTTCGCATTTTGCTAGAAATGTTAGAAACTATTTACATCAAATCTTTCCTAATCAATGGATTTACTAAATATGCTCCTGTTAAATTTCCACCCTGTTCCAAAGACCTTACCTCCTTGGACTATTTGGTCTGGAGATGAATTATAGATTTTATGTTTCTATATGGTTCCGATTTTGAGCGAAAATCATTTAAGAGAAAGAATCCTTCAAGTAGGAGAGGAGTTCAGGTTAAAGCCAAATATTTTTCGTAGGCTTAGATTTTCTTTAATAAAGAGGGCTGTGTATTCAAAAAAATATATTTTGTTTTGGTTACTATAGTTACTAAGTTATAACTTGTTACATATTTTAAGGAAATAATATGTTTTAAATAATTATTATCTTGTTATAATGTTTGAAAAATGATAGTAAATTATTTACTTATGAACTAGCGATAATAGTGGCGTTTTACTGTTATGTAAAGAAAATTACTAATTATTGTAAGTTGTAAGGGCAATAAAATTAATTTAATTTTTCTGGTTTATTATTATTTTTATCTGTAAGTTACTGAAATTGGGTTATTTTTGGCTTGTTTTTGGTATTGTTACCTATTGCAAAATTTTACTTTATTGTATCAATGATAATGCTCACTTGATTTAGAGTATTTGAAAATTATGAGATCCGCGTAGGCATCAATCAAGGACCAATACTTTACAAATTATCTCTAAAACAAATCATTTTATCAACATTTTATAAGAAACAAAAAATATGTGAATATGACAAAGAAATGTTAGAAACTATTTACATCAAATCTTTTCTAATCAATGAATTGGTCGGGGTAAATATGCTCCTGTTAAATTTTCACCCTGTTCCCCAGACCTTACCCCCTTGGACTATTCGGTTTGGAGATGTATGATAGATTTTGTGTATATGGTTCCGATTTTGAGCGAAAATCATTTAAGAGATAGAATCCTTCAAGTAGGAGAGGAGTTCAGGTTAAAGCCAAATATTTTTCGTAGGCTTAGATTTTCTTTAATAAAGAGGGCTGTGTATTCAAAAAAATATATATTGTTTTGGTTACTATACCAAAGTTATAACTTCTGTGGGTAAAAGGCATAAGGGGATAAATCAAAACAAGCAATTTTTCAATAGAGCCTTTAACGTGTTCGCATTAATTCAGGAAATATATTTATGTTTAGCGGGTATACGCTTTTGTTAGCATATGACATGGGCTAACAAAAGGGTTTACCCGCTAATCATAAATATGTTTCCTGAATTATTGACAATACGTTTAAGGCTCTACTGAAAAATTGCTTTTTTTTACTTATCCCCTTATGCCTTTTACCCACAGACTTGTTACATATTTTAAGGAAATAATATGTTTTAAATAATTATTATCTTGTTATAATGCTTGAAAAGTGATAGTAAATTATTGACTTATGAACTAGCGATAATGGTGGCGTTTTACTGTTATGTAAAGAAAATTAGTAATTATTGTAAGTTCTTCCTAGGGCAATAAAATTAATTTAATTTTCCTGGTTTATTATTATTTTTATCTGTGCGTCACTGAAATTGGGTTATTTTTGGCTAGTTTTTGGTATTGTTACCTATTGCAAAATTTTACTTAATTGTATCAATGGTAATGCCACAGCAGCTCACTTGATTTAAAGTATTTAAAAATTATGAGATTGCCTTAAGCCGCGTAGGCATCAATCAAGGACCAATACAAATTATCTCTAAAACAAATCATTTTATCAAAATTTTATAAGAAACAAAAAATAATCACCAACAAATGATTACTTGAAAAAATATAGTTTGGAAGTCATTGGCGCACGTACTAAAAAATAAGGGGAGTCAGTGAGTACTTGACCCCCCTATTTTGTTTATTTGACAATTGTTTTTTGTTTTGTTGTTCTCAAAAGATGTAACTATTTTTGTTAAAGAAGTGTACCAAATTTGAACTCAATATCTTATCAATTACTCAAATTATTAAAAAAAATCAGTTTTAAATTTCAAACTTTGTCGCCCTGTATATCGAACATGAAGCTCTAAATTGAAAAATGGTATTATAAAAGTCTTATTGTTTTAACTCAAGGAATATATGGTTAGCGGATTGACCTCCTTCTTCCGGACACCCTGTATATATATATATATATATATATATTATGGCGAAATTTTACTATTATATCAATTAAAGTTATAAAGTGCTCTTTTAGTTCCACCCTTACATCCAAACTAAGATGTCCCATAAGCCAACTGAATGGCTTGTGCGGGTTAGGGGTAGGAACGGACCGACGGCTTAAAGTCCCCTCCGAAGGTCACATGCGCGACAGTCTTTCTTAATCGGGAGCGGGGTGGGTAAATAATCAGGTGGTAAGTATTTTTGTAGATGGGCGCCAGCCCAAAGGAATTCTTCTGACAGAAAATAGGACTGAGGAAAAAGGGATATTTTAGTTTCTTTTTATAACGAAAACAAATCAATTTCGTTAAAGGTCAAATTTAATAAACATTAAATAACTTGAAATCATCAAACGAAGTAAATAATTTTTATAACGTGATTGTCAACATTTGAGACACATAAATAAATAGAAAATCAAAAATAAATACCTTGGACAATTGTACTCGGCTTACACAATAAAAAATAGAATATTCTTATTCTAAGTTGACTTTATCAAATTATTAATATTCCTTCGTAATGTTGAGTGGGTTCCAGCCACTCGAACAAGATGTAACAACACACAATCCAGATTACACAACAGGTCCAGGTAGGTTACACTGCTTGACAAAACTCTAGTGTTGCGTCGCGACGGTGGACAACAGGTACAGGTTCGTATTTATTTCTTCAAATAATTTTATTTAGCTTTTTCCCAGGTAACCACAATCTATGGCGATAGATAAAAGCCAAACGTATAACGGTGCTTCAATAATAGTCAAAAAGCACGAGATATACGTGCAATACAAAAACGCACACTTTAAGTAGAAGGCCTAAAAGAGATCGATTGCTCAGATTACATAAAATACAAGAAATAACAAAAAATATGGGTTACCTTTGATCTGATGTGGCCTTAAAGTGGTTTTGCAATTGATTTTATTGATTTTAAACGTATGATGCCCAAATAATTAAAACTTTTACGATAATTTTTGGTTCTCCCTTTATTATCGTGCCTGGAGCTTCAATTCTAATGGCTATCCTTTAATTTCCGAAATACCCCTCCAAAGCGCCACCCGTCAAGAATTAATTTACAGAAATATTCAAAATAGGTAATTTAACTAATTTATTTAATTCCATTTTAACACAACTTAACGACTTCTTGTATTTTAGCATTAAAACAACATCTCATGAATTCAATCATTCAATTACTTTTGGAAAATCATTTAAATTTAAACAAACTGTGAAAATAATGACAACACTCTTTTAGGTTACCAAAATATACCCGGCTGTACCCATTGTTTTACGCAACGCATAAGAGGAGGATTTGATTACGTTAACTGGGTTGCCCAATATTTGGCAAATAATTATACAAAATAAATGACTTACTACAGTTTAAATTATTTTTATTAAAACCTCCATTTAAAAACCGTTACAATATATATATATATATTAGGGTGTTCCTTATTTAGGGGTCGGAAAAAATTTAACAGAGGCGCCCCCCAAATCGGTTCCAAATCATAAAAAAAAAATTCCTGCAAAATTTTAGGTCAATCGGTCAAAGGGAACATGTGCCCCACAGGGGTTTTTTAATAAATAATTGAGAAAATTCGGAAGGCTGATATAACTCCGAAACGGTCCATCGTAGGAAAAAAAAGTGTATATAAATTTTATGAGTTTTTTTTTAAAAATATATTTTAACTTTCTTTTTCCTACGATAAACCGTTTCGTAGTTTCGGAGCACAACGTGTTTTTAGTGAAAACTCAAAAAGTTTTGGATTTAATTTTTTTCAAAATCGGTTAGTTTAAGAAAAAAATTTTGTCAACAAAAAATGTAGGGTGCATTGTCCCCTACAATTTATGTCATTGGGTCGATGCTCTAGGACAGAAAATTCAAAAAGTAGGTAGCGCTAAAGTACACAAAAAAGCGTTTTATCGCGTTTTGATCCCGAATAAATTTTTTTAACGCAGGACTGTTATTACGAAAGTTGTTTATCTAAAAAAAACACATAAAATTTATATACACTTTTTTTTCCTACGATGGAGCGTTTCGGAGTTATATCAGCCTTCCGAATTTTCTCAATTATAATTATTTATTAAAAAACCCCTGTGGGGCACGTGTTCCCTTTGACCGATTGACCTAAAATTTTGCAGGAATTTTTTTTTTATGATTTAAAACCGATTTGGGGGGCGCCTCTGTTCAATTTTTTCCGACCCCTAAATAAGGAACACCCTAATATATATATATATATATATATATATATATATGTTTATCACACAAGCCGGGATCCATTTGTGTTAAAACATCAACGTCTCGAGATCCGATTTTCAAGGAGAGATCCAAAAACGGACCTCGACATGTTTTGACTGTATTTCCTAGTGCATTTGAATAGCTACTATCTTAAACGCATAAATGCAAAAATTTGACCGGAGCTCAAAATAAACCTTACATATGTAAGGTTTATTTCAATTTTTATACAAATTGGGTTTAATAGTTGGTTCATAGAGGTCGCTTTAAAAATTTTAAGATTACGATCATCGTGAGATCCGACAATCATGGCAACATCGCATTGCGAATGGTGGCAGCCGTCTTTGTTGTTTACATGTTCTGTTCTTTTCTTCTAAGGTTGTGTTGAATATGTAGTACATAGAGGCGGGCCGGTTTGCGATTTTTCAAGAGCTGCGATGCAATGCTCCGGCCGGAACACTGTGACAAAAAGCAGCGATTTTTCGAAGCAATGCGATTTGCGATGCTCCAGAGCAGTTTTGTTTGAGCAGTGCCACGGTAAAAGCAAAACACTGGCGAAAGTGCGAACGGTGATATTTCACGAACTGTGATTTTTTCACTGATATTTAAAAATCACGAAGGTTTTTTTGTACGAGTTATCTACCAATAAGTTCAATCACATATTGATAAATACATCTGGAACAATTCCCCACACGGTCGCTGGTGAAGAGAGCAACAGCGACGCCCTGGTATAATTAAAATTTCGGAGCAATTTAAAGTTTAAATTGCTCCGAAATGTCGCTGCGATTTTTACTGCCGCGGAGCAGTTTGCGATTGCGACGCCACCGGAGCAGTGACAAAGTAGCAGTTTGCGAAATCGCAACACACCTCTAATATGTACATGTGTATTTTTAAGTTTATGTCAAAATCATTGTTTTTGTGTTCGTTAATACGAAATGGTGCAAAACCCCTAGACAAAACCTAAGATTTCTAATGATTTATTATCTGGTTGTTAAACTACATGTAATAAATAAATTACGCTGTTCTCTGTAGTACATTGGCTACAAAATATGAGATATGATTTAAATTTTAATTAAGTGAGGTTATGTTTCTTTAATTATTATCAAGTTTATTTGTAGATTGTGTAACAAAAGCCAAAGTTTCTGTTTGTTTATGGTCAGACAATATTTGATACAATATTGTAATTAATTCTACATGTTGATTGATAAGATACTGGTGCAAAACCCCAAAAGATACTGGTGCAAAACCCCTAGACAAAACCTAAGATTTGTAATGATTTATCTATCTGGTTGTTAAACTACATGTAATAAATAAATTACGCTGTTCTCTGTGGTACATTGGCTACAAAATATGAGGTATGATTTAAATATTAATTAAGTGAGGTTATGTTTCTTTAATTATTTTCAAGTTTATTTGTAGATTGTGTAACAAAAGCCAAAGTTCCTGTTTGTTTATGGTCAGACAATACAGCTGTATTTGTAGCAGGTTTTTGTGTTTTTAATGCAAAACATTTTCCTTTTCCAAATCAATGTTAAAAGAGTGAACTCTGAATTGGCCTTATTTAAAGGTAAATATGAATTTGGCAAGGAATTGACCCCTTTAATTTAGAGATGATTTTGGGACACCCAGTATTTACAAATTATATATAGAAAAATTGATCTTTATCAGGATAAAGAAACTACGGTAGGTAAGTCACATTTTTGAATTTTATATTTTTATAATTGATGGATAAAGGTGTTAAATAACATTTTCGTGCTAAACTGTATTCTGTCAAAACCAAATATGTCCCTCTAATAAAAATTTGCAGGAGCAAAAAAACGTTTTTAAATTAAGTACATTAAATTCTTGCAATATAAAGCTTGTTTCTATATCCTCTTAGGCTTCCTAGCACGCCTGAATAAGCCATCATGATCAAAATAAATAATTTCATTTGTTGGAATCCAGTGTTGGTTAAACAATTGTGCAAAAATAAGTTGAAAAATTTGACTTATCATAGTTCTTTTATCCTGATGAAGAATTTTTCTATAACACTTATATATACTGGGTTTAAGCGTTTAAGTATTTCATAACGAATTTGGGGGGAGGGGGGGGTTTTGTAAAACGTTACGATGCATTACAGGGGCGGGAGGGGGCTTGAACCGTTACGTAAAAATAGTCACTTGGTGGTTACGTAACGTTTTACTAGGGGGTACAGAAAAACGTTACGGCGCGTTACATGGGGGGAGGGGGGGTTAAATATCTCAAAAAATTGCGTTACGTAATACTTGAACGCTCCCTATCCCAAATTGAAGTGGTTGATTCCTTGCAAAATTCAAAAACATGTTTTCCTTTGCCATTTGTTTTCAAAATCAATGTTAAAAAAATATGTTCTATTAAACATAGACAATTCAGAGCACACTGAATAACTGAAATAACGTTTTTAACATTGATTGTCTTAGAAAAACTGTTTTGCATTAAAAAACAAAAAACCGCAAACCTTGCAAAATTCATGTTTTCCTTTGCCACTTTTTTCCAAATTCAATGTTAAAAATAGAGCGCACTAAATTGCAAATATCCTTTAACAATGTTTTTGAAAAAAAAAAACGGCAAAGTAATTGATCCCTTCAACTTGGACCAGTAATAAATGTTGTGATTTTAGTTTGATAGTTAAAATAAACTGCTCGTCATAAAAATCGACGCACCTAGTTTTTTGGAAAATATTTGAAAGCTCGTTATTGAAAAATTACTGAATCGATTTTAAAAATCTTTGGAAATTCTGAATAGCTGATTCTTTGACTCTTATGTCTAATTTTGGGAATACGATATTTTGAATATATATACTACAGGGTGTTAAACGAAGAGATGTATTTTTTCCGAAATTTCAAGTTATTCCCATTCATGAGGCAGTTGAGTTTGATAGTCGTAATACCCCTCCCTAATATTAGTAAGGTAATCCCTCGGAACGTTTTCGAGATTTTGTGAATATCGCGGCTTACTACGATTATATGCCAATTTATCGAAAATTGTTATTTCCCAGTTTTGTCCAAATAGTCCAAAAAATTAACAATAGTGGATTCTTTGACTTCCGTCTAATTTTTAGAATAAGATATTATGCACATAGCATTATACTACACGGTGTTAAAAAAAAGGGATGTTTTTTCCAAAATTTAAAATCCCCATTCACAGGGCAGTTGAGCTTGATAGTCGTAATACCCCTTCCTAATAACAGTTAGGTTATCCCTCGGGACGTTTTCGAGATTTTGTGGATATCTTGGCTAACTACGATTATATGGCAATTTTTCGAAAATTTACGTTATTCTTAATTTTAGTCCAAAAAATGAGCAATAGTTGATTCTTTGACTCTTATGTCTAATTTTGGAATTACGATATTGTGCACATAGCATGATACTACAGGGTGTTAAAAAAAGAGATGTTTTTTCCAAAATTCCAAATCCCCATTCACAGGGCAATTGAGCTTGATAGTCCTTATACCCCTTCCTAATAACAGTTAGGTAATCCCTCGGGACGTTTTCGAGATTTTGTGAATATCTTAGCTAACTACGATTATATAGCAATTTTTCGAAAATTGTCATTATTCTCCACTTAATTCCCAAAAATGACCAAACTACGAAAGGTATCGATTAGTTATCAACACATCGTTTCCCCAATTTGTTCTTGTGCCCATCTTCTTCTAGCAGAAAAAGAGGGCAGGGAGCTCTTCGTCTTGCGTGGTATGCAATCTTACATCCGTCATTTTATTTTTTTAAATGTGTTTTGCTGTTTGAAAAATGTTTTTATATTCGACGACAAAAATAACAAGAATAATTGAAGGAAGTAAACTCAAAACCAGTTATGCGCCATATTTTTTAAACTTTCATAGTCAACCATTTGTAGAAAATTGCATAAGTTTACGAGAATAATTTTGTTTTGTTTGCGTTTTTATTTTGAATTTAACCGAAAAAAATTGGTTTTGTGTGAAACATTTCACTTTTAATAAATCACGCAACGTACATAAACTGGAAGCATGTGACCTACCTTAAAACGCTGTGTTGATACCTTCCGTAGTTTGCTCATTTTTGGGAGTTAAGTGAAGAATAACGTGAATTTTCGAAAAACTGCAATATAATCGTAGTTATCCAAGATATCCACAAAATCTCGAAAATGTCCCGAGGGATTATCTGTTATTGGGAAGGGGTATTATCAAGCTCAACTGCCCGATGAATTGTGATTTGGAATTTTGGAAAAAACATAATTTTTTTTAACACCCTGTAGTATAATGCTATGTGCAAAATATCGTATTCCCAAAATTAGACATAAGAGACAAAGAATCAGCTATTCAGAATTTCCAAAGATTTTCAAAATCGATTCAGTAATTTTCCAATAACGAGCTTTTAAATATTTTCCAAAAAACTAGGTGCGTCGATTTTTATGACGAGCAGTTTATTTTAGTACCTATAACAATGTTAATAAGGTTATTTACCAATAAAAACTTAATATTAATTAAACCGTTATTTTATTTTACCATTTTTAATGGAGTTACCGTAAATAATTGAAAATACATTAAATAAATTATTGTTTATTCAGTGGTACAATAGAAAGTAAATATAAACAAAATACAAATCCCTAATCATAAGATAACTTATTTTTCGATTTAAATGGGTACAGCCAAATGATCTTAATAATAAAATCCTCTGTTTAAATTATTATTTTTTTTAATTTTTTTTTTTTTTTAAATTTAATACATTTTACATAAAACCAACTAATTCAAAATTTTAATTGTTGCAATATTTAAAAAACTAGTAACTGAACCATAATTTTATAGAAGAGTAAATAGAAAGTAAAATTATGTTTTTATCACACATTTGTTGTGAATGGTGGTGGTGGAAAAAAAATTTTTAACTCCTTGTAGAACCTATAGGACCTATAGTATAGGTAGGTACTAGTATACTAACTCATATCATATCATATATCAAAATTACGTTATAATAAGTAAATGGGTACCTATTAGGTATACCTAATAATATAATAATACAATAATAGTAGTATAATATTATTATATTATAATATGCAGGGTGTCCCAGGTTTTATTCGGAAAAATTTAGTAGATAGTCGATCGGCAAAAATAATAAGAAAAGTTTATATAAACTGTATGTTTTATAGCTTCGTTTTTAAGATACAGGATTTTTGTAATGGGTAAAGGGCTTAATTTAATATTAAACATATGTAATTAAAGTTAATTAGTTAATACAGAAGCGGCGCTAGTTAACCCAACTAGATATTAAAAAATAAAATTTGGGTACGCTACTGCCTTTTTTATTAGTTAAATATTATTTTTAGATTAGGCAATAACTATTTAAGGTAAAACTTTTTGTCTCCTGCATTTTTTCTCTATTTTGTATTTTTTAGCGTACCCCCAACAGCTGTTGACACTAGAGTCTAACCTCTAGACTTTAAAGCATACTTCACCACCTACCTAAAATAAATCGTTTAAAAAACACGTTTTAACGCACTAAAAAGTAAAAAAGGATAAATTAATTTTTTCGCTTCTAAATTTTAAATGACTTTCAAAAAGCGTTAAAATAAAATAAGTTAAAATTACAAGTACATGTATAAGTACAAGTTACATTCTTAAGTAAATGCTTTTCAATTAAATGTAACCCAAAAGCGCGTTATAACATGTTTTATAGTTTTTTAAACTATTTTTTTACTTTTTAGTCTGTTTAGTTGGTAGTCCGACATTTTTAAATTGGATTGACTTCACGTATCCGTCTCGAAAAATCTCTTTATTTGATACCCATTTTAAGGAGGTTGTGAAAAAATATATATTTCGCCATCTTGGGGTGGCCCCCCTGCTAAATTAAGTATGACTTACTTCATCGTTTTATACTCATCAAGCCCTTTCACTTGATATACATAACAAGGGGGCTGTAAAGATAAAGGTAATTCGCCATCTTGGGATGGCCGCTATATTGGATGTACCTTACTTACTTTATCGTTTTATACCCATCAAACCTTTTCATTTAATACTCATATCAAGGGGGTTGTAAAGAAAAAGGTAATACGCCATCTTGGAGCAGTCCCCATATTGGATTTAGTATAACGTCGATAACTTTATCGTTTTGTACTTATCAAACCCTTTCATTTAATATACATATCAAGGGGGTTGTAAAGATAAAGGTAATTCCCCATCTTGGAATGGCCGCCATATTGGATTTAGTGATTCCTTACTTACTTAATCGTTTTATACCCATCAAAGACTTTCATTTGATACCCATATCAAAGTGGTTGTAAAGAAAAAGGTAATCCGCCATCTTGGGGCAACCGCCATATTGGATTTAGTATAACGTTGATCACTTTATCGTTTTTTACTTATCAAACCCTTTCATTTAATATATATAACAAGGGGGTTGTAAAGATAAAGGTAATTCCCCATCTTAGAATGGCCGCCATATTGGATTTAGTTTTACCTCATTCACTTAATCGTTTTATACCCATCAAACCCTTTCATTTGATACCCATATCAAGGGGGTTGTAAAAAAAGGTAATCCGCCATCTTGGGGGAAGTCGCCATATTGGATTTAGTATAACGTCACTTACTTTATCGTGGTATACTCGTCAAACCCTTTCATTTGATACCCACATAAAGTGCGTTGACCCACAATTGTAAAGAAAGAGGTAATCCGCGGATCCGCCATCTTGCAGCGGCGGCCATTTTGAACAAATTACAATATTGAGTATACTAGATTGTATTGTGATCACTACTGTCAAAATGCAAAATTTCAGCCCAATCAGTTGGGTGGAAGTAGGTGTAAAATCGCATGCAAAATTTGTACCGAACAAACAGGCAGATAGATAAGAAGGCGAGTAAATAAAAACGTGTTAAAATATTTAAAAAAAATAGCGGCAACACTGTCAGATCTCTACTTGAACGTAATATTGGCCATAAAATTAATTTATGCATGTTATTATGGAGTTTACATACCAAGTGAGATCTAGATCTCACTTTGTTTAATAATCCCCATAGTATATAAAAAAATTAAAATATCTTACCCCTCTCTTTTTGCCATAAGAGTAGGTACTTACATTTTTGTCAATATAAAGTAAATTCAAAATAAATTATTGTTATTGAAAGTAGTGGATCTCCGGTAGTCCTAATTATGATCGGATCTCATCTTGATGTAAATATATATATATATATATATATATATATATATATATATTTCTTGATTTCTTTATTCATACGGGCAATTGTTTGCAAGAGTTTGTGTTATTATTTTTATTATGTATTTTATATTAAGAGATACATATGTATTTTTTGTTTTATTAGGTTTAATCGTGTTGTTTTTATTTCATATCGCCTATTTTAGGCGTCCTAAAACGGCCTAAAATGTAGGTTTTTATTGTCTATTTATCTGTCCTAATTTACAATTTTTAAGGGCCTAAAATCCGGTCTTTGGTTATCATTGTAAAGAAAGTGGTCATATAAAACGTGATTGAACTAAGCTTAAAGGAATAGAGGAGAAGGTGTAAATATGGAATATGGTTCCAATATGGAATACCTATACTTTTCCCCTATTTTTTTGCCAAATTAATTTTTTTTAAATGCGACAGACTTTTAATTAACTTAGCTAAAGATTTTTATTCTTAATTGGTTAAGTTTACTTCTAATAACATTTTTAGTTTGATTTCTCAGTGTTAAAAGCAATTGCAGTCTAAAAACAAAATGAAGACCAAAACATAATTTTTGTAGCTACAATGAAGGAAAATCCTTTATGGTGCAAGTAAATTCAAACGTAAAGTTTATTATTGATGTGGAGCTTCAAACCACGACTATTAACTGATTCCGGTCTTCCCCCCTTATGAAGTCTCCAGAACGCGCTTTAGAATTCCATTGGGCCCAGTACGTTCTTCTTCCAGTCGATAATGGGCTTCAAATCTGGGTCCCCTTCCTGGTCTTGTTGAACCTCATCGGACTACCAATGATTATCCACAAGTGTAGTCCTGCAAATAAACTTATCCTTTTCTTCGACCCTGAGACAATGTTTACAGTCTTCCGGGCACGGTCTTTTTAACAATGCGTCAGCATTTCTATGGATGGTCCCAGCCCGATGTTCGGTGTCAAAGTCGAACTCCTGTAGTCTCACAATCCATCTTGCTACCTGTCCTTCAGGATTCTTGAATTGCAAAAGCCATTTTAGGGCTGCATAATCCGTTCTTAGCAAGAATTTTCTTTCATACAGGTACTTGTAAAAGTGTTTGACTGATTTTACCACTGCCAACAACTCTCGTCGAGTAACGCAGTAATTACGTTCTGGTTTGGATAATGTTTTGCTAAAGTATCCAATAACTTTCTCTTTTCCCTCTTGGATATGCGACAAAACAGCTCCCATTCACCATCCGGAAGAGGATAACCCAGGACTGGTGAGCTGGTCAACGCATTTTTTAAGTTCTTAAAGGCTTCTTGGCACTCGTCGTCCCATTGGAATTGTCTTTTTCCCTCTGTCAGACGTGTCAAAGGCTTAGCAACCTTTGCGAATCCTGGTACGTCGCGACGGTAGTAGGTGCATAATGCAAGAATGCATTGGTATTGGCCAATCCCGCACTGTCTTTACCTACTGTTTATCCACTGCCACTCCTTGACTTGAAATTACATTACCCAAATACTGCCCTTTTCTCTGGAACAAGTGACATTTCTTCGGGCTTAGCTTCAGGCCAGAACTTCTTAAGCGCTAAAAGACTTCCTTCAGGTTCCTCCTATGGTCCTCAAATGATTACCCAACCACAATGATGTCGTAAAGGATAGTCCTTTCAAACCCATTTCCATAAGCCTTTTAAAAGTTGCAGGGGCATTACATAGTCCATTTGGCAAGACAGTAAACTGCCACAGTCCTGCACCCACGGTAAACGCCGTCTTCTCTCTATCTTCTGGTGCCATTTCAACCTGCCAGTAACTGCTCTTTAGATCCAAAGTTAAAAATATCTGTGATCCAGCCAATGTATCCAGGGTGTCATCGATTATAGGTAGATCGGATAGCTGTCCTTCTTCGTCACGTTGTACAGCTGACGAAAATCGACGCAAAATCGAGTTGACCCATCCTTTTTCTTAACTAACACCACTGGGGAAGACCATGGGCTGTTGGATGGTTCGATCACCCCTTCCTTCTCCATTTGCACAATTTTATCAGCTTCCTCTCGCTTGGCAAGTGGCAGCCTTCTTGCCGACTGTCGAATGGGCTGTGCATCACCGGTTTTAATTTTATGCTGGACAGTTCTTGTCCTACCCGTCTTTCCTTGTCCGTCGTCAAAGACATCCTGATAATTGTGTATCAGCTGTCTCAGCTTTATCCTTTCACTGGGTTTCAAATCCTTTGGAGAAGTCGACAGAATATTCGTCAATTCATTGCTCACTTTCTTGGCCGGGACTGCAGACTCACGAATGCCTCTAATAATCGAGGAAAGAACAGTTTCCCAAAACGATTCCTTTCTTCAAATTCTCAGAGTAACCATTAACATTCAATACCCTTACAGGCACTTCTTTTCCGACACGTATTAATGTCTTCCCTACTACAACTCCTCAACCGACCTCTTTGTCATTAATTCTCGGCTCCAGAAGCATTGCATCGCTGAATTCCGGTATAAAAGCGAAGAGGTTAACATTACACGAATATTATTCTCTTTCGATCGATGCAACACGACTTCCTCTCCATTTACCCTCAATATTCCTTGTTGAAAATTTAGTTCAAATTCTTTTGAGTTCATAATGTTCATGCCTACATTAACTTTATAACAATATCTGCTACTAATGCTCGATGTTTAAATTTCTTGTTTCCTATGACCATCGTGATGTCCACTTCTCCACGAACAGTAGCAGTATCTCCTGTTACAGTACATAGTCGCCGATAATTGTCTTCGTCGCACCTGTATCCAGCAGCAGCACATGTAATTTTCCATTAATAAAGCCATCCACAAAAACACTGCTGGACTGGTGTAGAAGAGATGCGACACGTTCAATATCTTCTGGGGCATGCTGGTTACAGGTCGAAGGTGCCCCCTTTTTCTCGACCCTACCTAGTTTTCCGACTGAGACGAAGTCGGCTCCACCTGTCTTCTTCTACAACGTATAGCTAGCTAGCTTTCCACATCTTCAACACCGGATTTCCTTTTTCTCTTTAAAAATTCGCCTGATTGCTTCAATTATACCGGGTTCCTCCTCCTTCTTTTCCTCGACTCTCCTATTTCTAGGCTGGCTCCTGCAGCTCTGCTTTGCCGCCTCGAATTTCAAAGCTCGGGCCAATGCATCAACCAGTTGGCTCGGACGAGCCAGTGTTAGAGCCTGTCTTGTTTGTCTCGAAGTCCATCCAAAAAGGCTTGAACCGCTAATCGTTCCATAACGGTCGTTATGTTGCTGGTTATGCTAGCCGGACCAAGCGTGCAATATCAGCCTCGATTTCCTGTAAAGTCTCGTTTGATTTCTGGCAGCGGTTCTTTAGTTGGGAATAGTACACATGTTCCAGATGTGTCTAGCCATATCGCAGTTCCAGATGTTTCACCAACGCTTCGTAATCTTCTTGTTCGTTGGGAGAAAGTGTTTGCAAGATGTCCGTTGCATCTCCACGTAAAGCAAGAGTCAATGTTGTAGCTTTTTCTTCTGGTAGCCAGCCATTTGCTTTTGCTGCTGCCTCAAACTGAAAGATGTAATTTGTCCAAGAAGTTTTTCTATTGAACTGAGATGGTTTCATCCGAACTCCGGCACTGCTCCTTGTTCTGCCAGCATCATGGGTAAATTAACAGCTGTTAATTTACTATTTATTTCTTTTATTTTGAACTCCAATTTATCATCCAATTCCATCCTTACGTCATTCAATTTCATCCTCACTACATTTTCTGTTGCAAATAATCCTTTAAATCGTTGCATTTTAAAAAATCTTCTGTTGTAAATCAATTTTCAAATCGATAGAATTTTCCACCATTTTCTGTTTTAAATCGAATTTTGAAATTTTCTAGCATTTTATGTTGTAACTCGTTAGAATTTTCTAGCATTCTCTAAATCGTTTAAATTTTGCAACATTAAATGCGTATCTGGATTCTCACCCTCCTGTTTCAACGCTTCTTGAAGCTCTCTTTTTCAGTTATATCACATTCCCTTTCTTCCAGCTCCCGCTTAAGGTCCGCCACTTTTAAGTCCATTAACGAAACCATTTTCGCGAAGTTTTACACTAACCCCACACCTGACACCAATTGTAACGTTTTTTACTGTTCGTAGTGTGAATTAAAACACGAACTGGTTGATTAACGAACTAAACGATTTATTTTTATAACTTATTTACACTAAGAAACTACTACTACTAATTATTTATATGTCACTACTGTAAAAGAGTCTATTTGCACTTATATTTTATTTATTTCTTCGCGAGTACCAAAACTCAACTTACTGCTCCATGCTGCGCTGTTCCTTATATATTCAGTCCCTAGCCTCTAATTTTTTTGTATTAGATTTGCTGACATGGGGTTGGAGTTTTTGGATTATTAAAACATTGTTTAATAAATTTAATTTTTTAAAGGTTTTTCAACAAATAGCTTGAGAAAAAACAATTTCTTCAACTTCAAACATGTTTGCACAATAATAACTTTTTATTATAAATGTAAAACCCTGTATGTTTTAACATAATCAAATAGAAAATTAAAGAATCTTTCGATAGGTATTATAATAACTGTTTCCTAGTTAAAATTTCAGAGACATTTAACAATTTCTAATATTTTCAATACTATTTTGTATCAACAAACCTGTGAAAGTCTAAATGTGGGTTAATGTGACAGTATCCATGGTTACCACTTAATCTGTTGAAAAATTAATAACTAAAAATATTGACTTTAGGTATAGGATGGTATAGCCATTTTTCTAAGAATTATATGTAGAATTAAAAAATGTAAATATATATGAGGTGTCCTGTTTAAAACAACAAAGTTAAAGACAATTTCGGTAAAACAAGAAGTATTATTTTGTTCAAAATAGAAAAAGAAAAAAATCTAAATCAAATAGTTTACGCTATTAAAATTTTAAATCGATGTCTTTTGCGATTCCCTAGTAACTTCTAAAGGACTACATATGTGAAACACCCTGTATATTAAACGTCATTAATGTGTTATGCTATACTTAATTATTAATAAAAGATACAACAATATTTGTATAAAAATGACAAATTATACTAAACTAAACATTTATGAATACTGCTACTGCCAATTCAAAATTGATCCTGGCCACAGAAACATCATTTGCATAAAAAAGTTAATATATCAAATAATATTCAAATATCAATACTTTAACGTGTTATACTTAAATTTATAAAATAATGTTGCTTCTTCGAATATTTACCCTTTAAAAATTGTTAAATTTTAAATTAAATTATCACCAGCGCCCCCTGTACGTTAAAATCTAAACAAATTGTTTTCATAAATTAATTGTCATTATCCAAATTTCAAGTCGATACGTTTTGAAACAAAAAAATTATAAAAAAATTAAATTTCTTCATTTTTAACACAGTGAAGAAAAAAAATAAAAATAAAAACGAAGTTGTCAATGGACAAGATTTTTTTGTGAAAAAAGTACTGCATTTAGATGTAGAAATAAGGTAAAAAAGTTTCAATAGATTTCTTGACCGTTCCATCCTTCGCGAAACCGTAGTTAAGGGGAATAGAGTCCAAATAATGCGAGCTACTAGCAACGATACAAGTTAATACAAGAGAGCAAAATGACAATTTTGACAAAACACAAATTTCATAGATTAATAAATTTCGAACAAATATTCAATAATTCCAAATCCGATGAAAGGACCAAAATGTTGGTCGGTTTAAAGTGAACTGTATATTTTTATCCCCTGATTCCTTTGAATAATTGCACGCAATATATAACTTGTCTCTTTTTTATTAAAAATATTAACGTGGGATTGTCAGACCCAATCAATTGAAGCCTTTTTCAAATTATTTAAATTCTTCCAACTTATCGTCAATTCTTCCAATCTTACAATTCTTTTTCGACAGACATTTTTCTTTCTTTCTTTCTTATCTATTATTTTTTGACTGATAACCTCTGCCCTCGCGATCTCAATTTTTTATCAAAAAAACTACAATTGTCAAATTGCTCAACAATACTTAATTCTATCAATTAAAACTATAATTTGTTAACACGAAACAACTTACTTAATGTTATTTGTAATAACTGGATTAATATTATTTAGACCTAAAAGATTTTGTATTATTTTAAGAGTTTCTATTGGTGGCACAGTAGGAAATAAATTTGTAATATCCAACGAAATAAATTAGGCATTGTCTGGTAATATTTTAATTAAATTACACTGTGCGACAAATTTTGACCTTACAATTTGAACTGGGATGAAATGTAGAAAAATCGAATCTATGCAACCCCCAAAACTAATCTTTAAAGGGGTTTTGCTAGTTTAGCTCGAATAATGGAGATATACAGGGTGTTTCTTTTAACTTGAGACAGCTCAATATCTCGAGAAATATGCATTTCACGGAAAAATGTCTTAAATAAAAGGTTAATGTGAACAAAGGGGACATTATTTGGTGCTACCGCTAGCCACCCCCTACCCCTCCTTAAGGGTGAAACGGGGGGTAACTTTGGAAAGTCAAATGGAATGACCCGATTTTTTTCACAGAGTTTGGTAGTACATAAAAAAATGAATAACTTTTATTTGAAAGTTTTTTTCAATTTATCAACAGATGTAATGTAATGTAATTCAAAATTTAAGAAAAAGGGGTTTCCTTGTAAAATGTATTATTTGAAACGTTTGAAAAACAAAAATTAACATTAACAACAATAGTCGGCTATGAAAACAATTTATAACAAATGTTCGTTTTAGTTAGTTAGTTTTAAATAAAAGTTATTTATTTTTTTATGTACTACCAAACTCTGTGAAAAAAATCGGGTCATTCCATTTGACTTTCCAAAGTTACCCCCCGTTTCACCCTTAAGGAGGGGTAGGGGGTGGCTAGCGGTAGCACCAAATAATGTCCCCTTTAGTCACATTAACCTTTTATTTAAGACATTTTTCCGTGAAATGCGTATTTCTCGAGATATTAAGCTGTCTCAAGTTAAAAGAAACACCCTGTATATCTCCATTATTCGAGCTAAACTGGTAAAACCCCTTAAAGGATTTGTTTTGGGGGTTGCCTAGATTCGATTTTTTCAGATTTGATCCCAGTTCATTTTTTGTGTTGCACAGTGTTATATGAGCTTTTCATAGTAAACATCGGTATAAAATTGCAAAATTTTGTGGTAATTGAATTAATACGTTTCTTGAATATTTAAGAAGACGCTGCTGTATAAAATGATACTACCCCAAGTAATACATGTGATTGTTGGCTTTTACCTAAATATTATATCAAAGCTTTATCACACTCTTTGAAAAGATGTTTGGGTTTGTGGGAGTTATCACAAAGGGTTATTGTTCTTAGAACCATATAACTATAATAAAAAGATTTATAAGACACAACAAAACCTACTTTTAAAACCATAACGACTATTACAGTTTTAACTTTGCTTTGTTATGGGATGTCATTTATACCATTATAAATCCATATTTACTTAAGAGACCCTTAAAGCCTATTTAGCTTTATGGCAGTATACTGGTTTTAAGGGTTCTTAAAAAGTATGTTTTATGGAAGCAGTTAAAACCAAATTTCTTAAGGAAACTGTCCTAAGACTTTTTGCTTAATTTTAAGAGATTTTACAGCTAATAATCTGCTTTATTATATTTCTGTGTACTAGCTTCTTGAAAGCAGTTTGTCTTAATGGCAATACATTAAAAGTAATTTTAGTTTTAAAAGCAAATAACGACATCACGCGCCGCTATATAGGTAGTGTCGTATTCAGGTTAATTTAATTAGCACATGCAAGATGTTATCAAGATTCGACAAGTGGGTTAAAGTAAAAAAACAAAAAGTACAAATAGCTTTAAGACGTAATTTTAAAAGGGGCCCTATCGATGCCGTTTCAGCAATAATAAAACCTAAACCGGAGGGCTATGGCGAACGGCAGCTTTTCAGCGGAGAGATTGGTCGATGGGCAAATGTTGTTTTTCAATACTTACGTGTATACAAATATATTAACTAAATTTAAATAAAGGCAAATTAAAATTGGGCGCCAGTGTATTATTATGGTCAGTTCTTAAAATCCAAGTAAGTCAGACACAATCTTACTAAAAATTAAGGGTGGTTATTAAAAGTCAAGTTTAAAAAATATAAATCAGTTATATTTATTACACCGATGTTGCAGTGATCACTTTTCATGTAATATTAAATATTTGTTTGATCTATAATTTTGGTGCACCCTTATATGGCCATATATGGTCTGAAGACTAAATTAACTGACAAAATATTATCGATGATACAAAAAAAATATATTTAAAATGACTACAATTTAAAAGTTGAAGACTATGTCGAACTCTCCACTCAAAAATACACAAACGTATAGGGAGTGTAGTGCACGTTAACATTAATATTCAAAATTTGGTACGACCTGATCGTAGTTGGGGCCCTGGTAGATTGTGTCTCCGAATGGTTTGTCTCCTACTATGTCAGATTATACAGGATGGCTTTTCAATAACGTAATAACTTTCAATTATCCAAAACAAGTTCAGAGTCTTACAAAAAAAACTCTAACATAAAAACTATACTCCATCTTAAAAACCCCTTGTTTAAAGGAGTTTTTATAACTATACAACGTCAGGACTGGATAAAAACCAAAAATGAGGGAATAATACTAACCCACGGGCAGAAAGACCACGGTCGATAGCCTGTTGGGAAACCAATAAAGATGTTTATTATTATTATTATTACTAACCCAGAGCTCATCGTACCACACGACACACTTAATGCTATAACCGGCCCTGAGCCATTCAACCAGGATAATTACTACTCATCTTTGGAATTCTATCCAAATTTTAAGCCAACGCTTACCCCCAACTAAACGGCTTCAGTGTTAAAACGGAAAAGGCCTACGTAGAACCTGTTAAGTGCGTAGAAGATTATTTAAACAAAAAAACACAGTGTTGCCAATGTTATAGTTATAAAAGTTATAAAAGAGTGTTCGTGGTTGCATACTATCAAAACACGGTAATAAACAAAAGAATAAAAATAATTAAATTCTTTTGGAAAGAGGCAACTAAACAAATATCATTATTAAAAATTAGTCAAACTAAAAATAAACCACTTAACAGTTCACATCTATACTGTTCTAGATGTACAAAAACTAATAAAATAAAATCAATGGGTAACTGTCAAAAAAGGTTTTAAACATAATATTAACACATAAATTATACATAAACATTTAGAAAGCATAGGGGAAGAACAAGATCTAGCAATAAACAAAATTAAAACCCGTAAAAAACTAAAAACATTATTATTAGAAATATTTATTAATCGATTCCCTACCGAGCGTGGAATCATAGCAATTATAATAGTATACTCCGGATAATTTATTGAGTGGTGCTAATTATTAATTAATTTTTAGAAACTTAGAAAAGTAACTTTTAATTAAAAACTGAAGTTTACATTCAAAAGTCGTTCTAATGAAGTTAGTACGCTTACCTTATTCAAACCCTATAAATGATCACTTTCGCTTAAAAATACATTTGGGTAATTTGGGTACCTGCAAAAAAACTTGTATCAAAATTATATAAGAAAATTAACCCCCAGAAAATTTAAAAACATACCAGTAAAATATTTTCTGTCTCGCCTGTCTAGACCCCAGTCAGCATCTGCAAACCCAATCAAACCCGAATTTTTTTTGGAAAATTTTATGGAAAAGTATTTAGTTCCCTTTAAATATTTAAATAAACGCTTTGCACACTGCCAGTGCAACTTGGTATAAGAACCATTGTATTGACTTCCAATGAGTTACTGGTAAGGAATTTCTGGATCACAAGTCTCACCCTCAACATTGCTCAAGTTGATAATGCTATGAAGTGAAGAACAAACAATCTTACTATCTATTATGCCAAAACGCCTTAATAAATCATCTATATACAGTTCTTGATCAATTGTTGTATAATTTCTATCATAATCTTGCTTAATTCTTACCCCTAAGCATTGTTTAGCCTCCCCAAGATTTTTTATTTTAAATTTAGAACTCAAATAACCCTTAAGGAAAATGATTTCTTTGGGATCAGCTAAGAAACAGAAAAAATCATCTACATAAAGAGCAACTATGGTTAAGAGATTCCCTTCATAACTCTCTTCACATATAAACAAGGCTCAAACTTAGATTTGTTATACCCAATTCCTACTTGACTAAACTTTGTCAACCTTTTGGTTCCATGCACGGAATGACTGCTTTAGCCCATAAATAGCTATTTTTACTTTATAAACTTTATTTTTATTACTTTTTAATATAAATCCCTCTGGCTGTTGTATAAAAAAAATTTCCCTTAACACCCCATTCAAAAAAGCAGTTTTAAAATCTAAATGTAAAATCCTTAAATCTAACTTTTAAAACTGCTAACCCTATCAACAATCTAAAAGGTTTAATGTATCACCACTGGGGCAAAGGTTTTAACATAATCAACACCCTCTTTCTGAGTATAAACTTTTGCCACCAAACGAACCCTTTATCTACTTTTGTTGTCACTGTCACTTTTTACTTTAACCACATACACTGTACAACTGTTTCAGCCTCTGGTGGATTGACAAGCTCCCACTTTTTATTCTCACTGAATGAATTGATTTCTTCTATCATAGCCTGTCTCCACTCCTGTCCATCTGGCCTTGAAAGTGCCTCTACTACTGTCCTTGGAATATTTAAAGAATCTTGTTTTTCTCATTCTTCATTGCTAGCACCGAAGTAAGAAACAAACTCAGCATAGTTTTTCTTCTTGATCTCTCTTTGTGATTTAGATTTATCATTTTCTTTTCCCACTAAATCTAAATCATACATTGTGTTTTACTGACTAATGTCAATTTTTTAAATTTTATTTTATGTTTTCAAACTAAAAAATTAGTTTTTAACTTTTCCTTTAAATTTAAAATGTATTTTATACAGTTTTTCTGGATTTTCTTTATACATTTTCCAAACTTGTATAGATAGGCATATATTTTATAATATTTATATATACCTACTTATAATATTAATTTTGAAAATAGCTTTTAATGTATGTGATAACTGTTTTTGATCTAAATACAATTAATTGTTTGCAATCATTAGCAGAGCTTTTTGTCATGAGAAACAATGCCACCTTCGATAAACAACTAATTAGCGTCAATGCTGGTGGTATTTGCGGTAATTAGTAAGCAGAAATATTTAAAAATAGGATGGAAACAATTGTTTATATAAAAGAAAAAATTGTATTTAACATTTATTATATCGAATAAATACCAAATTTTAATTTATAATGGTAAGAATCAGCTAGGCTGATTATTTTTCTATAAATATTCTGGCATATTTTTAAACAAAAAAATATATTTTTGTGTTTGATGAGATTAAATAATTATAAAAATGTATATTTATTGATATGTATCTGACTTTACAGTATTAAAAAAATACAATATAGAAAGAAAATAAGCTCGATAAAAAACAAATTTTTCGATTTTCAAAATAAACATTTGAATAATTTTTGTAAAAAAAATTAATTTCCTACAACTTTTGTCCTTTTTTCAGCCAGAAGAGCCATTTTCTCAATATTTTCAAAAATATGAGAAAAAAGCCGAAAAAATGACTTACAGACCATACAATTAATATGAGTCAAGTTATAATAAAGAGGGTCACAAAAAAGAATGTCTCAAGTTAAAACTAACATAAAAACTAAAACACTGACAGTGACAATGTCAACCATATAATTAAGGTCATTTTACACTATGATTTTATATAGAATTTCTCTGATTAAGCTGCACATTATAGTCCTCCCACCTCTAATTCTAATTAAAAACTTAAAATAAATTTATTTTATTAATTAATAAATTTATTTTATTAATTAATTAACTAATTAATGGTGCGTCTAATTTAAAAACGGGAAATACTATTCAACTTAGAATCCCATCCTCTATCTGCCCATTTTCTGTTTTCCTTGACTTTTGAGACACCCTGTATATGAAAATCATGATCCGCCCTTATCCAGAGCCTTTAGGAACTGCTTAATGAGACCTAGCTTGATATACAGTGGAGTAAAGATGATGTTCTCTTATTGATGTTCATGATACTTTATCTTTTTTAAGACCAAAGCTATATTATATTCTTCTTTCATATTTGTTCCCTAGTTACATCACATGGTAAATTGGAAATTCAATCCAGCAGTTTATTATTTCTGTTTAGTAAGTTGTTATACTGAGCGAACAAATTTATTTGTATAAAATTTGTAATCATGCGGGTTTTAAAGTTATTTAGATTACGATATACAAAGAAGCATTTAAATCCCCCAGTATAACCACATTTACAAAATTAACAACAGTAGACTCAAATAATTCAAAAAATGAGTCAAATTAGATATTTTGGTGTACCCCCCCAGACCAGGCAGTTAGTATTACTTACTCCAAATATTTGGGATTACTGTATGGAGTTCGGGAGTTGTTATTTTGCTGCAGGAGCCTACGTCTTGGTCTACGTTTTTGTTCGTGTCCGTGTCCAAGTAGGATTGTTCCTGCACATGTGTCTTCAGTCTTGAGGCCGAAAACCATCAATAGATAGTTTAGTAGTTGGATATGTAACTTGTAGCTTTTGATGTTTTTTTTTATTATTATTATTCTGTTATAGTCTAATGTGTTTACAAATCCAATAGAGTTTGATTAGTATTCTGTTTTTATGTTTGGGTTTTCTTGATTTATTGAGTGTTAGTTTGTGTTCTAAGTGTCAAATGTTTATTATTGGTCTCGTTTCGGTTAAAATTAACATTGTTTTGTTGGGGCCGTTCTTTACGTTACTGGGTTTCATGCCGTACACATTTGTTGTTGATAGATTTATTGTTCTACACCGCGATAGGTTCGAATGGGAAGTTTTTTTTTTGTTTTTTGTCTTTTTGCTTTATTATTTTATAGTGTTTGGTTAGTATTGTCTTTGTAATGTTTCTATTGTTACTGATGTTTATTGTTTTTTTTTTCTAGAGTTTAAGCAGTGTGCCTTTCTTAGGATTTTAAAGGTATCTGTCGTGTTTAATTTTGCAAATTATGTGTTAGGTCATGCATATGCTTGAGGATACTTATCAATTTTTTGCGGATGGCCTCTTCCCCTTCTGTTCGACCTCTTTTGTTTGTCTAGTACCACCCAGAAGCTGAAAATTGTCTTATCACTTAACACTTCACTCTTTATTGACCGTTACACTATATTAGTTTGCACTTTTACGTTTTGCCTTGTCAAGTGCTAAAACGCGACTGAAAAAAATAATATTTTATTAATATTACTAATAATTAATTTTAACATTATTATTTAATTAGAGATATTTAAATGAATATGTAATAATGTCATTTTGAGGCCCGAAGAACACCTCTGGATTTTTTTTTGTGGGGATATATGAAGGGCGTCGTTAACAAAACCTTGCTCGAGGATCAGCTCGACACTCTGGAGCGGATTCAATTGTCGCAAGCCAACATTACACCAGAAATGCTGTAGGACGTCAGAACGAACAACATTAAACGTTCTGAAATGTGCTTTCAGAGAAATGGAGGGACCTTTGAGCATCTCATGAGATAAAGTCCGCCCGAAGTCTATTTAAAAAACGGCCCTTTTAAAGTAGGTTTCATATAGATGCGAAATCCGAATTGCAAAATACGAATATTCGCATTTCGCAACTCCTATTTCAAATTAGATGCGAATTATTTTAGGGACATTATTTTCTCACTAGGCGATATTTTCCATGCTATTTTAGGTACTAAAATAGTTAAGTTACTTAAAGTCTAAACAAAAAAAAAACTTCAAATACCTACTTAAATGTAAATATTTAAACAGTTCGAATAAGACTCAACAAAACAAACACTACGATACAAACGAAATAAACATAAATGGCGTGCATTGCGCACCACGCCAAATTAGTGCGATTTTGGCAAAAAAATTCGATTAATCTCAAAATTCCCGCCCCTAAAATCAAATTTTGCGAATTCGCAGGATCTGTCGAAACGTCGAAACGTCGAAACGCTTTTCCCGCCAAATCAAATGGACCAATGGCAGCATTTTCCGCATTTCGCATCTATATTAAACGGGCTTAAGGGTCACCAATTTTCCCTAAAAAAAGAATGTTTCAAGGTAAAACTAACCTAAAAACTAAATCACTGACAGTAAAAATGTCAAGTTGACATTTTTTACACTACAATTTTTAAGATTAAGCTGCACATTATAGTTCTTCCACCTCTAATCATTCTGATAAAACACGCCTGTTGTTTTGTACAACTTCTTAGAAAATAATGGACTGTATGTTGGTTTTCTTTATTTACGTTGTTTCACTATTGTTAAATAATTAGACCTTTTTGCGTTAAATTATTGGCATTTATTGTAGAAGGTTACACAAAGAGTTGTCATTACAATTGATTACACATTGCCTTCTCCTCCTTAACGACCTAGATTTTCTGCCTTTAAGGGAGGGGAGAATTCGCACAATGTGGTCGACGTAAGAGTTTTCTAACAGTTCCCCCGCCCTTGAAAGGCTGTACTTTCAAAGATATCAAATGTAAACTATCCATAACATATAAGCATATTCTAAATAATTATTTCAAAACAAAAATAAATAATTTTTTTTACTAAATGTCAACTGTTCTGATAAAAATACACAGCAGAAATGTAACAAAAAGTCTACGCGCACTACACATCACTATCCAGCGGTGGTAGCGGACATAATTTTGCGAAGGAACGTTTTATTGTTCCGTGGGAGGTCTTTATGGTTGCTATTCTTGCCACGCCATCAGCGCCTGGATGTAAAGCAAAGATGTGTCCGAGATTCCATTTCAATGGGGGCTGTTGTACGGTTTTGACCATTTTTGTTTTTGCTGTAGTTCGGAGATGTATTCAAGTGACCATCTGGCCCAAAAATGCTGTTTAAGTTGTTGCACTTGTTGGTAGTGGTCTAATCGGTTGCTTGGGATTGATAGTAAATCTGGATCCGCTGCCGAAGTCATAGGGCTTCCAATCAGAAAATGAGAGGGGAAATCAGTCTCGAGTTTAACACTGCTTTGATTTCTGCAAGTATAGTGGTCAAGCTTTCGTAAGTTAAGGCGACGTTACCGGCTACTCTTTTCAAATGGCGTTTGATGGGTTTTACATCTGCCTCCCACAAACCTCCAAAGTGGGGAGAGTGGGCTGTAATAAATGACCATGTTATACCCTCACTTTTAATAGTACTAGATATATACATGTGGTTAGACCCAATTGCTTTAATTCAGAGCTAGATCCAGTAAAATTGGTACCGTTGTTCGAATACATGTGAGACGGTTTACCTCGCCTTGCGATGAAGCGTCGCAGTGCCGCTATGAATGTGTCCTTGGTGAAATCAGACACGAGTTCTAAGTGTACAGCCTGTGTCACAAAACAAATAAAAAAAGATACGTATGCCTTTCCAACTCTAGCGCTGCAATAGTCCACTCCGGTATTAAAAAACGGGGGAGCGGGACTAACTCGACTTTTGGGGAGGTTGCCCATGATAGGAGCAACTTGTTGCACTGAAACACTATTTTTCGAGCTAAGTCTCGAGCAGACAAAAGCCAGAAACGGTGCTTTGCAGGGAGTAGGATCGGGTGTTTTTTCTGATAACTAAAATTTGATTGACTAAGCGGACCGCCCACTTTGATAATATTATTTTCATCCAGAAAGGGAATAAGTTTGACGATTTGACCTTTCTTTATAGTATTTTTATTCATAAGGGTATCGATCTCATTTCCAAACGAACCTATCTGTGAAAGTTTTGCGAGTTTTAAAAGGGCTCATGTTAATTCAATGTGACTAATAGGACCGACTTCCTTTTAGACCCCTTTTTGGAACAATTATTTTTGAATATAAGACAATACGCGACTACTTTTTCTATTTTGGATAAGTTTACAATTTTCCGCATTTTCGGGAGTTCGTTTTAAATTAATGGTAAACCAGGCCAAGTGGGTGAGGGTGAGCCATTTAGGCCCAACCCAATACACATCTAAAAAGCACAAAGCTGTTGGGACATGTCTCCAGTTGTCAATATCGGACTGCTCCTAAATTCTGGCCACCCTGTTGGCTACAAATGGCTGAAGAAGGCTTGTAGAAGTCTTTAGCCATCCAAAAACCACCGTAGAGTCGCACCAATAAAATGTTCCTTTTTAGGCAAATCTAAACTATTCTCGACTTTAGTCATTAACTGAACCAAGAGGAGTGCTGCCATTAGCTCCAAACGCGGTATTGTCTGGGTTTTGAGGGGAGCGACCTTTGATTTTGCGGAGATTAACGAAACCCTATAGCTGCCATCTGAAGGTTGAGACCTAAGATACATACACGCTCCAAACGCTCGCATTGATGAATCAGAATAGCCGTGTAGTTCTAAATTGCTTCCATTGGGGCAGGTAATTTGATGATCTATGTTTAGATTATTGAAGGCACTGAATTCATTTCGGAGTTGCAGCCATCGAGGAAGACTTTCTTCCCACCATACTTTCTGAGACCATAAATCTTGAAGTAAGATTTTTGTGAGGATAGTTGAACCATCAAGCAGCCCCAGAGGGTCAAATATCTGACAATATTCCGACAAAATAGTCCGCTTGTTTAGAAAAGCTGTCGTTAATGCTATACCATAAAGAATCCAAGCGAGCTTTCCACATAAGACCTAAAGTTTTTGTGTTCTCGTGCGCTCCGAAATCCAGAGTATGCATTTTATCCTGGGAAGAGCTTATGCCTGCTAATATTTCTGACGAATTGGAAACCCATTTACGCAACTAAACCCATAACCTTCTAAAACGTGAGAGACTGAATTTGCAATGAATATTGTCTTGTCAATGGTGTCCGCACCACTTAGAAAATCATCTACGTAGAAATGATTCTTAATTATATGGGAAATCAACGGCATGTCATTGGAGCAATCTATACCGGTTCGGATAGCCAAAAAGGCGGAAGATGAACAACCGTACTTGATTGTAGATAGCTTGTAAGTATCTATGGGGCAATCGGGTAATTCTCGCCACAAAATTCTTTGTAGGGAACATTTTCTCAATGTCACTAGCTATAAAATGGATTAAGGCAGAGAACAATTCAGGCTGAATTATGGGACCGACCATTTGTAAATCGTTAAATGAATATCCAGAACTAGATACACAAGAGGCGTCAAACACAACACGCAATTTTGTGCTAGGACTATTCTCCTTTAATACACAGGTAAAAAATTTACTACCTTAGCACTGTTCTCGGGTACCCTGTACAATGTACATGTGCCCCAAAGAAATGTATTCGTTCATTAATTGGACTTATGCAGTTTTGAAAGTAGAATTACTTCTAAACTTTCGTTCCAACGAGAGGAGGCGCTTTTTGGCAATATCATATGTGTCGCCCAACAAATCAGGGCTCTCCTTCACAGGTATTGTAACTATAAATTGAAAAGTTGCAATACACCGCACGAGCGTTTCTAATCGAAACGCTGCCAGAAATGATCCAACCGAATTTATTTTTCTGTAAAACTGCTCCATGGTTGTCAAGTTTAATTTGGTCTACGCACATGACCTACCAAAAATGACCCGCGCCTAAAAGTATATCTATTTTATCAGGTCGATAAAAATAAGGATCCGCTAATTGGATATTTTCTGGTATAACTAAAGAGTTTTTGTCAAGTTCCAAGTTAGGTAAAGGACCGGTAATTTCGGGTATAACTAGGCATGATACCTTTTTTATAAAATTGCTATATTTTGATTGTGTATGTATATCAGTTTTTTATTTACACTAGACTGCGTTTGTTTCAAACCAAAAACTTTATTTCGATGTTGGATAAGTGTAAGCTTAAATTGTTCACTCGAAACTGGCGTAGTTCCTGAGCTATGGAAAGAGGCAAAAGTTATCCCTATACCTAAAACAAACAAGGCCAATAACTATATTACCTATTGCTTCAAAAATATTAGAAAAAATTGTTCACAACCAAGTAATGCACTGCTGAAAAAAATATTCTACCAACGATACAATCAGGTTTCAGGCAGAAATGCAGTACGAATACAACATTATTAAAAATCACAAACGACATTACTAGAGCAATTGACCACTCCCAGGTAACTTTATTGGTTTTATTAGATTATAGTAAAGCCTTTGATGTGATAAATCATGAACTCCTATTGGCTAAACTAAAATATTACTGTTTTGATGCATCTGTTATTAACTGGCTTTCAAACTACCTTACTGATCGCAAACAATGTGTTGAGCTAAACAATGAGTTGTCAAATTTGTCGTGCATTACCAAAGGAGTACCGCAAGGAAGCATTCTTGGCCCTCTTCTTTTTACAATATTTACAGCAGACCTTTGCGAAATAGTATCATCTAGCGCCATTCATCAATATGCTGATGATACTCAGCTATACATCTCATGCTCCCCACTAGACATAAATTCAGCAATCCAGAGAATCAATAAAGACCTTGTGTGTGTTAGTGAGTGGTCCGAGTGCAATGGCCTTTTTTTAAATTCAAAAAAATCAGTGGCGATATGCATAGGTTCTAACCTTTTACAATCCAAAGCTTTAAGTTATAAAACCTGTGATATTAAGTTAAATGAATCTGTGATAAAATTCGAAGAATATGTAAAAAACTTAGGTCTTTTAGTAGATAAAAACCTTATTTTTGATAAACATATTTGTAAATTAGTAAAAAATGCTTACATTAAACTAAAGTCAATATATAGCTTTAAGTACTTTCTAAATAATAATGTTAAATGGAATTTGTCTAAAACTCTAGTTTTAAGTCCTCTAAATTACTGTTCTTCAGTTTATTATTTTTACACTAATTTATACTATAAGGAAAGGCTACAAAAACGTCAAAATTCTTGTTTAAGATACTCGTTTAATGTAAACTACCGTGAACATGTTACGCCTATTTATGTGTCAAAAAATTTTCTTAAATGTAATTCCACTTTTTTGTTACAGTATTCTTGTCTAGTGTTTAATGTCCTAAAATTTAAAAATCCACAATACCTCTACAATTTGCTGTGTAGACTTTGTGAAACTCACAACCGAAATACTCGAAATAAAAATAATTTTTCCATCCAAATTCATAAAACTTCTAAATATGAATGTTGTTTTGAATATTTGGCGCCAACTATTATAAATAGATTTTTTGAAATATTTAATTCTACCAACAATATCGTTACTTTTAAATCATCCCTTAAATGTTTTTTGCTAAAATATCACAATTCATAATTTATGTTTAGTAATTAGTATACCTTGTATTATATTGTCTTTTTTTTATATTAATATTTTATATTGTTTTTTGTAGGTTTGAGTGGTAGAACAGCATGTTGCTGAACTCACACCATTTGTAAAATGTATTTTTGCTGTTTTACAATAAAGCTTATTATTATTATTATTATTATTATTATCATAATTCACTGCTTAACACATCACTAGTTAGCAAAGTTTCCACAAATGCAATACAGTCGTAATCCAAATCAGAAACTGCGGAAAACACCAAATCAGTTTTTGAGTTGCGACCTATCACATTTTGAAAACATATAGTAAAAGCATCCGTATCTATTCTGTTGGGCATTGCTAGTTCAAATTCACAATTTGTGGAGTTCATCAATCATTAATAAAAATATTTTGTATTGTTAATGAAATTATACTTCCTTGCTTAAATTTTTTTTATATTGCTACTAGTTTCGGTCTAGGACTATTTTCAGGCAAACTACAAATTATACATATGTTAAAATAATTGTTTTGATTTGAAAAGTTAGTTTATAATTATGTCATTCTAAAAATCAAACTTATTAAAATAAAACAATATACAATATATATTAACATACATATTAGGGCTACTTACATTTCCAAAAGTTAAAACATTGGTTAAAATCAATAAATAACGTAAATAACATAAATTTTCTTTTTAGACAAAGATTACAATAATATATAGTTTAAAACAAATGCATGAATTGTAGGTTGCAGTCTTATAATTGCTTTTTCTAAATAATTTGTGGAGTCTTTTCCGTTCTTGAGATGATTAATTATATTTTCTTTTTGTGATGTGGCATAGCTTATGTCTTATTTTGTTATTTATTTCTCCTTGGTATGAGAGTTTTCTATAATTATTTTCTTTAGTTTTATCTGTTTTTGGTAGAAGATGTGCATTTAGAAATCTCTTTTCTTATTTTTTTATCATTTTTTCGATGATTGATTTGGGGAAGTTGTTTTCATAAGCAAATTGTTTGATAATATTAAATTCGTTTTCTTTATCTTCAAGTTCATTGGAGTGTCTAAGGCTAGGTGTATAAAATTTTGATAGTTTGTGCTTGTAGAGATGGTGTGAATAAAATGGTATAAGTGCGGATGTGGTGGTTGGTTTTCTGTAAATTTTAAATTGAAAATGTTGTTCTTTTCTTGTTATTGCTAAATATAAAAAATTGATTGAGTTTTTACTTTTTATTTCTATTGTAAGCTTAATGTTTTTATGTAGATTATTGATTTACTCGTAAAATGTTTTTAATAGATCTATGTTACTGTCGCAAATTAGAATAATGTCATCTACATATCTCTTCCAAAATTTAATATGTTTGACAACTTCGTGTTTGCTGTTAAAAATCCACTGTTAATAAAATTTAAAATTAAGCAAGAAAGTATAATTTCATTAACAATACAAGTTGTATTATACAACATACATAAGATGGACTATCAAAAATTAATGAAATAAAAATATTATTACAATAAGGGCTCTAGATTTGAACCTTAAAAACTTTGGAAGTTTACACAAAGAAATCAGCTAAAATATTAATAATAATAGTTATAATAAAAACAATTAAATAAAAAATACGGTTTTTAAATTTAAAAAAAAATTGGTTATAAGCAAACTTTTAGGAATTTTAAAGTTTATTCTGGTAAATGGTACTCTTAAATTATTTATGTTGTTACGGATCAAAACTTACCGAGTTTGATTTTGATTTTTAAGGGGTTACATACAAAGATAATGCATAGATTGGAAATATTGTAGCTCTAGAGGGCAGTGCCCTCTAGAGCTACAATACCTAAACAATATCTAATTGTAAATTGCAGACATCTGTACAAACGCTATTTGCAAATGTGTTAATGGTTGTGAAATGTATTGTTGTTGGGTGGGGAAATGTCACCAATTTGTAAGTACGTATTGACTATCCTGCCGCCCTAAGCCAAAAAGGCGCATCTCATTATTATTAACTTATTCTCTTAGCAAAAAAGAAGCATTTTTACTATACCTACATACATTTTTAAGTACTATATATAGTATATAATTAAAGCACTTTAAAATTGCTAATTAAATTGAACGCATCTTAAGAAAAAAACAATAAAGCGCTATAATTTAATTTAAGTAAAAATGTTGAGTGTCTTCTTTTTGGCTTAGCCCGGAAGTATCGCTCTAGCGTAAAAATACTGTTTGTTAATTATGAATTATTTAGGATTGCTTGTTTAATGGTAATTTAGTCCAGGCCAAATTCAGGCTACTTATGGTTGTTCCAAAACCAAGTGCTGGCAAGATGGATTTTTCACGGTTGGTCCACACTCAAAAGCCTTGTACAAATTCCTATATGTTTATTTTGTTTAAAATCGTATAAGTAGCCTGGACTAAATTACCAAATTTTGCAATATTTTTCCTAGACCAAACCAATAGTCGAATGTCGGGACAGTATTATAATATTTAGCCAAGCCAAGAGAGGGCGCGGATATAATTTTTTGGCGTTAACGTTTTTGACCTTTTTGACGTTCAATTATATCCGTAGATATCGCATTTTTGTAAGATTTTGTGTATTTGTGTGTTTTTATTGTGTATTGTTTCTAAGGTTTGACTTATAATAATAATTTATAAAACACATTTGACCGAATCATAATCTTTCAGATGGTAGGTATGTATTGTTTAATAAAATTTATGGATTTAACAGTATTCTTCAATTTTAAAATATTGATTAATGAGACAATTACTTTTGGTAGACTATCATAAATAATAAAAACAATGTTTCTTACCATATATAATTGGTACTTTTGGGAATAAGTATGATAATGATTCAACGAGTTTTACAAATTAAAAAAATCACAGATTTTACAAATGAATACTAATACACTTGTTTTACATTTACATACATTTGTTTTCCTAATTGCTTTTACATAAATCTGCCAATTTCTTTAGTTTATAAAAGTTGCTTGAGAATTACTAAACAGCATAACCACAGAAGTACCTTATATACATGGTAGAAAACAAAGATATTGTTTTCGTTACTAATTACATTTAAAATCTAGCCACAAGTTAGATTTTAAATATAGCACCATTTAAGTAACCAATCAAATACGTTGATTTTCCACCAATTAAAAGCTATGTTGGCAACAGTTGCCTGTAAACACGTAATTTAATTTTTAGCCAAGTTCAGAGAGGGCGATTCATTTGGCTCCAAACTATATACTCTTTAAGATAATCATCTATTGGTTTGGTTTAGGATATTCCCCAAAAAAAAACATATTCATGTATACCAATTACGTATTTAATATGTACATGTAGATGTATGTATTTTATTTTATATTATATTATTACTAAAATAAATACATCTTGTTTTATTTAAAATACAGCAGTAAATACAATATATAAAGGCAACCCACAAAGCCTCAACATTCAATATATGTTACAAAAATCTACTTCAATTTTTGGCATTGCTAAGGTAATGTAGACCTAGATGGCGTCACCTTAATTCATTTACTTTAGTCTTTTGGTGCTTTTGTGCTGGGTCAAAAAATCGATTTTTTTTTATTAAATATTTTAACAACATATACTTTTAAGAATATGTACTCAAAATTTCATCAAAATCGGAACAGTACAACTTATTTTATAGCAATTTATAGCGCGGTACCTCACGAGCATTTAAAGGCAAATTGAATGAACTTAAAACGCGTTTATCTCGGAATCGTATTTTTTGAGTGCCTTTGCCGTGAGCACGATTTCTCGAAAACCAATTTACCCATCGATCTGAAATTTGAAAGTGTTGCTCCTAATTACAATAGCTTCTTCGTCAACGAGAGGTTTTCATTTGGACGAAAATTTCTATTTTTTTCGTCCAGAAAACTAAATTTTTTTACTTTCATAAATCGATTTTTTTGGGAAAATCAACGACATTTGCGTAAAAAGTTTTTTATGCAAAACTCTTCGTTCACGAAGGGGGTTTTACTAGTATGGATTTTTTTTTAATTAAGATCTATTAAGCGGTTTTCGATATTTCATGCTCACCTCAAACGCTTGAAAAAAAAAGGCGTTTCGGGGCAAGGGCCGTTTTTTTCCGCAATTTTCCATATTTTCGCATACAATTTTGTTTACAAATACTAAACAGAAACATATCCTATTCGATGCTCTATAGTTCGTTTCAATATAATTATTATTACATACCAAAAAAAATCACCAAAAATCGTTATTTTTTACGAGCTCATATGTATATAACCCCTTAAGTTGTTTCTGGTATTTTTGATCAGACAATTTAAACAAGCATTTAGTTTTAATTTAATTTATTTAATAATTAAGAATTAATAGTTAATTTAGTATAGGTTTTTTAATATTTTATTTTCTTGTCAATGAACAATTTAACTTACCTTTAATGTGGTTCTAGCTGTTGCTCAAATTCCGCCGTTACAGCCAGTTTTACCTAACTTTATTACAATTATTATAATATTTTTGTGAACACATGGCATATATCATTGGTATATACGTAGTTGCCAGATTAAAATAATTTCGTATAAAAAAAATAATAAATCCAAGCAAGCATTGACTGATACAAGATTTTATTTGGAGAATTGTCGTAAGATTATTAAGTGGATTATAAATAGGTACAGATTTTTGATAATTACCTACCGATTATTTTTTATGAAAGATTAATTATGGAATGGCGAGCGGAATGTTGAGTAACATTTGTTTGAACAATTTTGTTTAGAGAAAACCCTTGATAAGGGTTTTGTTGCAAGGTTCTTATGAACATTTACTATTAAAAAAATCAATACCAAGTGATAAGAACAATAGTAAGATTCATTTCATTCAGTTAAATTTATTTTTAAACTAATTTTAGTGAAAAATTTCGTATGTAAATTGAACGTGATCACGCAAGGTATTAATTTAAGGAAAAATATTATCTGTATAATTAGTAATTGTTTTTTTTTAAGTGTACGTTACTATATTCAATTACATATATTCCTGTTAATCATTGTTTAAGTAAAATCTTCCTAACATCGGGACACGGTGCAACCTCTGTGGCCAAAAGGTTGGTGGTGCCCATTTAAAAAAATATATTTTAACGTATTCCCCCTCTGGGAACAGTACCAGCGTTGCCAGATGATCAAAATGAAATTACCGTACCTGCTTGATAAAAATTACCGTATTTATGAAAAAATTACCGCACATTTGAAAAATTAAAATAAAATATTTAAAATATAAAAGCAACAAAATTAAAAAATATATTTTAATGAAAACTTAAAATAAATAAAAGTTAATTTAAATAAAAAACATTTAACAAAACAACTCAAAAATGCAGCCCATAATTTTTTCCAAGAATTTCATTCTAATCCTAGATATATGAGCTGGACTTTTGGAATATGTACTTATAAAAAAATCATAAATGACAAAAATCACAGCGCAAATGAAACTTAAAATTAATAATAATATTATTATTATTCGATTAAAAAATCATTATTCTCTTATGCTGCTAAACCCGAGATGGCGCTATATTAATTTAAATGCACATACTTCCACTGTGTGGAAGTATGTGTTTAAATGTGTAGAAAAACCATAGACAAAAGAAGGAAAGGGCCATAGAGGTTTTTCTATAGACAATAATCAAATAGAACAAAAACACCAAAAATAAAAAAAATATTGTTAATAATATTATGTATGAAAATATGTCGGTTAGTAAATTTACCGTACATTTGTGTACGGTATTGAGGTTTGTACCGTATACCGTATTTTCATTCAAATTACCGTACAAATACGGTAATTACCGTACGAATGGCAACGCTGAACAGTACACTTGTTCAAAGAGCTAGCGGCACTCTGTGCGCAACTCTGAGGCGGTCTATTTAAAAACAATACTGAGTAAAGTTTGCGTCACAATGTTTAAAAATATATAAACATTCAACTCAAAAACCACAATACATGCCAACAGCAGAATACCATACATCTTATAAAGTGTCTAGCACGAATATTTTTGAGGTACTACAGCAATACATTGTACAATTTCTCTTCTGACTTATAAACACATTGATAGAATTAGTAAAAGATCCTCAGAAGCAAACACCATAACAAAGTCTGGAATTAACTTGAGCATGATATAAAGTTAATAGCTGTTCTAGTGATAAGTTTGATTTAAATTTTTTAAAAAGACAGTACAGTAATTTTTCCAGTTTAACTTTTCATCAATTATGAGTCCTAAAAAATTTACATTGTTTTCTCTTTTTAAATTCAGCCCATCCATATCTAAGCATAAATCAAGAGAGTCCATGTCCTTGAGTGTGAAACCTAACAAAATTGTTTTTTTCATTATTTAAATACAATAAATTGCTATTGAACCACGTGGAAATTTTTATTGCATTTTATTTCAAGATTAATAATATAAGACATCATTAATGAGGTATTATCTGCATAAAAAATAGTTAAGGAGTTATATTTAAGATGGTTTGACATCCGCTTGACATGCGACAGGCAAAAAAATTAAAAATTTAAATCTACTAATTTGACTATTTCATTAAGTAGAATTTTACTTATTATATTATTATAATATTATATTATTATAATATTATATTATTATAATATTATATTATTATATATGGGTGTTTCCACGTCAGATCAGGCAGGTTTTGACCCTCACCCCCTCTGATTTTGACGAAAATCGCTGTATGGGCTTCAAATGGGCCCAAATGGACCAGACTGCAAAAGTTTGAAAAAAATAATAAAAATTGTGGATTTTATGGGGGGTATCATTTTTGGAACTTTTTAGATCAGAGGTATATTGTTTTGCTTATATCTTGGGTCCTAATTAACCTATAGGGTTGGTCGACGTCTTATTTTAAAGAAAAAAAATACTTTTTAATAATTAAAAAGTATTTTAAGGTATAATAATTATTATTATACCTTTTTTTAAATTCGAATAATTTTTCATTAAAATATATAGTTTTGAAAAATTCAATTTTAAATATAACAAAAACACCTCTTTTTATTTTTTATATTTTTTTATATGTGAAGAAGCAAATCTTTTTCTACACTTACCTAAATTTTGGTAGGGGTTATTTTTTTTTTTAAGGAAGAAATGATTTTTTAATATTCGGTGTCTTTATACCCAGCGCCTCTTATTTAATGGGCTTTGGATTGATTCTCGGTACTAAAATATTTTTTTTCTTAAGAATACTAAATTTTAAAAGAAAAAATTATTTAATTATTTTAATATGATGTGTTATAAGTTTAACATTTACGTGATAACCTGCAACAAATAAGAAAATATGCTTTAATTAAAATATTCTCGTTGAACAAAAGTAGGTTCATTTAATAGTATATTACACTACAAGGGCCGAAAATTGAATTTTCGGCCCGAGGCGAAGTAAAAATTTACGATTTAGTAATTGATAAAATTATTTTTTTATTTGAACTTGTAGAATTTAAATAGTTTGGAAATTAATGCCAGTTTAATTTGCATTCTTAGTTTTAGTAATTATATTCAATACCTTAATTTAAAACTTTAGCCAATTTATTTTATTAGGATTATGATTTTTTTTTAAATTGGCGATTAGTAGTTTTTTTATTATAAAATTAAATATTTTAAAGTTATTATGAATTAAGCTAAAATAGTTTTAAGGTTTTTGTCAAATTATAGAAAATAATCATAAGAAAATATGAAATATTGATGAACAGTAAAATAACAAAATTTTTTCTAGTAATAAACTACTAGTAGATAAATATTATTTTAATTTTATAACCAGTAATATTTATTAAATTTTAGAAATTTTAATCTAAGATTAAAATAGAAATGATTGCCAACTAAATTCCCAAATTTGCCAGGTTGTTTTAATCCCTTAAATTTGCACGAGTTCAAACAAAACAATGAACCTACTTTTGTTCAACGAAAATATTTTAATTAAATGAGTATGAGTATGAGTATAAGAGACGTATAATCAGCCCCATTTCCTCATCACTCCCGAACCCCGTACAGGCATATGTTTACTTACGCCGATTTTTGTTCGTCCCCAGCAACTGCATGGCTTCACCCGAGTTTGCTGGGTGCGAATGTCCATTGCGTTCCGTACTGTCCCCTATTTGGGGCTCGAGAGCGACAGGCGAATAGTTTTAATAGCCATTCTCGGGTTCGCTGAGCCGATGCTATACGCTCAGTAGGGTATAGAGGAGGAGGGACGGGAGGTGATTTTTGGGGGACAATTATGCCGACTTAAAACACTTAAAACACTTAAAACACTACGACGCGGAATCCCCCTAGACCAGTCGATTAGTATAACTCCAAACATTTGGGATTACTATTTGGAGTTGGGGAGTTGTTATTTCGCTGCAGGGGTGTAGTTTCCTAGTCGAGGTCGTCTTGTTCATTATTGTCATTGTCCGTGTCAGATAGTTCCTGCACTTGGTAAAGTGAGTCAGTTGATTTTTTTTATTTTATTTTTATTGTTGCTTAGTTGCTCCCAACTGGTCTTTTTAATTTGTGCTAACTTTTAGTATAAAGTCTAATGTGTTTACAAAATCCATGGAGTTTGATTGAAGTGCTTTTTTTTACTTTGTATATGTTTTCTTAGTTTATGAGTGTTATTTATGTCCTAAGTGTCAAATTTATTTGGTCTCGATTTTGTTAGACTTGAATTGTTTTGTTGACAGCTTTATTGCCCTGTTCAGCTTTGGTGTATGTCCGCGATACGCTGGTTGGTTTTTTTGGATAGTGTTGACTTTCTATTGTATTATTGTTACCGATGTTTATTGTTTTTTTTGTAGGGATTAGGCAATGTGCCTTGTCTAGTTTAATTAGCAAATTATGTGTTAGGTCATGCAGATGAGTTGAGGATACTTATCAATTTTTTGCAGGTGGCCTATTCCTCCCTTATTTGACCTCTTTTGTTTGGCCAGTGCAAATCGTCCTGTCACTTAACTCTTTCTTGTCACTTAACACTTAACTCTTTTGACCGTTTCACTATGTTCGTTTGCACTTGTCACTTCACTCTTCCTTTTCACTTAGCCCTTAACTAATTATTGACCGTAGAGTAGTCTGTATTCACTGTATTCTTACACTATAGTTGTTTGCACTATGTGGGATTATTTGTTGGTTATGGTTTTCACGTTTTACGTTTTAATCTCTGACTCAGCTACCAAGCGACCTACTCTGTCAAGTGCTCAACTGTCAACGAAAATATTTTAATTAAAGAATATTTTTTTATTTCTTACAGGATATCTACGAAAATGTAAAGCTTATGACACATTATATTGAAATAATTAATTATTTTTTCCTTTTAAAATTTAGTAATTTTATGAAAAAAATACCGAAAATTTAGTACCAAGAGTCAAAGTCCAGTAAATAAGAACTAGGTAGGCGCTAGGTATAAAGACACCGAATATTAAAAAAATCATATCTCCCTTAAAAAAATAACCCCCACCAAAATTTAGGTAAAGGTTTGCTTTTTCACATATAAAAAAATAAAAAGACGTCGAACAACTCTCTAGGTCAATTAGGACCCAAGATATAAGTAAAACAATATACCTCCGATCTGAAAAGTTCAAAAAATAATACGGTTTTTATTACTTTTTATATATTATATATATATATATATATATATAACTTTTGCAGTCAGGTCTATTTGGGCCCATTTGAGGCCCATACAGCGATTTTTGTCAAAATCAGAGGGGGTGAGGGTCAAAACCTGCCTGATCTGACGTGGAATCACCCATATACATTGTATATATATTATTATAATTATATATAATATTTTATTATTATTATAATTTTACTAATTATAATATTATAAAAATTATTAGTGACTGCTTTTTAGCTATGACAATTCTGTGGCTTGGTCGAAAAAGGGCATTTTTACCGAAATTAAGTTATATGGCTTATCTAGATAAGTAAGATATCTTACTTATCTAAACCCGATATTTCATATGAAAAAGGTTTTATTCCATTATTTTCAAAAATAAGGCCCAACTGAAATTATGGTTAAGGAAAAAGGAGCAACGTTTATGATAGGTTCTCATTTTGTGGACTTAAGTTATTTTTGTAAACGTATTTTGATACTAAAAATGGCACATGACTTATAAGCCCTTAAATATTGGACCTATGTAATTTTATTCCGTTTTTAACATTCAAAATTTATAATGGAAATGGGCTTAAGTGTCACTTAGGAAAACCCGGTTGGACAATATCATAAGTTTGTTGCCTTTTATACAGCCAAATATTAGATTGTTTTATAATAATTTAAAACATAACGAGAATAATAATAATAATTTAAATGAAGACGATGTTGATGACGTTTGTCCAGCAGAATTAGTTTTTGATGAATACTGTATAGTGGGTTGAGATGTCCCCCAAGTAAAAATGATTATTTTTTATTTTTGTTGTTTCACTGTTAGTCTAGAATGGGGTTTTTGGGAAGCACTAATACAAGAATTCATACATTTTGAATATTAGAGCTTCACGGAAGATAGGATTTCGTATGTTTTTTTTAAACATCCCTTTGTATATTTGAAATAACTTATTATAACTTTTGACACCTTAATATTTTTTAAAAAAATACAATTGTACATACAAAAAATATTTATACAAAAAAACTACTTACTGAGATATTACACTTGCACGGTGGTTATGTTTTTAAATAGCAAATTAATGAACTTAAACTCTTGAATTATAAAACAGCAACACTCTCATCTGCATATAAATTCTAACTGACCTTCAGGAATCACATGCATCTATAATTTCGTAAACAGAGGTATTTGCTTATTTAAAATGATTAAAGCGCCATCCGTTACACCTACATAAATGGTTATAAAAATTATTTCTTTTAATTTTTAATAATATTTTATATTTGATTCGATTGCTTTGTATGTGTTTAATTGAACTGATATTTTTAGTAGGTATGCTTTTATTACCTCAGATATTTGAAACCATATAGATTAACCTAGAAAGAGTAACAGTCACGGGGGATAGGTTTTAGACTTTTAAAACATTGTAAAAAATAATTAATTCCGGTTAAAAATCCGAAACCTGAGCTGTAATATCTACTTAATTATGAAAGATCAAAACAAAATAAAAGTGTAGGTCCAACTCATTTCGTGAAATTCACCCTAGTAGTATTTTTGATTATTATGATGTAGGTATGTATGGTTGATTATTAGTTAGTTAATAGTTTATTCTAAAGCTGATGTTTTTCAGTTGGGTCTTGGCACTTGAAGTGTGAGGACGCTTAACGAGATCCCTCCTAAGCAGCGTATACGATACAAACGCAAGTACCAAAAAACGAATCTAAGAATCCGGAAATATCGGTAATATCGGATACAAGCGATTAAAAAACCAATAAAACAATAAATAAAAAATATTAAATAAGCAAACAAATAAATAAAAAAACAATAAGTGCGAAAAGTGCAACAAGTGCGAAAAGTGCGGGGGGACCCCGGTTAAGCCACAAAGTGTTATAACGCCGTAAAAGTGTTCAAGTGAATAAGTAATTAAAGCTAGGCCACAACGATAAGCCATCCGGGCCACAAGAGAGATTGCCACAATCAAAGCGTGCCAAAAACCTGCAGGCGAGGTCAAGGAACAACGGACAGCCCGTGAAAGACAAAGCATCAGGATTTCTAGCCTAATAATCAAGCTAAGTAATTTTTTAATTGCATGTCTTAATTCTATTCTAAAAAATCTAAAAGTAAAACGTAATATACATCAAAACGTACATTTCCAAGAACCCCAGCTGGCACCAGAAAATAAACAGATTCCTATAGGGATAGACAACCCATAAACAAAACAGAAAAAGGCAGACATAAGACATTAGTTCCATCCCCCAAATAAACATTGGACTAAAACCATAAATAATCGCCATAATCTTAATAATTATATAAACCAAAACCATAACAAACATGGAAATAGTAAATACGATTGATCACTCCGAGCATAATTAAAATTCCATCCGACGGAAATTGCTTAGTGACCAGTTACAGAGGCGTACTTAAAGGACTAGGCAGGACAGAAACTTACAATCACTACGACAGTATAGTACATCTGGTCAACATGGACACAAGCCACGGTGCCTTGCTTAACAGAGGCAGGAAACATAACGAACATTTTTTACACCACAGGGCCGGCTTTATCTATTTTGTATATTAATATTTATATTAAATTAAATTTGGAAAAAAGTAAGAATGAAAAGATATAAATTAAATAATAATAAACGGTATAAACACTAATTTAACAATAAAATAAATAAAGAATATACAAGGTCGATAGTTGGTACTAGGCATGAAGGGGTTAAATACCCACGAGGGCAGAGGGCACATACGGCGGGTCGTGGCCTTTACCTATTTTGTATATTAATATTTATTATTAATTTAAATTTGAAAAAAAAGGTAGAATGCAAAGATATAAATTAAATGTAAACGGTATAAACACTAATTTAACAATAAAACAAATAAAGAATATACAAGGTCGGTAGCCGGTACTCGGCAAGATGAATATCCACGAAGGCAGAGGCACTTACGGGTCGTGGCCATAAACACTTCGGTACTAAAGACAAGATTCAGTACCTCACAGGGGGGCAAACAATTTTAAAGAGGTTACCAGGAATCGGAAACAGACTAGGACAGAGACGTCTAGAGTTCACCTTTAAGGACAGGTTCTAGCAGCACACCCCGACCCCCATTCATGAATCCAAATTGAATGGAGTTATTACTAAGACCCAGGTTGAGGAGGATTCCGGATTGTACTTAGTTTTGGGTCAGTTCAATATCCTCCAAAAACTATCACTAGCACTCCTTATCCCGCACTCCTCTAACCTAAACTGGACGTATGGCCCGACCCGGCTGACAAAAATCCGTGGAGCGGCCTTAACCATAGACACTGTCATCCACGACCTCCTAGGGTGGATCTACCAGCCGGCGTAAAAACTTCGGATCCAACAAACACAGGTAATGCCGTGAATTGGCGGGATACAATGTCATAGGAGAACGGAAAGGGGGTAATAACTCTGGGAGATTAGTGGAAGATAATGTCGATGGGGCCTGCCATACGTTCCCATACTTATACTCATTCTTTTTTGTATTACCTGTGTAGGTATTTTAATGTTATAAAAAATCCATATTTTCTGAAAATTTAAAAATATTTTAATAACTTTTTAATGTTAATTCTTATTAACTTTTTAAACAAAGATGATGATGTTCAAAAAGAGCCTTAGTGCAAATACATTTTAAGTAAGGGCCAAAGTAACATAATTTCAGGCCAATGTGCAATTAAAATGCCCTAAAGTTTGGACCTATCTGCCATCAAATAATTACACTAGGTGACAAAAACTTTTTAATTTTATAAACTACCACAAATAACTTTTTTGCTATGAAAAAAATAAATTTTATCCAACACATATTCCAAGTTTCAATCGATTAAAATTAATTAAATCACAATCGTTTGAAAAATTAAGTTTTAATTGGAATTAACTAAGAACTATGTTTTTACACTTAGGCTTCGACCAAGCCACAGAATTAGTCAAATATGACCAGGGACCCGGACCCAAATGAAATAACGGTTCCGGTCCGGTTCCGGTTCCGAGAGAAACGACAAATTTCGGTTCAGGTTCTGTTACGGTTCCAAAAAAAATATTTCTGTCCGGTCCGGACCAATCTTTTCGGTCCATACGGTTTTTTTCGGTTCCAATATTTTTACTAGGTGTAAATAAGTACTTAAATTATAAAATGAAAAGTTTATTAATTTTTTTAATTTTTTTTTGGCAAGTAATTAAATAAAGTATTACTTTGTCTCTTCTTATTTTTTAAATGAGGTTCTCTAATTTTAGGGTCTTCATTCTCTTCTTTATTTTTATTATTGATCGGCTGGCTTTCTTTATTTTTTTCTTCTGATCTTGTGATTGAGAAACTAGAAAATTTATAATTAAAATAAGTTATATAAAAATAAAAAAACTAAACTTAGAGCTTTTGTTCTTCTTTTTGATGGGCTGGGTTAGTTGTTTTTCGTCCCATTTTAACCAAGTTTGAACATAGAGAATGGCTTAGAAAACCCCAAAGAAGCACAAATAAAAGATGGTCGTTCATTTCTTACAAAATGGCGCGTCTTTCAATTACTTGTATGGACATTTTTCACATACTTCGATGCTGCCATCTGTAGGCAATTTCACTAACATGTCATTGACATAATGTTAGTCATAGTTGTTTTGCATTGTTGCCAAAATAATCAAAAATTATTTGGTTAAAAAAAAAAAATTTGCAAAAAGAATTTCAGAAAAAAACCGAAAATAACCTAAAAAAACCTTTTTAAATTTAAAGGGTTCCGGTTCGGTCTCTGGTCTCTGGCATTTAAAAATAATATGGGTTCGGTTACGGTTCCGGTCCACAAATATATACCGGTTTCGGTCCGGTTTTCTGTCCAAAAACGGTCCGGTCCGGGTCCCTGAATATGACTCGTAATTAGTTATTTTTGACTAATTTATTTTAAGATGTTGTGTTCATCTGTGCTATAATAATAATAATAATAATAATAATAATATTTATTGATTAATAGTAAAAATAACATAGATTGCAAGTTACATTAAAATCAATAAATATGCTAAAACACTTAAATGTAATTAAACATTTGTGCGTGTATAGAAATAGAAATATATGTAAATAACAATTATAATAAGTGTTAGTAAGTTATGTATAAGGGTTAGTAATTATTTAAAACATAAAATAAAAGGCATTTGGCATAAAAACTTGTACAATTTTGGACAATACTAGAAATATACATATATGTAAATAACAATAATAATAAGTGTTAGTAAGTTATGTATAAGGGTTAGTAATTATTTAAAACATAAAATAAAATAAAATAAAATAAATTAATATAATAAATATAATAATAATATAAAATAATATAAAATAAATTAAATATAAAATAAATATAATAAAATAAAAGGCATTTGGCATAAAAACTTGAACAATTTATTAAATAATTGAATAACGCCAACTGACTTGTTTTGGACAATTTAAAATATGCAAAATTGAAGTAATTTAATATGTGTTTTTAAGATCAATTTGATTATCCGTGAACTGCCTGGGTTGCTGTAGTATATAGTTCTTGCACATTTTTTTATAAGAGTTACCTTTGGTATTTTTTATACTATCAGGTAGGTTATTATAAACTTTTGGGCCCAAGTAGGTTAGACAACGTTGGCCTATAGTTTTTTTCATTTTTGGAATAGGTAAGTAGTTGCAACTTCTGGTGTTAGCTAATTTAAAACCTTTTTTTTTCATGAAACATACGCAACAAAAGGTTCAAATAATATAACTGTCTACAATCCATTTTTCTTGATTCCTGAAACAGGTCATCCGTAGGGTAAGTTATTTCTACCCCTTGAATAATCTTTAGTATTCTTTTTTGAGCCACTTCCAAATCTCTTAGTATTGATTTGTAGACACCGCCCCAGCCTAAGATACCGTACCTTAAGTGCGACTCCACGAGTGCATCATAAACCGTATGTAGCTGTGGGATTGATAAAATTGGCTTAAGTAATTTAAAATAGGAAATGAGACATCTCAATTTTTTTGTAATAGTTTTCACTTGGGATTCCCACCTCAAATGTGGATCTAGCGTTATACCTAGAAATTTCGCTGTTTTACAAATCTTAATCGAAAATTGATTAAAATTTAACGTGTCGTTTTGTGGTAGGCTTTTAACGTACGAACCAAATGCCATAAAGTTGGTTTTTTCAACATTTAATGTTAATAGATTATGATCAAACCAATTTTTAATGGAAACAAAATTCTTCTCAATATTAGTTATTATTATAGAAACATACATTACATAGGTACTGCATTATGTCCACCTCTATACTGCGTTCTACAAAAATAATTAATATTAACAAAACTCTCAAATCTGACTTAGTTTATTTGCTAACCAGAACTACACCATGTAAAACAAGTATATTTTAAGTAAAATCAGTTTTCTTATTTTTGGACAAAACTCCACGTTAATTTATGATAAAAACACTACAACACAATTTGATTAACCTCTAGGCCTTTATGATTCCAACAAAAAAAAACATAAAACAAATTATAAAAAAAACATCAATATAACAAAACAACGCTTAAACGTTTGTGATTTTTGAATTTTCCATGCACCCAACTTCACACCGGTATTGCCATATCTGAGAAAACGCGAGAATTTTCAATTTATATCATTGAACCAAACCTTTTTTATTTCTTTTGAGTATGAGTATGGGGACGTATGGCAGGCCCCATCGTCATCGCCTTACACTGAACTACCTGGGATTTTTTTTTCTACCCCACTGCACAGCATTATCTGTGTTTGTTGGATCCGAATTTTTACGCCGGCTGGTAGATCTCTCCCAGGAGGTCGTGTGTGACAATTTAGGCTAGTGGAGTGTGGGACAAGGAGGGGATAATGGTGGTTTTTGGAGGACATTGAACTAACCCAAAACTAAGTACAATTCGGAATCCTCCTCAACCTGGGTTTTAGTAATAACCCCATTCAATTGGGATTCATGAATGGGTGTAGGTAGGTTAGTTCGTTGCTAGCACCTATCCTTGTTGGTTTACTTCCTGTTCGGTAGTGTCGAATTCTGGTTGGTATAGTTTTTCGGTCGCTAGGACTAATGTGGCGTTGCTGTTTGACATGGGGTAGATTTTCGTCGTTTGGAGGGCCCTGGATCGTCTTGTAGTATCGCTACCCCCCTTCGGGTCGATTTGTTATTTCCCCCGTTTAAGTACTAGTCTAACGTGTTTGTTTTCGCGCGTCCTGTTGTAGTCAATTATTTTCCTCTTGTCTGCCTGCCTACAGCCCCTTACGTTAAGTGTGCCTATTTTTATAATGTGTTGTTGTGACTGTTATCTAAACTTGTTCTCCCGTTACCGGTAAATTGTGTTTGCGTGTAATCACAGTTGCCGCAGGCTCTTATGTTGGTTATGTTTTCTGCCCTGTTAAGCAAGGCTTGTGGCTTGTGTCAGTGTTGGCCAGATATGTACTATACTGTCGTAGTGATTGTAAGATCCTGTCCTACCTAGTTTGGTGGTTGTCGTTCTGTCTAAAGGATATCTTGTCTGTGCCCCCCTGTTTCGATTGCGACGTTAAATATGTCCGATACTGCTATTATTGTTTCCAGTCCCACCCAGAAACTGTTTTGTGAGTGGTCCTTTAAGTACGACTCTGTTTTACGTCCCAAGTCTGTAATGTGCGCGTAACGGTGGGGTTGGTCAAGGATCGCATCCTGAACGTATGGTCTGTATGTCTCTATGTGGGTTCTTGTAACGTGCAAATTTCGCCTACCTTAAATTTTTTGGATTTTTGATATTAAATTGTTATGAGTGGCATCGTTTTCTTTGTTACAAGTCTTTATTTTGTATACGTTACTTTAATAGGTCTGTGTTTTAAGAAAAGCTTGCATAATTTGTACATCTACATACCATATTTTCAGTGAAACTTGGATATTTTTGCATAATTAATGGAATTATTGTTTCCAGTCCCACCCAGAAACTGTTTTGTGAGTGGTCCTTTAAGTACGACTCTGTTTTACGTCCCAAGTCTGTAATGTGCGCGTAACGGTGGGGTTGGTCAAGGATCGCATCCTGAACGTATGGTCTGTATGTCTCTATGTGGGTTCTTGTAACGTGCAAATTTCGCCTACCTTAAATTTTTAGGATTTTTGATATTAAATTGTTATGAGTGGCATCGTTTTCTTTGTTACAAGTCTTTATTTTTTATACGTTTCTTTAATAGGTCTTTGTTTTAAGAAAAACTTGCATAATTTGTACATCTACATACCATATTTTCAGTGAAACTTGGATATTTTTGCATAATTAATGGAATGTTTTTGAAACTTTGTCTATTTACTTTTACTGTAAAAAGATAGTGACTTTTGATCAGCAGTTCGGTTGGTAACCTCACTTCCAGTAGTACCAACGTGATAAATATTGAAAATAAATTAAAGAGGATTTGGCATTCTATATACTTCTTAATTTCTTAATAATAATTTAATGACAGTGTTATTCTATAATACTATATTTAACTTTAAGATCGGTAATATAATTAAATTGAATTCTCCATTGGTTTCGTCAGATTGTCACAGTGTATTCCTTCAAGTCTTATTATTGGCAGTTTTAAATAATCCGTTAAAAAGTTCCTTAAGAAAATAAAGAGCCACTTTAATTGCGGCGATACTCACTCGATTTCCGGTTCAACAAGTGCTTGTTTAAGCTTAGGGGTTTGATTTACGAAAACCTTTATCTTTAAATATTTGTGGTACAATTACCCATCCTTCTGGGACATTAGATGAATGGTTTTACAAGTGATTTCTGGTACTTTGCAAAAGTTATTTTGGTTATCAAGAAATCTAGCCCATTTTTTTCGGGATAGAAAATCACTCTTTGCTGCCAATAATCCAACGAGACAACATTTCTTTAGAATAACCCTTCGCTGTCACTAAAGGTAATATTTTTTTATAACCGTATGGTTAAATTACTTGTCTGTGTTCGTATTTGATCGTAAAGGGTGTACAAACCTTCTAATGGTAATATATTTATTTTAGGGTATTTATATGCTACGAATTTAATTGCATTTTTGGTAAGAATTTTTCTTGTTTTGTGTTGATACATGGTGTTCCGTAATGTTCTTTTAAACTCCAAGTTTTGTGGTCACTGTGTACCTGTACCAAGAAACTGGAAGAGCCTCCAGTGCTTTTGTCTGCATATTTCCACTGCGTTTCTGCCATAGCTAGGAAGATCTTCGTTACAATCAGGTTTAATATAATAACAAGAGAATATTTATTTAAGGATAGTTTCCAGGTATTTATGGACTAGTTTACCAGTTGCCTTATAAAGTAATTGCTTAAAAACCATACTAATGCAAAGTTAATCGACAATTATTGCTTTATAACCTTAATTTAATGATCGGTGTGTCGATTTTATAGAATATTTTGTAGTTATTAATAAATTCTACTCACAAGTATTCATCTAAAAGAAATAACTCTATTTTGATTATCAGTTTATGTAAGTTTAAGTAATAGTTGGCGAGTTTTGGTTCTTTATTATTATAATATTGTTATTATAACAATATTACGCGTATTACTGAGAGTGGCTTAGTTGTTCTAGTCACGGAAGTTGTCAAAATTAAATATGTGTACATTTTTGGTTATGCATGCATGCTGAACGAAATAAGCTATTAAGCTGGATTTATAGTTTTAAAGGTAACGGTAGAGGCAGCGGTAAAGGTAGCGGTAGCGGTAGCCGAGTTCGGCATTGATTATTATACATGTATTATACATGTATGAAAGAATTTATAGTTGTCAGAGGTAGCGGTAAGGGAGGTAGAGGCAAGAACGTAGCGGCAAGAAATGACCATCTTTTCTTACCTCAACCGCTACTCCAGCCAATCACACGGCAGTTTTCAGTTGGCAGTATCGCCTTGTTAGTTTAGTTTTTATGCGAGGGGCAACCAGATTTGATAAATTGTCAAAAATGGGCACCATCATTTGTGTATTTAAAGAACTGTTCTTTATCAGTAAGTTTTATTTTTATTAATACTGGAAATGGCTTTTCTAAGCTCGTTCCCGATTTAATTCCCTCGTTTTATAGCGACGTCCTTGACGACCCCCATAACGTACTTGAAACCCTGCAATACAACATAATATATTGTATTGCAGGGTTTATTATATAATATTTCGCACAACGCCATATGGCCCTGAAGCACAGCATTATCCTCGCAATTCATGTTTTCGTAGAAAACTTAACCTTTTGCTATTTAATTTTACAAACAAAATTACAATCTGCATTAAAGTACGCATGCGCCGCCAGTACCGCTACCGCTACTTTCTGAACTATAAATTGCAGAAAGTGATACCGCTACCGCTACCTCTACCGCTGCCTCTACCGTTACCTTTAAAACTATAAATCCAGCTTTAACGATCGCTTATTTGTATTGACTTACCTGCTTTAATTGCTTATGCTCACTTAAATACTATTGTATACTTGCCTGCTGAATAACTGTGGTGGCCACCATAGATATATATATATATATATTGTAACGTAAAGTGCTCTACTAGTTGGTAAATTTCGATTTAGTTGTTGGAATAACTTAAATCTTTAAAATGACACATTACACGCACCTTTTAGCTCAGACGAAGACAAAATGAGAAAATTATTGGGTGTTCTTTCTTTGGCTAACTGCAGTAATTAAAGAATTAAAAATATTTAACTATATTATACTCTGAAAGATAAATTGACAAAAAAATAAAACTTTTTTCTCCAGTTATAAAAATATCTATTTTAAGACTCTTTTAGCATTCAATTGTAACAAATAAGGAAATGTTTAAATGTGTTATTTATCACTAAGAATTAAATACTAAATACAATAAGTTGGCATGATATTCATGTCCATAATAATTAAATAGTAAAACAATATGAAGGATTGCGTACTTGAAAACAAAGGTTTACACGATGCTTATAATAATAATGTTTAACAAGTTAAATAGTAAAACAATATGATGGATTGAGTACTGCAGAATTATAAAATACAGAAATATTTAAAAAATTAATAATAAAACAATTTGATAGTTGTATAATCCCAGAGTTTGATAAACTTCAAGAAGTCTTCGATGTTAAATAGTATTAAAAAGAGTACATCACCTTAGCATACGTTGGATATTCTATTCCTTGCTGGTCGATCTGCTTGTCAAACTGGACAGTGGATTCAGGATCAGATCAATGCAGTTTTGTTAACCTCAATTAGAATACTTGCCCAACTTTTGCCGGAGTTTTTTTAATAATTCTTGATTAACTCTTGATAATATTTGCAAATTCCTCAATATTGTCCAATTTGGGTATTGCCAAATAATTCGTTACTATAAAAAACTTCACGGCGTGGGTACGCCGTACAAAAAAATCGCTAACACAATGGCTAATTGCGCAGCACGTTTCAAGTAACAAAATCCGGAATATAGGTATGAAAGTATTCACATTCAATGTAAAAATTACACGAATAGATAACGTATACTCAGCAATAAGGTATAGCCTTAAAAAAGATAATTCCAGGATATTCTCCAACATGCTTATGGGGTGATGAATCAAACAGAACGAACGAGAAATTTAAGCCGACTTGCGTCAACAAATTAAACCTAATCGTGCGCAGGCGGCGATTACACTAGTGAGTTAAAACGATTAAAATTAGGCGATTACACTAGTTCCAAAAATGATAAAATTACACGATCCTTTTAAATCGTGACACACCATCTAAACGTGGTAAAAAAATAGGAAAAAAAACAATTAAATGCGCATGACGATGTATAAATTTAATTAGCAATATCATTAACATAATCCTCCGTCATATCGGAAATGTGTTTTAGATTTTTAACATGCCAATTACCCAAACCTCTTCCACTCTCATCCACCAAACCATAGACTAGTGGAGACATAACCTTATTTACTTTACAACGAATGTACTTCGGAGCTAGCTTTGCATTAAAATGTTTATCCGCATTAGAAAAAATCTTATTTTCTTTATACACAATATCTCCAACATTTAAACTCATATGGCGTCTCCGCAAATCATAACGTTTTTTGTATCTATTATAAGCTTGATCCAATTTACTTTTAACTTTAGCATATACTTCGGGAAAGTTAGAGGCATCAGATATAAAAATTTTGTCGCAAGCCTTTATCTGTCCATAAAATTCACCACTGCTAGGTACGATTCTGCCGAAAGTTAAAAAATTGGGACTATGTCCAGTGATTTCGTGAGCTGAAGAGCGTATTGCATAAGTGATTTTATGTAAATCTTGATCCCACAGTTGATGATTATTTTTAAGATAAGATCTAATAGCTGTTATTATGATTTTATTGTAACGTTCGCAAAAATTTACTTGAGGATGATATAGTGAATTGTACCAAACTTTAACTTTATAAGAATCCATAAAATCTTTAAAAACTCTACTAACAAAATATTTAGCATTGTCAGACAAAAGAATTTGAGATACACCAAAAATTAAAAATATATTTTGTTCCAAAAAATTCAAAAGTAGGAGTGGTAATAATAATATCATCTAAATAAGTAAAGTTTCATCAAAAATAAAATCCATTAAACGTTGTTGTCCCTGAGGGGAAATTTTTAGGCCTTGTGGAAGTCTAGTCCATTCAAATAAACCTCTACCTGGAACTGTAAATGCAGTTTTCTCCATAGATTCTTGATTTAACCCGATTTGCCAAAAAGCATTACGCAAATCGATCGAAGACAAAAACCGGGACTGTTGTAATTGATTTAAAATATGTGCAACAAAATTAACAACTGAATTAACTTTCCTGGCATCGTAAACTACTCGAAAATCACCGGTCTTTTTTTTCACTAATAAAATAGGACTACTTCAAGGAGATTGAGATGGTTGTATTACGCCCAAAGTTAATAATTTGTCTATTTCCTTATTCATGTGTTCTTGCATGGCAGGAGACAGTGGATAATATCTTTGTTTTATAGGAGAAGCAGAGCCAGTATCAATATTGACAGTAATTAATGGAGTTATTCCCAAAGTAGGTTTATCTAAAGTTTTAAATTGTGAAATTAAAGTTTGTAATTGATTTTGTTGTTCGAAATTTAATGAATTTACGTCTTGAATAATATTTATAGTATTTAAAGAATGAGTAAAAGAATTATCAATAAAATTAAGTGAAAGTTTGAAAAGTTGATAAAAATCTATACCAAGAATCAAATCATGTTTAATGGATGGAATCACCAAAACTCTAAGAAGTTTACTATTGTTATTCAATGATACCGCAATATCAACATATCCCAAGACTGATTGATAGATACCATCAGCAGTACTTACATTAACGTTGGCATTATTAACAATTAAATTTGACAAAAAAGGTAATTTTGTGAGACAAGATTCTCCCATAATAGAAACATTACCTCCCGAATCAAGTAAAGCATCAATGCTGTGACCAAATAAGTCAACAGTTACAAAAGGTCTATTATCATTATTAATTTTAGTAAAAGTAGGCGAAAGATTTTGAGAAATTTTAATATTATTTTTAGTTTGAGAAAAATTATTATTAGAAAAAGAATTATTAAAAAAAAAATTGATTTGACGAAGCCATTCTAACCAACTTCTATAATCAGTCTCAATTTTACTCGAGCTATAACGACCGCTAACTAAAACTCTATCTACTCGTTTTTTGATGATTGCAAACTAAACGTAGCAACTCCAGAATCAGTTTTAACGATTGCAGAACACTTTGGACAGGTAGTGGAAATAACATTGCGTTTACCACACTTATAACAGAATTTTCCTGCCTTTGGTTTTCTACACTCCGAAAAAATATGACCTGTGCCTTTGCAATTCCAACAAACGGGTTGAGATCTCATTTCATTAACTGTGAAACTCAAGGAGCCAGAACAATGATTACATAACTCTGAATTATCTTAAGGCGACGTTCCATTAGAAGTATCAACTGAATTTACATTATTATTTATAAAATTTGAAGTAGTCTTATTTGAATTTATAACTGGATTATTTGAAAAATTTGAATTATCATTATTATTTGAAGTTAAATTTATTAAACCATCATTACAAGCTTGAGTTGAACTAAAATTATTATGCACCATTTTATCAAAATCGCAATCAAAAGGATTGTTAGTTAAACTTAATTCGTGAACTTTGGCTCTATTAGTAAAAGATTTCCTATAAGACAAGTCGGCCTCGATCATAGTACTATTAAAAGGAATAGGTTGGTGAAATTTACTGGTGTTTGTTCGAGTAATTTCGAGTTGACGTACCAGATCCTTTAATTGTGATATTGATGTAATATTAACCAAAGCTAACTGATTTTGATAGAAAGGCAACAAGTTTTGCATAATAATGTTGAGTTTAGTTGGAAGTGGAGGTTGAACAGACAACCTGGAAAAATATCCCTCCATCACACAAACATATACAATCGCTCGCTCATCAATACCCATAGTGCGCTGTTTAAGCTCGTCCAGCAACCGAGAATCTAAATCGCTAGGCAAAAAATTCTGCTTCAGTCTGATTTTAAGGAATTCCGTATTGCTCTAAACCAAATTAAAGCATTACCTTTAAATAGCTCTACGGCTGATATAAATAAAATGGATTTATCGACATTACGACTGAAACACAACTCCTCTATTCTCTCTAAGAAAACATTTAAACTGGACGCATTACCGTCAAAGGAAATATTCCATCTGGAAATCTGATAACTTAATTTGCCAGAATCACACCCAGCAGAGGCGTTAGAATTTGGCGGACGAAAATCAAAGACATTGGGGTTACATGGCAGAGAGTTACCCAATGATGGATTAAAATGGTAATATAAAAAATTAGGTTCATGATTAATATGAGAAACTGGATTTATGTTATTATTATTATTGTGGGCAAAATTAACGTTACGCTGTGGAGGTGTAGCCATTGGTGTTTCATTTACTATATTGTGATCTAAACGCATATTTTCAAAATGAGTTGTTAGGTTTACAACATCAGTATGACCAATATCAAACTCTAGTTCATCGTTAGGTTCGCTTAATCTTCGTTCTACGTTTGAGGAATTTGCAATATTACCGACCTTAATAAGATCTCTTGACACACGCTTGCTAAATGATATCAATTTGGATATGAGACCCTTGCACTGTTTAAAAAGAGTTATTCTCTTAGAAAATTGTTCTGATGTCATAGGTAAAATGAGTTTGATTCTATTTGAAACGTGCAACAATCTAGTCTCCAAACGTTTAAATTCGTTGGGCAAATTTTTAAAATTGGTTATAAGACCTGATAAACTGGTAAGTTTCTCACTGCATGTCTCCAATTCCTCATCCATGTTTGCAAACAAAGGTAGACTATGCCTAACTTGCGCATTCCGTTCTTTCTTAAGCACGTCCCTCAGGAAAACTCTCTTTTGAGCAGCTGAACCTGATGTTGCTTCTTTAGGAATGCTCAACTCATAGTTAATTTCATCGACCAGAATTGACCTCCATAGCTAAAAAAGTTGTAATGATTAATATAAAAAATTGAGTTAAATGAAAAAAACTAGTTAAATGTAGTTAAATGTTTAGAAAAAAAATGGTTAATGTTTAGATACGAGAAAACTTGAATTTATCTCTATCAAATAAATTCCCACACTAAAAGGGAGTAAAAAAAAATTGTAAATATTCCTGCAATCTGCAGTAAACAACAATACCACGCTTCTTGCGTGAATAAAGAAAATAATTCTTTATAAATTCTTCTCTTAAACAGAGAAAAAAAATTACAAAACGAAAAAAAAACTATAGTAAAAAACTTAAGTAATAAATATGGCGACTGTACCAGTATTCACTTTTTCACCTAATTAATGTCGGTTCCTGCTTTCTTAGGACACTTCCCCCAGAATAAAACGTTGGGAACAATAAATAGCTTCCAAAGTGAGTACTAACACCGTCTACCGCAAAGGAGATTTTTTATCATCAAATGTCCTCCCAAAAATCTTAACTCAAAAGTTTTTGTACACAAAAACAAAAATTTGCAACAAACAAATGCTTTTCTGTTTGATTCTCCTACCCAAATGTTGATTCTTATAAGATTTCAATACTTCACCACATTTTTAATCAAATAAACTTAACCAAGATTAGAGTATCTAAACAATGTGTATAATACACTGACACTCCGTACAAATTAAATCAATAACACTGGTTTACAGCAAAAAAATAGAAACTTTCTCTTACATTTTTTTAAGGTAATTCGGGTGCGCTTAACACGAAAAGCATATTCTTTTTTTTTCATTTGGGCCATTCACCTAGGTAACGGTATATTTGTGTTTTTCTATTTATGATTTTACTTGAATCAGCATCTCGAGTAAACGGCAGGCCCGATCGAGATAATTAATATATTGTTAAAAAGGTGATTTCAATGCGGGTCCAACGGTACCCAATTTTTTTTCGATCGGATGAAAAATGGCTGAGTTGCAGTTGATAAAAGTTTAAATTCCATACAATTTTTGACGATTTTTAGCCATTTTTGTCAATTGAGTAATTTTTTACAACAACAAATAACTCCAATATTTTAAGTTTAACATTTTTAATCAAAAGTTTATTTAATTACAAAAAAATTAAGCCCTAACAGATTAAGAACGCATAAAAAATAAAAATATTATGATAAAAATAAGAAAAAACTAGTTTTTAAATTAACTGCAAATATTTTTAGTTTTTTCTTATTTTTATCATATTTTTAATCCGATCTTGGTCTTCTAGGGCTTGAAATTTTTATAATTATATATACAATTGATTAGAAATAAAACTTGGGATATTGGAATTATTTGTTGTGGGAAAAAAATTACTCAAATGACGAAAATTGCTGTAAATCGTCAAAAATTGCATGAAGTTTGAAATTTTATAAGCTGTAACTCAGCCATTTTTCATCTGATCAAAACGAATTTGGTACCTTTGTACGCGTAATTTAGTCACCTTTCTAATAATATCTCGACTTATCTGAATTGGGCTTGCCGTTCAATCTGGGCTGCTGCGCGCTGGTTTAAGTAAAGTAATTCATCGAAAAACAAAAATACACCGTTACCTAGGTGAATGGCCCAAATGAGAAAAAAATGAGTATGTTTTTCGTGTTCAGCGCATCTGAATTACCCTAAAAAAATGAAGAAGAAAGTTTCTATCTTTAAAAAATTTAAATTTGTAAACCAGTGTAATTCAACTTTAAAATAAACTCAAATTAGGGGATCTAAATAACGTGTATTGAACACTGACACCCTGTATAATCAACGCAAAAAAATTAACTATAATTATGTGGTTAATATTGTTATCTTACAATCACAATTCATCAAAAATATCACCCTGTATATGTATCCCAAGCTGTATAGCCCTATACTGTAACTCAAAAAAATTGTCACAAGTTTAACAAAATTTGCTAAGAATTTTATATTTTCACAGTCAATACTCTTTTAAAGTAGGTGTAATGAGGGCGCCATACTGCAATTAGCCTTAAAAAAATTCAAAAATTTACAGAAAAAAAATTCTTCAGAATAACAACAATTTACCACTATCTTATCAGGTGTACAAAAACACAATTTACGGGTGACAACAAGTGACAACTCAGACCACATCTAAAGTTTACCTTTAGGTTCGTACCGATCATACCAATCTGGCATAGAACTAACGACTCATCTATGATATCATAGCATAAAACGTCAAGTCCGACCGTACACAAAAATGTACACTAACCACTTCTGCGTTGTGCTTTAAACCCTTACTGAAAACAAAAATACCTGACAAAATAATATGCAAACTACGGTTAAACCAAAAAATGAAGTTGTAGTGCAGAGACATAGTTCATTCACTGTACATAATGATGACACTTAACATTCTTAGGTCAATATTCCGCAAAGTGCAAACTGTGCAATAAGCATTATTTGACCACATCATAATTGTAATAAAATATATTATTATTCAATAAAGAGAGTTCGTTACGAACCTTCAAGCCGACCACCAGCGTTTCATTACCACCCTAAAGTAACACCTCACAATGCCTTAAGTCCGGGCATTACATGGCGATCCTGCCAGTCCAGTAGAAATCAGTTTAAAGTGTAATTAATTAAAACGCGAGAAATATAAGTGAACTATTCAGTAAATATGGGAAAAACACAGTCGAAAGAAGAAGTTATCATTGCACAAGCCGGAAATAGTGGCGGAGTTTCAGCATTCAACGGCGAAAATCTACATGGAGACGTTTTGTTAGTCATCTTATGTTTGGTTGTGTTAGTAGCTGGAATATATTACGTTAGAAGAAAGTGCAAGAAGTATGTTGAGGGAAAAATCAGGGCTGAAATTGCCAGAAGTCGTCTTTCGATGGTGTAATTGGAAAGTTTAGTTTAGTGTAGTGTAGTAGAAAATCAGTTGGGGTAATTAAGTGTAGTGCGGTAGAAAAGTTTAATGTCTACAACGTCCACGATAATCAACGAATTTTTAGCTTCCCTAGATGAAATACAAAAGTTTACAAAAAACTTAATAAAGGAAAACGCCGAGAGAAGGAAGGACTATGAAGCTAACGTACGTAAGTTAAAAAAACTAGAACAGTTTAAGTTAGGATTTTGTGAATTAAAAAATAGACAGTGTAAACATTCGAGTGAAAAAGACATTACTGTAGTAGCGGAAATCGCAATAGAAATTAATGATTGTATAAATAAAGCAAAAACAATTCTAAATGATAGACTAAATAAAACTTCTAATAGTGAGGATAATCCAATAGATATAGAAAATATAGATAATTTTCAAAAAAGTTGGGGAAGAAAAAATAAGTCCAATCTCTCAAACCAAATTTATTAGTACGACCGGTTTCGCAAGTTTTTTTAATTTTAACCTACTTGCATCTTCAGGTACACTTTTTTAATCTACAAAAAAACAACAAATTTTATTCCTCACCTTAACATTAAAGCATATATTAAAAAATCTTTTCCTCTTAAGTCTATGTATAAAAAATTAAAGTCAATGTGTAACAAAATTTTAAACTTTTTAAATAATTGAAATGACAAACATAAAAACGTGGTTTATTAACCTATAAAATGTTTACCATGTGATAAAAGTAACTGCAACCTATTCTAGTCATTAAATATACAATTATACTTACAATTCAGCATTAATGATGAAGCTATCTTATCATAGAGTCTAATTAAACAATTAAAATACATTATTTATTTCGAAACTTATTACAAAAATTCATTCAATGTGGTTTTGACCGCGAAGAGAGAAACAATGTCGTTGTATTTCATACATAAAATAGATAATTTTAATAATATGGGTGAAAAAAAAACTTAAGCTTGAACGTCCTGCAACAAATAAATGAGAAAATAGCTATTAATGCATTTTCTAACGGATTGAATAATTCCGAAACTAGAACTATTGTTAAATCCCGGAACTGTTGTAATTTAGCGGAGGCTTTAAGAATAGCCAAAGATGAGGAAAATGTCAATAGGAAAGTACACGTATTTCATGCCAGAGGTAATAGTCATCAAAAATTTAATGGCAGAGGACATCACAATTCTAGCAGAGGTAATCAAAATTATAATACAAATCGCTTTAATTTTAATAAAAATAATAGAAATAGGCAAAACAATCCTTCAAATTATAATTATTCGCGTACGGGTTTTAATAACAACTATAGAGGCAGAGGAAATGGAACATTTAACAGTAGACGTGGACAACAAAATTTCCGAAATAGGCAGCAAAACGCTTTTGTTACAAATGTAGTTGACGAATCGCCAAAAAATAATAATTTGTTTTTTCAATCAGCTAACTAATTTTTTCGAGTGTGATAATGAAGTGATATATAATATGAATAGTTTGTTACATTTAATTACGGTAGTCAAGAAGTAACATTTTTATTAGACAGCGAAGCCTCAGTTAGCATATTTTTTTAGAATATTTAAATAACAATGAAATAGTTAACAGTAGTAAAAAGATAAAGATAAACGGAATCTCTGGTAGTACCTATTCGCAGGGTTCAACAAATATCAAGTTACAACAAGTTACAAATAAACGACACAAATATAGGTCACCAGTTTTTGCTGATGAATCAAGTAGATAATAAAATGCATGGTATTCTTGGAGCAGATTTTTTTTATAATTATAAAGCAACAATTGATTTTGAACATTATACATTTTCTTTTTTTAGTTAACTCGTCAAAAATTATTATTCCTATAAAATCTCATTGTGACGTCTATACATCTATACCTCCTCGCTGTGAAATTATTAAATACTTTAAAGTAAATGCTAAAGGTGATTTTTTGGTTTTAAATGACAAACTTAGTGAGGGAGTTTTCATAGCTAACACTTTGGTTAATAATAATCTAATACCAGTCAGAATTCTAAATATTAGAGATGAAGAAGTAAAAATTAAAAATTTTAAACCTAGAATAGACAATTTAGCTAATTATAATGTTTGCGAAGTTGGTGAAAATAATTATCAATTAGTTAAAAGAGCAGAAAAATTACTAAAATTAATTAATTTTAATGATTTAAATCAAGAGGAAAAAATGTCATTGCAAAAAATGTTTACTAAATTTTCAGATGTTTTTCAATTAGAAAATGATCCTTTAAGTGTAACAAATATTTTTGAACAAAAAATTTATCTAAAATCTTCATCATCTCCAGTTTACATCAAACCTTATCGCTTGCCTCATTCACAGAAACATGAAATACACAAACAAGTTGAGGATATGTTAAATAAGGGTATTATTGAGGAAGCTCATTCTGAGTGGAACTCACCGTTATTAATCGTTCCCAAAAAAGTAGATAATTCAGGTCAAAGGAAATGGCGAGTAGTAATAGATTATAGACAACTTAATAAACAGATTGAGGATGATAAGTTTCCACTTCCTTCCATTCACGAAATCTTAGATTCTTTATCTGGATCTATGTACTTTTCACACTTAGATTTATCCCAAGGATACTATCAGATTAAATTAGATTCAAAAATTAGACCCTATACCGCATTTTCAACTGACCGCGGACAATACCAAATGACACGAGTACCCATGGGGTTAAAAACATCCCCAAGCGGTTTTTCACGAGCCATGACTTTAGCTATGGCAGGTCTTTGTCATGAAATATGTTTTATTTATCTAGATGATTTAATTGTATTCGGAAACAACTTGATTGAACATAATAAAAATCTTTTAAAGGTATTGCAAAGACTTCGTTAAGTTAAATTAAAATTAAACCCTAATAAATGTGAGTTTTTGCGAAAAGAAATCTTATATTTAGGACACGTCATATCATCACAAGGAGTTTTACCCGATCCATCTAAAATCTCAGTCATTAAAAACTACCCAGAATTAAAAAATGCAGACCAAACAAAACGTTTTGTAGCTTTTGCAAATTATTACAGAAGATTCATAAAAAATTTTGCACACATAGCTGCACCGCTTAATAATTTAAGTAGAAAAAATGTACCTTTTGTTTGGACAGACGATTGTAAAATTCATTTATATAATTAAAAAACAGTTTAGCAAATCCCCAGTATTACATTATCCAAATTTTTCTTTAGACAATCATTTTACCTTAAGGACTGATGCTTCGGGCTATGCAATCGGAGCAGTACTTTAAACTCAGACGACAGCCCTATCGCTTACGCCAGTAGAAGCCTCAATAAAGCAGAAAAAAATTATAGTACAATTGAAAAAGAACTTTTAGCTATCGTATGGACAGTTAAACATTTTAGACCATATTTATATGGAAGACATTTCAAAATTTTTACAGACCACAGACCTTTAATTTAACTTTTTGGTATGACAAATCCGAGTAGTAGATTAACAAAATTTAGACTGACCTTAGAAGAATATGACTTTACAATAACATACATTAAGGGTAAAGACAACATTGTAGCGGATGCTTTATCACGAATTGAATTAACATCAGACGAATTAAAAAATATGTCCAGTAAAACAGAAGATCTAATATTTGCAGTAAAACTCGGGCACAAAAAGAACGCCAAAACAAACAAAATGAAGAAACGGATACATTTAATAACTTTTCCAACTAACGGACTGGCCACCCGGGCGTTGTTGAAGTGTTAAAATGTCCTGATGAATTTACCGAATTAAGACCAATTGACAATAAATTAATGAATAAAATGTATAGTAATAAAAACTTTACTTATGTAAATGGAAACTGTATTTATGATAAAAGTTTAAATATTATTTATATTAATGTTCAGGATAGTCGATCAGCGTCAACCTTCGAGGAGTCGTTGAGACACATGAAAAATATTTTTGAAAAATATAATCTTCCGGAAGTAATTATTATTAGAAATGAAAATAGCGCGCAACTTATATCTAATTTATTAAAAATTTCCAGTAAAGTTAAAGAATTAAATATTAGAATAACAGTAGTAAAAGGAGTTCAGGTAATAACAGATTTAGAAACTATACAATTAGTTTTAAATGATTATCACATCTTACCAACAGGTGGACATGCGGGAATAAAACGATCTTATAACAATATTTAAAAACATTTTTATTGGAACGGTTTAAAATCTGATGTAGAAAAATTTATTAAAAAATGTGATGGTTGTCAACGATATAAATATTTAAAACCTTTTAAAGAACCAATGACATTAACATCCACTTCTTCATCCGCATTTGAAAAAATTATGTTAGATATTGTAGGACCATTAGAAATGGATTCAGAGAACAAGCGATATATTTTAACATTACAATGTGATTTAACGAAATTTATTGAATGTTATCCAATTCAAAACAAGGAAACAATAACCATTTCCAAAGCTTTTGTAGAAAATTTTATATTAAGATATGGCGTACCTCAAATAATATTAACAGATCAAGGGACAGAATTTATGTCAAATATTTTTTCGGAAATATGTAAACTACTTAAAATTCAAAAACTTAATTCAACAGCCTATCACCACCAGACAATTGGTGCATTAGAAAATAATCATAAATCCTTAGGTAACTATTTACGCATTCAAATTTCTAAACATCCAGAAACATGGAGCACATGGATTCCCTTTTGGTCATTTTGTTATAATACTAGTGTAAATTCGGAAACCAAATACGCACCGTACGAACTTGTTTTTGGAAAGTCAGCCAGTTTACCATCACACGTTATAAGAAAAATAGACCCCTTATATAATTTGTAATGATTATCCGTTAGAGCTTAAATATAGGTTGCAAACAGCTTGGAATGATGCAAAACAAAATTTAATTGAATCAAAAGTTAAAAGGAAAAAACGATTTGATTTAAAAAGTAACAGCATAAATTATAAACCTAATTCCAAAATTATGTTAAAGAATGAAACAGGAAATAAACTAGAAAGCATATTTAAAGGCCCATATTTAGTAATAGAGGATGTAAGTCCTAATGTATTTATTAAATTAGACAATAATAAGGTTATTAAAGTTCATAAGGATAGGATAAAACCATATATAGAATAAGTGTATAAGGTAACTTGTAGTTTTTTATGTAATTATACTACTATAGTAGGTATAAATCAGCGCTGATATGTATATAGGTTAGTAGATAAAATGTATTACGTATAATTAGGATTCTATATAACTTAAAATTAATGGGAATTGTAATACCTAGTTAATACAAACATAATAGATAATAGATCATATTATTGTATCATTATATTATTTCTTAATGTTAAAATAGCTTAGGATAAGTATTATGTAAAAAAAACAAAAAAAAAATGTAAAAATATATAAAAACATTTTTTTTAATTTTTCGGGGAAGGTGTAGTGCAGATACATAGTTCATTCACTGTACATAATGATGACACTTAACATTCTTAGGTCAATAATCCGCAAAGTTCAAACTGTGCAATAAGCATTATTTGACCACATCATAATTGTAATAAAATATATTATTATTCAATAAAGAGAGTTTGATACGAACCTTCAAGCCGACCACCAGCGTTTCATTACCACCCTAATGTAACACCTCACAATGCCTTAAGTCCGGGTATTACTAAAAAATGTTCCATTTAAATTAAAATAACATAAAATGTATACCGGAAAATCAAACTAAACTACAAAAAAAATGACCGCCATGAGATATTATCACTCTAACTGTCAAAATGACGGTTACAAGTTATACAACCCTCAGCGTCGTCGTGGTTATTTGTCAAAGCTTCAGACTTCTTGGGAAGGACCATATGAAATCATGGATCGCATAAATTACATTATCTACAGGATCAGGAAACAACCGAGAGGAAAGCCGAAAGTAGTCCATTTTAACCAATTGGCTGCTTACGTTGAAAACAATGATGACCAAATAAACGAGGCTAGAGTAAGACGGGTGAAACCACCGGAAGACGGGTTGGCTTTTGAAGACTTTATGTATCTATAATCGAGCGGTAAAAAAGCTCGATATGGTGTCACTCGAGAAAAACAACAAGTTCTGTTCAAGATTTCGGCCGATTACTCCTTGGCCCACTGTGTTGCAGAACATCTTAGGATGTCCAAAAGAATAGCGGTTGTCTTTAAAAACAAGGCAGAATCCCAAAGTTGGAGAGGTACTTAAAATTATGGATGATAAGCAGATATGCAACAGAAGTATCTATTTGGTAATAAAGCCCCTACCATCGAAAGCTGTGACGTATGGAATGCCTTACAAAAATTGAGGGATACCATTTTGTCCAAGGACAACATATACCTGGCGATACCAAAAATTTCTTGTGAACTTACCAGTTTAGACTGGAGAATAATTAGAAGTATGTTGAAAGTTATCTTTAGATTTATTGGCATACACATTCTGGTCTGTTGCCACAAAACTAGAAGAACAATCGGAATGAAGACTGTAGACTGCTACTTCTATAGGACGTCACAATGAAAGTTTGGATGTCTATGCAAATATCGACATGGAGCTGAGGACCATGTCACGCTTCGGACTTTTCAAGACGAACATGTCTTAAGACGGGGGCAATGTAGCGAGTACCACTCTGGATCTGGGAATCTCCTTGGTGATTCATCGCCGATGAGTCAACGCTCGAGCGATCGAGAGCGGTGTGGAGCTTACTGAAAAGTTCGAGGAGATGCTTGCGTGAAGTGGCTCACGTAGGCACTGAATATATAAGGCACAGCGGAGCATCGAATAGTTAGTCAAGCTTTAGTAGACTACTACTCTCAACAAAATAAATTAAATTAAATACGTGCAAATAAATAGACTCTTGTGCAGTAGTGATATACAGTGCTTGCAAATCCAAGTCCGACCGGGCTGGAAAGGACGACTGTTCAATACCCGCTTGAAAAGAACAAGGATAGAACGCCAAATAGAATTTGATTGGCCAGAGCCGGATGCGTGCGAATTGTAAGCGAGGTCAACTCTGGCAGCCAGTCTGGCTGCATTTAGTTTTCTATGATTTAGTGTTTAGCAAACTGCGTTAGAGTGTAGATGCACATTTTAATTTTTTTTTTAAATATTTTATACCCGAATCCTAAAAATAAAATTTTTTGATTTTTTTCCTTGAGAACTAGGGCAACAACAAAAATAGTATTCTTAAATAAAAAAGATTTCTTAAATAAAAAATAATTCTGATTAAAAATAACTATAAATAAAAATAAAACTCTAAATAAAAATAAAACTCAAAAAATAAATAATAAAAATAAATAAACTCAAAAATTAAATTAAATGTTCGAACAAGCCCCCAAGGCAGCCAAACAATAGCCTAACCTATTATAAAAATTCCCACGCACATTAGCTAGGACTTCTGGACTAATATCCCCCAACAAATTAGTTATGCGGATTCCTAAATCATTGAGGTTATTAGCCCGATCTTCCTGGGAAACATACAGCTTCGACTTGAGATACCCCACCAAAAAAAATCACACGGCGCCAGGTCCGGTGATCTAGCTGGCCAGAGAATTCCTCCTCGACCCATAATAAGACGAGGTTCAAAAGTGTCGGAAAGGAATTCCTGAACAGCCATCGTATTATGTGCGGGGCAACCGTCCTGCTGAAACCATACGTTTTCGATGTTAACTCTTTGGTCTCTTAAGAGATTTAAATACCTAGCGCCATTTAAATTCCCATTTATAAAAAATGGGCCAATTCTTCGGTCGCCCAAAATACCCGCCCAGACATTAAGTTTTTGGGGATACTTTGTCCGATCTGCATAAATCCTACGAGGATTTTCTCGCGCCCACATTCGAACATTCTGCGAATTGTGCCTGCCATGGAGAGTAAATGTCGACTCGTCAGTAAATAAAATATTACCGATAAAATTTGGGTCGGCATTTGCTCTCTCCATAACAACCTCGCAAAATTCCATGCGGCGGAATGCGTCGGCAGGGAATTGCTCGTTTCCCCGTCGCAGCTTAAATGGACGATATTCATGGCGTCTTAGCACATTTCGTGCCGTGGAAGCTGAAATATCAAACTCCCTAGCCACCGTACTTAATTCATGGGTTGGGTTTTCTTCAATTGACGCGCAAATTAAAGTATCCCGCGCTTCTCTAATTAGATTTTCCCGGGGAGGATGTTCCCGTCGGAGCTGCATTGGAACTACACAACCGTGCGTGAGAAAATTATTAACGTCGAATTGTTTCTCTGTTTGGTCTGGCCTCGAACATTCCCGCAAATAATCTTTGAATTTCTCGTTCAGAATTACCAGCAAAATGCCAGATTAAAATCTGAAATTTTTGTTCCAGCGTGTACATTTTTTAATTAAATAATCTTTTTTACTAAAATTACTACCTCTTGCTGGCACCACTGCAGTTCTCGTTCTGATATCCTCGTGTCAAGCACGCTGCGAGGTGCACGGTGGTTATGCGTTGTCGTAGCCTGCCGGCTCTGGCCAATCAAATTCTATTTGGCGTTCTATCCTTGTTCTTTTCACGCGGGTATTGAACAGCCGTCCTTTCCAGCCCGGTCGGACTTGGATTTGCAAGCACTGTATAAATAATTAGTATACTAAACTATAGTTAAGTGTTTAGTTAGTTTGTTAGTTGTTTAGTACTTTAATTGTTATTAAGTTATAAAATCACTCGTTTAGTTCGTTAATAAACCAGTGCGTGTTTTATTCACACTGTTGAACCGTAACCGTAACGTTACAACAAGTTATTATTCATTATGTTAAAATTAGGCAACCATGGTTTTACTGGTTTATTTATTAATTTTATTAAATAAATATATATATATATATATATATATATATATTAATTTAACAAACATGTTTTTAATAAGCTTGGAAAATTTAAGTCCTATAGTTTAATATTTCTTAGTTAAAGTTGTTTACATTAGGTAAATTTCCTTAAATCTTTAATTTTTTTACATGGCTTGTAAAATTTTGATTATTTTTTTTATTACAAAATCCGATATTTTTTTTGATTATGACAAAACAATTATTATGAACCGATAATCCAGGAGCTGAAACGTGACTCTCGCATCGTACCTACTGCCTGAGTAAACGTCGCGTCGGAAGAAAAATAATCAAATAAATATTCGTAATATAAGATAGTCAATGTATGGTCCTAGTAAAAGACACTTCGTTTTAATTTAACTCATTTAAAATTATATTAATATAATTAGAACAAAGTTTAAAGTTTATCATTTTTAATACTAAAATTTGAATATAAAAATTCGACTAATGGAGTAAAACACCCACTTGGGCACAAAGTGTGCCGGCCACCAGTTGCAGCGATGCAACCAAATTGACGCCATTTTCTACTAGGATTGCCAACTTAACCAAGTGAAAAAATAAGAATACCTAACAAAATTAGATAATGTTTATTTAAATTGTTTTTGTTTTTTAAGTTTTTTCTATGTTTTTTTTGTGGTGTGAAAACCCTGAGGGCCTGTTTGGCTAATTTTCAATGACTTGTAAATAAAGAAAAACATGCACAGATTATAAAGCGTAAACGCAAATCACAAGATTAAACCATCCTGTCATTCCACAGCTAATAAATATTGAGTATAAATACTAAGCCGCCGCGACTATATTGCATGAAATAGAACAGGCAGGGACGTAGTGATAGGGGTAAGGGGGAGGGGTTGTCACACCACCTCAAATTTTCCGAAATCGGCATTTTTCTAGTTTCCGATAAAATATTTAGCCTTATGTGACAAAAAAAATGTTTTTTTTTTGAAAATTGTTTAGTTTAATATACGAAAGAAAATTAACATCTTTATTTTTTTGATTTTAGTCGGCATTTTTGAAAGTTTAATCAGCCGATAAGCGGCTTTAATAGTCCATTACATAACATTTTTGTTAATTTTAAGAGTAATAAGTTGTTTGCGGATTTTGCGGCCTATTACAATTTCTGGCAGGGTTAAATTTTTAATTTTACATTTACTTTCGCACATGTTTAATAAATTTAACTTAAAAAAAAGATTTAAAATTATTGTCATTAGTTGGACTTACTAATTTTAATCCTTAACAAGCAGTACAAAAGTATTATATTATAAACTTGTACATCATATACCTACTATATATTTATATAGTGTGTTTCCAGAGCGTGTTGCCATGGGAAAAAGTTTTACGAAAAAACAAACATTCTTCATAAAAACTTCTGCCTGTTAAAAAATGAGATTTCCCTTAAAAAAATTTAAATAAAATATTCTTAAAAAATCTAAAAATGGCTCAAGAGAAAAGTGCCTTTATTTGTTGAAAAATTGTATAAGAAAAAGTAGTTGACATTTTAAATTGAAGTCGCCTTGTCGAATGTTGCTTGGATCCGTTGCTATATAAAATGCGGCTTTGCTAATATTTAAAGATTGTAAACGTTTTCTTCAAAAGTGTGGCTGCATCATTCTTATTTTTAGGTTTTTTATTATTCAGAATCGAAAATGTATCATATGCACATGCAAGTATCTTACTAAGCTTTATAAAAATTTGTGACAAAAATATGGCAAAACTGGTTCTGTTATGAATATTAAAAAAACTAAAACTAAAAATGATACAGCGCTTGAACTTTTGTTTGTGTTTTGGGGAATCAAATCGTTATTAAATTATGTTGTTAATTTTGTAAACACCCTGCAACCAGACATACTATACAAGTTTTTCTAGCAGCTTATTTTAACCATTTAGTATGGCTGTGATTTTTAAATTAATTTGGACAAAAGTGATCGTGAAGCACTCAAGGAACGAATCCAAGCAGTTAGCAAAGTAAATGTGAATGTTTTTAATGTTTATTTCGAAGAATAGAAAGATGCGTTTATTTGTTTATACAAATTTTTGTTTATTTTTTATCTAAAGCTAGTTAATTAAAACCGATTTTTTCGCTTTTACCAATTTTACATAATATATTGGATAGTTGGATAAATAACTATAGTTATTTATCCAACTATCCAACATTTAGTACAGCTGTGGTTTTAAAATTAATTTCGACAAAAGTGATTTTTCATTAAAAGTGAGTACTAAAACTACAATTGTAGGATGTAGATTGTAACAATCAAAGTAATTTTTGGCTGAAACTTGTGAAAACTGTTGTTGGGGCTTATGTACTAATTGAGGTCTAAATTTTACAATCTTGGCTTTATTGTACAACCATCAGGTTTGGTCTGCATTTGTAGGTTTGGTTCACAATTTATAATTGGCATTTATTATTGTAGAATTTATTAGTTACTCGAGCGGTATCCGCCTGACGAGTAAAAGTGGTGAAGTGTAAACTATTATAGTAAAAGTGGTGAAGTGTAAACTATTATAGTCTAAACAACTATGTGGCAACTGATTATTAATTAAATTATTATAGATATAAGATTTTGTACAACTAATTCTCTCCTCAAGCATTTTCATTTTTTTTTTAATTTCTGAGTAGACTGTACTTTAAATTCAAAATTTGTTATTGGTATCTAATTTTTTTTAAACAAGCAGATATTTTTGTAAAGAGTATTTTTTTTGTAAAATGCATAATGAAAACGTGTTTTCTATTGGCAACCGATCCGGGGACACATGTATAAACCTAATAACAAAAATAATAATTATATTCTCACAATTATGTTCTGCTGATTTCCTGCAGGACATGGAAATGTCGAATACATCATTTTAAAAATTTTCCAAACATTCAAAAACAATGTGCATTGCACAAATATTTTTAAATGAAAAATTTATATTGTAAAATAAATTGGATTGCTATTACTTATATGCATTCATGCGTTTTATGCTAAGGCCGAACTCGTTAAATTATCTTAAAAAACTGACAAGCATCTTCTGCTACCTAAATCACTTCCTCGGAAATTGTAGAGTTCCATCGCGCTCCGACATCAATAATTCAGGGTTACAAGCAAAAATCTCGGGGACAAAAACGCACCGAAAACAAAAAAGCGCAAGCAGTTCGCTACAAACGAGGGATATAAACAATTGTCGGGGTAACCATGGTAACGTGCAGGCACCGGCATCTTTGATTCTAGATTTGCATAGCAGGCTCTGATATGGAAATGCTGCACCGTTCTTTAGTTGACTGTACTGAGTGGACAGTGGTTGCGGTAGCCGTTGCAGACCGCTTTTCGGCATACACTAAGTTATGTCAACTGATTTTTGCAATTCCCTAGTCGGAGACATTATTTATGTAAAGCGGTTCCGCTGATGTCGTTAGAATATACTGAGTGATTTTACTATTTTATATATTTAAAAAGTATATATATTTTACAAAGGCAATATCATAAAATGATCAAATTTTTTTAGATAAAAAGCATTTGGATTAGATGCATTGATACAAGAGTATGTACAACGTACAATAATTGTACAATGCACATTGTACACATGTATAATTATTAGTGAGGTCTTGAAAATAAACCACAAATTTAAATATATTTTTTTAACATTTTACCTTATGTATGAATAATTTTAAATTAAATCATGTATATATAATAGGAATACCTATGGATAGAGTGTAACGAAAATGTATTATTATGATATTAAGGAGTCTACAGAATATATTTGAATTTTGTATGTATAAGCCGATGTAAAGGGTGTCCAAGAATATTGTTACATATTCAGAAATAATATTTAAATTTTTTATTAGGTACAATATAAGTAATTAATATTAATATAATGCAGGCCCGGTTTCCATCTTACCTCTGTGCCATTTTTTTAAATATCATATCAATGATGTGATATTACAAATATTTGTTAGCTTATTTGTGTAAATTATCTATATACTTTTATAAAATAAATTAGTTAAAAATAACTAATATTAACTAAAAATTTGTAAGGCATATTTCACCTATTTGTGTGTCTAGATGGATCTATCATAATATACAGGGTGAGTCATTTAACTTGAAACTTTGAAATATCTCAGTTAGTATGCATTTTACGAAAAAATGTTCAAAATAAAAATTAAATGATTCGAGGGGGGAAATCAATCAGTACTAAAATTGGTCCTCATACTCTCCTCCTTATAGGGGGAACAGGGGGTAACTGTAAAATTTCCAATGGAACACCATATTTTTTATTGCAGATTCGATTTGCATTCAACTAAAAATAGGTAGATTTTGTCTAAAAAATCAATTTTGTTCGATTTTCCTCTTATACGATTCTGCAATAATTTTTCTATAAAAATATCACTTTTTTTGGTAATAATTATCTTATTAAATTAAATCTGATTTTTTAACTAATATTTAAGTTTCCTTTGGTTTAAGTTTTATACATTATTTCATTCGGTGATAATTATCAATTGCGCACCATGGTCACTTTTTACCTGCCAGCATTAAATCCTTTAATTTAAAGGATTATTCTACTATTTTTAATAAAAATACCTCATTTAAAGCTGGGTCTCCACCAAAGCAACACAAGTTGACGACATTGTCACCAACTTTTGTTGCTATTTTCATAAACATTGTCGAGAAATATCACGTTGTCCCCGCTAAATAAATATTGTTACCGACTTCATTTATCGACTAAAAATGGAAAGTTCATTTAGTGTTTAGCAACATGTGGAACGACGTGGATCTAATTATAGTGTATCATTTAATAAATAATAAGGATTATAAAATTAAACCAAAATTGTGTTTTTAAAAATATTTGTCTTATTTTTTAAATACTTTGGCAATTCAATCAATTTAGTTCGAAGATTAATTTGCAAACAAAAAAACCTCCTTTCGTTAAGCAGTTATTCATAATGGATTTTTTAACAGTGGAAGAAAAAATAGAAATGATTTTGATTTATGGAGAAGCAGGCAGGAATCTTGATGATGCTGTTAATATCAGATATTATCAGATAGCGTAGATTCTACGCTCAGCGTTTTCCGAAAAAAAAAAACGATCACGTACTTCATTTCACCGTACAGTCAAGCAGTTTACTACAAACGGGAGTGTTCAACCGAAAAAAAGAGTTCGTCGAATAACAGTCACAGTGAATTAATAAATGCATTGAAGTCGAAGGACACCATTTTGAGCACCTACTTTAATAAAAATTTAAAAAATTAATAAATAAATTTTAAAATAAAACCAAGTATTTTATTCAAAAATTATTGGAAAATCGTACTTATACAGAAGAAAAATCGAACAAAATTGTTTTTTTTTCATTAGAGCGCCATCTTTTATAAATATGAAAAATATTTTAGACAAAATCTACCTATTTTTAGTCGAATGATCCGAATCTGCAATAAAAAATAGGGTGTTTCATTGGAAATTTTAAAGTTACCCCCTATAAGGAGAAGAGTATGAGGATCAATTTTAGTACTGAGATTTCCCCCCTCCAATAATTTTATTTTAAACATTTTTTTGTAAAATTCTTACTAACTGAGATATTTCAAAGTTTCAAGTTAAATGACTATATATATTTATATATATAGTATATATTTATATATATAGTATATATATAGTATATATATAATATATATTATATATACATATACAAAATATTTTATTTGAAAATATTTGAATTTTTTTATTAGTGTTATTTTTGATCGCTGATATCTTTGAAACGGTTGATCTAAAGAACTTTGACCTTCAGATGTTTTTTGTAGAGCGTGATATTGTCTATAACTCCTCTCGCTTGAGTGTTGCGAAAACAAACCATTCCAAAGTTATAAGAATTCAAAATTAAAAAAATAAAAATTCCCTTGTTATTGAAATGGAAAAACAACAAATGAATTGAGGCAAACCTTAATATTAATATTAAGGGCTCAAATGGGTGCCAACATTTTTGTTTTTTAATGTACTATTAATTTTTCAACACCATTCATTCTGCTTTAGGTTACCATGGGCGTTATATGTATTAGTGGTTTTTCGGGATCTGCTCCGGGTTGTCGGTTTTTGGTTCTTAAAAGAACCGTATGTCTGACAACGTTTCGGTACAATCTCATGTACCATCTTCAGGTCTTATCTGCTGGGCTGCTGTTGCTGCTCTGCTGCGAGTTAGTAGATTTAAATTTAAAAAAAAATGTATCGGTGCGACGTCCAGCGTTCGCGGCCCGCCGCGGCGTCAAGCCGTCGAGCACTGCTATATATAATGCATTGCAATGGCAGCGATTTCGTTAACGCGGCTCGTCTGGAAGACGCAGCAACCCGCCGTCGACGGCTACGTCTCGACTGCTCAAAAACAAGTCGGGACGCGAACGCTAACCAAGTTTTTCCAGGTTAAATTTATGGAGAGAGAAATAAATGTTATAATAGTAAATTTATTAGTGAAAATGACCAAAAATTGTACTAATGTTGATGACGAAATATTAATATTAAGTGTTAAATCAAGTTTTTCCTTCGGGCAAATTGGAATTTTTACACTATTTGTGGACTGCTTTTTATATCTTTACAAATAAGAGTTAAAACAAAATCCAATTGCTCTTTATTAAGTCAAAAAAAGCCACAGAACTTTTCATTATCTGCTTCAAGATGGTTTTTAATTAGAACTTTATAATATACTTTTTCTTCTAGGCGTTAATAACATAGGAATTTCATAATCTTCTTCATCTTCAAGCAAAAATAATGCCAATGTTTTCGGATCCATTTTTCTTCACTCGCTTCAAAATATGACAAACGACTGCTATAATTTTGGATAATTTTAATGTAGACGCCCGCGAACGCTGGACGTCGCAACGAAACCGCACTAAAACATGGAAACGCAACGGCTAGCCGTCACTGCCAGACGTGTCTAGACGTCGCGGCGGGCCGCAACGCCTGAACGTCGCAACGAAATCGCACCTTAACAGCTGCGCTTTGCGCTTATTTTATTTTAAGCTCAATATCTATTTGTTTTTCAGTTTTGAGTTAAACTTTTTTTATTTAACCATGGATCCTACATGCATTTAACGCTAACAATAATTTGTTGGCCGCAAGAATAAAAACGAAAAACTAGTTATTTTTTACTCTCAGAAACAGTAAAAAGTATCTATTTAAAAGTAAAAATGACTAATTTATTAATAAACTATTCAAACAAACTAATTCAAATAGTGACATGTTGATTATTTTATTTTAAGAGAGTAGGATGGACACCACTAAAATATTGATTTGGTGTTGGCAAAGTGGCCACTGAGTACCTATAAGTATAGATTTTGCTGTCCTCAAAACCAAAAAGTTCTAGGCTATACCTTACTAAAGAAGAATTATTTTTTATGTCTGAAATCAGTTGAATCAGTTCATTATTTATTACGTTTTTTTCTAAATATTATTTATATATTTATTTTTAATTCATCAATCAAATAAACAAATTAATAAATAATAATTATAATTATCGTTAAACTATTTTTTTATTTTACATAATATTATTAAATTAAAAATAGAAACATACACTAATTTAACATTAAACAAAATTTTGTTGAAGATTTTGCCTAACCCAACTAGGGTTTTTTTAATTTTTTTTCTTAATGGACAGCATACATTTATTTAGTTCATGTCAATTTTTTGCAGTATTTTCTGACATAATATATATATATATATATATATATACAGGGTGAGTCATTTAACTTGAAACTTTGAAATATCTCAATTGGTATGCATTTTACTAAAAAATGTTTAAAATAAAAATTAAATGATTCGAGGGGGGAAATCCATCAGTACTAAAATTGGCCCTCATACTGTCCTCCTTATAGGAGGAACAGAGGGTAACTTTAAAATTTCCAATAGAACACCCTATTTTTTATTGCAGATTCGGATCATTCGACTAAAAATAGGTAGATTTTGTCAAAATCATATCATTCATATTTGTAATAGATGGCGCTGTAATGAAAAAAAAAAAACAATTTTGTTCGATTTTTCTTTTGTATACGATTCTCCAATAATTTTTGAATAAAATACTTGGTTTTATTTTTAAATTTTTTTTTTTTAATTTTAATTAAAGTAGGTGCTCAAAATGGGGACCTTCGGCTTCAATACATTTATTAATTCGCATTTCAAATGACCTACACAACTAAGTAGCATATCTGCTGGAATTTCGGCCAAAGCATTTCTAATTCGCTCAATCATATTTTCACAAAAAGAAATCCGGCGAAGTATGATCAGGTGATCTAGCAGGCCAACTGAAGCCGAATAGTGTGCTGGGCAACCATCATGTTGAAACCACATTTATGTCCTACTTCCATGTCAAGCAATGTGGGCGGATTATTTTCCAAAATATCTCGGTACATTTCGCCATTTAAGTTCCCTTCAATGATGTGGGGACCGATGAGTTTGTTGCCAACTATTCCACACCACACGTTGACAGTCCATGGACGCTGATGTTCAACTTGACGGAGCAATTGCGTATTTTCAACACTCCAGTAATGCATGTTGTGCCGATTTACTGTTCCGTGGTTTGTAAAAGACGACTCGTCGGAGAACAGTACAAAACGGAAAAAAATGGATTTTTTGGCATTTGTTCCAGTGCCCACTGACAAAAAACTACATAATTTTAAAATTCCGTACCATGAAGCACCTGATGTAGCGAAATATGGTAAGGATGGTATTTATTTCGTTTTCATATTCTGCCAACACTGCTTTGGGATATTCCCAAATCTCTAGATAATTCTCTTTTGCTTGCATGAGGATTAGCGACCGTTGCTGCTAATACATTAATTTCATTATTTCCACCTGTGACTGTTGCTCGACGAACTCTTTCTTTCGGTGTTGGGAGTGTTTGTAGTAAACTGCTTGACTGTACGGTGAAATAAAGTACGTGATCAAATTTTTTCCGGAAAACGCTGAGCGTAGAATCTACGCTATCTGATAATATCTGATATTAACAGCATCATCAAGATTTCTGCCTGCTTCTCCATAAATCAAAATCATTTCTATTTTTTCTTCCAATGTTAAAAAATCCATTATGAATAACTGCTTAACGAAAGGAGGTCTTTTTGTTTGCAAATTAATCTTCGAACTAAATTGATTAAATAATGCTAAACTATATATAAATGTGGTATTTTTATTAAAAATAGTACAATATTCCTTTAAATTAAAGGATTTAATGCTGGCAGGTAAAAAGTGACCATGGTGCGCAATTGATAATTATCACCGAATAAAATAATGTATAAAACTTAAACCAAAGGAAACTTAAATGTTAGTTAAAAAATCGTGGGTACTTAAAAAAATCAGATTTAATTTAATAAAATAATTATTTCCAAAAAAAGTGATATTTTTATAGAAAAATTATTGCAGAATCTTATAAGAAGAAAAATCGAACAAAATTGATTTTTTTTCATTACAGAGCCATCTATTACAAATATGAAAAAATGTTTTAGACAAAATCTACCTATTTTTAGTCTAATGCAAATCGAATCTGCAATAAAAAATTAGGTGTCCCATTGGAAATTTTAAAGTTACCCCCTGTAAGGACCAATTTTAGTACTGATTGATTTCCCCCTCGAATCATTTAATTTTTATTTAAACATTTTATCGTAAAATGGATACTAACTGAGATAATTTAAAATTTTAAGTTAAATGACTCACCCTGTATATATTCCATGAATTTAAATATTAATTAGGGTGTAGCAATTATCGTTCTATGTGTATACTTGTACACTGTTATAAAAATTAGATTTGTTAACATAAGTTTATAGTTAATTTTATTTTGTAAAAATTTAACATAATTTTTTGTATAAAACCAGGATTTGTAATTATTTTAACAAAGGAAAATATTTTACCAAAAGTTTTGTAATGGTAATATGCAATTTTGTTAATTTTCAAAGTTTAAAGATTGTCTTGTTTAACAAAATATTTCGTTGAAAAAGTACATGAGATTTCAGGCAGCTAATCAAAACATTTCCCACTGACTTTTCGCATCATTAAGTTCCACCGACTTCAGCGTCTGAAACGTATTGTTCTGCCTACTTTATTCTGATTACTAATCAGTAATTAGTAACGTGTTCGTAACAACTAAAGTGTTAATAATAAATTACTAAAAATTACTATTATTGTTATTCGGATTCCTTATACATATTTAACGAGTGTGCGAAGTTCGAAGTATCCGAAAAAAAGATGCCATAACTGGTTTTCAAACTAACATTAGGGTATACAGTAAAGTGGTTTAAAGTTACGAAATACATTAGTAAGTGTTGTAGTAGTACTGATAGTTATATTGTTCTAAATTTATTTATAATTTCAGAATGGTGTGATATTTAATTGTATGTATATTATTTTTGTGTTTATTTATGTAGGTAGTATAAAGAAATTTAGTACAATATAACTATCAGTACTACTACAAACACTTACTAATGTATTTCGTAACTTTAACCCACTTTACTGTATCCTACTATGTACATTTTTTTGTTTAGGGAATTGATTATTAAAATTATTTTCATTTAAGATTTCAATTTTCAATAAATATTTTTATTACTGGGTCTACAAAAAGTTTTTAAGGAGGTCTTTTGAAAAAATAGTACAATATTCCTTTAAATTAAAGGATTTAATGCTGGCAGGTAAAAAGTGACCATGGTGCGCAATTGATAATTATCACCGAATGAAATAATGTATAAAACTTAAACCAAAGGAAACTTAAATGTTAGTTAAAAAATCGTGGGTACTTAAAAAAATCAGATTTAATTTAATAAAATAATTATTTCCAAAAAAAGTGATATTTTTATAGAAAAATTATTGCAGAATCTTATAAGAAGAAAAATCGAACAAAATTGATTTTTTTTCATTACAGAGCCATCTATTACAAATATGAAAAAATGTTTTAGACAAAATCTACCTATTTTTAGTCTAATGCAAATCGAATCTGCAATAAAAAATTAGGTGTCCCATTGGAAATTTTAAAGTTGCCCCCTGTAAGGACCAATTTTAGTACTGATTGATTTCTCCCTCGAATCATTTAATTTTTATTTAAACATTTTATCGTAAAATGGATACTAACTGAGATAATTTAAAGTTTTAAGTTAAATGACTCACCCTGTATATATTCCATGAATTTAAATATTAATTAGGGTGTAGCAATTATCGTTCTATGTGTATAATTGTACACTGTTATAAAAATTAGATTTTTTAACATAAGTTTATAGTTAATTTTATTTTGTAAAAATTTAACATAATTTTTTGTATAAAACCAGGATTTGTAATTATTTTAACAAAGGAAAATATTTTACCAAAAGTTTTATAATGGTAATATGCAATTTTGTTAATTTTCAAAGTTTAAAGATTGTCTTGTTTAACAAAATATTTCGTTGAAAAAGTACATGAGATTTCAGGCAGCTAATCAAAACATTTCCCACTGACTTTTCGCATCATTAAGTTCCACCGACTTCAGCGTCTGAAACGTATTGTTCTGCCTACTTTATTCTGATTACTAATCAGTAATTAGTAACGTGTTCGTAACAACTAAAGTGTTAATAATAAATTACTAGAAATTACTATTATTGTTATTCGGATTCCTTATACATATTTAACGAGTGTGCGAAGTTCGAAGTATCCGAAAAAAGATGCCATAACTGGTTTTCAAACTAACATTAGGGTATACAGTAAAGTGGTTTAAAGTTACGAAATACATTAGTAAGTGTTGTAGTAGTACTGATAGTTATATTGTTCTAAATTTATTTATAATTTCAGAATGGTGTGATATTTAATTGTATGTATGTTATTTTTGTGTTTATTTATGTAGGTAGTATAAAGAAATTTAGTACAATATAACTATCAGTACTACTACCACACTTACTAATGTATTTCGTAACTTTAACACACTTTACTGTATCCTACTATGTACATTTTTTTGTTTAGGGAATTGATTATTAAAATTATTTTCATTTAAGATTTCAATTTTCAATAAATATTTTTATTACTGGGTCTACAAAAAGTTTTTAAGAAGGAGGTCTTTTGAAAAAAAAATTACATATAAAAAAATGTCTGTAACAATTACAAACTACTTATTCAATTATTTAACAGATTATAGTTGGTTGTAAACTAAACATAAAGTTATATAGACCTGGATTAACATAAAATCTGTATTTTTTCACTGTGTATGGCTATTTTTTTTATTGGAAGAGCTACAAGGTCATTTAAAAGTTGCGTAATAAGAAGATTATTAAAATAAAATTTTAATTTTGGCAGGTTTTTAGTTTTTAACTTGTTTATTGCACTGGCTCTACACATGAATCGTGCGGTCCAATAAAATTGTATTGTAGCGAGTACCGCTCTGGATATCGGAGTGATGACTCATCGCCGGTTAGTCATCGCCGATGAGTCATCGCCGGTGACTCAGCGCTCGAACAATCGAGAGTGTGGAGCTCGCTGGAATGTTCCAGAAGACCTTGGCGCTGTAATATATAAGAAACGGAGCAGCACAGAGCAAGTCAGTTAAGATTTGGTACTCGCGGCGAAATAAATAAATATAAGTGCAAATAAATAGACTCTTGAACAATAGTGATATATAAATAATTAGTAGTTAAGTGTTTAGTTAGTTTTATAGTGTTTTAAGTGTAGTTAAGTTATTAAATAAATAGTTTAGTTCGTTAATTAACCAGTGCGTGTTTTAATTCACACTACGAACAGTTAAAAAACGTTACAATTGGTGTCAGGAGTGCGGTTAGTGTGAAACTTCGCGAAAATGGTTTCGTTAATGGACTTAAAAGTGGCGGACCTTAAACGAGAGCTAGAAGAAAGGGAGTGTGATACAACTGGGAAAAAGAATGTGTTGCAACAGCGGCTTCGAGAAGCATTGGAACAAGAGGGTGAAAATCCAGATGAGTATTTATTTGAAGGCCCTTGTGACATGCATTTAATGTTGCAAAATTTACAACAAAAGATTCTGGAAAATTCCAACGAGTTGCAACAGAAAATGTTGGAAAATTCTAGCCATGTACAACAGAAAATTCTGGAAAATGCCAACGATTTAAAGGACGATCTGCAACAGAAAATGCTAGAAAATTCTAAAGAACTGAAAGATTTAAAGGATGATTTGCAACAGAAAATGGTAGAAAATTCTAGCGAATTAAAAGTCGATATGCAACAGAAAATGGTGGAAAATTCCAACAATTTAAAGGATGATTTACAACAGAAAATACTGGAAAATTCTAAAAATTTAAAAGAATATTTGGAACAGAAGATTCTAGATAATGTTAAGGAATTAAAAGAGGACGTAAGGATGGAATTAAATAACGTAAGGATGGAATTGAATGACGTAAGGATGGAATTGGATGATAAATTGGAAGTCAAAATTAAAGAAATAAATAGTAAACTGACAGCTGTAAATCTACCCATGATGCTGGCGGAACCAGGAACAATGCCAGAGGGAAGCCGAGTACGGATGAAACCACCTCAGTTCGATGGAAAAACTTCTTGGACCAACTACATACGTCAGTTTGAGGCAGCAGCAAAAGCAAATGGCTGGCTACCAGAAGAAAAAGCTACAGCGTTGACTCTGGCTTTACGCGGAGATGCAACGGACATCTTGCAGACGCTTTCTCCAAACGAACAAGAAGATTACGAAGCGTTAGTGAAACATCTGGAACTTCGATATGGCCAGACACATCTGGAACATGTCTACCATTCCCAACTTAAGAACCGCTGCCAGAAATCAAACGAGACTTTGCAAGAATTCGAGGCTGATATTGCACGCTTGGTCCGGCTAGCATATCCAGCTACTCCAACGACCGTTATGGAACGATTAGCGGTTCAAGCCTTTTTGGATGGACTTCGAGACAACGAAACAAGACAGGCTCTAACACTGGCTCGTCCGAGCCAACTGGTTGATGCATTGGCTCGAGCTTTGGAATTCGAGGCGGCAAAGCAGAGCTGCAGGAGCCAGCCTAGAATAAGGAGAGTCGATGAAGAGAAAGAGGAGGAACCCAGAATAATTGAAGCAATCAGGCGAGTTTTTAAAGAAAATCTACCAGAGAAGAAGGAAATCCGGTGTTGGAGATGTGGAAAGCTAGGACATATACGAAGTCGTTGCAGAGAAAGCCAGGTGGCGCCGACTTCGTCTCAGTCGGAAAACTAGATAGGGTCGAGGAAAAGGGGCCACCGTCGACCTGTAACCAGCATGCCCCAGAAGATATCGAACGTGTTGCATCTCTTCTACACCAGTCCAGCAGTGTTTTTGTGGATGGTTTAATTAATGGAAAATTACATGTGCTGCTGCTGGATACAGGTGCGACGAAGACAATTATTAGGCCAGATATTGTCGAAATGTCCAAGATCAAATCTACCAATAGGCGACTACGTACTGCAACAGGAGATACTGCTACTGTTCATGGAGAAGTGGACATCACGATGGTCATAGGAAACACGAAATTTAAACATCGAGCATTAGTAGCAGATATTGAAGATGAAGTTATTGTAGGCATGGACATTATGAACTCTATAGGATTTGAATTAAACTTTCAACAAGGAATATTGAGAGTAAATGGAGAGGAAGTCGTGTTGCATCGATCTAAAGAGAAGAATATTCGTGTGATGCTAACAGAAGATGCTTTGATACCGGAACACAGCGAGATGATATTGAAGGCTTTCTTGGATTGTAAATCAGAAGATGGAAGTATAATGCTTCTGGAGCCGAGAATTGATGACAAAGAGGTCGGTCGAGGAGTTGTAGTAGGGAAGACTTTAATACGTGTCGGAAAAGAAGTGCCTGTAAGAGTATTGAATGTTAATGGTTACTCTGTGAACTTGAAAAAAGGAATCGTTTTGGGGAACTGTTCCTCAGTTTCCTCAATTATTAGAAGCATTCGTGAGTCTGGAGTTCCGGCCAAGAAAATTAGCAATGAATTGACGACTCTGCTTTCGACTTCTTCAAAGGACTTAAAACCAAATGAGAGAATAAAGCTGAGAGAGCTGATACACAACTATCAGGACGTCTTTGATGATGGACAAGAAAAGAAGGGTAGGACAAGAATTGTCCAGCATAAAATTAACACCGGTGATGCACAGCCCATTCGACAGTCGGCAAGAAGGCTACCACTTGCCAAGCGAGAGGAAGCTGATAAAATTGTGCAAGAAATGGAGAAGGAAGGGGTGATCGAACCATCCAACAGCCCATGGTCTTCCCCAGTGGTGTTAGTTAAGAAAAAGGATGGATCAACTCGATTTTGCGTCGATTTTCGTCAGCTGAACAACGTGACGAAGAAGGACAGCTACCCTCTACCTAGGATCGATGACACCCTGGATACATTGGCTGGATCCCAAATATTTTCGACTCTGGATTTGAAAAGCGGTTACTGGCAGGTTGAAATGGCACCAGAAGATAGAGAAAAGACGGCGTTTACCGTGGGTGCTGGACTGTGGCAGTTTACTGTCATGCCGTTTGGACTATGTAATGCCCCTGCAACTTTTGAAAGGCTCATGGAAATGGTTTTAAAGGGACTATCCTGGAAGACATGCTTGGTGTACCTTGACGACATCATTGTGGTTGGGAAATCATTTGAGGACCATATGAAGAACCTGAAGGAAGTCTTTCAGCGCTTAAGAAGTTCCGGCCTGAAGCTAAGCCCGAAGAAATGTCACTTGTTCCAGAGGGAAGTGCAGTATTTGGGCCATGTTGTTTCGAGTCAAGGAGTGGCAGTGGACAAACAGAAGGTGAAGACGGTGCGGGAATGGCCAGTACCGAAAAACAAACATGACTTAAGAAGCTTTCTTGGATTATGCACCTACTACCGGCGGTACGTACCTGGATTCGCAAAGGTTGCTAAGCCTTTGACACGTTTAACAGAGGGAGAAAGACGATTCCAATGGGACGAAGAATGCCAAGAAGCCTTTAAGAACCTGAAAAACGCGTTGACCAGCTCACCAGTCTTAAGTTATCCTCTTCCGGATGGTGAATTTATTTTGGACACGGACGCAAGTAATGTGGGCCTGGGAGCTGTTTTGTCGCAGATTCAAGCGGGAAAGGAGAAAGTTATTGGATACTTCAGTAAAACTTTATCCAAACCAGAACGAAATTACTGTGTTACTCGACGCGAGCTGTTGGCAGTGGTAAAGGCAGTCGAACACTTTTACAAGTACCTGTATGGAAGAAAATTCTTGCTAAGAACGGATCATGCTGCCCTAAAATGGCTTTTGCAATTCAAGAATCCTGAAGGACAGGTAGCAAGATGGATTGAGAGACTACAGGAGTTCGACTTTGACACAGAACATCGGGCTGGGACCATCCATAGAAATGCTGACGCCTTGTCAAGAAGACCGTGCCCGGAAGACTGTAAACATTGTCTCAGGGCCGAAGAAAAGGATGTGTTTGTTCGCAGAACTACAATCGTGGATGATCATTGGCAATCCGCTGAGGTTCAACAAGACCAGGAAAGGGATCCGGATTTGAAGCTTATCATCGATTGGAAGAAGAACGACCGTAAACCAACGTGGCAGGAAGTCGCCCAATATTCGCCGAATGTGAAATCGTACTGGGCCCAATGGAATTCCATCATCTTAAGTGACGGGCTTCTAAAGCGCGTTCTGGAGTTGCCAGAAGGGGGGGAAGACCGGAAGCAGATAATAATCCCCAGAAATAGGATACCAGAAGTGCTGCAGGAAATCCATGATGGAACTACTGGAGGACATCTTGGGGTGACCAGGACGCTCGGAAGACTTAGGGAACGGTTTTATTGGGTCAACAGCCAACGAGATGTGAAGGAATGGTGCAAGAAGTGCGCCGTTTGCGCGGCAAGCAATGGACCCCAGAAGCGCCCAAAAGCCCCAATGCGACAGTACAATGTGGGCAGCCCATTTGAGAGAATTGCAATCGATGTGGCGGGTCCATTTCCGGAAACAGAATCTGGAAATAAATACATCATCGTTGTAATGGACTACTTCAGCAAGTGGGCGGAAGCGTACGCCTTGCCAAACCAGGAAGCTGCCACAGTGGCCGATGCCCTTATTAAGGAGTGGATTTGTCGTTTTGGTGTGCCAATGGAGATGCATTCAGACCAAGGCAGGAACTTTGAATCTATACTGTTCCAGAATGTCTGTAAAATTCTTAACATTCGGAAGACGAGGACGACTGCATTACATCCGCAGTCTGATGGAATGGTAGAACGAATGAATCGAACGATAAACAGGTACCTGTCCAAGGTAGTCTCTGATCACCAAAGAGACTGGGACCGCTTCCTTCATCTGTTCCTGTTGGCGTACCGTTCTTCTATCCACGATACAACCGGCCAGACACCCGCTAACATTGTTATGGGGCGTGAACTTCGTCTACCTTGTGACCTGAGGTTTGGTTGCCTACCAGGGGATGATATTGCTGGAGAAGATTACGTCAACAATTTACGTAGGAAAATGAGCGACATTCACAGCCGAGTTCGTTTAAACATCCAGAGCGCCAGTGATAGAATGAAAGAGGCATACGACATCAAGGCGGAAAATGGAGGATTTCAACCTGGAGACCTAGTTTGGTTATACAACCCTCAGCGCCGTTGTGGTTATTCACCGAAGCTGCAGACTTCTTGGGAAGGACCATACGAAGTCATGGATCGCATAAATGACATCATCTACAGGATCAGGAAACAACCAAGAGGAAAGCCGAAAGTGATCCATTTCAACCGATTGGCCCCTTACGCTGGAAACAATGCTCAAATAGACGATGCTAGAGTAAGGAGAGTTAATCCGCCGGAAGACGACTTGCCTTTTGAAGACTTCATGAATTTATATTCGAGCGGTAAAAAAGCTCGGTATGGTGTCACTCGAGAAGAACAAAAAGATCTGTTCACGGTTTCGGCCGATTACTCCTTGGCTCACTGTGTTGCAGAAGACCTAAGGATGTCCAGGGGAATAGCGGTTGTCTTTAAAAACAAGTTTGGACGGGTCGACGAGCTACGAAGGCAGAATCCCAAAGTTGGAGAGGTGCTTGAAATTGTGGATAATGAGCAGATAGGCAATAGAAGTATCTTCTATCTGGTAACGAAGCAGCTCTCCCATCATAAGCCAAACTACCGTGACGTATGGAATGCCTTAAATAAATTGAGGGATACCCTTTTGTCCAAGGACATCATGAACCTGGCGATACCGAAGATTGCTTGTGGACTTGACGGTTTAGACTGGAGAATAATTAGAAGCATGGTGGAAGTTATCTTCAGATGTAGTGGCATACACATTCTTGTCTGTTGCCACAACCCTAAAAGAACATCCGGAAGGAAGACCGTAGACTGCTACTTCTATAGGACGTCACAATGCAAGTTTGGATCTCTATGCAAATATCGCCATGGAGCTGAGGACCATTTTCGGGACGAAAATGTTTTAAGACGGGGGCAATGTAGCGAGTACCGCTCTGGATATCGGAGTGATGACTCATCGCCGGTTAGTCATCGCCGATGAGTCATCGCCGGTGACTCAGCGCTCGAACAATCGAGAGTGTGGAGCTCGCTGGAATGTTCCAGAAGACCTTGGCGCTGTAATATATAAGAAACGGAGCAGCACAGAGCAAGTCAGTTAAGATTTGGTACTCGCGGCGAAATAAATAAATATAAGTGCAAATAAATAGACTCTTGAACAATAGTGATATATAAATAATTAGTAGTTAAGTGTTTAGTTAGTTTTATAGTGTTTTAAGTGTAGTTAAGTTATTAAATAAATAGTTTAGTTCGTTAATTAACCAGTGCGTGTTTTAATTCACACTACGAACAGTTAAAAAACGTTACAGTATTTTTTAGCACTTACAAATGAGACCACAAAACGGTTTTTAGATTTTTGTGTTCTTATTTATATTTACTACATATTTCATCTGCAAAAAATAATTTGAAATTATAATATACACACATGATCAAAATTGTTGCATATTTCTGCATTTTAATTTTCGCTTTGTATAACATACTGTTTTTTGTTGTTTTGGAATAAATTTTCATTTAATAGTTATAATCCGTAAAATAAAGAAAATTTAATATATTAAAGTATATATTTTTGTAGGAAATATTAAAAATAAAACTAAAAATTATCAGAAACGATTTTGGTGAAAAACATTTTAAATATAAATTTTATTTATAGAATGAATTCATGAAGGTGATTATTTTCTCAAAATTGTTTATAATTGTAATGTACACTATGCTTTTTATTGTCAATAAATTATTTATCAAAATACTGTTGTCAAAGTCATCATCCTCGTCGGAACTATCGTCTTCGAGGAGGATGATTGGTTACGAAACTTTTATTTTTATTATTTCCTACAAAAATACTTCAATTTATTAAATTAAATTAATTTTACGTATTAACAATTAAATGAAAATTTATTTCAAAACAACAAAAAACAGAACGTTATACAAAGCAAAAATTAAAATACAAAAATATGCAACATTTTTGATCATGTGTGTATTATAGAGGTACAAAAATGCATTTCTTTACAGCAGCTTCAGGAAAATCTTACCGCCGCTGGGGTTTTTGGTTGCTTTCTATATATGCTTATAAAATGTTTACTACAAACCTTTTTATTATAATAATTAATTCTAAATCATTATCAAAAACACTGGTTTGTATTTCAGGTAGATTTAAAAAACTTAATTATTTTTTTTTTCAAAACTGGATATTATAGCTTTGTCAAAATATTTATTTAGAAATTAATTGAAACTAACAGGAAAAAATAACAAAACGTAACTAAAATGTTCTGTATTCAAAATAAATTGAGTCAAACAAGATTGGGTGGGGTCTGTCATTACGATACGCCACATCCCACTGGGAAAGAAACCTTACAAAATATTGCTGCAATGTTCGCCGACTTTACAAATAAAATATTTCCTGTACTACTTGCATTAACATAAATGAAATGTTTTATTTGAAATATTGCATATAATAATTTCCAACAACCTTAAATTTGAAACATTATTTAAAGAGTCACATGGAAAGTTTTTACAATGTTATATTTGTAACATTTAGTATAAAATGTTGCATACAAGTTTTTAAACATTACAATTATAATATTGCAGACATAACTTTTTTCAATGTTTCAATTGAAATATTAATACAAGTTTGAAATGAAAAATTTTTGCAACTTTACTTTAAATATACAATAGAAACATTTATTTTGGAATGTTTGGGAATATTTTTGAAACATTGCAATTATAATATTACATTGATAAGTTTTGGGCAATGTTTCATCCGAAATATTACATTAAGATAATTTTTGCAATGTTACTTTATATAAAGATTATAAACATTTAATTTGCAAGATTTTTGGAACATTGCAATTATAATATTATATTGATAAGTTTTTGGCAATGTTTCATGCGAAATAATACATTAATATAATTTTTGCTGTGTTACTTTATATAAACAATATAAACATTTAATTTGCAAGATTTTTGAAATGTTGCTTTATATAAACAATATAAACATTTAATTTGCAAGAACTATAATATTACATTTATAATTATAACTTTAGTTTTGGACTATGTTTCATCCGAAATATTGCATTAAGATAATTTTTGCAATGTTGTTTGCAGACTGACTTGCCGATGCATCTCGCCGCTGTCTTGGTCATTTATATCTTTATAAGTGAACAGTGTCGAGCTTGATGCGTGTCTCCCGTCACCGACTGCCTGACACTGATGAGACCAAACAGGTCGAAACAGTTTGTCTGTCTGACTCTGTCAGTGTTGGTGGGTTTGGTGCATTAGTCATTGGACCATACCATTCGGGAGACGCGCTTCGAGCTTGGCTCGGTGGCAAGATGGGAAGGCATTTCAGTCTTTGGAATATTGGTTGCCTACTACTGGCGTAAAGTAGAAAACCTATTGTTACTATATATATATATATATATATATATATATATATATATATTAGACTGGTTCAAAAAAATCGAATATTTTTTTTTCTTCAAAGCCCGCATTAAAAAAAGAAGCCTGTGAAAATTGTACCTCTTAATATTAATATAGAGGTCGCTTATCGTGAATTTCTATTTTACGTTTAAATAACACAGGAATTCTTTTTTCTTAACTTTGAAATTTTATAACTCGTTTTTGAGTTAACATATTGGAATGAACTCTATATATTTTTGAAGAAAATTGAACGTTCTACAAAAAATGTCTCCTATATTTTTTTCGTAAATTCACTCCTTTAATAGTTATTCAAGGTTGAAATTAGATATATAATAAATGTAACGTTTAAATAACACAGGAATTTTAACTTTTAATTTTATAACTTTTTTTTTGAGTGGACATATTGGAACAAGCGATAATTTTTTTTAAAGAAACATAATTTGTATAAAATTTTGAAAAAAGATTATACAGGGCGGTCCCGTGTGTGATACATTAATTTTAAGGTAGACTTTCATTAATTAACATTTCTCAAAAATGTTTCCTAAGGAAAATACAGGCCGTCAAACTTTTAAACCACAACATTAATTTTCATCAGATTTGGCACAAAATGTAATATATTCAGTGCCTTAATAATAATGTGGGGGGACTTCTCCCCTTTTCACCTCAGTCTTTGACGCCACAAAAAATTTTAAAATATTAAATAAATTTGTAGGTCAAGTTTTTAATTTAGAAAAATAATTCCCCATCATAACTTCTAAACCAATTTTTATCAAATTTTGTATACAATATAGTCAATGTCTTAGTAATGATGTGGATAATTATTTAAAAAAACATCAGTTGCGCAGTTACTTGGAGGGGTGCTCCTCTTTTCACCTTAGGCGCCACTGGAATTTTTTTTAATAATAAACACATTTTTAGATTATCTGTTTAATTTAGAGAAAAAAACTACTCATGTAAAATTTTGATTTAGTGCTTCATTTTTTAAATAATTTATTTATTTATCCAAGAATACTTTCGCCGCAGTTTTTTTGGAGTGTGTTCCCAAATATTTCAAAAACGAAGCCCTAAATTAAAATTTTAGCACAGTAGTTTTTTTATCTCTAAATTGAACAGACAATCTAAAAATATAATTTTGCGAGGAAACATTTTTGAGCAAATATTTTAGAAACCAGGCCCAAATCAAAATTTTACAAGAGCAAATTTTCTCCCTTAATTAAAAACTTGACCTAAACATTTATTTATTATTTTAAAATTTCCAGTGGCGTTAAAGACTGAGGTGAAAAGGGGAGCAGCCCCCCAAGTAACTGCGGCACTGATGTTTTTTTAAATAATTATCTACATCATTATTAAGGCACTGACTATATTACATTGTGTGCCAAATTAATTTTGTGGTTTAAAAGTTATGAAGAGAAAACAATTTTTTTTAAGAAATGTTTTTATTTATCACCTAATAAAATTAATTTATTACAAACTGAACCATCCTGTACAATAATGAGTGATAATGTTTATTATTATGCCACCAATTGAAAAAAAACGTTAAATTTATTATATGTCTAATTTCAACCTTGAATAACTATAAAAGAAGTGAATTTATGAAAAAATTTTTGTAGGGCGTTCAATTTTCTTTAAAAATATGTGTCGCTTATTCCAATATGTTCACTCAAAAACGAGTTATAAAATTTTAAAGTTAAGAAAAAAGAATTCCTGTGTTATTTAAACGTAAAATAGAAATTCACGATGAGCGACCTCTAAATACTAATATTAAGAGCTACAATTTTCACAGGCTTCTTTTTTCACTACTAGGAAGATATTTCAATGCGGGCTTTGAAGAAAAAAAAATATTCGATTTAGATATGGGTCAGAATTTCTCAAACGGGCCACCTGAATTAGGTCAAAATTAGTTTTTGATTGTAGATACATTTTTTGGATAGTATTTTACATCACTAACACAAATCCTAAAGGATTTTGTAAAAAAAAATTTTCAATTGACATATTCATGATATTAAAAGTAAAAGTTTTTAGTAATTAAAAAATAAAAAAAAATCATTATGGCTAAACTAATTATCCGATTCCAACGATTTAACTAGCGTTGGAATCTTGTTTTGACATAGATTCTTTGTTATTTTTTTCAATTGTACAATTTTCATTTAGGTCGATTTTTTTTTGTTTTTTTTATAACAAATTCGGAAATAATTGGCTTCTGCGCCAGCTATCGACTCGAAAAAAAAACACATATACTCCAATCATTTTTCGAAATTATGCTGCTGAGAAAAAAAATGGCCCGCAGGTTCCAGACCACCGTAAGACGTCGCGTCACAAGCGCGTACAGCGTACACGGTTCGGAGCGTGAGCTGACACCGCGCGCGGCCACAAAAGGACGAATAACTTTTTGTCAACCTGCGGGCCATTTTTTTTCTCAGCAGCATAATTTCGAGAAATGATTGGAGTATATGTGTTTTTTTTCTCGAGTCGATAGCTGGCGCAGAAGGCAATTATTTCCGAATTTGGTATAAAAAAAACAAAAAAAAATCGACCTAAATGAAAATAGGACAATTGAAAAAAATAACAAAGAATCTATGTCAAAACAAGATTCCAACGCTAGTTATATCGTTGGAATCGGATAATTAGTTCAGCCATAATGAATTTTTTTATTTTTTAATTATTAAAAACTTTGACTTTTAATATCATGAATATGTCAATTGAAAATTTTTTTTTTACAAAATCCTTCAGGATTTGTGTTAGTGATGTAAAATACTATCAAAAAAATGTATCTACAAACAAAAACTAATTTTGATCTAATTCAGGTGGCCCGTTTGAGAAATTCTGACCCATATATAATCGATATATATATATATATAATTTAGATATATAATCGATATATATATATATATATATATATATATATATATATATATATATATATATATATAATTTAGATATATAATCGATGTATATATATATAATACTATAGCTTACGGATAAATAATTATAATTAATTATTATTATAATAATTCATATTAATTTAATTGCAATGTTCCTGCAACATTGCCACAAGGATTTTTGTAACATTACACCTAACAAATGTAATGTTGCAGGAACCTTACATTAACAAAAATAACAGATAGTAACATTGCAATTAATACATGTAAGCAACATTTTATTTGTAAATGTAATGTTCCTGAGCCAGACATAAGGCTTCGTTGCAATGTTCCTGCAACATTGCCACAAGGAGTTTTGTAACATTACATCTAACAAATGTAACGTTCAGTAACATTGTAGAAATATTATTTTTCCTAGTGGGATGGCTACACTAAATTTTATTAGGTGCCAATTATTACTTTTAATATGCTTAAAGGGTATAAAAAATACTATTGAAAACGTCATTCCCGTAAAAATCGGTAAAATCCGAACACTTTTCTAATGATTTAAATTTAAAAATTATTTTTAGGCGTCTTCAATGGATACCTTAATATAACCCTTGTTAACACCTAAATGTTTAATCGTTGTCAATATGGTTGTTGCCAATTAAGTTAAAAAGTATTTGTTTATTTGTAAATAATTGTAATAAGCTAAGCATAATCACATTTGGTAATAAGAATTAAGGGATTTGCTAACTTTGGTTTTTAAGGAGGTTTGGTTACGATATTAGTCGCTATGAGAAAATGCTGAAAAAATTCTAGTGTATAGTAGTCCACTTAAAGACATTTACAAACTTTTAGAAAGATTGACCGTTTGGTTTCTGAGTACAAACTTACTAAAGTTGCTAAGACTACATGTAGTCTTGCAAGAGATGTTATAGTTTATTATGCAAGAGATGTTATAGTTTATTATTGCTAAACTGCGTTGTGAATGCCACTTCTACAGGTATATGAAAAATGTTATAAGACATGCGTTTATTAAATACATCTTCTATACAGCCCATTCTTTAATTAATGCATATCTTTTAATGTGACATTGTTTTTTTTTCTCTTATGCATTTATACCTGTGGAAGTGCCAAATAATTGTTTTTTAAATTTCACCGCACATTTTTGCAATAATAAACTATAAGGTTGACTGTGTCCAACCAATACAGGTATATCTAGGTATATTTGGTTTGATTTATTTGGTGATTATCATTATTTCGTTTTCAAAGTGAATTATTAAAAAACACAAGTTATTGTATTGTTAATTATTTTATGCTCTTCTCGAGACTTTCGCTCCATTTACTATACTGCATGTTATGTGTTGCTATTTTAATAATTGTTTCTCTGTACTAAAATCGTTTCACAGAACATAATATTTTGTTGTCACAACTCATTTTAAGATTTTAAATAACACTGCATATAGAAGTGTCACTGTAACTGTCAAAAGCGAAAAGCGTTACCATAGAAACCAACTATCAACAACTCGCAATGTTGTCGAGTTTAAATCCCATTTTTACGTTTTTTATTTCACGTTTATGTGTGCCTTTTGTATTAAAATAAAACAATTATAAAATTAGTTGGAAAATTGTCTTTTTTTAAATTAAATGTAATAAAATGACAAAGTAAATTTTGTTTTTGCAAATTAGTACCTATCGCTATTTAGGCATTAACTATAAAAGCAACTACACCGAAAAAAATTAAGAAGGTAAGTTAACGTTTGTCAAAATTTCATTTTTGAAAATGTTGTTTCATCTAAAAACCTATTGGATTAATCCAATAGGTTTTTAGATGAAACAACATTTTCAAAAATGAAATTTAGGCAAACGTTAAAATATAACGCCAAAATATATTTTGGCGTGAAAATAATGTAGTCAAGTTTTAATTGAAGCGGTAAGCGCAGCTAGCTACAGCGAGGCAAATCTGCAAGACAGCAGATTTGAGTATCGATGAATTGATTTCAATAAATAGAGAACATTCGATTATAGCTTCTTGTGGTATGAACAAACTTATTGTAAAATAAGTTAATATAGTTTTCTGTTTCAAAAATTGTGCATTCTTATATCACTAACCCCAGTTTAAAGACTTTTGACAGAGTTTGACAAAGTTTGACAAAGTTTATTTGTTCATTTGAGAGATAAAATATTAATTTTACATAAACTATTTTTTTAAATTAAAATGTTTATCATATTTTGATTTAATAGCTAAGAATTGGTTAAATCAAATACAAACTAATTAAACTATTAAATTACCGTTTACATTAAATTTGTTCATTTGACAAATTGTAAATGTTACTTTAAAATTTTAAATTTTAAATTTGCATTCATAAAATTGCAGTGATAGCGCTTCGAACACACACTCTTCGATATACGCCGCACCACATTAATTTTTAATTTTAAAGTTTTAACACGTATTTTTATCGCTAAAAATTTGTTTGTACCTTTTGGGTTCAAGTAAAAAAAATGCTTTCTTGTATAAATAGCCAAAATTATTATCAATAGGTACGTTAGACCCCATACTTATAAAATACATAGGTATTCTTTCCGGAAGTTTATTCGTGAATTTAAGGGAATAGTTATAACCTAGGTAGGTATACGATAAGTTTAGCGTCTCTACGTTTACTTATTTTTATAACTGGGATTCCCAGTTCCCTTCGGACTCTTGGGTGTTTCCGTTAATAAATATATTTAATCATGTATGTTAGCCTTTGCTATATACGTATACGTTTCTTGAAAAGGGGGGTAACATAGTAAGCAGACTATATTTAGTATTTAATACTTCTAATTCTAACTAGAGCCGTCACATTTCAGGAGAGTGTCAGGGTAAAAATTGCCTTAATAACACCGTTAAAAATTCAGATTTGTTAATATGAGTTTGTAGTATTTTGTTACATTTTAACATAATTCTTTGTATAAAACTATGGATTGTTATTATTTAAACAAAGACAAACATTTTAGCGAAAGTTTTAGGCAGTCAATTAAAACATTTCCCACTGACTTTTTTATCGTCAACCATCCAGCTTCAGCAAAACAATAATAATAATAATAATATTTATTGTTTAAAGAATGTTTACAAAATTTAATTAAAACAGTGTTACAATAAATGTTCTAAAAGCACAGAAATGCAGTTGCATTTGAGGGTGCAAAATAAATAAAATATAATACAAAATTCAATACAATCACAGTATAAATATAAAAAAACCTACACTTATTTGAATATAACCAATAGGTTACCCACAGAATAATTTATACGTAACCCACTTGAGCTTTTATACACAAACATTATATAGTATTTAAAAGGTATACCTTTTAAATACTATATAATGTTTGTGTACAAACAAACATAAAATACACAAAAAGTAAAATAAATATAATAAAAAGAAAACAATAAAAATAAGATAAATAGAATAAATAAGAATAAGAAGCATTTTGAAAATGAGACTGGTTTTAGCTTCAATCTCAGTAAAGTTCATTCATTGATATTTTAAAATCTATGTGTTTATGAATATCTTCTCTAGTTATTTCTAGGGTGTAGTTTCTACATTTTTTTTAAGCTATGGATTGATCTAGCCTGTTTTATTTCATTTGGAAGAAGATTATGAATTTTTGGTCCGAGAAATCGACTGCTGCGTTGTCCGATGGTTTTGTTAACTTTGGGTTCAGGTAATTTTTGGTTATTTCTTGTGCATGTGGATTTCATTTCTGTTTTTTTTTCGAAAACTTATGTATAGCAAGTGACATAAAAAAGAGCTTTCTACAGTCCATTCTATTTCATAATTTGTATAATTCATTAGTGGGGTAGATATTTGTTTTATTGTACATTACTTTTAAGATTCTTTTTTGTGTAACGTTAAGATCCCTAAGAGTATTGCTGTAGACTTCTCCCCAACCCATAATTCCATACCTTAAGTGAGACTCTACTAAAGCGCTGCATACAATATTTAGCTGCTGTATAGTTAGTATATTATATATAATATATAAGTATGGAATAAAGCATCTAAGGTTTTTGGTGATAGATTGTATTTGGAGGTCCCATTTAAGATGCGGATCTATAATTATTCCCAGAAATTTGTTTGACGTTGTTCTTTTTATTAAGAAGTTTATCGATTCCTGTTCAAATGTCAAAGTGTTAAAGGTAGGGAGACTGTTTTTGTAGCAGCCGAAAGGCATGAACATTGTCTTTTCAATATTTAATGTTAAAATACTTTCGTCCAACCTTTTTTTTATATAGACAAAGTTATTTTCTATTAGCCGTATAGAGTATGGTAGTATCATCAGCAAAACTTAAAACTTTACCCTTAGTTTCCACCATAAACAGATTATTTATATACAATATAAATAAGAGTGGAACACCGTAGTTAGGTGTGAGTGGATCACTTATGTATTTACCAATTTTTACATGTTGTTTTCTGTTCTTAAGGTAACTAGTTAAGAGATTTAGAAGTGGGCCGCGAATACCAAGATCCCAGAGTACTGATCCCAGAGTACTGATAGTTTTTGGTGACAAACAGTGTCGAAGGCTTTAGCAAGATCCAGAAAAATACAAATAGCCGGTGTACCCTCGTCTACAGCTTTGTAAATATTTTCCATTAGGTGAACAATCGCGTCTTGAGTCGACTTTCCTTTTTGAAATCCATATTGTTTCTCAGATATTATGTTCTATTTTTTTATAAAACATTCTAGTCTATTTTTTATGAGTATTTCAAAGATTTTTACCAAGTTTGAGATTAGTGATATTGGTCTGTAGTTCACTGGATCTTGCTTATTTCCTTTTTTAAAAATTGGTACTACTACTGACGTCTTAAATAGAGTTGGACATATACCCGATTGAAATATTTTATTAATTATTATTGAAAGGGGACTGGCTATGGTATGTATAATGTTTTTTATTGTTCTTGTGTGAATGCCGTCAATACCCACCGAGTTTTTATTTTTTAGTTTAATTATAACAGACTTAATTACTGTAGGGGTGGTCAGCTTTAAAAACAAGGAATTTGTTAATTTTAGTTTATTTTCTTTAAAACTTTTGTTTAATTTAATTTTTTTAGCCAGCTTGTCTCCCATATCAACATAGTGATTGTTAAAAATGTTGCACATTATTTTTTGGTCAGTGTATAACATATTATTTACTTTTATTTCAGTTATTTCATTTGTGTTAACTTTTGCTTGTTTATAGTTTCCCACATTTCTTTATTGCTGCCACTTTTTTGAATTTTAATTCTAAAATAATTTCGTTTAGCTTGTACAATTTTATTATTTAGTTTGTTTCTATAAAGATTATATTCCTTTTTTATGTCTTTATTATTTGTTAAGTATATGTATTCAATAGATTATCACGGTGTTTTATCCAGTTCATAATTTCATTAGTAATCAACGGGTTTCTTTTTATGTTTTTGTGCTTAATCTTTTTAAAAATAGTATTTGAGTCAATTTTTTCCTTTAATATGTTAAAGAAATTATTAGTTGCACATTCAACCTCGTATCTTTGCGTTGAGTCCTTTTTAGTTGCTTCTTTTTTATGTTTATTAAGAGTTTTATTTATTTTTTGATCTTGGATGCAAAGATCAGGATTTATATAAATTGAATTACCTTTAAGTTTGTAAGCGTTTTTTAATATTAATTGTTTATTTTGGAAGGACACAAATTCGATTAAAATTTGAGCTGCAAGGCTGATTCTAGGCCCCAGTTTATAGGAATCGTTTATATCTGTTGATTTTATATCAATATTTAATTTCGTCTTCAGACAATTAATTATATTTGAAATAAGATCTTCGTTTTCGTTAATTTTTCTTTCAAGCTGGATATTTTCTTCTTGTAGTTTAACGTTTCGTTTTTCAAGTTTTGTAATTCTGTTTTCATAACCGTTTAGGACTTTTTGGATTTCTGTTCTTAGTTCAACAACTTGAGATGATACTTCTTTAATTTCTGAATTTTGGTTCGATATGTTTTTATCAATTTTATTAAATAAATCGCTAATAAAAGATTTTTGTGATTCGCTAAAATCCATTTTAGTTAATTCAAGAACTAGTGTGTGGGCCACTTTAATTTATTGTTTTTGTTACTTCGATTTTACCAAGATTAGTGACGTGTTGTAATGCCTGAAGTATTGGGGTGTTGAAAATTAAGCACGTCGTTGTTGTACACTATCAACTTTATTTCTATATGTCGATAATTCGTTGTTACACATTATAAGTATATTTGCTTATTCAGTAATAATAGTTGGAAGTAGCCTACTTACGTAAGGCGGTAAAAGAATGTTAGTTTATAACAATAAAATGCTAACGAATGATTTCGATAAGTGCATCGCACTACATCTCCCTCTTTCAGAGGAATGGACCTCATTCTGCGCATAAACGAGGGACATTCCTTTTTCAGGGGTCCGTGCCAGAATATAATGCATTCATCGAGATCTTAAGTCTTCTTGCTACGAACTAAGGAATATAATAGTAAAACTCTTAAAATAATAATGTACTTTACAATTAGCATCTAGAATAATATAAAATTAAATAAAATATCGTTAATAATAAAATACCTAAAACCTATAAGGTAAAATACTCAAAATGCAAGTTAACGTTTCCTCCACAATTTTGAAATTCGACCCAGTTGAATTTGTAAGATTCAACCAGGCGGTATTTTATTATATAGGATATCATAACATGCCTACATAACTAAACTTACTTTTACAATTTCTACCTACTATTGTTATTGTCATAGAATTACCTGACCTATCCTAACATCTAAGGTTACAAGTGTTTTACAATTTAATTGAAACTATACCTCGCGAGATTAAAATATACTACGGCCGTTGACTGCTAGTTACTGTCTACGCTAAACCTATATGTATACATTTTTATTATTTATAAAATTGTTGTACTCTATTTTTATGCACTGTCACTAAATTGTTTTTTTTCACTTTTTAGAGTACAATTAACTCCGTTGCAGCTGACTACTAAGAAAGGACCTTTGTACCAAGGATCAAATTTAGTTCTATTTTCATTAGTAATGATAAGTAAGTCTCCGGGTTGGATTTTTAATTGTTTTGATTTTTGGTCATACAGAGCTTTCCTTTTTTCTTTAGCTTTTAGGAGAAATTCCCTGGCACGTTTGTGTGATAGCTGCAGTCTATGTCTAACCTCTTGGTAGTATGCGTCAATATTGTACAAAGGGTCTATTTTGTCAGTCAGTTCATCATTTAGATTTATTTTTCGACCGAAAACTAATTCGAATGGCGTATAGTTGTGGTAGACGCTGGGAGTAGTGTTATAGCAAAAGCTATAGTATCTAACCCACTCGTCCCAGTCAGTGTGTGCATCGTCAATGTACATCCTGACGTAATCGTTCAAGACTCTGGTTTCTTTCACATCCGCCTATGGATTGGCTGTGGTATGCTGTGGAAAACTTGTGGTTGATTTTAAGAAGTAGCAGTAGTTTTTCTAATACTTTTTTATACTCAGTTCCCATATCTGTGCTAATCTCTTTCATTAGACCGTATTTTAAAATAAATTCGTTAACAATCGCTCTCGCAACTGTAATAGCTTCTTTGTTTGGGACTGGTATAATCACAACGTATTTTGTCAGTTCGCATTGGATAGTCACTGCATAGGCGTTGTTATGTGCTCTCCTTTGGAGTGGACCAATTGTGTCGATGCAAGTTATATCGAATGGCTTTTGCGTTGTTGGAGTAGTGACTAGTGGCTCTACGTGTGTTACTTTGCTTTTGTTAAGTTGGCATTTCTTGCAAGTTTTAATGTAATTAGCCACGTCTCGGGACATGCCTTTCCAGCGGTATTGTGTTTTTGGCCGCGATGCCCTCCTGTTAGAGGTTCGTCGTGGTACTGCCGTAATATTTGTAGTTTTCTTTCATTGTTAGTTTTGGTTCCTCGTATAGTATTATTCTTAATTTATTTAAGTTAATCTGTCCTATTTCTTTTAATTTGTTTACTGTGCACATTTTAAATATTGGAACCGTTATTATCAATTTTAAACTTTTTAATTTATTATCACTAGCCAATTTTTCAAGCGGAAACATCAATTTCTCGAAAGAAATGGTGCTCTTAGTGATTAATATTTTAAAATCATCGATGATTGTTTTCATTGTATATACCATTACCCTGAGGTGATGTGGTCTTATTTCAAAATGTAATGTTGGTGATTTGACAAGGCTGCAGTTTTCAATGGTTTCGTACACTTTGGGCTTTAGGACGAAATCTTCTGCTTATAGGCTTGTGTTAGTGGGTACTTGTTGTTGCTCTTTTTTTGTCTTAGATCGCGTTATAGCTAGTACTTGTGTTGGTTTGGAATAAATTTCTTGTAGTTCTTGAATAGTTATTCGAGATAAAGCATCTGCTCCGACATTATCTTTTCCTTTGATATATTCAATACTAAAATCATATTCCTCCAAATCTAATCTCATTCTAGTTAATTTTGAGGACGGATTTTTCATAGAAAATAAATATATCAACGGCCTGTGATCGGATTTTACTAAAAAAAATTTCCCATATACAGTGTGTCCCGCTTAAGACCTTACCACCCTCGTAAAATTTGCATTTTTCAACCGATTTTCGTAAATTTTTTTTTGTTGGATAGATCTCTGAAAAAGGCTTTAATCACATATGTCACTTATTTTGACGACTAAACTCATGGCCAAATATGATCTCTTCTTGGGGTCGAAATTTCGAAAAGTACTATTAGGGATTTTTTTAGAGAAAAAGTGACCACGGATTATTGTTCGGGGTCACTTATAACCCCACTATATCAATTTTTACCGTTCTCAAATACAGGGTGTTCCAGATGGACGTTTTTTAATTTTTTGATAAAAACCTCGTAAAATTTGCATTTTTCAACGGATTTTCTTTAACTTTTTTTGTTGAAAAAGGCTTATTCGGGACCACTTAAAACCTCACTATACCAATTTTTATCGCTATTAGATACAGGGTGTTCCAGCTGGACATGTTTTAATTTTTTGATAAAATCCTCGTAAAATTTGCATTTTTCAACTGATTTTCTTAAACTTTTTTGTTGAAAAATGCTTATTCGGGACCACATAAAACCCCACTATACCAATTTTTATCGCTATTAGATACAGGATGTTTTTTTGATAACAAAAACAATGACGCGAATTAAACACATTTAGTGGATATTTTAGTAATTCCGAATGCTCCCTAAGCAACAACTAAATTTACTATAAAGTAGTACAAAGAAACGTACACCAAAATTAATAAAAAATTTAGGGTGTTCCAGCTGGACAGGTTTTAATTTTTTGATAAAACCCTCGTAAAATTTGAATTTTTCAACCGATTTTCTTTAACTTTTTTTGTTGGATAGTTCCCTGAAAAAAGCTCTAAATGCATATGTTTTGGCGACTAAACTCATGACCAACTGTGATATATTTGTAGTTTATCGAGATACGTAATGAAACACTTTCCGTCTCGCATTGTAATGTACTCTTAATTAAAATCCGAAAGGGAAAATTATCATTTAACCATCTCCTTATGCACAATAAATTCTATTAATTAAGCAAAGTATACCATGCCATGGTAACCATGGAAACAATAAATTGACAAGTAATCAACAACTACTGTCACTGTCTCTGATTTACTTGCCTTGCAGTGCTTAACATAAGTAATATGGCTTATTCTTTACAAGAAAAAGTGGAAATTGTACGATTAGTAGGCGACCAAATGCGTAGTTTTCATGAAGCTGCTAATGAATTTAATAGAAGACATCCTGGACGGAACATTAACCATGTTACAGTTAGGAGAATTAATTTATTTTTTAACGAACACGGAAATGTAAATAAACTCTCCAATCAGCATCGTAACCGCGAGGTTCCAGCAAATCAAATAATTCTTGATTATTTTAATGAGAATCCTCGCTCAAGCATTAGAGGGGCAAGTAGAGTTTTAAATATAGGAAAAAACACTATCTGGAAATGCTTGAAAAAAAATGGTAAGAAACCCTTTAGGCCAAAATTTCTCCATACACTTGAAGCTGGCGACCATGAAAGAAGAATGGAATTCTGTTTATGGTTGCAAGGTATGTATTTAGAAAATCCTACATTCCTCAAAAATATTTTATACACCGATGAAGCTACATTTACAACAAACGGTATTGTATCGTCACAAAATACCAGAATGTGGAGTGAGGAAAATCCAAACTGGGTGATAGAATGCAAAAGGCAATACTCCTCTAAGGTGAACGTTTGGTGTGGAATATTGAACGAAAGATTAATTGGACCTTTCTTTTTTGACGGAAATTTGAACGGAGCTAATTTTCTTAGATTTCTGCAGAATGAAATTAATAATGAAATTGATGAACTGCCCCTTAATGTTCGCCTCAATTTATATCTGCAGCTGGACGGGGCACCCATCCATAACTATGTTGAAGTGAGGAGATGGCTAAATGAGAATTTTCCCAATCGTTGGATTGGGCGAAATAGCCCTTTAATTAATTGGCCGCCTAGGTCTCCAGACCTCACCCCACTTGACTTCTTCTTAAGGTGTATAAATCAAGACTCCAAACACGAGAAGAACTTTGCGATCGCATTAGGGAGGCTTGCCACAGTATAACCAGGCAACAGCTAAGAAGCGTGGTAAACAACTGCAGACGACGCATAGACAAATGCATAATGCAAAATGGTGGATTAATTGAAATGACTACTATTTAATTATCGTTAGTGGTTTTATTTTTTAATTGTTTGTTTTTGAGTTGCTCTAATAAAATAAAAACGTGTTTAATTCGTATACCTACAGCTAATTTTCCATTTAAAATTAAATTTTTTATTAATTTTGGTGTACGTTTCTTTGTACTACTTTATAGTAAATTTAGTTGTTGCTTAGGGAGCATTCGGAATTACTAAAATATCCACTAAATGTGTTTAATTCGCGTCATTGTTTTTGTTATCAAAAAAAAACATCCTGTATCTAATAGCGATAAAAATTTGTAGAGTGGGGTTTTAAGTGGTCCCGTATAAGCCTTTTTCAACAAAAAAAGTTAAAGAAAATCCGTTGAAAAATGCAAGTTTTACGAGGGTTTTATCAAAAAATTAAAACATGTCCAGCTTGAACACCCTGTATCTAAAAGCGATAAAAATTGGTGTAGTGGGGTTTTAAGTGGTCCCGAATAATCCTTTTTCAACAAAAAAAGTTTAAGAAAATCGCAAAATGCAAATTTTCCGAGGTTTTTATCAAAAAATTAAAAAACATCCATCTGGAACACCCTGTATTTAAGAACGATAAAAATTGGTATACTGGGGTTATAAGTGGTTCCGAACAATAATCCGTAGTCACTTTTTCTCTGAAAAAATCCCTAATAGTACTTTTCGAAATTTCGACCCAAAAAAGAGATCACAGTTGGCCATGAGTTTAGTGGTCAAAACAAGTAACATATGTGATTAAAGCCTTTTTCAGAGATCTATCCAACAAAAAAAAGTTTACGAAGATCGGTTGAAAAATGCAAATTTTACGAGAGTGGTAAGGTCTTAAGCGGGACACACTGTATATATATAGTAAGTACGGTCTGAAATGCTTGATTGCCCAATGTATTGCCGCTAACTCCTTTTCTATTGTTGCTTTGTTAATCTCTCTTTTGGTAAATCCTTTTGATTCATAAGCAATAGGTAATTCAATGCCGTCGAATTCTTGCGACAGAATTGCTCCGCATGCTTCTTTCGACGCATCTGTTGTTAAGATAAACTGTTTATTAAAATCGGGATATTGTAATAAATTAGGTTTCGTGAGGGACTTTTTAAGGTGTTCAAACGAGTTTTGGCAATTCTTTGACCATATAAATTCTGAACCCTTTTTTGTTAATTTATTAAGTGGCTTTGCAATTTCTGCAAAGTTTTGTATAAAGAGGCGATAATAGTTACAGAAGGCGACGAATCTTTTGACCGCGTCGGCATTTTTTATTACGACAAACTTTGTATCGTATATCCTATATCCGTATATCCTTTGTTTGTTATTTTATGACCTAGGAAAGTTACATTATTTTGAAAGAATTTGCATTTTTTAGGATTTAGTTTAAGATTAAATTTCCGGCAAGTTTCGAAGACTTTTCTGAGGTTTTGTAGATGGTGATTTTTGGAACATCCAATTACTATTAGGTCATCCATGTACAAAAAGGCTTTTTCGGGAGTAACTCCTGAGAATGCTATGCTCATCATGCGTTGAAAGCTATTTGGGCTTATTTTTAAACCGAATGGTAACCGGGTAAACCTGTAGGAACCGGTGTTCGTACTAAACGTTGTCACATCTCGTGAGTTTGTTTCTAGCGGGATTTGATGGAAGCCTGACTTAAGATTAAAGGTTGAGAACCATTTTGCTCTACCAAGTTGATCCAGAATGTCGTCAATTCTTGGTAGTGGAAACTTGTCTGCTACAAGTTTTTTATTTAACTGTCTGTAATCTATGACTAACCTCCATTTTTTATCAGCCGTGCTCGATTTTTTCGGGACAAGCAAAATTGGACTGTTATATGCAGCAGTTGATGGCTCTATTATGGAATCATTTTTTGAACATGTAAGTCGATTTCTGATATTTGTGCGTGTGGGGTTCTGTAATTTTTTATGTAAACCGGTGACTGGTCCTTATCTCTATTATCTTTGTAGTTTTCTGTGTGGTAAATTTCGTAATCACTGACGTTGCTCGTTTTTATTTTAAAGTTTTTGATTGTAACTCTTTTGGATGTAGTATTTAAGACTTTGATAAATGGGCTGCTTGTACTAATGATAGTACTAGCTAAAAAACACCAGGGCTTAGTTCTTCATTGTGGACCACTGCATCTTCTTTTAGATACTTAGCGTGATTTAGCTTCCTTATCACTTCGCAGCGCGGTGGGATCACCAGCGTATTCTCGTCTAGGCTGTTATAAATTGGTAAGAATATGTTTTTGTTTATTGTTCTTATTAAGTTTTTGTGGTCCCTATGGATTTCGTTAATCCGTCTGTAATGCCTTTAATTCTGCTCGCATCTGATCTGTTGACTAGTTGTTCCGGGGTAATTTTTTTTTATATAATGAAATATCAGCGCCTGTGTCTACCAACAGAGTAACTGTCTCGTTGTTTGTCATTTGGGTCTTAAAAGTTACAAAATTCGAAAGAGAAAGGTCCATGTTAAATATTCTTAGGATTCCCCCACAGGACCCAGTTGGGAATCCATACGGTTTTCCTGCGTTGTTTTCGCCTCATATGCTCTTACGAATCTGTCGTTTCTGTTCATTTCTCGAAAATGTCCTCGACTTGGCCTGCTTCTTACGTCGAAAAACCTATTTTGACTGTTACCTCGAAAGTTCCGGTAATGCGAAATTTGCTGAGATCGGTAGTTTTTATACTGCCCTCTCCTGTGGGAATGTCCTCTATCTTGGAATCCACGTCCTCTTTGCCGTTCTGAAAGAGGGAGATGTAGTGCGCTACGAAGGAAGGATATCTTCATACAAAACGTTGTCCATATCCATACACTAACAGCTATCATTCAGTGGATTTTGGATTTACGCTAGATGGTAGTCCAGTACTTTTGGCATTCTCGCACCTTTATTTGGGGCACTTAACTTTAAACGTCACCAGCCTGCGATCTGAGAACCATACTACGAGATAGGTTTTTCTTTGGTCCTCTTCGATATGCTTTTTGTATTTTTAATACTAAAAGTAACAAAAGTCCGAAAGTGATGATATACAACAAAACACGGATATCACTTGGCACTTTAATTGAGTCCTCCTCAACTATAAAGTTAGAGTTTACGACTCCGGTATCAGTAACTTCGCTGTGTTTTGAGTTCGTTTTACCCATTTTGTTTTTAGGCACTTGGATGGGGTGTCACTGTTACATTTATTTTAATCCTGGAGACTTCTGATACGCAGTCAGAAATGGCAGGATCGCCATGTAATGCCTGAAGTATTGGGGTGCTGAAAATTAAGCACGTCGTTGTTGTACACTATCAACTTTATTTCTATATGTCGATAATTCGTTGTTACACATCATAAGTATATTTGCTTATTCAGTAATAATAGTTGGAAGTAGCCTACTTACGTAAGGTGGTAAGAGAATGTTAGTTTATGACAATAAAATGCTAACTAATGATTTCGATAAGTGCATCGCACTACAGTGTTGTTGTTTAGTTATGCTGTTTTAGTTAATTATATATTTGAGGCCTGACATGATAAATGTTACTTTCGACTTTTTTTGTCCGGTAAGTTTTATTTTAATTTTTGATGTTTCTTTCATAAATTAGCAAAACTTGTAAGCGTACCTGTGACCCATGTTATCTAAGGCAACCCACACACTACGATACGTACGTACAATACGCATCAACGTCCAATCAAAGTTCAACTAACTTCAGCATTTGCAACTTATTGTTCTGCTTACTTTATTCTGATTCGTAACGTATTTGTAACAACTGGAGTGATTATAATATATTAGCAGAAATCTGTAATTATTTTTATTCGGATTTCTTATACATATTAACGAGTGTGCGAAGTGCGAAGTATCCGACAAAAATATATTTTTTTTCGGATAGGTAAAGTGGGTTCGGACATGGGGCACCTCCGGACATTTCAATTATACCGCCTTAAAATGGATATACAGCGCAGGCGCTGGTGTTAAGGGCTCTTCGTGTCATTTCAAGACATTGTCGAAATCGTCATGGCGAACCAAAAAATTATCGAAAAAAATTAAAATCAGTGTTTAGTAAGGCCGCGATATTGTTTTCATAATAGTACTCAACCATTCACATCGATTGTAATATATCTACAGGTGCTTATTATAATTACCTACCAACACACACAATTTACGAATTTTCAGTAGACGTTGATCGAGGCTATACAATAAACGAAATTCCCCGAAACCTTATATATTTACCAATAATAAATAAAAAGGAAATATCTAATATTACTTTGGTAATTTTAAACCAAGATTTTAAGCCAGTTAATTTTCGTGGAGAGGAAGTTATAGTTTGTTTGGAATTAAAAAAATTATCATAATGGGTTTAATATTTAACAATTATTATAAAAATCGCAGCACAAGCAATTTGAAATCAGTTGACAGCAAACGCTTGCCTAGTTCAAACAACCTAACTTATTCAAATCGACTTTTTCTACAATTGTAACGTGCATAAATGCCGTTACTTAATGTCATTTATATAAATAAAAATCCAATATGTCTTAACCTCATTAATTTGATTTTTGGTAACCTTCCTTTAAATCAGTATTGCCAATTCTGAGTGAAATAGGGTGTTGTGTGCTGACAGAAAACTGTAGTTTTCTTTATTTTAAAGTTTTATTTGATTTGTCATTTATTAAGTATATTTTTCATTATCATAAACTACTTTGTAGGCTTTAAGTTGTAAATATTTAATGTTCGAGGTTTTGTTCGATCACTGGACTTTCGTTGTAAGGTTCATTTCAATTTTTTTTGTATAAATATGTATTATATTATATTATAAGTTAATTATAAGTATAATTTAAGACTGTTTTTGTAAAGACAGAGTGAGTTATGCAATTACCACCAAGTTAATCTCGTGTAATAATTTTCATTAAACTGGAATGGTTGGAACAAACCTATTACCGTTGGCAACCCTTACGTTGCTCTTATCACTATTGCATTCTGTCCTTTGGCTTTTGACATCTGACCCGGAGAGGCCACAAAATGGCAATCTAGTGCCATCCGTTCTATTAATCAATGCTTTAAGTGATATTTGCCCACTACGATCGTAGTGGGCAAATATCACTTAAAGCATTGATTAATAGAACGGATGGTACTAGATTGCCATTTTGTGGCCTCGAGGCCACACAACAGCTAAGGTATTTATTTATATTTGATTTAAAAAAAAATATAAATAAATACCTTAGCTGTTGTGTGGCCTCGAGGCCACAAAATGGCAATCTAGTGCCATCCGTTCTATTAATCAATGCTTTAAGTGATATTTGCCCACTACGATCGTAGTGGGCAAATATCACTTAAAGCATTGATTAATAGAACGGATGGTACTAGATTGCCATTTTGTGGCCTCGAGGCCACACAACAGCTAAGGTATTTATTTATATTTGATTTGTTTCATTTAATTAACGGTAATTCCAGTTTTGATGTTTTTGAGGTTGATTAACCTAAAAATCATAACGAGCGCATGGTGGTTGTATAACGCATTTTGTTTTTTTTACTTTGTAGGCCTCTACCTTTGAGTCTACCTTTGACTTTACTCTGTCTGATTCTCAGTCTCAGATCCTGCTGGATTTTACCAGTTCAGTTTGTTTTTTTCCAAGTCTGATTGGATTCTGTAAAATCGCAAAGGATTTGGTTTTATCATATTATGTTTTAAAACTTTTAATATTCAAAGTTGTAAACATTTGGAGCACCGTTAGCAAGTTACTTTTTCAAGAACGAAGAAAGAACTATATAAAAATTTCACTAGTGTTTTGTTACTGTTAGTAACTCATTAAGGTAAACTGCAGTTTCCATTTTGTTAATTTAACATATTGTAAAATTTCATCAAATATTTAATTTCAAATTTTTATTCATAACTTTTTAATTTACATTTAATCATAAAACTTTAACTAAATTGATTTGATGAAATTTATAACATATTATATATTACAATTTTTTTTAAGAATTTTAAACTACATTTTTCTATTCAATTGTTTGACAGACAGCTAAATGTGAGTAACCATTTTATGCAAAGATAATAACTCCTACAAAATTTATTGTAAATATATGTAAATATCTGGGTACATCCTTGTCATTTTTATTTTTTTATTATCCTCCACATTAACAATAATTTAAAGCCTCTCTTAAAATAGTTTTATTATTTTTATTCTAATTGATCACATCTACAATATAAAAAATAATTGGCGCCTAACAATTAATTTTCAATATTTATTTTTATGAATACCTCCATAAAACTGATCCACAACCTGCTCACGAAGACTAGCTGAGTACAAGCCGGCAAGTGTAACCACAGAAAGGTGGAAAGAAAGTACGGTACACTTTTGACGCCCAACGTTAAGGGGCCCATTTTTTTGGAGGTTTCATTTTGGAGGAGGACTGCAGTTTGGGTGAGTACACTTCACTTTTACTTTCACAGTGATGATCTAAGGCCCACAGATTTTTACAAGGAACTTTACCAGATATCACTTTTATTTTTGTCAGATTATAGTATTGGTGGTAACACTACAGTGTTATATTTTGCAGCATATTCACGGTATCAATAGCGGTCAGATGCGTTATATGCGTTTTTGAATTTTGTTTTTTAGACATTTTTGTTTATTGACATTTAAATTTTTTTTTTTTTTTAAATTTGAGATTTAACTTGGTATATCCTGCTTACATACCGTGGAACTTGTAGTCCTGAACAGATAAGTTTTTAAGTTTTTTTTTGCATTGTTGTCTTTGATTTTTTGAATAAATTTTTTTTATTATGGAGCCATACAAACTAAGAGTTAATTACCTCACTAAGGATCAGATTGAGTATGAACTTAGAATAAGGAGGGTAAACTGCACAAGACTTGAGTTTCCGGAAATGCGTTCAATTCTGTCAAGATTTTATGATAAAGAGTTGGATAAAAATAAACCTCTTATGTATATGAGGATCCTAATTTTGATTTTGAGGAAGAAAAATTAATAGTCAACGCACTTTTTGTTAAAATAAAAGATTTAGTAGAGCAGTTTTCAGGACCTAAAACCGATAGCAATTTCATTAGAACTTCAACATATATAAATTATCTCACTTATAGAATTTTGCGCATCCCTACTACTGGTGAAGATTCAGAAGCAATCAAAACATTTCAATCAGAATCGTATGCAACTTGTCTATGCCAAGAAGCAAATCTCTATGAAAAGGTCAAAGGTCATGAAAGCTCTCTAACTAATCCAACTCCTTCAACATCAAATGCTGAGAGTCATGTTTGTGCGCATGCTCCAATTTCAATAAAATCCTTCTCAAAGTCACATCCAGTTTATAAATGGAACGTATCATTTTCTGGAGATTCAAGCAGTAGTTTACTTAGCTTCCTTGACAGAATTAATGAGTTGATGGAATCCAGAGGGGTTTCCAAAGAAGAAGTTTTTTTATGCGCGTCTGATCTTTTTGTGGGAAATGCACTCTTATGGTGGCGTAGTATACGGAGCCAAGTTAGAACTTGGGAAGAATTAGTTCTCCAATTAAAGTCACAATTTTTGCCAAACGATTATAATAATCAAATTTGGGAAACGATCAGAAATAGATATCAAGGTAAAAATGAACCTTTTCACATTTTTGTTGCAGTTTTAAATACACTTTACTGCCGTTTAAGCACAGCTACTCCTGAGGTAACTAAGTTAAAATACCTAAAGCGTAATATGCTGCCTCAGTATATTTCTCAACTAGCACTTTTTACAGTTAATACCGTTTCAGAGCTTACAAGTCTTTGTAAGAAAATTGACGAAGCTAACCTAGCTAAAGGCAAGTATCATTCACCCCCAAGTCATTGCTCACTGGATCCTACTTTGGCATATATTGGTTCTTGTAATTCTGCTGTAGAGGCACTGTCAATATCTGACAAGAGCGAAGGCTCTAAGCCTAAGTTTGTAAAAAAAAGTAATTTTAGCAAAACAAGTGACAAAACACCAGTCAAGTGTTACAATTGTAACCAATTAAATCACACACACCGCTATTGTAGAGCTCCAAGAACTAATAAATTTTGTTATCTGTGTGGCAAGGTAAATGAAACTACAAGGACTTGTAATTGTTCAAAAAACGTGTAAACTTGGTGTATGCTCGTAATAATGAATTTCATTTTAATAAATCTCATTTTAATAATTTTCATAGGAAGTATGCACCAATTATCTCAAATTTTAGTTATTTTAAAAATAGGACTGGTAAATTATTTGATCGTTCCCCAAAGTTGACTAGACCTCGCTTCGATTTTCAAGAGTGGGAATTGTGGCTTAATAAAGTAAGGGATTTTTATTTAAATTCTAAAGCCCCCAACTTATCCCCAGTTTTTGTAAATAAAATGTTTGACAACAGACCTTACATAAATATAAAAGTTTTTAATACAAATTTAGTTGCTTTATTAGATAGCGGAGCTATGTTATCTACTCTTGGTGAAGGCAGTACTGATATTATCAAGAAATTTGGTTTAAAAATTGATAAAGCTACCGAAAAATATATTAAGACTGCTGATGGTACCAAGAGGAGTATTCTGGGTTGCGTTTATCTACCGGTCACGGTGGAGCAAACTTGTAAGGTTTTAAAAGTCTTAGTAATTCCAAGCATTATTCAGACATTTATTTTGGGGAGTGATTTTTGTAGATTGTTTAAAGTTGGGGTTAATTATAAAGATAATACTTATTTTGTTCAGGATGACCAGGTTTTAGACATGGTAGATTTGGATTCTAGGGTGGATAATTATAATTGTATTTGTTCTCTGGAAAACTTGTCGGTGGATAAGAAAATGGAAGCTGAAAGGGTTATTAAATCTTTTCAGGAGATAACTGACGAAGAAAGGTTAGGTTGTACGGATAGATTGGCGCTAGAGATTGATACAGGTGATGCAAAACCTTTTAAATTAAGACAATATCCTATGTCACCTCACATTTTGAATTTAGTTAACAAAGAGGTGGATGATATGTTAAGATTAGATGTTATTGAGCCATCTTTTAGTTCTTGGTGTTCACCCGTGCTTCTAGTAAAAAAGAAGAACGGAGAAATGCGATTTTGCTTCGACGGTCGAAGACTGAACTCCATAACTAAGTCTGATGCATATTGTTTACCTCGAGTTGATAGAATTTTGAGTTTACTGGGTGAGGCAAGGGTTATGTCATCAATAGACTTAAAAAAGGCATTTTGGCAGATTCCTCTGCATCCAAATTCTAGAGAGAAGACGGCTTTTTCAATTCCAGGAAGGGGTTTGTTCCACTTTAAGCGTGTCCCTTTTGGACTTATTAACTCTGCGCAAACACAACAACGTCTAATGGATGCCATATTTGGACCTAAATATGAGCCGCGAATTTTTGTTTATTTAGATGACATAATTCTAACTAGCCCCACTGTTGAGGAACATATAAATTTATTAGCCGAGGTAAAAGATATTTTGAAAAAAGCCAACCTTACAGTAAATTTCAAAAAGTGTGAGTTTTTCAAGCCTTCACTTAAATACTTAGGATTTATTGTGGATGTTCATGGTCTCAGGACAGATCCTGATAAGGTCTCTAGCATGGTCAACTATCCACGTCCAAGTAATACAACCGAAATTAAAAGATTTATTGGTTTAACGTCATGGTATAGGCGGTTTATTCCGCATTTTTCTTCGTTAGTTTCCCCTTTGAATTCGTTGCTTACAGGTAAAGTTAGAAAAAAGGGAAGTATAGTCTGGAATGAGCAAGCTGAGGACGCATTTTTAAAGTTAAAGAAGGCATTGGTGTCTACACCAATTTTACGAAGCCCAAATTTTGAGAAACCATTTACTATACAGTGCGATGCTAGTGACACTGGCGTCGGGAGTGTTTTGCTATAGGATTTTGAGGGTTCAGAAGCAGTAATCGCGTTTGCAAGCAGAAGTTTAACAAAACAAGAAAGAAATTTATCGATAACTCAAAGGGAGCTTCTGGCCATGATTTTCTCACTTGAGAAATTTAGAATGTATGTTGAAGGTCAGAAGTTCACTTTGGTTACTGATCATTCTGCTCTTAAATGGCTAAAGAACCTTCAGGATCCTGTGGGGAAGCTCGCTCGATGGTCGTTGAAGCTGCAGCAATTCCAATTTGAAGTAGTACATCGAAAAGGAAAATATATGGTAGTGGCTGATGCACTAAGTCGCATTCCCCTTGTGAGTCCAGACTGTACTCCTCTTGATTCTGATGATACCACTAGTCCTACTAGTAATGATATTTTATCTGTTAATATTTTGGATGTAAACTTGGAAGATTTAGATAATTATTATTTAGAGCTGAAAGAAAAGATTTTAAGGACTCCAAATTCGTTCCCGCAATGGAAAATTTTGGACAATTTTATTTATAAGCATGTTCCAAGTAAACTTTCAATTAAGTCAAATATTCCAGAATGGAAGATCTTGGTACCCAAGCAACAGAGAGCAAATATAATTAAGTTATGTCACAATCCCCCTACTTCTGCACATTTTGGTTTCTTCAAAACCTTTTCAAAGGTACGTGAACTATATTATTGGCCAAAGGTAAAGCAGGATATATTAAGTTATGTACGCAAATGTGAAGTATGTTCTTCGCAAAAAGTTTCGCAGGAGGCCAGACCCGGATTGATGGGCAAAGAAAAACGTGTTGAATTTCCGTTCCAAATTATTGCGGTTGACTTGGTAGGTCCATTTCCCCGTTCTAAAAACGGTTTTACATTTCTTTTGGTAGTTACTGACTGGTTCACAAAATTCACACTATTAAGTCCCTTGCGCACTGCAACTGCAAAAAACGTTGTCAAATTTGTAGAAACTGTATTTTTAACCTACGGGGTACCTCAGTTTATTTTAGCAGACAATGGAACCCAGTTTGCAGGTAAGGAATTTAAAGCTTTAGCCAATCATTATAAAGTTCAGAAAATTTGGTATAACGCAAGATACCATGCGCAAGTGAATTTTGTGGAACGATATAATCGCACGATTGGCACAGCCATTCGATGTTACATAGATCAGCATAAAAATTGGGACAAACACGTTAATGAAATCCAACACGCTTTGAATTCGGCTAAACATGAGGACACTGGTTACTCCCCTGCATTTTTAAACTTTGCGAGACAAATACCTGAAAGAGGTGATTTTTATGGTACAGTAATGAGTACAAAGGACATAGAATTGTCTACAAGAAGTGGACAAGGCTACATTGATGATTTAAGTAAAATTTCGGATATGTTTGAGGAAGTTAAGTTAAAGCTAAGTAAAGCTTATGCTAGTAATGCGAGGAAATATAATCTCAGGAAGAGAAATATTTCATATGAGATTGGTGAAACAGTTTGGAAACGTAACAAGGTTTTGAGCGATGCTTCGAAACACTTTAGTGCTAAATTGGCATGCAAATACGTTCTCTGTAAGGTTCGAAAAAAATGTTCTAACCTTGTTTACAGTTTGTCAAACTTGGACGGGTCTGATGCTGGCGAATGGCACGTTAAAGACTTAAAGAAGCATTTTGGTTCGAATTCGGATGTTTCGGTTGGTTAATTTCGTTTAATAGGTTTATTTAAATATTAATATTGGTGTTCTTTAAGAATATTTTTTCTGTTAAGCTTCAAAGTGGTTTTTACAAATAGAAATTTGTTTTTTTTTATTGACAAATCTTGAATCTTAGCTGCGCGATATAAGTTCGGCATAAAACATTTATTTTAGTTTTTTTGTTAACGTTTAGTACGCGAAAGATACCCAATATGTGACCGTTTAGTACGCGAAAGATACCCCGAATTTCTTATGAAATAAATGGAAAAGAAATTGATGGTATAGGCGATCCTGGTATTGTGAGCACAATTAAGGGTTATCTTAATTACAGTAGCGATGATTCAAACCATTTAGGCATTGCAGGGTGGAATTACCCAGCTCAACCAATAGTCTCAACAATAGCCAAAATTTCAACTTTTAATATACGTATACCATTACATCATTTATTTGGTATATTTAATGATTATCAGCTAGCCCAATTTGGTAAACAAACTATACTTCTTGTAAGAGCTCGAAATGACTCTGATTGTCAAATTATAACAAAAAAACTGCGGCTGCTGCTGGCACAACAAAGGCTAAATTAACCGTTGAAAATATCTCGTTAAAAGTACAAGTTATTACACCCAATGATTTATTAAAGCTTCAGTTGCTGGAATCAATAAAATCAGACAGACCCATAGTAATTCCATTTAGAAAATGGTAATCCCATGAGCTACCCAAATTAACTAAAAATGCCACTAAGGTCAGTTAAAACGTGCACTGCATTGGAAAGTCCACGCTATATAATTTTATCTTTTCATACCAAAAGAAGAAGTAATGATCCCTCATATTTTGACAACATTGATATATCTGATATACGTGTTATCCTCAATGGCGAATATTTTCCTATAGAACCATGCGTTCTATAGGAAAATATTGCAACCTTAATTTTGAAAAACATAATTTTATCGAGGCCCATCACAATTATACACAATTTTATTCAAGTTTTAAAAATAATTTAACAATATCAAAACACTCCCTACTTGATTATAAACAATTTAAGAACCACGCCCTTTTTGTAATTGATTGTTCCAGAAGAAATGAATCCTTAAAATCGAGTACAGTTAACATTAAAGTTGATATTGAGGCGAAAAAAGGCTTTCCCGTTAACACAAAAGCATATTATGTTATTATACATGACGTCATTATGGAGCATCTTCCACTCAGTGAAATAGTTCGTAGTTTATCATAATGCTGTTTAGTTGTAAATTATTCTGTCTAAAATGAAGGTTGTGTCTATAAATATTCAGGGATATAATTAATTCTCTAACGAAAAATGGTTTTTTCATCCAAAAGAAGTTACGGTTACCAATGGATTGCAAACAAATCATTATCTCTTACAACCAATGGTAGAATTTAAGCTGTTATCAAGAAAAAATAAAACACAAGTTTGCTTTAAAAAAAAATATCATGTCCTACGATATTCAAGTGGATATGTGAATTTCAATGAGATTAACAATATTTTGATGGAATTATTGCCCGAATACGATACTGTTTACACAAAAGGAAATCAAAATTATGTATATGTATATAAAAACAGTCTGTGAGCAGTTATTACCAAATATAAAAATTATAAACGTTGAAACATTAAACCTTTGGAAAAAACCTATGTTTAAAAACAAACCCCTCATGTGTTTGGATCATTTTTTAAAAAGCGGCAAGTGCAGCACAACAAACGCATTAGTATTACATAATTGGCTTCAAAGTTATCTACCCCATATTCATGGATTGTAAAGAATTTGCTCAAAGAAAAATAAAATTTTATAAAGAATTGCAAGCATTAAAAGAAGACATTGAAATGTATGAACTGTGTAAGGCTTTTGCTGCTATGAGCATTTCTGAGGATCTGATCTGATCTGATTCGCTTGACATTACTAATTTAAAAAAAAATTATGTGCTTTAAATAAAATAATATTATAATAAATAAATAAAAAAATTATATTGTTTTTATGTATATCCTAAAATTAGAATAAAACTCAAAAGGTAAGTTAAATAATATATTTATTACATATTTTTACATTTATAAAATACGTAACCTAAAAAGTATAAAAACCCATAAATGGTTAGTACAAAAATTCCTACTACTAACAGAGATATAAATTCTATAAATATTTTTGTGGAAAATGTTGTTAAATTCGAAGAAGCCACCCCTGATCCTGTAGTGGTAGATAAATTGGTTAAATTAGTTATTACACTATTTAAACTATTTATTTCAAAAAGGGTTCTAGTCTTTCCACCATCTGCTGATAAAATATATTTTAATTTATAATGTAATATAGACCGATTGCTGAGGCATTAACTTGAATCTTGAATGTACCAGGAGCTGCATCCATTGGATTCCAATCATTTGGCCATTGAGTCTTTACCATTGGATTATCAACACTGAATGTCACATAACAATCCTGAGTGTTTTTGGGGAAATTTACATATAAAGTATTATTTATAAATGTAGATAGTAATAAAAAATTAACAGTTAAAAACATGATTATTTGATTATAGTAACTTAACAACTGATCATTTTTCACACTTTAGTGTATATTTATTAGGAATAATAGACACTTCATTTTGTATTATAAATAAATTTTTATCTTTACAATTTTTATATAATATTTAACTAATAATCTAAAGTTCCTATGAAGTTAATCAACAAGTTCTATTTTTTCCTTTGTGTGTTTCATGATATAGCTGTGGGAATACTAATATTAAAAGGTACTCCAAGAGCTTTAAATATTTTATAAAGTTTTAAATTTTTCTCCTAGATCTTCAACTTGTTTTTTAGTAACATTAGCTGGTACTGTAATAACTTTAAATATATCATTATTTTTTTTTCTAACTCCATATTTTTTTCTTCTAGATGTTGAAAATGTTTTTTATTTATATCCAAAACCTTTGAAATCCACACAATTTTGTTATTCATAGCATCACGTGCCTTTGCATGTGCTTTTGAAATATTCTTTAAAGGCTCTAAATCGTTGATAATTTTTGTTTTTTGTTTATTAAGTTCTTCAATTTGTTTTTTTAAATACAATATACTTTCTTCATAGATTTTCTTGAAATCTAGCAAATCTTTGATAATTTTTGTTTAATTTTTTTCAAGTTCTTTGGCGCATTTATCATAATTTACGAGCGATTTTTTTCAAATTTTTTAATTGATTTTAAGGTATCTTGTTCAAATTTACTAAGCGAATTTACTGTATTATCGAAAAAATCTGAAAATATTGTATCAACATAGCCCATATTAGCAGCATCTGCATTTAAAGTTGGTAATTTCACATTACTTATTTTTAGGTTTTCTGCGTCAATATTACCATCGGGAGTATATTTAAGACCCTTGTTACCATACTGTTATTTTGATAGTATCGAATTTGTGTTAGATGGTCCTTTTAAGGATTGACCAAACTTGTTAAGAGGCATTTGGAAAATGACTGCTTTAATTATGTTTATGCGTTAATATATAACACCTGCTTCTTCCAGCTCATTAATAATTATTACAGCAATTATAATTGCTGTAATTTCATTATCATTTAATGTGTTGCCAGCATGCTTGGAGGCTACTAATAACTTTAATCTTTTAACCAATTCATTTACGTCATCCCAATATATGTACTCTATTGGTTTTTCATTGTATGTTACCAAGGTGGGCGATGCTCTGTCAAACCCAATTTTTTTAGTATGTTCTTTACCTATTTCTGTCTGCTGTGATGCTCTACCAACTCTAAGTTTACGACTATGTTCTTTTTGTTTATCTATATCTTGCTGTTTCATTTGCTCTAAAAGAGGCTTAATAATGTTTTTATATTTGAGCCCTCTATGCCCCATGGTTTGTTCGTTGGGGTCAAAATTTCTTTTATGGGCGTTTGTAAGCATAACAAGTTTACCAAATGTTTTAAAATCTGAAGTCATGTAATTCTTAGGATTTTGTTTAAACATTAATTCGTACAGTCCTGGGGACCCCTTGAAAAAATGATTATTTATAAAAAAATCAGGACCTTTAAACTCCACAATTGAATCCCCAAATTTGATCTTGCCTGTCTCCAAATCGTGGTGAATATAAGTATGATCATATTCATTGCTAGTAGCTCTCATATGTCCTTCAACAAAATTTCTAGGTAATTCATTGAAAAAATCCAAATATTCTGCTATAGAATCTTCCGGAATTGTTTCCATGATTGATTCGTTGTCGAGTGTTCTACTTAAGCTTAATTCATTATCATAAAAATCATTTGGATCATGTTCATAAATAGTTTCATTTCCAGAAAATGTGGGGTGGGATGTTTTATTGGGGTCATATTCGCTTTTATAAAAATAATTTGGATTATTTTCATTAGTGGTGTCATTTTCAGGAAAACGTATGCTTGAGATATTTAATGATTTATCTGGGGCTTGAATATCTTTTCTGGGAGATGATTTAAGTATTTTATTAATAGCTTTATATTTTATAGGAGATTATTTTTTAATTTTTTTTGCTAGCTGTAATAAAATTCTTCTTCAGCTTCTTTTTTCACAAAATCCGTATCATATGCTGATGATTGGTCAAAAAATTTTATCTAATATAGCATCATTTTCAGCTTTTCCCAATTTAAAGCTAAATATTTTTTTCTAATATTTCGAGAGAGTTCATTAATTTTTTCAGTTACATTGACAGTGGTTGGTGCCATGATTACTAATGATACTAAATATAAACTGCGCACCACTCAATGTGTCGCGACCAAAATTTTCGTCCATTTTCAAAACGACATAACTTTTTTATTTCTTGAACGATTTTATTTTGGTTTGTGATGTCTGCTAGCCCCATTCTCTGGCAATTCATGCTATAGATATAAAGCTCACGGTTTTTCAAGTAAATTTACTACAGGGTGGTATGTAAAACAGTGAAAAATTTCAATAACTTCATCCAAGCCCCGTTTGTAAAATAAATATTTTTTCTCGTTTTTACTTTGAAATAATGAAGTATTTTGTCTTACCTTGAAACGTTTTTCAAATTTTTCGAATTGGAATCTTAGCAACAAAAATATGATTTTTTTTTTCAATGGAGTACATTTTATGCTTTTTTTAGACAATACACTCAGCCTTTTAAGAACAAAAAGATAAGATGGTGAAAGATTATTCCTTGAATAATTCTGAACAAGCGACAAGTAACAAACTTCCATTATTTTCAGAGGAACCTAAGCAAAGACCACTTTTTCAAAATTACATTTTGGTGAAAATTTTCGAAAATAAAACCTGAACCGATATATACGTTCGTGACATGTTTTCTTCATAATTTTGACCTGATTGTGATTCAGTTGTCAAATTTAGGTTTCAGATAAAACCAAAATCACCAAGAATCAAAATTCGAAAACAATTCCTGGATGTTAAATGTCTCATTAAAATCTTATTGATGGATTTTACGGTTTTTTACTGTGTTTTGCATTTTTAGTACGTTATTATCATGTCACTGAATGATCAAATCAAGGATCAAATGATAAAAATTAAATGCCAATAATTTGGTGTTGGTGGACGACAATGCCCGTCCGCATCGCGCTTATATCGTAAATGAGTATTTAAGGGACCATGCTATTGAGAGAATGAATTGGCCACCTTTGTCTCCGGATATGAATACTATTGAGCATGTGTGGAGCAAGATGAAAGAGAGGGACGCATGAAAAATTTGGATGAATTGGTAAATTCGATTCAGGAAGAATGGGAAGCCATACCCCAGAAATTTCTAAGGAACTTGGTCTAGGAAATGCTCAGGAAGGTTAACGAATTATTACGGGTTAGGGGAGGGCCAACGAAATATTGAAAGTTATTATTGTTATTGTTTGTTACATTTTTTTGTTGAATGTTGTAGTTTTTATTATGATTATATCTTTGCATACAATTTATTACCAATTAGGTAGGTACTTATCAGTAATAAGTTATCACTAGTGCGCAATATAAATGTAATTTATGTAACATTATCCTAACCACTCAAACAAAAATGAATCCCCAAATGGCATTGGCAAAGGCATGTTATTGAGACATTTAACAGCCGGGAATTGTTTTTGAATTTTGATTCTTGGTGATTTTGGTTTCATCTAAAACTTAAATTTGACAACTGAATCACATCAGGAGGTCAAAATTATAAAGCAAACATGTCACAAACGTAAATATCGGTTCAGGTTTAGTTTTCGAAAATTTTCTCCAAAATGTCATTTTGAAAAAGTGGTCTTTGCTTAGGTTCCTCTGAAATTAATGAAAGTTTGTTGCTTGTCGCTTGTTCAGAATTATTTAAGGAACAATCTTTCACCATCTTATCTTTTTTTATCTTAAAAAGGCTCAGTGTATTGCCTACAAAAAAGCATCAAATGTACTCTTTTAAAGAAAAAAATCATATTTTTGTTGTTAAGATTCCAATTCGAAATATTTGAAAAACATTTCAAGGTGAGACATAATACTTCATAATTTCAAAGTAAAAACGAGAAAAAAATATTTATTTTACAAACGGGGCTTGGATGAAGTTAATGAAATTTTTCACTGTTTTACATCACCCTGTAGTAAATTTACTTGAAAAACCGTGAGCTTCATATCTATAGCATGAATTGCCAGAGAATGAGGCTAGCAGACATCACAAACCAAAATAAAATCGTTCAAGAAACAAAAAAGTTATGTCGTTTTGAAAAAGGACGAAATTTTTGGTCGCGACACATTGACTGGTGCGCAGTTTAGTTGTTTTACATATTTATATTTTTATCAAACCCCTTTCGATAACGCCCATTGTTTAAACGGAAGTCTTTTATAATTACCAAACAGCCTGTAGTTTTTGTGACAGTTTTGCAGTTTTTCCAGCAGTTTTTGTGACAGTTTTGCAGTTTTTTTAGCCGTTTTTGCAGTTTTTCTATCGGTTTTTGTAATAGTTTTGCAGTTTTTTATCAGTTCTTGCGACATTTTTGCAGTATTTATAGCAGTTTTTATAGTTTTTCTATCGGTTTTGTGTCAGTTTTGCAGTTTTTTATCAGTTCTTGCGGCAGTTTTGCAGTATTTATAGCAGTTTTTGCAGTTTTTCTATCGGTTTTTGTGACAGTATTTTCAGGTTTAATGAAACACAAGTATTTAATTTTTAAACCCCTGATTTAATTTAAGCAAAGACAAAGGGGTGGCCCGTTGAGTCAAAGCACAGGGAAAAGGGACCATAAAAACCCTGACGACTTACACAGTTCAAATAAAAATAAAATACAAAACAAAACATAGTCATATGGGTCATAATCACAAGAATACAGTATAAATAATAAGTGAATAAAATAACATAAAAAGCAGATAAACATATTTCATATAGTTTGGGTGTTTTTATCAATATTCAAAACATTTTATACTCAGGTAAAGTCATTCTTAGAGACTGTCATTTTATGACAAAGATTTGTACTATTTGATTACCTTACCACGCATCTTCGAACTATTGAACGAGGATACAATTTTATATAAATAAACTACAGCAACGACATATTTCTGATAGAGAGAATTCAAATGCCTTTAAAGAGGAGGGGAAACATGGAAAAATATGATCTAATGCAGATATTTAACCGTAGCCAATAACCACACTATGGAACAATAGCATCTCTGTGAAGTGATATAACGAAATCTAATGTCCTTATCTCACTATAGTATCCCTATATCACAATATGTTCAAATATTCTCACAAAATCAATGTCCAGCACAAGACAACAGTATTGTAAAAATATACAAACAATTCTGCACACAGAGTATATGTAGGTAATAACATAAAAACACTATTTTTCTTCTAAGGATAAATCCTTTTAAAATAATGCTAATATATTACCCATGTTCAAATATTCATGCATGAGCACTCTCCAAACGAAAACACAAATACAAATATAGACACAAATAAAATAAACAATATGCAATAAAATAAAATGGTATAAAATATAAATAAAATACAATAAAATAATAAATAGGAGAGCGTCATAACAAGAAACATCTAAACATGGCCCGAACTCTAACCACCAGAAAGTGTCGCGCTGGATAATAATATAAAGAGATTTTTATCATATATAGTAACGTTAAAGTCATTATCAAATATTCCAAATAAAGCGCTAAGATAAGCAGTTTAAATCAAAGTCTCTATCCAGAATCTATCAAAGGCTAAACGATACTATTACCTTACCATGATATGACCTAATGGTAATATCAAATTTAATAATAATAATAATAGCAAAAATAATAATAATAATAACCATAATAAACCTTACCCAAATAGTACCAATATTATAATAGTAATATAATTGTTAAAAGCTTTAGCCTGAGTACAAATGCAAAGAGTTAAAACAAATAAATACCTTAATACCGAGATGATACACTGAGTTTCATAAACAATAAAATACATTTCAGTTAAATAAACGTTATTTATACAAAGGTCAGTGTAACTCAAAATAAAGGCAAGACAAAATATTAAAATTTAAGGTAAATGTAATTCAGTGTATATGCGACAACATAAAGATTGGAACTCAGTGTACGCACGATCACAAGATATTAAACCAAAATAATGAAATAGTGATACAATAAAAATTATTACCAAAAATCACTCGCTATTTACACATATTAAAATGTTTAGGACCCAATAAACTAGCAATGATAAACGCCATAGACCAAAATGCGAATTAAATAATATTGTTCAAAATTATAAGCAAAAATATATTAAGAAAACCCAAAACGAGGAGTTGTTTATCATTACTAGCAACAATTACAATTTAAGAAAGTGTACATACCTAATTATTGCAGAAAATCGGTAACAATCACAAAAACTATAGCTATATTATAATATATTTCACAAACTGTTTAACAGGAGTATCTCGAAAGGCGAGCAAAAACCCTCTGTGTGTATTATATTTTCTAAACTAGCTTTTAAACATCTCGGCCACTTAAGCAAGAATGTGTAACATAAACATATCACCCCAATATTTCTTCCTTCAGATACAAAGAAGTGAGACTTTAAAACTCAATAGGGTTTTAAAACATAAAATATCTTAAAACTATAATATTATTTTTAGTGGATTATTTAAATTTTCCTTGGTTAAAATAGCGCCAAATTCGAATTTAAAAGTTTATATACTACAGGACCCTTACAATACATTCCTTAACAAAACTATTTGAGTTCAGTTCCTAAAATGCGTTGCGTCCAACAACACGAAAAACTACCTATAAATAATTTAGATTTATTTGAAACCAGTTCTGATGCTAGTAAACATGGTAATTTACTACCAAATTCCTTTAGAGCAATTTTTTGTGGTCCTAGTGGGTGTGGTAAAACAAATGCTTTATTATGTTTAATATTTAATCCTAATGGAGCTAAATTTGAAAATATTGTAGCGAGTACCGCCCTGGATATCGGAGTGATGACTCATCGCCGATTAGTCATTGCCGGTGAGTCATCGCCGGTGACTCAGCGCTCGAATAATCGAGAGTGTGGAGCTCGCTGGAATGTTCCAGAATACTTGGGGGCTGGATATATAAGAAACGGAGCAACACAGAGCAGTCAGTTGAGATTTGGTACTCGCGGCGAAATAAATAAATATAAGTGCATATAAATAGACTCTTGAACAGTAGTGATATATAAATAATTAGTAGTTAAGTGTTTAGTTAGTTTTATAGTGTTTTAAGTGTAGTTAAGTTATTAAATAAATAGTTTAGTTCGTTAATTAACCAGTGCGTGTTTTAATTCACACTACGAACAGTTAAAAACGTTACAATTGGTGTCAGGAGTGCGGTTAGTGTGAAACTTCGCGAAAATGGTTTCGTTAATGGACTTAAAAGTGGCGGACCTTAAGCGGGAGCTAGAAGAAAGAGAATGTGAAACAACTGGAAAAAAGAATGTGTTGCAGCAGCGGCTTCGAGAAGCGTTGGAACATGAAGGTGAAAATCCAGATACGTATTTATTTGAAGGACCGTGTGATATGCAATTAATGTTGCAAAATTTAAACGATTTAAAACAGAAAATGCTCGAAAATTCTAACGAGTTACAACATAAACTGCAAGAAAATTCTAGCGATGTACAACAGAAAATGCTCGAAAATTCTAACGAGTTACAACAGAGAATGCTAGAAAATTCTAACGAGTTACAACAAAAAATGTTAGAAAATGTCAACGATTTAAAGGACGATTTGCAACAGAAAATGCTGGAAAATTCTAGCGAACTACAGCAGAAAATTCTGGAAAATTCTAAAAATTTAAAGGAATATTTGGAACAGAAGATTCTAGATAATGTAAATGAATTAAAAGAGAACGTAAGGATAGAATTAGAAGAAAAAGTAGGACAGAAAGTTGACGATGTAAGGATGGAATTAAATAACGTAAGGATGGAATTGAATGACGTAAGGATGGAATTGGATGATAAATTGGAAGTCAAAATTAAAGAAATAAATAGTAAACTGACAGCTGTAAATCTACCCATGATGCTGGCGGAACCAGGAACAATGCCAGAGGGAAGCCGAGTACGGATGAAACCACCTCAGTTCGATGGAAAAACTTCTTGGACCAACTACATCCGTCAGTTTGAGGCAGCAGCAAAAGCAAATGGCTGGCTGCCAGAAGAGAAGGCTACAGCATTGACTCTGGCTTTACGCGGAGATGCAACGGACATCTTGCAGACGCTTCCTCCCAACGAACAAGAAGATTACGAAGCGTTGGTGAAACATCTGGAACTTCGATATGGCCAAAAACATCTGGAACATGTGTACCATTCCCAACTGAAGAATCGCTGCCAGAAATCGAACGAGACTCTACAAGAATTCGAGGCTGATATTGCACGCTTGGTTCGGCTAGCATATCCAGCTACTCCAACGACCGTTATGGAACGATTAGCGGTTCAAGCCTTTTTGGATGGACTTCGGGACAACGAAACAAGACAGGCTCTGACGTTGGCTCGTCCGAGCCAACTGGTTGATGCATTGGCTCGAGCTTTGGAATTCGAGGCAGCAAAGCAGAGCTGCAGGAGCCAGCATAGAATTAGGAGAGCCGAGGAAGAAAAAGAGGAGGAACCCAGTATAATCGAAGAAATCAGGCGAGTTCTTAAAGAGAATCTACCAGAAAAGAAGGAAATCCGGTGTTGGAGATGTGGAAAGCTCGGACATAAACGAAGTCGTTGCAGAAAAAGCCAGGAGGCGCCGACTTCATCCAAGTCGGAAAACTAGATAGGGTCGAGGAAAAGGGGCCACCGTCGACCTGTAACCAGCATGCCCCAGAAGATATCGAACGTGTTGCATCTCTTCAACATCAGTCCAGCAGTGTTTTTGTGGATGGCTTTATTAATGGAAAGATACATGTGCTGCTGCTGGATACAGGTGCGACGAAGACAATTATTCGGCCAGATATTGTCGAAAAGTCCAAGATAAAATCTACCAATCGGCGACTACGTACTGCAACAGGAGATTCTGCTACTGTTCATGGAGAAGTGGACATCACGATGGTCATAGGAAACACGAAATTTAAACATCGAGCATTAGTAGCAGATATTGAAGATGAAGTTATTGTAGGCATGGACATTATGAACTCTATAGGATTTTAACTAAACTTTCAACAAGGAATATTAAGAGTAAATGGAGAAGAAGTCGTGTTGCATCGATCGAAAGAAAAGAATATTCGTGTAATGCTAACAGAAGATGCTTTGATACCGGAACACAGCGAGATGATATTGAAGGCTTTCTTGGATTGTAAATCAGAAGATGGAAGTATAATGCTTCTGGAGCCGAAAATTGATGACAAAGAGGTCGGTCGAGGAGTTGTAGTAGGGAAGACTTTAATACGTGTCGGAAAAGAAGTGCCTGTAAGAGTATTGAATGTTAATGGTTACTCTGTGAACTTGAAAAAAGGACTCGTTTTGGGGAACTGTTCTTCTGTTTCCTCAATTATTAGAAGCATTCGTGAGTCTGGAGTTCCGGCCAAGAAAATTAGCAATGAATTGACGACTCTGCTTTCGACTTCTTCAAAGGACTTAAAACCAAATGAGAGAATAAAGCTGAGAGAGCTGATACACAACTATCAGGACGTCTTTGATGATGGACAAGGAAAGAAGGGTAGGACAAGAATTGTCCAGCATAAAATTAACACCGGTGATGCACAGCCTATTCGACAGTCGGCAAGAAGGCTACCTCTTGCTAAGCGAGAGGAAGCTAATAAAATAGTGCAAGAAATGGAGAAGGAAGGGGTGATCGAACCATCTAACAGCCCATGGTCTTCCCCAGTGGTGTTAGTTAAGAAGAAGGATGGATCAACTAGATTTTGCGTCGATTTTCGTCAGCTGAACAACGTGACGAAGAAGGACAGCTACCCTCTGCCTAGGATAGATGACACCCTGGATACATTGGCTGGATCCCAAATATTTTCGACTTTGGATTTGAAAAGCGGTTACTGGCAGGTTAAAATGGCACCAGAAGATAGAGAAAAGACGGCGTTTACCGTGGGTGCTGGACTGTGGCAGTTTACTGTCATGCCGTTTGGACTATGTAATGCCCCTGCAACTTTTGAAAGGCTCATGGAAATGGTTTTGAAGGGACTATCCTGGAAGACTTGCTTGGTGTACCTTGACGACATTATTGTGGTTGGAAAATCATTTGAGGACCATATGAAGAACCTGAAGGAAGTTTTTCAGCGCTTAAGAAGTTCCGGCCTGAAGCTTAGCCCAAAGAAATGTCACTTGTTCCAGAGGGAAGTGCAGTATCTGGGCCATGTCGTTTCAAGTCAAGGAGTTGCAGTGGATAAACAGAAGGTGAAGACGGTGCGGGAATGGCCAATACCGAAGAATAAACATGACTTAAGAAGCTTTCTTGGATTATGCACCTACTACCGTCGGTACGTACCAGGATTCGCAAAGGTTGCTAAGCCTTTGACACGTTTAACAGAGGGAGAAAGACGATTTCAATGGGACGACGAATGCCAAGAAGCCTTTAAGAACCTGAAAAACGCGTTGACCAGCTCACCAGTCCTGAGTTATCCACTTCCGGATGGTGAATTTATTTTGGACACGGACGCCAGCAATGTGGGCCTGGGAGCTGTTTTGTCGCAGATTCAAGAAGGAAAAGAGAAAGTTATTGGATACTTCAGTAAAACTCTATCGAAACCAGAGCGTGTTACTCGACGCGAGCTGTTGGCAGTGGTAAAAGCAGTCGAACACTTTTACAAGTACCTGTATGGAAGAAAATTCTTGCTAAGAACGGATCATGCTGCCCTTAAATGGCTTTTGCAATTCAAGAATCCTGAAGGACAGGTAGCAAGATGGATTGAAAGACTACAGAAGTTCGACTTTGACACAGAACATCGGGCTGGGACGATCCATAGAAATGCTGACGCCTTGTCAAGAAGACCGTGCCCGGAAGACTGTAAACATTGTCTCAGGGCCGAAGAAAAGGATGTGTTGGTTCGCAGGACTACAATCGTGGATGATCATTGGCAATCCGCTGAGGTTCAACAAGACCAGGAAAGGGACCCGGATTTGAAGCTTATCATCGATTGGAAGAAAAACGACCGTAAACCAACGTGGCAGGAAGTCGCCCAATATTCGCCGAATGTGAAATCGTACTGGGCCCAATGGAATTCCATCATCTTAAGTGACGGGCTTCTAAAGCGCGTTCTGGAGATGCCAGAAGGGGGGGAAGACCGGAAGCAGATAATAATCCCCAGGAACAGGATACCAGAAGTGCTGCAGGAAATCCATGATGGAACTACTGGAGGACATCTTGGGGTGACCAGGACGCTCGGAAGACTTAGGGAACGGTTTTATTGGGTCAACAGCCAACGAGATGTGAAGGAATGGTGCAAGAAGTGCGCCGTTTGCGCGGCAAGCAATGGACCCCAGAAGCGCCCAAAAGCCCCAATGCGACAGTACAATGTGGGCAGCCCATTTGAGAGAATTGCAATCGATGTGGCGGGTCCATTTCCGGAAACAGAGTCTGGAAATAAATACATCATCGTTGTAATGGATTACTTCAGCAAGTGGGCGGAAGCGTACGCCTTGCCAAACCAGGAAGCTGCCACAGTGGCCGATGCCCTTATTAAGGAGTGGATTTGTCGTTTTGGTGTGCCAATGGAGATGCATTCAGACCAAGGCAGGAACTTCGAATCTATATTGTTCCAGAATGTCTGTAAGATTCTTAACATTCGGAAGACGAGGACGACTGCATTACATCCGCAGTCTGATGGAATGGTAGAACGAATGAATCTAACGATAAACCGGTACCTGTCCAAGGTAGTCTCTGATCACCAAAGAGACTGGGACCACTTCCTCCATCTGTTCTTGTTGGCGTACCGTTCTTCTATCCATGATACAACCGGCCAGACACCCGCTAGCATTGTTATGGGACGTGAACTTCGTCTACCTTGTGACCTGAGGTTTGGTTGCCTACCAGGGGAAGATGTTGCTGGAGAAGATTACGTTAGCAATTTACGTAGCAAAATGAGCGACATTCACAGCCGAGTTCGTTTAAACATCCAAAGTGCCACTGATAGAATGAAAGAGGCATACGACATCAAGGCGGAAAATGGAGGATTTCAACCTGGAGACCTAGTTTGGTTATACAACCCTCAGCGCCGTCGTGGTTATTCACCGAAGCTGCAGACTTCTTGGGAGGGACCATACGAAGTCATGGATCGAATAAATGACATCATCTACAGGATCAGGAAACAACCAAGAGGAAAGCCGAAAGTGATCCATTTCAACCGATTGGCCCCTTACGCTGGAAACAATGACGATGCTAGAATAAGGAGAGTTAATCCGCCGGAAGACGAGTTGCCTTTTGAAGACTTCATGTATTTATATTCGAGCGGTAAAAAAGCTCGCTTTGGTGTCACTCGAGAAGAACAACAAGATCTGTTCACGGTTTCGGCCGATTACTCCTTGGCTCACTGTGTTGCAGAAGACCTAAGGATGTCCAGGGGAATAGCGGTTGTTTTTAAAAACAAGTTTGGACGGATCGACGAGCTCCGAAGGCAGAATCCCAAAGTTGGAGAGGTGTTTGAAATTGTGAATAATGAGCAGATAGGCAATAGAAGTATCTTCTATCTGGTAACGAAGCAGCTCTCCCATCAAAAGCCAAACTACCGTGATGTATGGAATGCCTTAAATAAATTGAGGGATGCCCTTTTATCTAAGGACATCATGAACCTGGCGATACCGAAGATTGCTTGTGGACTTGACGGTTTAGACTGGAGAATAATTAGAAGTATGGTGGAAGTTATCTTCAGATTTAGTGGCATACACATTCTTGTCTGTTGCCACAACCCTAAAAGAACAACCGGAAGGAAGACCGTAGACTGCTACTTCTATAGGACGTCACAATGCAAGTTTGGATCTCTATGCAAATATCGCCATAGAGCTGAGGACCATTTTCGGGACGAAAATGTTTTAAGACGGGGGCAATGTAGCGAGTACCGCCCTGGATATCGGAGTGATGACTCATCGCCGATTAGTCATTGCCGGTGAGTCATCGTCGGTGACTCAGCGCTCGAATAATCGAGAGTGTGGAGCTATAAGAAACGGAGCAACACAGAGCAGTCAGTTGAGATTTGGTACTCGCGGCGAAATAAATAAATATAAGTGCAAATAAATAGACTCTTGAACAGTAGTGATATATAAATAATTAGTAGTTAAGTGTTTAGTTAGTTTTATAGTGTTTTAAGTGTAGTTAAGTTATTAAATAAATAGTTTAGTTCGTTAATTAACCAGTGCGTGTTTTAATTCACACTACGAACAGTTAAAAACGTTACAATATTTACGTTTATTCAAAATCTCTTTTCCAACCAAAATATCAATTATTACAAAATGTTTTAAGCAAAGTAAAAGGTGTGGGTATTTTCCATATAAAGATAATGATGAAATAATTGAACCTATGAAAGCTCGAAACAATTCAATTTTCATATTTGATGATGTAGCTTGTGATAAACAAAATAAAATACGCGAATACTATTCAATGTGTAGACATAAAAACATAGACGCTGCATACTTATGTCAAACATATTCAAAAATACCAAAACAATTAATACGTGATAATTGTAATATTATTGTGCTATTTAGACAGAATGATATGAATTAAAAACATGTATTTGATGAACATGTCTCACCTGATATGCCTTATGATCAGTTTAAGAAAATATGCTCAGAATGTTGGAATAGCACAATAATATTACAATTATCACGTATTAATTGTTTTGGTATTTTTGAATATGTTTGACATAAGTATGCAGCGTCTATGTTTTTATGTCTACACATTGAATAGTATTCGCGTATTTTATTTTGTTTATCACAAGCTACATCATCAAATATAAAAACACACCTTTTACTTTGCTTAAAACATTTTGTAATAATTAATATTTTGATTGGAAAAGCGATTTTGAATAAACGTAAATATTTTCAAATTTAGCTCCATTAGGATTAAATATTAAACATAATAAAGCATTTGTTTTACCACACCCACTAGGACCACAAAAAATTGCTCTAAAGGAATTTGGTAGTAAATTACCATGTTTACTAGCATCAGAACTGGTTTCAAATAAATCTAAATTATTTATAGGTAGTTTTTCGTGTTGTTGGACGCAACGCATTTTAGGAACTGAACTCAAATAGTTTTGTTAAGGAATGTATAATAAAGTTTATTCAATTAATTTTACAACAGCACGTAATTTTTGGTAACTTATTTAACACCTCATTAGCTTCTTTTACATAAAATGAAACCATACAACATGGACATGTATCTGAACCTTCATCAGAATTTGACCAGGGGCACGTCTCAAAATGTTTACCATACTGGTTATTTACAATCTTAGCATTAAGATGCTGCTCCAAAAATTTGTTTTGACTAACCCATTTTTTAATTTTTTCCTTTTTCAAAAATTCTCGATATATTTCTTGTTGAGTAGGATATTTATTTTCAAATTTTTCTTCACCTTCTTTACCACATTTTTCCAAAAATTTATCAATATTTTGGATTGCCATTTCAATTTCCTTTGCACTAATCATTATTACTGTACGATAATATTAAGACTGAATAATACTTTTTAAAAATAGACTAATAATATATCCAATTTTGGTGCTTTAAAGGTCGCACGTTTTGGCGGGAAAATAATAAATATCTGACGTCAGCAATTCAAAATGGCGTCAAAAATGAAATTTATATTAATAATTCAAAATATATCCTTATCTCTAAAAAATTGACGTCACAATTCAAAATGGCGTTAAAAATTAAATTTATATTATTAATAATAAATCCTTATCTCCAAATAGCGGATGCCAGGTGACCAAACCACTGTTAAGTCACGCCCACCCCCTTATCACCAGCTTCCTTTCCCTTATCTTTAGTTCGAAATTTTTGTATCGCTTATCTATAGGTGGCGCCACCTTCGGAAAACAGCGCTACCAACCCAACGCGTTACGTCACATGTCTGGGTCACTTCCGGCGTAGTCCCCGCTTTGCATCTCTACTGAAATAAATTGGATTTGAACACGGTCAATAAGTTTTTTTAGTAATTTTTTATTTTTTTTATCCTAAACCGATTATAGAAAAAATTACTTCGTGCCCATTAAGGTAAGTAGCAATTTCAAGGAACTATTCACCCACGACCACCTGAGCTAGCGGAATTTTGTGGCTCAGAGAAATCTGGGTTATATGGACAGTGAGGTTATGTTATGCCCAATAACCAACAATCTAATGTGAAATTATTAAAACTTACCTTAAAGACACGTAGTAAATTCTGCTCGAACCAAAGACTCAATGGCCAAATGATTGGAATCCAATGGATGCAGCTCCTGGTACATTCAAGATTCAAGTTAATGCCTCAGCAATCGGCTCTATATTACATTATAAATTAAAATATATTTTATGAGCAGATGGTGGAAAGACTAGAACCCTTTTTGAAATAAATAGTTTAAATAGTGTAATAACTAATTTAACCAATTTATCTACCACTACAGGATCAGGGGTGGCCTCTTCGAATTCAACAACATTTTCCACAAAAATATTTATAGATTTATATCTCTGTTAGTAGTGGGAATTTTTTTACTAACCATTTATGGGTTTTTATACTTTTTAGGTTACGTATTTTATAAATGTAAAAATATGTAATAAATATATTATTTAACTTACCTTTTGATTTTTATTCTAATTTTAGGATATACATAAAAACAGTATAATTTTTTTATTTATTTATTATAATATTATTTTATTTAAAGCACATAATTTTTTTTTTAAATTAGTAATGTCAAGCGAATCAGATCAGATCAGATCCTCAGAAATGCTCATAGCAGCAAAAGTTTTACACAGTTCATACATTTCAATGTCTTCTTTTAATGCTTGCAATTCTTTATAAAATTTTATTTTTCTTTGAGCAAATTCTTTACAATCCATGATTATGGGATAGATAACTTTGAAGCCAATTATGTAATACTAATGCGTTTGTTGTGCTGCACATGAGGGGTTTGTTTTTAAACATAGGTTGTTCCCAAAGGTTTAATGTTTCAACGTTTATAATTTTTATATTTGGTAATAACTGCTCACAGACTGTTTTTATATACATATACATAATTTTGATTTCCTTTTGTGTAAACAGTATCGTATTCGGGCAATAATTCCATCAAAATATTGTTAATCTCATTGAAATTCACATATCCACTTGAATATCGTAGGCCATGAATTTTTTTCTTAAAGCAAACTTGTGTTTTATTTTTTCTTGATAACAGCTTAAATTCTACCATTGGTTTTAAGAGATAATGATTTGTTTGCAATCCATTGGTAACCGTAACTTCTTTTGGATGAAAAAACCATTTTTCGTTAGAGAATTAATTAAATCCCTGAATATTTATAGACACAACCTTCATTTTAGACAGAATAATTTAAACTAAACAGCATTATGATAAACTATTTCACTGAGTGGAAGATGCTCCATAATGACGTCATGTATAATAACATAATATGCTTTTGTGTTAACGGGAAAGCCTTTTTTCGCCTCAATATCAACTTTAATGTCAACTGTACTCGATTTTAAGGATTCATTTTTTCTGGAACAATTTTTAAAAATAAAGATCTTGGCAATGCTTAAGGAAAATAATTTTTATAGTATAGATGAATTTCTAAAATTTTTAAATAAATAATATATAGTATTACATTTTTGTAAATGTCTTTATATCTTTTTGTAAATGTCTTTATAATTGATGTTATAATATTTTGTATTTTTATCTTTTGACATGTCTTATACAATTGTAAAATTGTCTTTTGGACTAATAAATATATTATTATTATTATAATCAATTACAAAAAGGGCGTGGTTCTTAAATTGTTTATAATCAAGTAGGGAGTGTTTTGATATTGTTAAATCAATTTTAAAACTTGAATAAAATTGTGTATAATTGTGATGGGCCTCGATAAAATTATTTTTTTCAAAATTAAGCTTCATGCGTTCTATAGGAAAATATTCGCCATTGAGGATAACACGTATATCAGATATATCAATGTTGTCAAAATATGAGGGATCTTTGATCATTACTTCTTTTATTGGTATGAAAAGCTAAAATTATATAGCGTGGACTTTCCAATGCAGTGCACGTTTTAACTGACCATATTTCCTTAGTGGCATCTTTAGTTAATTCGGGTAGCTCATGGGATTCCCATTTTCTAAATGGAATTACTATGGGTCTGTCTGATTTTATTGATTCCAACAACTGAAGCTTTAATAAATCATTGGGTGTAATAACTTGTACTTTTAACGAGATATTTTCAACGGTTAATTTAGCCTTTGTTGTGCCAGCAGCAGCCGCAGTTTTTTTGTTATAATTTGACAATCAGAGTCATTTCGAGCTCTTACAAGACGTATAGTTTGTTTACCAAATTGGGCTAGCTAATAATCGTTAAATATACCAAATAAATGATGTAATGGTATACGTATATTAAAAGTTGAAATTTTAGCTATTGTTGAGACTATTGGTTGAGCTGGGTAATTCCACCCTGCAATGCCGAAATGGTTTGAATCATCGCTACTGTAATTAAGATAACCCTTAATTGTGCTCACAATGCCAGGATCGCGTATACCATCAATTTCTTTTCCATTTATTTCATAAGAAATTCGGTCAAACAAAAAAGCTCCAAAATTATTTACTAGGGCTGCCTCGCCATTCCCTTTAGTTATTTCCAATTAACCATCTATTAATAGAGCTGCATCGTGCATAAGCAACCAGGAATCTCTTTGATTTATTGAAATTTCTATAACATCATTATTATTAAAAGATTTAACATAGGGGTAATAAGTTTTGTAGTCAACCTTTTGAATTGTTTCACTAAACTGTGGTTTTCGATAGATGTCGAAGATTTGGTCTAATGATGACATTATATCCTAATGATTGTAGAAAAAGTCGATTTGAATAAGTTAGGTTGTTTGAACTAGGCAAGCGTTTGCTGTCAACTGATTTCAAATTGCTTGTGCTGCGATTTTTATAATAATTGTTAAATATTAAACCCATTATGATAATTTTTTTAATTCCAAACGAACTATAACTTCCTCTCCACGAAAATTTACTGGCTTAAAATCTTGGTTTAAAATTACCAAAGTAATATTAGATATTTCCTGTTTATTTATTATTTGTAAATATATAAGGTTTCGGGGAATTTCGTTGATTGTATAGCCTGGATCAACGTCTACTGAAAATTCGTAAATTGTGTGTGTTGGTAGATAATTATAATAAGCACCTGTAGATATATTACAATCGATGTGAATGGTTCGAACTTTTATTATATTAACTGGGAGATCCGATTCGTGTTTTTTACTCAGCGTTAAAGTACGCTTAGAAAATCCTAATATTTTCCCATACCATCTGCTTGTGTAAAATCTATTTCCAACGTATTGCTTTGAATTTCACACTTTAAAGTATTATTATTTGGTTTAAGTGAAAAATATTTATCATAATCTTCCTTTTTTACGGTGTCAAAAATAATTTGTTGTCTTAGGTAAGTTTCTATATCTAATATTTCATAAGTACCAGTTGGTATTATTATTTTCTTATCCACATTCGCGTCTTTATAATAAAATGTATTTTCACCTTCTTCAATATTAGGGATACTGTTATAGGAATAAAACCCTATTAATGCTATACCGTAGTCAAAATCTGAATTAAGTTGTATTGGATTTGTAAAATCGATACTTAAAACATAATTATTACTTTTTAATGTAAATAGCTGGGACATTATATTTAAACGACGGTTAATAATAGACTAATCATATTTTCTTATCTCATTTATTTTTATAAAGAAACCACAAACATAAATGGCCACAATTAATTTGTTTAAAGTTTTGAAAACAATCATTATTATAATTAATTTTAACATTTTTTCCTAAATAATTTACTAATTCTTTTGGTGGTTTAAGACCACCAAAACAATCAAAATAAATAACAGAATTGTTTCTTTTAGTATAAGCTACCCAATGTGTACCCAAATTTTTCGAAATGTCTAAATTTAGGATTGCAGATTCATTTTTATTTTTGGTAAAGCGTCTCGCATAAAAACCCCTCTAAAATAGGGTATTTTAAGCGTTTGTGCATATTTTATCAATTCAGAATCATATAGGGCTCTATTGGGTAGCTTTATTGGTAGTTTTTTGTTTAAAAATCCTCCCTTGACATTACTTTTTAAATATAATCCTGAGCCTTTTTTCCCAATTTCCTCCATAGCCCTATTATGTCGACCTAATTCTTCAAGTTTCTTTTTAGCATTTTTTGTGTCTATCACCGTTTTGGCTACAGCGCTTGCGCCTCCAGCCAATGATCGTATGGCCCCCAAAGCTCCTTATAATGGTAAAAGGGGTAAAAATCCTCCTTGTTTGTCGGATTCAAATGGAATTATCCTAGGCACCTTAATATTTTTACGACCCCCGGCTTTCTTTATAATCACCCGAGCTGCTTTAAGTGCCGTTGCGGCAGATTTTTTAAGTGAATTTTTATTGGATATATCTAAATCTTGAACATGTTTTTTAATTTTATCAACCAAACCACGTTTAAATGAGATTGCTTTTTGAGTTTTTCGAATACCCATTCCAAGTTTTCTTTTAACCTTCATTCCAGTTGTTACTAACCAAGCTGCTGCTTTCTTCCCCAATTTAGAGTCCTTTGATTTCACCCTTTGCCAAAATCCAATCTGCCTTATGCCTTTCCGCCAAACTTTTATTTTCTGAATAAGCGATATCGTGATCTTTACATGCAGCGTCTAAGGGGTTTATACCAGTATGACCCCTTTGAATTCTCTTATCTAATTTAGTACCTGGCCCAAAAAATTGGTAAGAGGGTACGTGAAGCTCAAGGGGTAGGTTGTTCATTTAAAAGTAAACATTGAAATGATTTTTTTTTATTAAAGTTAAGCTTCTATAATTATTAATTAAAGTATGTTGAAAGGGTTGTTAATATGTTTTTTAATTGATTTAAAATTGTTTCATTCGGACAATTTATTCCAAATAAACTCCAATCAAAAACTCCTGCTCTTATTAATTTACCCGAAAATTCTTTATATTCATAAAATAAGTTTTTTCTAAAAAAATAAATGTCCAATCACATCTCCATGCAAAATTGAGAGCAAAACGAAAAAAAAATATTATGCCACGATAATGGATAAAAATCTTATTCCTTTAATTTTTTCAAAATTTTGGATGCTCGGGGCAGAAAAACTACTCAATGGATCGATCTGAAAATTTACAGGGTTTTCAGGGGTATATTGAGGTGTAAAAATTCCTGCAATGTCTAGCTTCTCAGTCGATATTTATTAAGATACAGTCGATTAACCAAAATAAGGGAAAAAGTCACTAAGATAAGATTTTTTTCTGGAACTTTTTCATGAAATTTTCTTGGAAATTTCTTCCAGTTTCCAAAACTGTCCTTTTTTTTTTGCTGTACGATTATTGGTTGCAGAGATATTGACGGTTAAAGACATAAGCGCCCTTTTTTGTTTAATCTCGGATATCTCCGCGACAATTGGTCGTATCAAGCTGAATAAAAAATGAAATTGAAGCTGAATAAACAAGCTATCTGTTCCATAAGGTCGCTTTGTTTGAAAATATTTTTCCGTGCCCGTAGAGCGAAAAAAAAAGATCAAAAATTTGGAAAAATTTTTTTTGGTTTATTTCTTCGGATCGTGTCAAAACCGTAATTCTTAAAAAATTTTGACCTCAAGATGTGGAAACTAGAGTCTTGGAGCTTTAAAATGCATTTTTTTTCTGCGATACGATCATTTTTCGCTGAAATATAGCCCGTCAAAAATCTAAGAAAAATTTGCATTTTTTTTTCATTCCCTTAATTTTTGTGAGTAGTGTATATATTAGGGTAAGCCAAAAAAACTAACCTATCGGATTTATGGGTTAAAATGAACCTACATACCGAGCAAAAAATTTCCCTGCAAGGCAAAATTTTTTGCTCAATTTTAAAAGATGTCGGTGAGCAGTTTTCCATGGAAATAACACGTAAAAAAATCTTTTTTCATTAAAAAGACTATAACTTTTGAACCGTTTGAGATAAAATTTTTTACGCCGCGGATTCTTGTAGAGCATAAAATTTCCCAAAGAATCTATACCAGGATTATTTTTTTTAATTCAAAAATTAGTATGTTTGAAAGCTTTGAAAAGTGTAAAAAATCACTAAAACTGCAGTTTTTTTTTAGTTTTTTTGGCTCACCCTAGTATATATACAGTATGTCTCAGTATCTTGGAATCATATGGGAAACTTTTTTATTATTAATTTTAGGAAAAAAGTTATTTTTTATAAAAAGTTCTGCATGGTGTAAAACTTATAATTCAACCCACAAATATTAAATTTTTTTAGTCGTATACGGGGTATGTCAAAAAATATGAATTTGGCTCAAGAGTAAAGTACCTTTATATTTGACAATATCGAAAATTGTTATAAAGAAAAGTTAATCAGAACTAAAAACTACGTTTAAATATGCAATTACATCCATTTACAGTAAAAAAAATATATTTTTTCTTTTTTGTCTACAATATCAATGCAAACTTAACTGTAACATCTAGGATGCACTAATAAACAAATGATTTGTTGATAGCAACAAATGATTTGTTGATAGCAACAAATGTTTGACAGTAAGTTTTAAAACGCGTTAGTTTATGACACAAAAATGGTTTTATTATTAACTAGTGAAGAAAAAATAGAAATTGTTTTAATTGTGGGAGAAAATTATAAAACACATAGAGAAGCAGCTATTATTTTTAATAATAGACATCCTAATAAAAATATTAGTCAATCAACTGTTACCAAAATATTTAATAAATTTAAAAGTACTGGAAGTATTAAAAATAATTTTAATGTAAAACGCCAACAGCTAGTTTCCAATGATGATACGCAGTTTGAAGTAATGCTGTCTGTGGTAGCAAATCCAAAACTAGCATTGCGCAAAAGGAAGTCATTGATGCAACAAAACGTAAGTAAAGATACTGTAGCGAGAATTTTGAAACTAAATAAATACAAACCATTTAAACCAAAATTCGTTCACACATTGAAAGAAAGGGATTATAATAGGCGCTTTGATTTTTGCTTTCTTATCCAAGGAGAGTTAGAAGAGGACCCTTTTTTTACGAGGCATATATTTTTTTCCGATGAAGCAACATTTTCGTCAAATGGAACTGTCTCGTCACAACATTGTCGCTGGTGGTCTGAAGAAAATCCTAATTTTACAATAAAGTCTCATGACCAATATTCATTTAAGACGAACGTGTGGTGTGGCATTTATAATAACAGATTAATAGGACCTTTTTTCTTTCGCCAAGCTATGAATGCCGAACGTTATTTACAGTTTTTACAAACTCACATCAATGACTTTATAGACGAACTACCCTTGCAAGAACGTCAATGTATTTGGTTTCAACAAGATGGTGCCCCATGCCACAGTACATTGAATGTTAGGGAATATCTTGAACAAATGTTCCATGGAAAAGTTATGCACAGATATTCTAATACTTTTTGGCCTGCTAGATCCCCTGACTTAACCCCCCTTGATTACTTCTTATGGGGTTACTTGAAACAAAAAGTTCACCAGAAAGGGCCGTTTCAAGATGTTAATCATTTGGAAAGAATAATTTTAGAAACATGCCAGGAAATTTCTCCACAAATAATAAGGAATGTATTACGTGAATTTTCTAATAGAATAATAAAATGTATTGAACGAGAGGGTGGATATGTCGAGGCGTTAGTGGAATGAGTGAAAATTAAATTTCCATTTCTAGTATTAATATTATGTTGTGTAAAAGTTGTAACTTCTATGTGTTTTTTATTTGCAAAATAAATTAATTAATTACGTGTTAAAATTGCAAAATTTTTAGAAAACATTTAGAAAAAAAAGGTTTTCATGTTTTTTGTAATCATCTGTTGATAAATGTTCATTTAAAATAGAAAGATTAGTAAAAATTAACAAAACCTAATTTTTTAATGTAAATGGATGAAATTGCATATTTAAACGTAGTTTTTAGTTCTGATTAACTTTTCTTTATAACAATTTTCGATATTGTCAAATTCATATTTTTTGACATACCCCGTATACGACTAAAAAAATTTAATATTTGTGGGTTGAATTATAAGTTTTACACCATGCAGAACTTTTTATAAAGAATAACTTTTTTTCCTAAAATTAATAATAAAAAAGTTTTCCATATGATTCCAAGGGGTTTTTTAATAAATAATTGAGAAAATTCGGAAGGCTGATATAACTCCGAAACGGTCCATCGTAGGAAAAAAAAGTGTATATAAATTTTATGTGTTTTTTTAGATAAACAACTTTCGTAATAACAGTCCTGCGTTAAAAAAATTTATTCGGGGTCAAAACGCGATAAAACGCTTTTTTGTGTACTTTAGCGCTACCTACTTTTTGAATTTTCTGTCCTAGAGCATCGACCCAATGACATAAATTGTAGGGGACAATGCACCCTACATTTTTTGTTGACAAAATTTTTTTCTTAAACTAACCGATTTTGAAAAAAAATAAATCCAAAACTTTTTGAGTTTTCACTAAAAACACGTTGTGCTCCGAAACTACGAAACGGTTTATCGTAGGAAAAAAAAGTTAAAATATATTTTGTAGTTTTTTTCAAGCTAATCAACTTTCCTTATGCCTTTGTCACAATGTTAATGGTAATGTTAATAAAGCATAGACAAATGCGTCTATCAACGTAACCATCAACATTACCATCATTGTGGGATACACGCATATTTCTATGCTTTGGGTATTAACATTAACATTACTATTAACATTAACACTATTGTGAGGTATAATAATAGTGCTGCGTTAAAAAAAATCGAGTTCAAAAAGCGATACAACACTTTTTTTGGTACTTTGGCCCTACCTACTTCTGAAATTTTTTGTTCTAGAGCATCGACTCAATAACATAAATTGTAGGGACTACATTTTTTGATTAAAAATTTTTTTCTAAATCTTATCGTGCGTACGTGTTCATTGTGGCATTATAAGAAAAGCCTAAACTCAACTGCGTTATCCTACTCCGGATTAAGGAGAAAACTCAATTTTTGTTTTTTTTATTTTATTTTTCTCAAAAACGATATGATTTAGAAAAAAATTTTTAATCAAAAAATGTAGTCCCTACAATTTATGTTATTGAGTCGATGCTCTAGAACAAAAAATTTCAGAAGTAGGTAGGGCCAAAAAACCAAAAAAAGCGTTGTATCGCTTTTTGAACTCGATTTTTTTTAACGCAGCACTATTATTATACCTCACAATAGTGTTAATGTTAATAGTAATGTTAATGTTAATACCCAAAGCATAGAAATATGCGTGTATCCGTTCACAATGATGGTAATGTTGATGGTTACGTTGATATACGCATTTGTCTATGCTTTATTAACATTACCATTAACATTATCACTATTGTGACAAAGGCATTAGGAAAGTTGATTAGCTTGAAAAAAAAACTACAAAATATATTTTAACTTTTTTTTCCTACGATAAACCGTTTCGGAGTTTCGGAGCACAACGTGTTTTTGGTGAAAACTCAAAAAGTTTTGGATTTATTTTTTTTTAAATCGGTTAGTTTAAGAAAAAAATTTTGTCAACAAAAAATGTAGGGTGCATTGTCCCTACAATTTATGTCATTGGGTCGATGCTCTAGGACAGAAAATTCAAAAAGTAGGTAGCGCTAAAGTACACAAAAAAGCGTTTTATCGCGTTTTGACCCCGAATAAATTTTTTTAACGCAGGACTGTTATTACGAAAGTTGTTTATCTAAAAAAAACACATAAAATTTATATACACTTTTTTTTCCTACGATGGACCGTTTCGGAGTTATATCAGCCTTCCGAATTTTCTCAATTATTTATTAAAAAACCCCTGTGGGGCACGTGTTCCCTTTGACCGATTGACCTAAAATTTTGCAGGAATTTTTTTTTTATGATTTGGAACCGATTTGGGGGGCGCCTCTGTTAAATTTTTTCCGACCCCTAAATAAGGAACACCCTAATATACAGGGTGTCCCAGAACTCGCGCCACAGAGAAAAAGGGAACGTACCGAAAGTAATTTGAAACACATATTTAAAAATTCAAATTGTCCAACGCAAAGGATAAGGGAGATAAGAATAAAAAACGATAGCCAATCCCAATAGATCACCACAGGGAATTCTTTAAATTGCTAGGATACTTAGGTTGCATTGTTGATAATAAAAAATATGTAAAATATTTGGTCCACTAGAATCCAATTCATCGTAACACTGCTGTCAATCTTTACTTCTGTCATTAATATTATTTTTGGTTATAACACAGTTATAAATTAAGTTATTATAAATAATGTTTTCCTTAGATGATTATACCGAAATGTTAATTATTTATGGGGAGTGTGGGCGCAACGCCAGGGAGACAGCGAGAGTTTTTTCCCAGCGCTTTCCTGATCGTCCCCTGGACAGTAAAGTAATCCTTAGAACTATCACAAGAACCCGAGAGACCGGTCAAGTTGTTCCGCTTCGTAAGGGGATTGGAGGTGCTCCCAAACGTATTAGAACAGTGGAAAATGAAGAAGCTGTTTTGAATGCGTTTGAGGAAAATAGTAGGAAGAGCATAAGGGAAGTTGCTCGAGAACTGGATATTTCCCGCTCCACAGTTCAGCGGGTTATGAAGAACGATCGGCAACACCCTTTTCATTTTACCCGAGTGCAGCACCTTCAGCCGGAAAATTATCCCGCTAGAGTCGAATTCTGCCTGTGGTTGCTGGAGCAAGAAAATCTCCAGCCAAATTTTGTTTCTAACATTATGTTTTCGGATGAGTCAATTTTTGCCAGACAAGGATGCTTCAATGCCCATAATTTACATGTATGGGCAAATGAAAATCCGCATGCTATATTCCAAGGGGGGTTCCAACATCGATTTTCTATTAGAGAATTTGTTAGGCGACGTGCTACTGCTATATCGAGTAAATGAATGGTTGCAGCACGATGGGGCACCACCACATTTTAGTCGCGACGTTCGACGAATCTTGGACGGGCAGTATCCTGGCCGATGGATAGGACGAGGTGGGCCACAAAATTGGCCTGCTCGTTCACCCGATTTAAATCCCTTGGATTTTTTTCTTTGGGGACACCTTAAAAACTTTATTTATAGTGTACCCACCGAAACAGAGGATCAGCTTAGGAACCGCATCCAAGACGCTTTCGCGACGGTTACTCCTGAAATGGTCGTGGAGTCAAAATCCAGCCTTTTAAGAAGAGCGCGGATTTGTTTACAAATGAATGGTGCACACTTTGAGCACTTACTTTAAACAGATTAGCATATTTTTTTATTTAGTTGTTAACACATTTTCATAATATTTAATTTAGTTTTACTTAATGTTGTTTGTTTCCTTTTACGGAAATTTATAGTTTTTGTAATTTTTTAAAAGTTTGTTTATTTGTTTCTGTAACTTATGACTTTTTCTTAAATTTTAACTAAAAAAGCCTAAAAAATTACAACTTTAAAACATTGTCGTTCTGAGGTATCAGTCATTTTTGACAGCTTTTGACAACTTAGTAAATACAGTCGGCCAAAAGATTTTTAAAAGTTTTAAGACAACAATGTTCTATCGTCTCCTAGCAATTTTTAAATCCCCTACGTTTAATCTAGGCAAGAGCTCTCGGTATTGGCTGCCACTTTTTTGCTTTAATTCGCTTACACTATTACCTAGAAATTTTTTATTTTTAAATTTGGCATCTCCATTTCTGTCGGCACGCCCCCTTTTTCTTTGTGGCGCGAGTTCTGGGACACCCTGTATATATATATATATATATATATATATATATATATATAAATAATTTAATATTGTTTCAGATTAAACAACAACAACAAAAAACATTACAAAAAATAATAATAAAAAAAATATTGTAAAAATTAATAACAAACAAGATAAGGTGAACAAAATAGACAAATTAATAAAGCGAATACATAAATTACCAATACTGATTTATGAGCTAAATCGAGTACTTGCGATGAAAAATAATCATTCAAAGCAAATGGTTAGGTTGCCAATCGGCAACGGTTGGTTAAAAAAACCTCCATGCCTGCATACCTAAAGAAACTCTTCCTTGCGACATAGTCCAGTCAAACCGTCGATTGACCTTGCGTGCTGAGGCACTGTTTGTTTTTTTATTAATCGATAGGGGCTTATATAAAAAGCCTAAAACCAAATTTGCACCACCTGACAATTATAAAAAAAAGATAAACGCAAAAATGCATTTTTCAGTTTTTTGCGATTATCTCGGCCCCCGTATATCATACAATGAAAATGTTATGAAATTTCCTATAATTTTTGTTTTATTTATTTTTTGTTTAATTCAATAATTAAAAAAATATAGATATATAAAGTAAAAATAATTGTTAGATACTTATTCGCAAATATTTTGCAAACGGCGCATTTTACGGTAAATTAATACAATAGACCTTTTGTAGTCCTTTCATTTATATACAATAAAAAAAATAGCTTGGTCAAAAGAGCCGACGAACCCACGTGTCACAAAGTCTGTCACGCTTCGTCCTGTCAAAACTTGCAGTCATGGTTTCCCTGATAAATCAGTTTTGACAGCGATTCGATTATTAGCACACGCATTTAATTTGCAAAAAAATGTTTGGATTTCGGCGATACTGTGGATGTTAAGGAAAGAGGGATTCATACACTGCTTGCCAGCATTAAACGAAGACGTAAAGCTATAGTAATAACTTAAGCGAGGCAGTTCGTCGTCAAAGTGTTCAAGCTTCAATCTCTAAATTTCAAGATGTTTCGGAGCGTAATGTAAGTTTAATTTGAAAAATTTTATTTTATCTGTGCCAAAAAATATCACGACGAAAATGACGAATTGTACGCGATAAAGAGTCCTTTAGTTAGGGACCAATTTTTACAGTTTTAATCGAGAGACATATCAAAAGCCTTCAATATCGCGATTTAAAAAAACGAATTAAAAAAGTCACAGATTTAGTTGCAGTCAGAGCTAAATATCATCCGAGATGCAAATCGAATTTGATCCTAAAACGTACTGCCCCAACAAAAACCAAAGGTAGAAATGAATTCTCTGATGATCTAAAATTTGGAACACTACCGCTTAAACTTTATTCTAAAAGTAGAACTTCTTCAAACTACTCCCCTCGAGTTCAAAATGTAGCCAAAATGCGTTCGATAGACGCAAGCGGGAAAATAAAATCGGATCTTCCTAATTTACCACCCACGGAATCAGCACCTGAAAACCATTCTTTTAGGACATTTCATTAGGTGCAGGCATGGCTAGGAAATGTTTGAAATCCAAAAGAGTGGGACTGGAAAAAAAGTGCAAGGGGATTGGATCCGGGGATGACCTCAGAAGAGACGATTCTATCATCACTTGTTGATATCATTTCGTGCTCGTGCACGAAACAATGCCGTGCAGCGTGCGGCTGTCGAAAGGCCGGTTTAAAATGTTCTGTGCAAAGTTTATTGCGGGAAGACATGTTTAAATATAGCCGAGATTGCCAATGCCTTGGATTACGACGACCTTAACGATAAATCTGAAAAACGACCAGACCTACCACATGTAGAAAGTGACATCGAAATGCCTTTACATCCGAAAAGATAATAATTATATATATTTTTTGATGTAGAGAATTAAAAGGGCTACAAAATGTCTCTTGTAATAATTTATCGTAAAATGCGCGTGTTAAAAACAATTATTTTTTTTTTTACTTTATTCGTTTATATGTTTTTAATTATTTAATTTAACAAAAAAAACTTAAAATAAAAATTATAGGGAATTTCATAACAAATAAACTTCGTTTCCATTTTTTATTGTGTAATATACGGGGGCCGAGATAACCGCAAAAACAAAACAAAAATGCATTTTTGCGTTTATCTTTTGTTTTTTAAATTGTCAGGTCCTGTAAATTTGGTTTTAAGCATATTATATAAGCCACTAACGATTTATGAAAAAAATAGACAGTGCCTTAGCGGTCTGGCCCTTGTAACGTAAAGTGCTCTACTAGTTGGTAAATTTCGATTTAGTTGTTGGAATAACTTAAATCTTTAAAATGACACATTACACGCACCTTTTAGCTCAGACGAAGACAAAATGAGAAAATTACTGGGTGTTCTTTCTTTGGCTAACTGCAGTTAATAAAGAATTAAAAATATTTAACTATATTATACTCTGAAAGATAAATTGACAAAAAAAATAAAACTCTTTTTTCCCAGTTATAAAAATATCTATTTTAAGACTCTTTAAGCATTTAATTGTAACAAATAAGGAAATGTTAAAATTAAAAATTAAATACTAAATACAATAGGTTGGCATGATATTCATGTCCTTAACAATTAAATAGTAAAACAATCTGAAGGATTGCGTACTTGAAAACAAAGGTTTACACGATGCTTATAATAATAATGTTTAACAAGTTAAATAGTAAAACAATCTGATGGATTGAGTACTGCAGAATTATAAAATACAGAAATATTTAAAAAAATTAATAATAACACAATTTGATAGGTGTATAATCCAAGAGTTTGATGAACTTCAAGAAGTCTTCGATGATAAATAGTATTAAAAAGAGTACATCACCTTAGCATACGTTGGATATTCTATTCCTTGCTGGTCTATCTGCTTGTCAAACTGGACAGTAGATTCAGAATCAGATCCATGCAGTTTTGTTAACCTCAATTAGAATACTGGCCAACTTTTGCCGGAATTTTTTGAATATTTCTTGATTAGTAGTAGTAGTAGTAGTAGTACGGTTGGGTAGGCTCGAAGCCTGACAATTAGACTCTATGGTCCTTTTTATCTGCCCCTCCAAAACCAACCAAACTTCTTCTCATCCTCCTCTTCGCCCATACCAGCCCTTTCGAATCTTCCAGACCTTCTTATAAAGGTCAGGATATCCTGCCAGGCAAGAGAGGCCAACTCTTCCCTTTGGAGTGTCATCACTCCAAAGATTTTATACCTTAGTCTGCCGAGGGCCTCACATTGTCCCAGGAAGTGAAAGGAGGTTTCATCCTCCCTTCCGCATTGGGTACAGGAGGGGCTGGTTTCAGCCCCTATTCTCGTGAGGTGTTTCCTTAGGCCATGACCCGTGAGTATGTTCACAAGTGGGCCCAAGGAGGTTCAGCTCCTACCTAGAAGCCAGATGGATTTGGGTTTGCTTAGGATGACCAGGAAATCCCTGGTCTGCCTACAGCCACCGCTTCTTCTCCAGCTTTCGTTCGCCCTTTTATCAGCCCAATTATTTAGGGCTGATTTGACCTGCTTTCTCGTAATTTCAAAAATTGGTTCGGGTCCTACACAGGAGGTTTCAGATCCCAATCTGGCCAACTCATCAGCCCGTTCGTTACCTTCCACCCCACTATGACCTGGTACCCATACGAGATGCACTCTTTTTGTACTTGCTAGCTTTTCCAGCGCTTCCTCACACTCTTGAACCAACTTCGATGTGGTTCTCGCTGCCCAAAGCGCTTTCAGAGCTGCTTGGCTATCTGAGCAGATGTATATATCTGTCTCACTCCCTGTTCTTATATCCTTACAGTTTGCAACCTCAAGTATGGCAAACACTTCCGCTTGAAAGACAGTGGTATATCCTCCGAGCGGGTAGCTCCTTTGGATATCCCTGTCTTCCACGTAGAAACCTGCCCCTGAAGACAGTGTACTCGCCATACGAGAGCCATCAGTGTAGCACACTAGTGCATTTTGTGCAAAGTGTACATCCTTTTTCTCCTACTGCTCTCTTGTTGGTATAGTGAGGGAAAACTTCTTTTTTAAACTTAAGCGGTCTTTTGCTGGCATCGTTCTAATACTGCTAATTGGGACCTCCCTCTCAGCCATATCCGCGATGCCCTCATGACCATAAGTTATTCCTTTTCCTAACCAATTATTGGCATCCCTCATCCTTAAATGGCTCGCCATTGCTTCTCTCTTTATCCAGATGGAAAGACTAGGCAAGCTCAGCAAGGCCTCTAATGCCGTCGTTGGAGTAGTCCTCATTGCGCCTGTGATACCGAGACATGCCAGTCTCTGTATCTTGCTCAGTTTTTGAGCGATGGTGGTTTTGCTCACACTGCGCCACCAGACCACTGATCCATAATGTATCCGCGGTCTGATGACAGCAGTATAAATCCAGTGAAGGACTTTGGGATTTACTCCCCAGCGTTTTCCCACCACCCGACGCAGCTGCCAGAAAGTTGCAATCGATTTATCAACAACTTTGTCGACGTGTGATTTCCAACTTAACTTCCTATCTAGGGTAACACCTAGGTACTTGACCTCTTCAGTAATCTCAAGAGGTTTTCCATACATAGCTGGTGCCCTGAAGTCCTGTATCTTCCTTCGTTTGGTAAAAAGAATCATGTCAGTTTTTGTTGGGTTAACCGACAGACCGTTTTCTTTGCACCAATTTTCTATTATTCTGCATGCTGTCTGCATTCTGTCGCAGACTACACCTAGAATGCCTCCTCTGATTAGGACTATACCATCATCTGCATATGCTTGTGCATACAGCCCTTCAGCCGTCAGTCTCTCCAGAAGTCCATCCATTATTAAACACCATAGCACGGTGGGTTGGAATGCTACTTTTTTGGTCAAAACTAATTTGTGACCTTAATAATTGACCTAAAGCCTTGTTTTTTTTTCATTTTATTCAGAAATAAATAAACTTTATATTAGTATCGACAAACATAATTTATGTTTTGTTTTATAAGGCGTTAAACTTAAAAAATTACATTTTTTTATTACACTTTGTAGAAAAATATTTATTTTGTCTTATTAATAAACGTAAAGCCTTGTTTTTTTATTCGTTTTATTCAGAAATAAATAGGCTTTTCAGTAAAAAAAAAACAAAAATAGTTTATGTCTATTGGATATTTTGATATGGCGCGAAACTTTTTTTTTTATTATATTTTTTTGAAAAACAATTACTCTGTTCTTAATATATATTTTATAATATTTAAATGATTTTATTACATATCTTCACTTAATAAGCTTCTTCGTCCAGGGGCTTATGTTTAGTTTGTATATAACTCCTTTTTCCGGTTATCATTGGATCCGATGTTGTTAGGAGCATATGCATTAAATCCTCATTTGTGGATTTTCGCTTAAATTTTTTTGTATGAAATTCTCTTTTTTTTTTGTAATCCTTATTCCTTGCTTCCTGTGCCTCTTCCGACAACTGCCCTATCGGAAGAGAAAAGTTGTTTATTATATCCGATCCGTGCATAAGAATTCTATGCACGGAAGCGGGCATGTAATACCAAGGATATAAGGATACATATAATTCAGCTGTTTTCCGTGAATATTCTTTAAACTTTTCAATGTTAATATATTCTCCACATGCCAAAGTTTGTAATATAATGGAGAACCTTTTTATTAAATCATAGTCAATTCCAGTTATTTTAGAAGACTTTACTGCATCTTGAAAAAATCTTCTTGCTGTATTCCCATCATTAGAATTTCCACTCCCTTGTTTGGGAAAATCTATTAACAATCCCATTTCTTGGCGGAATTCCTCCTGTATGCGTTTTTTTCTTTTTGTTTTAATTCCTTTTGTTTATCAGTTCTCGCAGACCAACACTTAAAAGATATATTATAGGCAATATGAATAATGCACTCCATAAAACGAATCCAAGCATGGAGACTCGATAATCCATACTTGAAGGAATCTATTCTTAAAGATTTTGCTTAAATAAGGTCCAAATTATTTATTTCTTTGGGTGTTGCTCCACAATTGATGCAGGTTTGCGATGAAGGGGTACTAGTAAGAACTTGTCCAACTTTTCCATCCAGCATTGTGGAAAGCATCGTGTACTTTATGTTACATTTTTTATATATAGTTGGAATTAACTTGCCAATCTGTGCATTAACTTTTTCCACCTCTCTTGTTATTACTTCTGAAGACTCTTTTATGTATTCGAACTTGATGGGCCTACAATACTTCGTAGATGAAGGTTGAGGGTTCTCCCAAACCTTCGTATTCACTTCATTCTTTAGTAATATTGGTACCATTGAAATTATAAATACGCTAGTATCGGTCGCAGTAGAAGAGCTTAAAAATTTTTGTTTATATTCACCTTGTCCGGATGCTCCATCACAACCCCATTTAACCATTAATTCCAGATCCCTATTACCGAAATTGGCATAATATTCAACAGATTCCAGCAAACGTTTTGAAGTGTGATCTAAAAGTGATTGCAGACCTATTTCAGAACCCATTTCGGTTGTAGTTATATCAGCGGGATAACATTCATTCTTGGATTTTTTAATGTGCTCATACGAAGGAAATAAATTTGAATTATGCAATTTTCCGTAATTTCATGTAGCCTGCTTTGGACAAATTTAAATCCAGAAGTAATGCCAGTGCTTCGTCATCTGATAGTGGAATTTCTCTTAATTCGCTGGTAGACGGTAAATTTTCATTACTACTATTTAATGTATTTTTTACACAAAATTAACTCCATCAATACCAATACTTTCCCTTGCGTCTTTTTAACCTCTCACTAGATTCCATAAATGGCTTGCTAGGTCTTCCAGTTCATTGTTTCTTTGGTGTATTTTCAGTTTCTTCGGATATAAAAAAAGTATTTTCCAACAACTCTCATATTCTATAATAAATTTTTTCTTGTTGTACTTTACTTTGCGAAGTCGATCCTTAACATGACTAGTAAACGTTTTTAATCTCAAGTTCGTTTTGTCTTCATCTTCTTGATTCTTGATTAACTTTGTATTTTTCTTTTATAAACTGAAGTAATTCTTTGTTATCGTAATCATTTTTAAATATTAAATTGTCTAAATCTAAATATTTAATTCCTTCCATATTAAGCTCGGTAAATCACTGACAACACTAATAATGATTAAATATAAATTTAGTTTGATTTTATGATGTAATATATATACATATATATATATATACGCGTAAAAGTACCAAGTGACACCAAAAACTACATTGACGTTCCCGCACCCAATATTTTTTGCGCTTAATGTGAATTAATGGCACCTTATATATTTTTTAAGTATATATGCGTTCTGACACTATACAGATATATAATACCTTTGTTTGAAAGTTAGTGTTTTATAAAAGTAAAACTAAAATATTGCTCGCTTTAGGAAGTCCTTTGTCGAAATAATAAGTCAGATGTTTCGAATAAAATATTTATTGTCATCACATTTATTTTACTTTTCGTTTTAAATATTCTAAATTAAAAACTAACCTTGGAGAATACACAAACAGTCGTAACAATAATTTAAATATAACTTTGCAATAAATTTCGTTTTAGCAAAAATTTACAAGAAACGATCCGTTCGCTAACACTTCCAAAAACTTTCTGCCTGTTTTTTGCTTCCCTTTACTCCATTCGTGTACCTGGACCATCGTTTCTTGAATCATCTGGACGCCAGATTTTTAGGCTAAGTTCGAAAAACCTGTAATTCCTTTACCTAAGTGTCCCTTTTTACCACTTTTGCAAAACTTTTTGCCTTTAACACGATAATTTAGAAATTTCAAATTTATTCTAAAATAAATTTGTAAAATATATAAAACTACGTTACTTTCCTTGAAAATAAATTTGTAAACCGTGTCAGTACGGAACAATTACAATATTTACATAAAGTTCGTTTTTGGGTGTACAAAACAAAAAATCCATTTTTACACATTTCATGTGATGGCTGTTTTTTCACGAATATAAATTGTGACAATAATAATTTTGGCATACCGAGTTTTTTAAATTTAATTTACATTATTATACAGCGCCTGCATATTGAGACATGTGATCTTATTCAAGGGGTAAAGTAAATTTTTTTTATTAAAGTAGAAAAAAAACAATATTGTGATTATAAATTAAAATAGATTTGGTATTGCAATAACAATTTTGTTTGCCCTTTATTATAGAAAAATTAACATCCTCTTGCCCGTTCAATTATCATTTACTTTTAATATTACTAATATGTCTTTATAAAATTATCAATTTTACCCATTTTTGGGTGCAACTGTTCTGGCAAACCAGCTATGAAATGACATAAAAATAAAATCATATAATTAATTTCTTTAATTTATTGTACAGCAAATTTTGCGACAGATTAGAAGAGAGAACAGTGGCATAGCGACTGTACCGCGAACGCCCGCCACCGCTGGGGGCCCTAGCCTTGTGGGGGCCCGGCCTATACTTGCCACAAAACATTATAAAACTTATTTCCATTGTATTATCTGCAAAACAAAAAACGTGACGGGACGCTTAAAAATTATGGCAACATTGTAAGATTGCTTAGATTGCTAGTTATCTTTGTATGTTATAATATGTAGTACGACAAAATTTAAATTATTTTCTCAAGATTACAGATTTTGAAAATAGACTTAAAAAATGATACCCGTGTCTCGGCGTGTTTTCAGATCACTGCTAAATGTATAGTTTTTGAAAAATTTTATTTAAAAAAAATCAAAAATAAAATTTTTTTTATTTAAAAATTTTTTTTTTTTAATATAATTTTTCTATTATTTAAAACATTCAATATTTGAAAAAATAATTTATAGCAAAATAGAAAATTAAATATATGTATATGTTAAAATAATAATGGCTGCATAAAAAATTAAAGTAAAGATTTTCGGGGGGGGGGGGCAAAATTTGTCGCTACGCCAGTGAGAGAGAATAAAGATTTTAAAACCTGTTGCCTTAAAAACAAATGTAAAAAATACTTTATTAGTTTCCTGGCAATAATGATAGATTATTTCTAATGTTTTGATTGGTTAAAACATACATATGTATATATGTTCGTATGTATATGGATGTCCATTACTTAAATTCAAATATTCTATTGGTTTTTAGAAAATGCTTAATAATATTCACACAAATACAATAAGTATAGTCGTCTCGCCAAATGTTTTACATTGCGTCAATAATTTGTGAACCAAACACAGACATTACAATTTGCTTGTTTCTTTGTATACGTATGTGGGATGTATGCTGGACGTATGTCAAAAAACAGGTTTTTGACATTTTAAATTGATGACACAATGTAAAGAATTCGCCGTGACGACTATACCTACTTTTCTTTAAGATTTACCAGTTAAAATTCTGTAATAATATTGGTTGTTTAAAAAATCTAGGTTAGAATAATTTGTTTGGTATTAAAAACAGTGTGGTTTTGTAAATACTTAAATAAAAAAATATCTGCCTGCTGTTATGTTAAGTATTGATTTTTATTTTTTAAATATAAACAAGAAAATACTTACAAAAATCTTCTAATGCTTTTTTACTAATTTTTGTGACCTAGTCATAAAACGTGCAAAAGCATTCGTAGTTTTCGCAAATAATTGATTGTTTCCCTACACCGAAAAAAATAATGTAGTTGAGTTAACATTTGCCTAAATGTCATTTTTAAAAATGTTGTTTCAACAAAAAACCTATTGGATTAATCTATATTTTGGTGTTAAAGCAAAAGTCAGAGTTTGTTAAAGTTTATTTGTTCATTTGACAGTTTAAATATTAACCCATTATTACCTAGCGTGCCATATATGGCACGATAAATTTGACTAATTTTAAAAATTTGTATTTACACCAAACGATGGCCCAAACGTTATGCTTTTTGCGTTTTGGGATAGCTTTATTGGTTGCCTAAGTGATCTATGTTCTATATCGGTCTGTCATATGTCAGAAACGGTGTTATTGTTGAGGATATGTTTAGGTGCAGAAAAGTTGCAGTTTGAAAATGGCATCAAAGCAAAGGTTGGTACAAATTTTATTAAAAATGACTTTAAATTTGACCCCACCTACTAAGTTTACTGAATAACATTATGACCAATGTGAAAACAGAAGTACAAGTTTACCTGATATGTTTGGTACCTATCTACGATACAGTTTATAACAGCGTTCCATATATGGCACGCTAGGCTAATAAGATCTGTTTATCCTATAGTTCAAACATATTTCATATTTTATATTTATCGGCAATTTTTTGTCATACTTATTATATACCTATGTAAAAAAAATATGGTATATTTAATTACTTGCATGCCTAAATGTTTTTTACGAGCAAATATTTTTTTACTGGGCATTTACTGGGCAGGTAAGCAATTTATTGTAAAATTAACATCAGTAAACTTAGATAGGTAGGTAATGTAAAATTTTATAATGCAATAAATTTTATTATTATTATTATTATTATTATTATTATTATTATATAATAATAATATTATTATTATAGCTACACGGTTCAAGACATTGCTGATTTATTTGAGTCGGAAGCATTTTGGGAAGATGACCCCTTAGAACAAATGTTTATCACACCTCCTGACCCAAATGACGCCTCGGATGAGGACTCCGCCGACGAGGATGGTGGAGGTTTATTGGACAATTTATCTGGTAGGCAACTTCAAGCGCGAGCAGAGGGAAAAACAGCAAGTGGGAGAAGGATAGGAAGTGAATTGGAAGAGTTTCTTGACCCAGAGAACACTAGGAATGGATCGACATCAGACGAAGAAGATAACGAAAATCAACAGGGAGCAGAAGGAGTGCAAATCGAAGGAAGTGAAGATATTGAAAGCGCTGAAAAAGATGTAGAAGCTGAGGAAGGGGAAGATTCGGATGAAGATATGCCATTGGTATATCTTGTTGGTGCAAGCGGAAGCAATATGGCAAAAGCCAACAAAAAACTGGGAAACTTAAAAAAAACAGCCACACGAAAAATACCTGCAAAAAAGACCACTAAAAAAGCACAACAAAAGTGGCGGTTCAAGTGGCAGAATAACGAAGATCTAACAACAACAAGCAACATTTTTCCACCACAGGATTTTTCCAAATTTCGTAATATGACTGCCGTTGATATTTTAGAGCTGTTTTTGGATGACGAAGTAATAGACCTTATTGTGACAGAATCAACAAAGTATGCATTATTTATCAATTGCCCAGATCCTAAAATAACGAATGAAGAAATGCGGTGTTTTCTGGCGATCCTAATGGTTTCGGGTTATTGTCCTCGTCCATCAAGAAGGATGTTTTGGGATAGTGGAGAAGATCTCAGAAACATAATGGTTCACAAGGCCATGCGTCGTGATCGTTTTGAGCAAATCATGAGATTCTTACACTGTGCTGACAATACAAAGCTAGACAAAGCTGACAAAATGACCAAGCTTAGGCCTCTAATAAACTTACTAAAAGAGCGCTTTATCCGACATTTTGTTCCTGAAAGAGAGATCGATTATGATGAAAGTATGATAGAGTATTTCGGCCGTCATGGCTGTAAGCAGTATATCAGGGGCAAACCTATTCGCTTTGGATACAAAGTCTGGTGTATTAACACTAAAAATGGATATTTGATTAATTTTGATGTTTATCAAGGTGCAACGGCCAAATCTAATGAAGACGACCAAAAGGAATATGGGAAAGCTGCGGCGCCTTTGATTCAACTAATTGATGAAATGGGTCCTCAACTGACGCCTCTTCCATTTCGCTTTTACATTGACAACCTGTTTACTTCAATGAATCTGTTAGTGTACATGAAATCAAAAAATTATGGTGCTACAGGTACCATAAGAGAAAATCGTGTACCAAAAAACTGTCCTATTCGTCCAGTCAAACAAATGAAGGAAAAAAAAACTAATCGTGGAACATTTGAGTATGCTTTGGCAAAAAAGGATTCAATTTTAGTAACCAGATGGAAAGATAACTCTATTGTAACAGTTGCATCTAACGTTCATGGAATACATCCAGTAGCAACTGCACAAAGATATTCCGCTGCGAAAAAAAAACGAGTTGGAATTCCAAGACCCGACTGCATCACTAAGTATAACAATTTTATGGGAGGCACAGATCAGATGGACGCAAACGTGAACGTTTACAGGATTGGTGTTAGGGGGAAGAAATGGTGGTGGTCTATCTTCACATGGCTAGTGGACGTAAGCATACAAAATGCCTGGTTACTGGCAAAAAGCAATGGGCGTAAAATCTCTCAACTTCAGTTCCGCAGAGAAATAGCTCAATGCTACTTAACCAAGTATCAGATGCCACCCAAGAGTGCTGGTCGTCCTTCAGCTACATCCAAACAAAGCAGAGTTCATGAAAACATCCAATTTGATCATTTGGATCACATAATTGAGTATGTGCCACAGGAAAAACGGCGTCGATGTGCGGGTATCGCCCATACTGCTCAAGCTAGTGCAGTTAGAACGCAATGCAGCAAGTGTAAAGTGGGATTGTGTATTTCCTGTTTTGCAGAGTTTCACAGAAAATAAATAGATTACTTGTTGTTAATTGTATTATTGACAACATGATTTTTAAAAACTATATTTATACCATTTTTTTTACATACCCTATTTGCCTAGCGTGCCATATATGACACGGTCCGTAATTCCATAAACACAAAATTTTAAAAATATTTTATTAATACAAGAAGCTTTATAAGTATGTATTTAACAAGATTACCAAAAAAAAATTACAAAATTGAAAAAAAAAATAATTCCGGCAATAATGGGTTAATTTAACATAAACTAATATTTTGAATTAAAATGTTTATCGTACTTTGATTTAATAGCTGGAATTTGTTGAATCAACTACTGAAATTTTTAGGATTACCTAAAAGAACTATTAAATTAACGTTTAGTTGCTCTTTAATCCAAAACTTTAAATTTGTTCATTTAACAAATTTAAAATGTTACTTTAAAATTTAAAATGTAAAATTTGCCGAGAATGGCGCTTCGAACACTCACGCCACGTCATTAGACAATGACGTTTTCTTACATCTTGCCTTAGTTAGCTTACGTTTAGGTGTATATAAGATCAGATATCTGTTTGTTTAAGGTGTGTTCCACAGTAGAACTTTCACTACACCATATTGCCCGACACTGTTAAGACCCTCAATACAGGGCGAAACAGTCTGTCGGTATTTGAAGTAGGTGGAATACATGATACAAAGATGTATCATGGGTGGAACACGCTCAAAACAAAAACTCTGGGCGAGGTGAAGGTTCAATTCTTTCTATTTATATATAATAATATATTATTTCCATAATTTTGTTTTGGATACCAACCTTTAAAGAATTTTACATTTTCAGAATGTTAATTTAACATTTTATTGGTGTTAAGTGAATATGCTAAAAAGGTTATCTGGACATTTCAAGAAATTTATCTTAACACCCTAAGAATGTTAAATTAACCAAATTAGCAGATTAGAACAAATATTCTTATTTTGTTCATTTGACTGTTATTTGTTGTTCAATTAAACAATACAATTTGACATTTTTAGATGGTTAAGTAAACGTGCAAAAACCATTGCTTGTATTTAAAGTGCATAAAGAGTTAAATTAATATTTTTTTTGTTGTTTCAACAGCTTATTTTATTACTTAGTACCTACTTACCACCAAAAACTTTGTATTTTTGATCCATTTTTATCTAATTTCACTACTTCACTAGCCTTAAATAATACTAAGACTAAGGAGCCATATAGATACTACTTAATAGTAAATTAAATTAAATCTTAAATATCGGGAAACGTCTAGAATCTATTGTATATATTCTATCACGGTGCCGCTACGTTGTATAGTTTACTTACGTAGTTAGCGCCCTCTGTAGTTTATAAGGTTCAACTAAAATTGTACTTTTCTATATATATAGTCCAAGTGGCACCATCTGGAAATTTTGTAGGTATAATACTATGACACATTAGAGTTTATATATGAAATAAAACGTTCTGGCACCTTGAAATGGTGCCACAACGATTATATAGGTGCCACTTGGCCCATATATATCCGAATTTGGTGCCTTAACGCCTGTTAATATATATAAAATTATACCTAAAAACATATACCAACAAAGGTACATTACCTGAAATGTTTATCATCACTATTTTTACCTCTAGGTAGAACAATGTACAGGATTACAAATAGTTACATGATTTGTTTTAGGAAACTAATAATTTATTTGAAACAAAGAAAATGTTTATAACAAAATTTATTATTAAATAATTTTATTTGTAATATTAAAAAAATAACAATAGATCCTATATTTATTATGGTTAAGATTATAAGCGCGCTTTAAAAAGAGCGCAATCTATAGCTGTTTAACAATATTAAATACAAAATTCTTAGCGCGCGGCCTTTTATAAACCGCTATAACTTTCTTAGGGGTCAAAAGATGTATCAATAACCATATATAGCCTTATTTGTTATTCTTTGGGCTACAATTTGGTGTAAACATTTTTCTGGACCAAATTGGACCGCATAACTTATCTATAGTTAAGTGTAAAATTTTATGATTTTACAAGGTATTATATTATTCAACATATGTACTATAAGTACAATTATTAAAATATTTGTAACACACATACAATAACGTATTACATACATCTTTAATTTAAACCATATTTTTTTACATATTTTTGTTATGTATAAGAAGTAACAGCGCCTTAAAGATATAGAAAATTCCGTTGAAATCTAAAATCTGATTTTTTTCCGTATTGCTTCACTTTAAATAGCTGTCTCTTTTTTAAATAAAATGTTTTTTAACTTTATCTATCGGAATTTTACAAATGAAGGTTTTTTCTTTACATTGGTGTATTATTTTTTTTGATCAGATAAAGTTGACTTTTTGTACTTTTGGCCAGGCCCAGCCCACCGTGCATAGGTGGGGTGATAGGCAGCCGCCCCTCACACCGATGTCCAAATTGCAGTCTCCCAGAGATGCACTGACCTGCCTCTCCTCCAGTGAGGATTTAACCCAACTAACCAGGACTGGGGGAGTGCCTCTGGCTTGTAGCGCTTCACAGATTGTAGATGTCCTCGCCTTATCAAAAGCCCCCTCTACATCAAAGAAAACGGCCAGTGCCTTTTCGACTCTATGCACTATAGAATGGAGAGCCGTTTCGGTCGACCTTCCATTTCTATAGGCATGTTGATTCTTATGGAATGGGTACCTTTTTAGCACCCCTTCTTGCAGGTACCGGTCCACAATCCTTTCTAATATTTTAAAAAGAAAGGATGTTAGGCTTATTGGCCTGAAGGACTTTGCAGCCGAGTAGTCTTTTTTCCCTGCTTTGGGTATGAAGACCACTTTAGCTGCCCTCCAGGCTTTTGGGACATATCCCAGTGCCAGACTAGCTCGGAATATTCGTTCTATTCTTGGGAGAAGAATCTCCAAGCCTCTCTATAGCAATGCTGGGAATATTCCATCCGGTCCTGCTGCCTTGTATGGATCAAACGCATTTACTGCCCATTCCACAGATCCCTCCTTGACAACGTCTTTGGCAAGGCCCAAGTCCCAGGTAAGGATCTCTGGCCCCTCCGTTGTTGACGTGAGGGAAGGAGTTTCGCCGGGGAAGTGCGTTTCCAGGAGATGTCTTAGGGACTCTTCACTGGTGTTCGTCCACGATCCATCCAACCTTCTTAGGATTCCTACGTTCCTTTTTGAGTCACAGCTAAGGATCTTTATCAGCCTGGTTGACTCCTGAAGTGACTCTACAGTTCCACAGTATGTCTTCCAGCTGATATCCTTGCTGCGCCTTAACTCTTTTTTGTAAGACTTTCTAGCCTCCCTGTACGTATCCCACGTGGATTGCAGCCCATCCTTGATAGCCCGGTTGAATGCGCGCCTTGCCTTCTTTCGAAGGTCTTCAAGTACGTCACTCCACCACGGGACCTTTCGTCCCTTAGCCACCTTGGCCGGGCAAGCAATCTCGTAGGCTATGGCAATCGTACTATTTAGGTGGTTTACTTCCTTCTCTAACTGTTCTTTGGTGGTAATGTCCACAGGAGGTTCCCAAGTTTGACTTTTTAGATTGGTGAGATATTTCTCCCAATCTGTAGCCCTTGGATTCCTCCTTGGGTTAGGAGTGACCTTGTCGACATTTAACTCAAATCTGATCATCCTGTGATCAGACATCGTTATATCGTTGGTCACTCTCCAGTTAGAAACATCTTCATATACTGACCTTGATGCCAACGTTATGTCTATTACTTCCTTTCGGTTGCAAATAACAAACGTTGGTTCTTTGCCTCTGTTTATTACCTCCAGGTCTGTTGATGCCAAATACCCTAGCAGAGATTCTCCCCTGCTATTGGTGTTGGTACTGCCCCACACGTAGTGGTGGGCGTTGGAATCACATCCTAGCACGAGGGGTATGCACTTGTCACTCGCGAACTTGATTAAACGAGTTAGCTCCGGAGTAGGGCACGGTCCCTCGTACGGTAAATAGACGCTTCCTAATATAATCCTATTTCTAATGCCTCTTACCTTATATTCCAGCAGAATCGCCGTGACATCCCTGGCCCCCAATTGTGGAAGTGGTAGCACATTGAGTTCCTTGGACGTTAGTATGCATGTTCTGCTGCTCTCCTCCTCAGTGCCGACCATGATGTTTAGGCCAGTGGCACCCATTCCTCTAACCCCTTTCCTGTAAACATACGGTTCCTGTACCAGGACAATCTCGCCCTCCCTCCCTGCCAAGACGCTTGCCAGTTCCCCAGCAGCGTCCTTGCAGTGATGTAGGTTGATTTGGCTTACCCGTATGGTGTCCATGACGGAGTGTATCATGGTACGGCCTCAGCACCTAGTTTTCTTCAATCTGCTTCGAGGTTCCAGCACCAGATGAGCCCTGGCGCACCACGCTACTCCAAGCCGAGACCCTCTTTAAAGAAAGGGTCACCAACTCGAAGTAGAGGGCCCACCCAGACTCCTCCAGGCGCTTCACAACCTCTTGGCTAACCAAGAAGACTAGATGCCATGCTCCTGGTCCCCCTGTGGTCTCCAGATGTTTCCAATTCCCCACGTTAAGGGAGTGGTTCTGGAGATCAAGCATCCTTGTGACCTCTGCCAGGTCCACCTTTTCCTGCCTAAGCCAGAAACCAATCTTCACTGGCCATGGAGCTTCGGCGACCTTCACCGAAGTGAAAACCATCCCCTCAACAGTCAGAGAAGACCAGCTCTCCAGCAGCCAACGCATCGAGGTGTCGTCCCTAGCCGATACCAAGTACCAGCCCGGGTCGACAAGGCCCGACTTGATGAACTTGAGTTCCAAGCGGGAGGATCCCTTAGTGGAATCCTCCATAGCTCGCCTCATTTCATTGATCAGGCTTGCCCTGATGTGTTCGCTTTCATTTGTCAGAACAGTACCTCCAATTCTGTTCGACAAGATGACCACTTGAAGACTTTTGTCGATTGTTGGTCGACTAGTAGCCTCCTGTCGAGCTTCTACCTTTCCTCTACTTTTTGGTCCCCTCTCCGACGCCTCGACAATGTCTCTCTTTAAGGGAGAGACATACCGCCTAGCATCAGATAAGGGCCTCATCCTCTTTTTATTATATTCCGGAGGTGTCCCCTTATCCGCCCTCTGCCTTTTGCTGGGGGCTGGACCAGGGGCTCTTGTTTGAGCCCCCGTTTCCTGCCTCCCTGCATTAGCCGGCGCCGATGGTAATGGGGGGACGTTTTTACCCTTTCTTAGGTATTCCCTCCTTTTCGGACCTCTTGGAAGCTTGCCAGGTTCCCCAATTCGATTTGGCTTTACCCTTACCTGGCTTGTGCAGCTTGGTTGGGGGTCAGCCATCTCGGATCCGGTTGCCTGTTGAGGAACGTCAGATACTACTAGAGAACGTTGGTCCTCTTGTAGCCTCTTCAGTTCCTTTTTAGCCTCCTTTTGCTTGGTTCTCTTCCTCTTATTTTTCTTTCTAGTTCTCTCTTTTCTCCTTTGGGCTTTGATCTCCAGGGCAGTGGCTTTGGCCGGCTCTGGTGATCCAGCAGGAGAGTTGAGAAGATCTACCTCTTCTACTGTCAGTGGTGACGACTCGCTTGCCACCACTGTGGAGCTGAGGGGCTCCGGTGTACGTTCTTTTTGCACGTTACTAAATTCTGTTTTGTCTTCCTTTTCCATGGTTGGTTCTTTTTTTTCCTGACCAACACACACGCGCACACACTTATTTGGGTAGATATCTTTGGACTTTGGGCCTCCCAACTTCTCCTAGGGCCAACATAACACAACGTGGATCCCGATAAGGAAGGTTGTCGGCCGCTTTCAAAAAGTAAAGCCCCCCGGAACATGCAGCAGGCCCTCACCCAGGCGCTACCTGGAACTACTACATGTAACGAGATTAAACACCGATTGATAGGGCAGCCCCCTGGTACTAGCTAGGTAAGGGTGGGCCCCTGTACTACTCGGCGGCACGGGTGTGCGGTCCCGCTTTATTTCAACGCTACCGAACCAACTCGACCTCGATACGGGGTCGCGTAGCGTTAGCCCCAGGAGAGAGGGGAAGCCTTCCGTCCATGCCAGGTATTGGTGTAGAGCGTGTGTGAGCGCATGCGTCAATCAGGTTGGCTACCTGCAGGAACAAGTTCCTGGGCGATGGGGTCGCCATATCCCGACGCCAGGGGTTACCTTTTAGTCGCCTTTTACGACAAGCAGGTATTACTGTGGGCCAATTCTACTTTAGTGTCCCCGGTGCCACAGGGGGTTTTCTTGATTAACTCTTGATAATATTTGCAAATTCCTCAATATTGTCCAACTTGGGTATTGCCAAATAATTCGTTACTTTAAAGAAACTTCATGGCGTGGGTACGCCGTTGAAAGTATTCACATTCAATGTAAAAATTACACGAATAGATAACGTATACTCAGCAATAAGGTACTTTAACATTAATATTGATAAAATTCAAACTTTCTTACCCAGGATATTCGCCAACATGCGTATGAGGTGATGAATCAAACAGAAAGAACGAGAAATTTAAGCCGACTTGCGTCAACAAATTAAACCTAACCGTTAAACGATTAAAATTAGGCGATTACACTAGTTCCAAAAATGATAAAATTAAATTAAAAATGACACGATCCTTTTAAATCGTGACACACCATCTAAACGTGGTAAAAAAAAACAATTAAATGCGCATGACCATGTATGAATTCAATCAGCAATATCATTAACATAATCCTCCTTCATATCGGATATGTGTTTTAGATTTTTAACATGCCAATTACCCAAATCTCTTCCACTCTCATCCACCAAACCATAGACCAGTGGAGACATAACCTTATTTACTTTACAACGAATGTACTTCGGAGCTAGCTTTGCATTAAAATGTTTATCCGCATTAGACAAAATCTTATTTTCTTTATACACAATATCTCCAACATTTAAACTCATATGGCGTCTCCGCAAATCATAACGTTTTTTGTATCTATTATAAGCTTGATCCAATTTACTTTTAACTTTAGCATATACTTCGGGAAAGTTAGATAAATCAGAAATAAAATTAGAGGCATCAGATATAAAATTTTTGTCGCAAGCCTTTATCTGTCCATAAAATTCACCACTGCTAGGTACGATTCTGCCGAAAGTTAAAAAATTGGGACTATGTCCAGTGATTTCGTGAGCTGAAGAGCGTATTGCATAAGTGATTTTATGTAAATCTTGATCCCATAGTTGATGATTATTTTTAAGATAAGATCTAATAGCTGTTATTATGATTTTATTGTAACGTTCGCAAAAATTTACTTGAGGATGATATAGTGAATTGTACCAAACTTTAACTTTATAAGAATCCATAAAATCTTTAAAAACTCTACTAACAAAATATTTAGCATTGTCAGTCAAAAGAATTTGAGGTACACCAAAAATTAAAAATATATTTTGTTCCAAAAACTTAATAATGTTTTGTGAAGTAACCTTTCTCAAGGGATGAGCAGAAACCGATTTGGTGAACCAGTCACAAACAACCAGCGCATAACAATTTCCAAGTTTGGAACGAGGATATGGACCTATAATATCAATGCCCATAAATCCAGCAGGCTTTTGCTGAGATGACTTGCAAGAATTACAAATATGACATTTGGCAATATATTTTTTTACATCTAATCGTAGTTTAGGCCAGTAATATTTTTCTAATATTTTTGAAAAAGTTTAAAAAAATCCAAAATGACCCGCAAGAACGGAATCATGATTCTGTTGTAGAATTTCCAAACGATTATTAAGAGGTACAAATAATTTCCATTCCGGTATATTTGATTTAATTTCTGTCTTATTAGGAATAAATTTGTACAAAACGTTATTTTCAATTTTAAACAGGGGAAAACTCTCAGGATTACTTCCAACCTTACTCAACATTTCATTATACCATGTGTACGTTCTGTCAACATCAATAGTACAAAGATCTGAAGGATTACGTGACAAAAAGTCAGCCAAAACATTACATTTACCTTTAATGTGAATTATACTATAATCGAATTTCTGAAGTTTTATAGCCCATCGTGCAAGTCTACCGCGCAAATCTTTGATATTAGCTAACCAAGTTAAAGACGCATGATCAGTGTAAATTTTAAAATGCGTTCCATCAATAAAACCGCGAAATTTATCCAATGAAAAAATGATACCCAACAGTTCCCCTTCGGTGACAGTGTAATTAGTTTCGGGTTTGGTTAATGTTCTACTAACATAAGCAATGGGATGAAAGTTATTGTTTACTTCTTGTAAATGCAGTTTTCTCCATAGATTCTTGATTTAACCCGATTTGCCAAAAAGCATTACGCAAATCGATCGAAGACAAAAACCGAGACTGTTGTAATTAATTTAAAATATGTGCAACAAAAGGAAGTAGATAGGCATCACCTTTAACAACTGAATTAAGTTTCCTGGCATCGTAAACTACTCGAAAATCACCGCTCTTTTTTTTACTAATAAAATAGGACTACTCCAAGGAGATTGAGATGGTTGTATTACGCCCAAAGTTAATAATTTGTCTATTTCCTTATTCATGTGTTCTTGCATGGCAGGAGACAGTGGATAATATCTTTGTTTTATAGGAGAAGCAGAGCCAGTATCAATATTGACAGTAAGTTTGAAAAGTTGACAAAAATCTATACCAAGAATCAAATCATGTTTAATGGATGGAATCACCAAAACTCTAAGAAGTTTACTATTGTTATTCAATGATACCGCAATATCAACATATCCCAAGACTGATTAATAGTTACCATCAGCAGAACTTACATTAACGTTGGCATAATTAACAATTAAATTTGACAAAAAAGGAATTTTGTGAGACAAGATTCTCCCATAATAGAAACATTAGCTCCTGAATCAAGTAAAGCATCAATGCTCTGACCAAATAAGTCAACAGTTACAAAAGGTCTATTATCATTATTAATTTTAGTAAAAGTAGGCGAAAGATTTTGAGAAATTTTAATATTATTTTTAGTTTGAGAAGAATTATTATTAGAAAAGAATTATTTTTTAAAAAAATTTTGATTTGACGAAGCCATTCTAACCAACTTCTATAACTCCAGAATCAGTTTTAACGGTTGCAGAACACTTTGGACAGGTAGTGGAAATAACATTGCGTTTACCACACTTATAACAGAGTTTTCCTGCCTTTGGTTTTCTACACTCCGAAAAAATATGACCTGTGCCTTTGCAATTCCAACAGACGGGTTTCATCAACTGTGAAACTCGAGAAGCCAGAACAATGATTACATAACTCTGAATTATCTATAGGCGACGTTCCATTAGAAGTATCAACTGAATTTACATTATTATTTATAAAATTTGAAGTAGTCTTATTTGAATTTATAACTGGATTATTTGAAAAATTTGAATTATCATTATTATTTGAAGTTAAATTTATTAAACCATCATTACAAGCTTGAGTTGTTGATTGTTAGTTAAACTTAATTCGTGAACTTTGGCTCTATTAGTAAAAGATTTCCTATAAGACAAGTCGGCCTCGATCATAGTACTATTAAAAGGAATAGGTTGGTGAAATTTACTGGTGTTTGTTCGAGTAATTTCGAGTTGACGTACCAAATCCTTTAATTGTGATATTGATGTAATATTAACCAAAGCTAACTGATTTTGATAGAAAGGCAACAAGTTTTGCATAATAATGTTGAGTTTAGTTGGAAGTGGAGGTTGAACAGAACCTGGAAAAATATCCCTCCATCACGCAAACATATACAATCGCTCGCTCATCTATACCCATGGTGCGCTGTTTAAGCTCGTCCAGCAACCGAGAATCTAAATCGCTAGGCAAAAAATCCTGCTTCAGTCTCAATACCAACTCCTCCCATGATTTTAATGAATTTCGTATTGCTCTAAACCAAATTAAAGCATTACCTTTAAATAGCTTTACGGCTGATCTAAATAAAATGGATTTATCGACATTACGACTGAAACACAACTCCTCTATTCTCTCTAAGAAAACATTTAAACTGGACGCATTACCGTCAAAGGAAATATTCCATCTGGAAATCTGATAACTTAATTTGCCAGAATCACACCCAGCAGAGGCGTTAAAATTTGGCGGACGAAAATCAAAGGCATTTGGGTTATCATGTAACTTACATGGCAGAGAGTTACTCAATGATGGATTAAAATGGTAATTTAAAAAATTAGGTTCATGATTAATATGGATTTATGTTATTATTATTGTGGGCAAAATTAACGTTACGCTGTGGAGGTGTAGCCATTGGTGTTTCATTTACTTTATCGTGATCTAAACGCATATTTTCAAAATGAGTTGTTAGGTTTACAACATCAGTATGATCAATATCAAACTCTAGTTCATCGTTAGGTTCGCTTAATCTTCGTTCTACGTTTGAGGAATTTGCAATATTACCGAAATCAATAAGATCTCTTGACACGCGCTTGCTAAATGATATCAATTTGGATATGAGACCCTTGCGCTGTTCAAAAATAGTTATTCTCTTAGAAAATTATTCTGATGTCATAGGTAAAATGAGTTTGATTCTATTTGAAACGTGCAACAATCTAGTCTCCAAACGTTTAAATTCGTTGGGCAAATTTTTAAAATTGGTTATAAGACCTGATAAACTGGTGAGTTTCTCACTGCATGTCTCCAATTCCTCATCCATGTCTGCAAACAAAGGTAGACTATGTCTAACTTGCGCATTCCGTTCTTTCCTAAGCACTTCCCTCTCTTTTGAGCAGCTGAACCTGATGTTGCTTCTTTACGAATGCTCAACTCATAGTTAAGTTCATCGACCAGCAAGAAATTGACCTCCATAGCTAAAAAAGTTGTAATGATTAATATATAAAAAAATTGAGTTAAATGTAAAAAAAATATTTAAATGTTTGAATAAAAATGTTTAGATACGAGAAAACCTGAATTTATCTCTATCAAATAAATTTCCTCACTAAAAGGGAGTAAAAAAATCAAATATACCTGCACTCTGCAGTAAACAAACAACAAAACGCTTTTAAGTGCGTTAATATCAGAACTTAATCTAAATAATTTTTTTTTCTGAAACAGAAAAAAATTACAAAACGAGAAAAAACTATAGTAAAACTTAATTAAGTATTATGGTGACTGTCCTAGTATTCACTTTATCCCCTAATTAATGTCGGTTCCTGCTTTCTTAGGACACTTCCCCCAGAATAAAACGTTGGGAACAAAAAATAGCTTCCAAAGTGAGTACTAATACCGTCTGCCGCAAAGAAGATTTTTTATCATCAAATGTCCTTTCAACAAAGTCTTACTTGAAAAAATGTACACAAAATCAAAAAAATTTGCAACAAAAAAATGCTTTCTGTTTGATTCTCCTACCTAAATGTTGATTCTTATAAGATTTCAATACTTCACCACATTTTTTACTCAAATAAACTTAACCAAAATTAGAGTATCTAAACAATGAGTATAATACACTGACACTCCGTACAAATTAAATCAATAATTCAACTTTAAAATAAACTCAATTTAGGGGATCTAAATAACGTGTATTGAACACTGACACCCTGTATAATCAACGCAAAAAAATTAACTATAATTATGTGGTTAATATTGTTATCTTACAATCACACACAAAAATCACCCTGTATATGTATCCCAAGCTATACCCCTATACTGTAACTCAAAAAAAATTGTCACAAGTTTAACAAAATTTGCTAAGAATTTTATATTTTCACAGTCAATAATCTTTCAAAGTAGGTGTAATGGGGGCGCCATACTGCAATTAGCCTTAAAAAATTCAAAAATTTACTGAAAAAAAATTCTTCAGAATAACAACAATTTACCACTATCTTATCAGGTGTACAAAAACACAATTTACGGGTGACAACAAGTGACAACTCGGAAGCTGATGTTGCGAAATTAAGTGAATTCAGCGCACAGTTTAATATGGCGGAGAGTACAAATAAGGCATTAGAAAGGGTTCATGATGAATATCTTGATTTCATCATGCATTCTGAGGTTTACACTGAGGCTTCTAGGAAACAGAAAATAGCTCGGCTTAAAGAATTCATAGCAGGGAGTGATGAGATTTACTGGAACATTTTGACAATTTACAATAAATTATTTGGAGACAAATCCCAAGGTAAAGAGTCTTCTGTTAGGCTTCCAAAACTTGAAATACCCATCTTTCGGGGTTCCCACGAGGATTGGCAAAATTGGCATGATCTATTCGTGAGTCTTGTACATTCTAACAATTCTGTCTCAGAAATCGAAAAGTTTACATACTTGCTGAACTCACTTCGAGAACCTGCTCTAGCAATTGTAAAGGCCATCCCTTTGTCGGCTTTTATTTATTCTATAGCATTTAACGTATTGGTTAAACGCTACTCCAATAAAAGAATACTGAGCATTTATCTTTGGATAAATCTAATTCAGTGATTAAAGTTTTGGGAATGAGGTGGAATCCTAACACGGATTGTTTTTCTTACAATATTAATATTCTTGAACAATCTTGTACTAAACGTCACATTCTTTCTGAAATTGCAAGAATTTTTGATCCACTGGGATTTCTTTCCCCTTTAACTTTGGTTGCCAAACATATGATGCAACAGCTGTGGACATTGGGTATAGGTTGGGATGAAAGACCTCCTTCAGAGATTTCTGAATCTTGGATTAAATATAAAGAGGAACTTCCTTTACTTTCTAATCTTCAGATTCCAAGAAGAGCCTTTTTTAACGAAATCAAATGCTGCGAAATTCACTCTTTTTGTGATGCCTCACTTCTGGGCTATGCTTCTGTTGTTTACTTACGCTGCATTCTAGTGTCTACTTACAGCTAAATCCAAGGGTCACCTTTAAAGCGCATAACAATTCCACGATTAGAGTTATGTGCGGCGGTACTCAATGCTGAGTTGGTGGATTATGTTCGTCGGACCTATAATTCCTCCGTGATTAGCGCAGAATTATATGCTTATACAGACAGCATTATAGTTCTTCATTGGATAAAAGGTTCACCTCATAGATTTAAAACCTTTGTATCTAATAGGGTAACGCAGATTCAGGAAAAACTTAGTCCAGATCGTTGGTATCATATTACTAGAACAGACAATGTCTCTGCAGATTGCTGCTCCAGAGGTCTTTTACCCAAAAGTTTATTAGAAAACACCGAATGGTGGTCTGGTCCAAAATGGCTCTACCTTCCAAAAGAGTCTTGGCCCTTCTGTGTCATCTGAACTTGACCAAGAAGAGGTAAAACCTGTCAAAATAGCTTGCATTACTCTTCAAGATGAAAGTGTTGTCTCTCGTCTTCTGACTAAATTTTTGTCCTTTCGAACCATACAAAGAGTTCTAGCATATGTTCTTAGATTTCGCCACATTACAAGAAAAGACAAATACAAAGGTCCCTTATCCATTCCAGAAATTAACGAGGCTATCCTTGATTGATTGATTGATTTGAAGGGGAGCCTTTGCAGGCAGCACTTAGGCACACATACGGCCCATTGTGCAAACCCCCTTTTGGTGAAGCTCTGCCTTACCTTACGAGCCCGCAGCTTTTAAGAAAAGCGCAGACCCGCTCTGGTCGGGCATGCATTATTTCCTCTGGTTCCAAGTATCTGTCCCCTAGGTGTCTTAGTCTACTATTGACTAGAGCGTCGAATTCGCAGACTATATGCTCGGTAGTTTCGTCTACTTCGCTGCAGTACCTACAGTCCGACTCGTTGCTGAGTCCGGTTTTGTGTAGGTGGTATTTGACTACCCAGTGTCCTGTTAGGACTCCTGTGATGGTTCTTAACTGGTTCCTGTTAAGTTTCAGGAATCTTTTTGCCTCTTTGCAGGTAGTAGGACTCTTTATAAAGGCCCTTGACTGCCTGAGGCCTTGTTGTTCACGCCATTTTTTCTGGAACTGGTCGTTAGTCCAGTTCCTGATCTTGGTTTTTACCAGACAGGAGGCGACCCCTATGACAGGTTCCGGCCCCAAGAAGGCCGTGTTGCTGCCCTCACGAGCCAGCTGGTCTGCTTCCTCGTTGCCTCTGATGCCTCGATGACCCGGTACCCAGATAAGGATAACCTTGTTGAGCACACTGAGTAGTTCGAGGGTTTTTATGCAGTCCAGTGTAAGTCTCGAGTTGACCCTTTCCGAGTGAAGAGCCCGGAGTGCTGCTTGACTGTCGCTGCATATGTAGATATGTTTACCCGAGTAGCCTCTCTGGAGATTCTCTTGGGCGCATATCTGGATGGCAAAGATTTCAGTCTGGTATACCGTTGGGTATCGACCTAGTGCAAGGCTTATTCTCGCCCCAGGTCGCTCTCCATATACACCAGCTCCTGCACCTTCTTTCATTAAAGACCCGTCTGTATACCAGATGAGCCCTTCCGGTTTGAGAAAGCCTGGGTCAGGCTCGCTCCAGTCGTTTCTGGAGGGGAAAACCACCTTATATCTCCTGAGGGGGGTAGACGTCTTTGGCATTGCATCCCTTCTTGTGAGAAGGGGGTCCCGGTTGATAGTCTCAGTCCAGGCCCTTGCATGCCCTGAGTTCTCCCCCCCGTGAGTCCACTGTCCCCAATCGTTGAGTCTGACTGAGGCCTCCCGAGCCCGTGCCTCCACAAAGAGATGTAGAGGCGCCAGTCCCAGTATGGCCTCCATTGCTAGTGTTGGAGTGGTTCTGAAAGCTCCAATTATGCCCATGCAGGCAAATCGTTGGAGCTTGTCCATCTTCTTCCTGTAGGTGGGCTTGCTTAACGCATTCCACCAAACAAGGCTGCCGTATGTGATCATTGGCCTTATGACTGTTGTGTAAAGCCAGTGCACTATGTGGGGTTTTAAGCCCCAGGTGCGTCCAATGGTCCTTCTGCATGCCCATAGGCTATGAGTGGCCCTCTGGACGACCCTGTTGACATGTTCCTTCCAGGTCAGCCTGGAGTCAATGATGACTCCTAGATACTTGACTGATTTGGATGGGATCAGTCTTGATCCAAAGAGCGTGAGCCCCTCAAGGTTAATGTTTCTTCGGTTGGTGAATGGTACTACTTCTGTCTTATCCAGATTGACGGATAGTCCGTGATCGTTGCACCACCTTTCGACCTTATTAAGAGCTCTTTGCATGATCTCTTTAATAGTGTTTGGTACCCTTCCGGCTACGACGATGACGAGGTCGTCCGCGTAGCCTTGAGTGTATATGCCTTCCTCGTTTAGGATACGAAGTAGCCCATCCAGCACTAGGCACCACAGCAAGGGCGATAGTACTCCTCCTTGCGGGCAGCCTCTGGCTACGGTTGAGCTGATCTCCGTAGTTCCAATCGAGCTTGTAATGATCCTGCTTTCCAGCATGACACGGATCCATTTGACAATGGTATTCTCTATGCCAAAGCCTTCTGCAGCTCTATTTATCGACTCGAAGGAGGTGTTGTTGAAAGCTCCTTCAATATCTAGACGTGCCCAGAGCCATCTCTTTAGGACGAGTCCCTCTCTCTAGTCTTGTTACAAGGCTGTGAAGAGCGGTCTCCGTCGACATGGCTGTCCTGTAGGCGTGTTGATTGGGATGCATGGGAATTCTTTTTAGTGCCCCATCCCTAATAAATATGTCCACCAGTTTCTCCATAGTTTTTAAAAGAAACGAGGATAGACTGATGGGTCTATAGTCCTTTGCCGTATCGTAGTTACAACGTCCGTCCTGGCTTGGGGATAAACACCACTCGAACCTTTCGCCAGGATTGTGGCACGTAGCCTCGTGCCAGGCAGGCTCTGAAGAGGTGTATCAAGTGCGGTGTCAGTGGTTCTAGTCCCTTTTGTAAGAGAGCCGGAAAGATGCCATCTGGTCCCGCGCTTTTAAAAGATCCAAATGAGTGGATGGCCCACTTTATGGAGCTTTCTGTCACTACCTTTGGAGCTAACTTCCAGTCAGTCGGTCTTACGCCCGCTGGTGAAGCCCGCCTTGGTGGTTCAACAGTTTCCAGGATTTTTGAGCCTGGAAAGTGAGTTTCCAGGAGCCATTTAAGTGCCTCCTCCGCGGTGGTGCTATAGTCACCGGAGGAAAGCCTTAATGTCCCCAGCTCTCGTCCCGGATCCTTTGAGAGAATCTTTTGAAGCCTGGCGGCTGCTGGAAGCTCGTCTACGTTACCGCAGAACGTCCTCCACGATTCCCTCTTAGACCTTCTTATGAGATCTTTGTACCTGCGCTGAGACTGCTTGTGGCTGTCCCAATCCGCAGGCGATTTAGACCGCATGGCCCTGTTAAAGAGCCTGCGGGTTTCCTTGCGAGCCAAAGTTCCACCAAGGTGTTTTCTTTTTTCCTCGATAGACCCGAAGCTGGCAGCTTCGTTCGTACGATGTGATGATTGCCTCCCGTACGAATTCGGCTGTTTCCTTCACCTGCCGAGAGCTGCGGCACGTCATGGAAGAATCCACTAGCTTAGTCTTTAGCATCTCAACATACTGGTCCCAGTTAGTGTTCCGGGGGTTCCTGAACCTACTGAGCCCAGCATCGTGAGTTAGGTCTAAGCTAAAGAGAATGTGTCTGTGATCTGACAGGGATGGCTCTTCAGACACCTTTCTTGTCATCGGGGCCATGGAGAGGGAGCCCAATGTCAAGTCGATCACCTCTTGTCTTCGTGACGTGACAAAGGTCGGTGTAGTGCCGCGGTTTAGGATTTCCAGACCGGTAGTATGTAGATACTCTAAGAGGCTGAGCCCTCTCCGATTCGTGTCGGTGCTTCCCCACACCGTATGGTGTGCGTTGGCATCGCATCCGATGATCAGCGGGAGGCCCAATGTGCTGCAGTATTCCACTAAATCGATGAGCTCCTGTGTTGGAGGATCGTCTGTCGAGTCATAGGGCAGATAGGCCGAGCATACCACCAAGGATGTGCTCTGTCCTGGTCTGTCCTTAAGGCATAGTTTCACCGCTACTAAGTCCCTAGAACAGAAATTAGCTATTAGTGAGGACTCGATCCGTCTGTCGACGTAGATACAAGCCCTTGGATTTAGTTGGTCGTCCCTCTTGTAGAAGAGAGATCTTTCCCATCTACCTAGGCCCCTTACGCGATCCTTGTATGACCAAGGTTCTTGTAGGAGATATATTTGTGTCTGCCCCATAGCTATGTGACAATCTATTAAGGAAATCTCCCCTTTGCTGTGTTGCAAATTGCTTTGTAGAAATGAGGTCTCTTTATCCATGGTGGAGGAAGATATAGGACCTAATTTCTAGGTTACGGATGGTCCAGCCCTTGTCCCTGGTGGAGTATCTTCTACATCCACCTGAGCCATGAGCTCGGCCACCTCCTTTTCCAACGTCGCTGTCGGATCTGAATCGGGCGTAGACGTTCCTTCCGATAAGGGAGTATTGCTACTGCCCTCCTCGGCTGGAGCCGTCTTTTTCTCCGGCGCAGCTGGAGCCTTTGCCTTCGTCATGAAAGTGACGACGGAGACCCCTGCGAACGCTTTAAGTTTTTGTCGCTGCAAGACCTCGGCTGAAGCCTCGTCAACTCCAAAAACCAGGAGAACCCTGTTCTTCTCCTCTTTCCGGTGATACGTCCTCCACAGATTTGTCCTAAGTCCAGGATTCTGTCTTTTGAGTCGCTTAAGGATGGTGGGGGTGTCGTCTGGGAGACCTTGGACAGCTGCAACCATCTTAATTGCCCTGGGAATGTACCGCTGCACGCGCAGTGATGCCCCTTCCCATGGTATGATCGAGGAGATGATCCCCTCCAGCCAGTCCAACGTCCACTGGTCCCCGCATTTAACCGTGATGGTTCCTTGCGACGACCAGCGAAACTGATCAAACTGTGGGAATCGATCTCCTTCCATCAGATCAATGTGGGCGTTTAGTTTCCCCATGATCGCTTTACTCTGCTCTTCCGTGATCACCGCGTCCGGATAAGCATCCGGCACGATGGTCACCCCGAGACCAGCAGACGTTGCGGCGCTGTACGAAGCAGTCCCCTGGCCTCTCGATTTAACTCCGGAAGCCTTGGGCCTCTTTGCCAGCGTCCTTGCCCCCTTCGACTCAGGGGTGCTTCCCTCAGATCTGTTACGTTTCGTCCCAGATCCTTGGGCTGCCCCCTGCGCCGAAGCAGGCGTTTGACCTTCGCCAGAGCCCGGGTTCATCGACTGTGCCTTGAGCCTGAGCCTCCTGGCTCTAGCCTTAGCTGCGCCGCTTCTGTTACTCTTGCGAGTCCCGGAAACGGTATTGCCTGTCCCCTTTGTGGGTCCCTGTGAGGACCCCTCTTTCGAGGAGCCCGACACGTCAGTCCCCACTTGAGAGCCTGGCATAGCGATCTCTCCTTGCGGAGAGCCTTCAGGTTTTATAGGTGTATCCATATAATTCCCACGAGTAGTCCGGAACTAGGTCCGCCCACACAGCGCCGGATTGTGTGGGTAAGGCTAAATACAATGGGAGGTCGCCTGTTATCCCAAGGGGAACGTTAAAGACCGCATGTTGCGCCCTGCGGCCATCCAGCCCTCAGCACGTTGCCTTACACCTTAGCTTTGGCGAGGCTCCTTACTGCAAGGGGGTGCCCACGCCCCAAGAGGTCCCGTTGTCCCTTCCCTCCCCTAGCACGGGTCGCGTAACACTAGGGGATTTGGGCATTTTTGTTCGGGGTTAAGTCCCCTAGATCCGCAGTCTTTTGCATTGAGCAGCATCACCTCTTGCAGGGTGTGTCTTACGACACGTACTGACGGTCTTGGGTAGGTAGAGGTTAGGGGCTTTCATCGACCTTTGTGGTCTCCGGCTGAGTCACCATTGGTGATTCACTTATCCTACCCCTGGCAATACTACTACGCCTTGATGCCAGGCTACCCTTACACTTGTTAAATTTGTTCAGCAGATTTCGTTTCCTGATGAGATCAAACTTTTAACCTCTGGGAAACCTTGTATTAAACCCATTCAAAAGTTGTCCCCTTTTTTTGATGATCAGGGAATCTTGCGAGTAGGTGGAAGACTTAGGAATGCAGATCTTTCTTTTGACAATAAACACCCTATCTTACTTCCTAAAACTCATAAACTTACAGAAATAGTCATCGAACATTTTCATAAGTTCTACTGTCATCCAGGTCCTCAATTCCTTCAATCGATTTTAGCTCGGCAATTTTGGATATTATCCACAAAAAGGGCTATTCAACGCTGTTTGTCCAAATGCATTAAATGTTTTCGGGTTAATCCTAAACCTTTACATCCCCCTATGGGAGATCTCCCTGCTCCCAGGATTAATCAAGCCAAGCCCTTCGTTCATTCTGGCACGGATGTGGCTGGACCATTTAAAGTTACATTGGGAAAACATAGAGGCGCGAAATCTTACAAGGCTTATTTATGTGTCTTCATTTGCTTCGTGACTAAAGCAATTCATCTTGAACTCATGTCTGATCTTTCTTCCGAGACATTAATTGCAGCCCTTCGACGCTTCGTTGGACGACGTGGTAGAGTGTCTCACATCTACTCGGATTGTGGAACCAATTTTGTTGGCGCTGACAGAATTATTCAAAAATATCTTCAAAACGCCACGGAACAAATGAAGATACAGTTTCATTTCAATCCCCCTTCCAGTCCTCATATGGGCGGACTTTGGGAACGTTCTATCCGTTCAATTAAAAACCTGCTATACCGAACAATTGGTTCTCAAATTTTAACGTTTGAGGAATTATACACCCTCTTCGTGCAAATTGAGGCCACAATTAATTTTAGACCCCTCTACCCGATAAGTTTCAATCCAAATGACCTCACTGCTTTGACTCCAGCCCACTTTCTTAACCTGGAACCAATTAATCATGTGGCCGACGAACCCCTTTTGGAAATCCCCTCCAATCGTCTCTCTCGTTGGCAGCTACTTCAACAAATTCAACAGTCGTTTTGGAAACGTTGGAGTCAGGAGTATTTACATACCCTTCAACAAAGGTCGAAATGGTTACAGCAAGACAAAACTATTGAAATAGGTAGTCTAGTGTTAATAAAAGAGGATAACTTTCCTCCCCTGCAGTGGAGTCTTGGACGTGTTAGCCAACTCCACCCAGGAGCCGACGGTATTGTGCGCGTGGTTTCAATTAAAACCAAAACGGGTATCTTTAAGAGACCTTTGGTCAAATTATGTCCTCTTCCAGGACACTCAATGTAAAACGTTGTTTTAAATTTATTTTTCTTTTTTTCATTTGGTGTAAATTAAGCTTTTACTTTCTTATTTTTTTGGTGAAATAACCGGGGTTATTTCACTGCGGGGGAAAATGTTACGTACACATTTATTTTGTTTACTTTAATAATTAGTAAAGTTGCCCATGTTCCTACAACCCACCTTACACTTACGTATTGTTCCGGTCATCTACCTTTTATCGCCTAATTTACGATATACGGAAATTTGTGCGTGTGGGTGACAACGCGCAAGACGCGTAAACGAAGAAGCTAAAAACCAAGCAAGAAATGCACAACTGTTCAATGCCGGCTTTTGAGAAATCCTTTCAATTTTCGATTCTATCTTTCCTAACTTTCAAACTTTTATTCACATTTTAAATCTTTAAAATGACACATTACACGCACCTTTTTGCTCAGACGAAGACAAAATGAGAAAATTATTGGGTGTTCTTTCTTTGGCTAACTGCAGTAAATAAAGAATTAAAAATATTTAACTATATTATACTCTGAAAGATAAATTGACAAAAAAAATAAAACTCTTTTTTTCCCAGTTATAAAAATATCTATTTTAAGACTCTTTAAGCATTCAATTGTAACAAATAAGGAAATGTTTAAATGTGTTATTTATCATTAAAAATTAAATACTAAATACAATAATTTGGCATGATATTCATGTCCATAACAATTAAATAGTAAAACAATCTGAAGGATTGCGTACTTGAAAACAAAGGTTTACACGATGCTTATAATAATAATGTTTAACAAGTTAAATAGTAAAACAATCTGATGGATTGAGTACTGCAGAATTATAAAATACAGAAATATTTAAAAAAATTAATAATAACACAATGTGATGAACTTCAAGAAGTCTTCGATGTTAAATAGTATTAAAAAGAGTACATCACCTTAGCATACGTTGGATATTCTATTCCTTGCTGGTCGATCTGCTTGTCAAACTGGACAGTGGATTCAGAATCAGATACATGCAGTTTTGTTAACCTCAATTAGAATACTTGCTCAACTTTTGCCGGAGTTTTTTGAATATTTCTTGATTAACTCTTGATAATATTTGCAAATTCCTCAATATTGTCCAACTTGGGTATTGCCAAATAATTCGTTACTTTAAAAAAACTTCACGGCGTGGGTACGCCGTACAAAAAAATCGCTACCACAATGGCTGATTGCGCAGAACGTTTCAAGTAACAAAATCCGGAATATAGGTATGAAAGTATTCACATTCAATGTTAAAATTACACGAATAGATAACGTATACTCAGCAATAAGGTATAGCCTTAAAAAAGATAATACTTTAACATTAATATTGATAAAATTCAAACTTTCTTACCCAGGATATTCTCCAACATGCGTATGGGGTGGTGAATCAAACAGAAAGAACGAGAAATTTTAGCCGACTTGCGTCACCAAATTAAACCTAACCGTGCGCAGGCGCCGCGGCGATTACACTACTGAGTTAAAACGATTTAAATTAGGCGATTACACTAGTTCCAAAAATGATAAAATTAAATTAAAGATGACACGATCCTTTTAAATCGTGACGCCCTTTTTGACGATGCTTTGACTGGACTAACATGTATCGGGGATAATATCCGGCTAGACCGAGAAAGGACTTAATTTCTTTTTGATTAGAAGGTTCGGGAAAATTTACAATGTAATGGATTAATTTTGCAAATACTAAAGAATGTGTTTGGATTGCAATAGTGAGTCCAATACACTTCCTGCTGCCAGTCAAATGGCAACGAACCTATAGAATTAGTTTAGTAAGCAATAATATAATAAGTAATATAGTTTTAGTTAAAATAATGTTTAATTAGTTTTATACAATAATGTAGACATGACCGGTCGTAAATAAAGTAGTTAATGGGAACTAGTAGTGTTTTATCATCAAACACCCTTAACACATTACATGGCGATCCTGCCAATTCGGAATGGTCTCACCTAGGAAAAGTGACAAATTTACCATAACGGAGTGTATTCTCGCAGTAGCAGTTGAAGATTTAAACGGTAAATGTTTTAAACATGGGGAAAACAGTTTCTAAAGAAGAGGTAATTATTGCCCAGGCTGGTAATAGTGGAGGTGTCTCCGATGGCGTTAACCAAGGTCTACACTTTAACGTTTATGAAGTAATTGGAATGGTTCTAGCAGTTGTATTTCTTTGTGGTATTGTCCTCTATTTGAAGAAGAGGGTAAAAAGGTATCTTGATAGGAGAATCCGCAACGAAATCCTGAGAAGTAGGGAAATCCTTAGCAGCGATGCGGCGTCAAAGTGAAAGTGAGGTGAATAAATAAAAAAAAAACATGGTGCTTCTAGATGAGTGATACGCAGCAACTTCAGTTCATTTACGAGGAATTAAAGGTATTTTCTAGAAATTTAAGAAAAGAAAATGAAGCACGTCGGTTAGATTTAAGAGTTATTGACAATAATATATGTAAGCTAAATAGAATAAGTAATGATTTTAAATCAATTAAAATAAATTTAAGTGACCAAGATGACCTTACAAAGCAGCAATTAAGTAGTTATTTAACAGAAATTAAAAACAGTATTGAGAGTATTAGTGAATTGTTACAGGACAGGTGTAGGATAGCTAAAGAGCAAGTTATGGTAGGAGATAGTGTTAAGGTAGATTTAGAAACAAAAATGGGTGACAAATTTGATTTAAAAGTAGCAGCATCCTGATGTAACAAAACAGCTTATTGATGCAATTGAATTATACGACGGGTTATTAGATGCAGACGGGAAGAAAATGCTAACAACTTATGTTCTTAAAACAAAATTAACTCAGTCGGCCAAATTGCGGCTTAAAACAGTGTATCAATCAAACAAGGATCTTATTTCTGACATTAAATTACATTTGTTACCGCGTAAATCTGCCGCTGCTCTATCCTTCGAGCTGCACAACGCTAAACAAAACCAGAAGTCAATCGATGATTTCGGTAAATCTATCGAGGAGTTAATGGTTAATCTTACGTTAGTGCAGGCCGATGGAGATGAAGACACAGCCAGAATTTTGTCGAATATAAACGAAAAAATTGCTATTAGTGCTTTCTCAAACGGGTTACGCGACCACGACTTAAAAATGCTTATTAAAGCGCGTAATTATACATCAATTCAAAGCGCTATTGTCGGAGCAAAAGATGAAGATGTGGCCAAACGCTCTTCCACCTCTCAGGTATTTTCTATTGGTAAGCGAGGTAATTTTAGAGGTTCGAATTTTAGGTATGTTAATAACGATAGAAATAATACTAGACCGAGGACAAGTAATTACAACAATTCTTTTATTAACAAAAATAAAAGCTATAATAATAGCAATAGCAATAGTTCCTATAGAGGTACTACTTTTAATCGCGGATATAATAGGCACGGTAGAGGAAATTATTCAAATTTTAGAGGTCAGTCTCAAAGAAGAAGTTACTTCATAAATGATTCGGGTGCAAATACAAGTCCAAGACCGACAACTAGTACCGAAATCCCAGAAACGTTTTTTCGAGCCCCCCCGCAGTAATTCGGAAACAATTTTATCACTAAATGCTTTAAATTTTATAAAGGTAAAATATGCATCAAAAGAATTAATATTTTTGTTAGATACAGGCGCTTCAGTTAGCGTAATTTTTGCTAATTGTATTACTCAAAATGAATGTATAGATATTAGAGAAAAAGTTGAAATTAATGGTATAGCAGGCTCAACATATTCGCATGGGGTAACAAACATATCATTTAAATTAGGGGGTTGTAGTATAAATAATAAATTTTTGATAGTAGATGAATTTGATTCTGGTATGAATGGAGTACTTGGTTCAGATTTTTTTTTCAGCTGTAATAGACTATGAAAAATATATATTTTCTTTTTTGCAAAACGGACAAAAAATTACGATTCCATTAGAAGCGAAACATGAGTATAATACATATTTACCAGCCAGATGTGAGAGTATACGATTCTTTTCGGTAAACAACGAAAATGAAAGCGTAATACTACCACAAGAGGCGTGCGAAGGTGTTTTCGTAGCAGGCGCGTTAGTTAAACCATGTAAAGGCTTAATTCCAGTAAAGTTTTTAAATCTAAATGAAAAAAATATTCAAATTAAAAATTTTAAACCCCACTTGGAGAATTTAAATAATTTTGATACTTGTTACTTTAACAATGCAGAATTTTCAATTGATAGGGTAGATAGTTTAATAAAGTTATTAGATACCAAAGTTATGACTCATGAAGAACGTGATTCGCTACAAAAAATCTGTGCAAAGTACGCGGACGTATTTTTTTTACAGGATGACACGCTTAGTACAACTAATGTTTACAAACAAAAGATCCGATTACAAACGGACATTACTCCAGCGTACACAAAACCTTATCGTTTACCTTATACCCAGAAAGAAAAAATAAATAAACAAGTAGACAAAATGTTATCCGATGGTATAATTGAACCCGCGAATTCTGAGTGGTCCGCACCAATCCTAATAGTTCCAAAAAAGGCTGATAGTACAGGTAAAAAACGTTTTAGGCTTGTAATCGACTATCGAAAGTTAAATAATAAAATAAAAGATGATAAATTCCCTTTACCTTCAATAGAACAAATTTTAGAGTCATTATCAGGCGCGATTTATTTTTCACATTTAGATCTCTATCAAGGGTATTACCAATTAGAATTGGAAAAATAATGTAGGCCTTATACTGCTTTTACGACAGAAAGGGGTCAATTTCAAATGACTAGGGCACCTATGGGATTAAAAAATAGTCCCAACGCATTTTCTAGAGCTATGACTATGGCCATGTCCGGGTTAAACTACGAAAGTTGTTTTGTTTATTTAGATGATCTTATTGTTTTTGGAAACAATTTAATAAATCATAATAAAAATTTAATTAAAGTACTAGATAGGTTGCGACAGGTTAATTTGAAATTGAACCCCTATAAGTGCAGTTTCCTTCAAAAAGAAATTTTATATTTAGGGCATGTCATATCTTCGAAAGGTATATCACCAGATCCGGAAAAAGTTAGGGCAATGCAAGTATATCCAGTACCAAAAGACGCTAAAAGTGTAAAAAGATTTGTGGCTTTTGCGAATTACTACAGAAAATTTATACAAAACTTTGCGGAAATTTGCTACCCTTTGAATCAACTTACGAGAAAAAGTATAAAATTTCAGTGGTCACCAGAATGTCAGCATTCATTTGAAACATTAAAACAAATACTTACAAACCCACCCATATTGCAATATCCTAATTTTTCAAAAGAAAATAAATTCATATTACGAACTGATGCATCGAAATTCGCATTAGGGGCAGTTCTATCAAATTTTGATGACAGACCTGTAGCTTATGCGAGTAGGTCATTAAATAAGGCAGAGAAGAATTATGCTACCATAGAAAAAGAGTTATTAGCCATAGTTTGGGCTGTAAAACGGTTTAGACCTTATTTATATGGAACTAAATTTTTAGTATACACGGATCATAGACCATTAATTTATTTGTTCGGAATGACTAACCCATCCAGTCGTTTAACTAAATTTAGACTCATTTTGGAGGAATATGACTTTACAGTTCATTATGTTAAGGGCAGTGATAATGTAACAGCCGATGCACTCTCAAGAATCCAAATTGAGTCAGATTTATTGAAAGAAATGACCTGTCAATCTATAAACGTAATGACTAGGGCACAAAGCAAGGTAAAAAAGACGGAGATAAAAAATGGTTTAACCCACGAAGGGACTGATCACCCTGGAGTGGTAGAATTATTAAAACCTCCCGAAAATTGTGCAGAGTTGCAAATTATTCATAGACAAGAATTAGATGCAATGTTAAACAAATGTCGAGACAAACACAACAATAAAAATGTTAAAGTAAATGAGAATGTGCATTATAATGTAAGTGATAATATCATATATCTGAAACAAGATACTCGATCAGCGTTCGCACTAGATGCATCGTTGAGAGACTTGAAAGAAGTATGTGAGAAATTTAAAATTCCGGAATTAATAATATTAAAAAATGAACAAAATGCACAAATATTAAATAAAATCTTGAGAGCTCCAAGTAGAATAAAAAGTTTAGGTATTAAAATTTCTATAATTAAAGGACAAAAAAAAGTTACAAGTCACGAAATAAAACAATTAATTTTGAACGATTTTCACATGCTACCCACAGGAGGGCACGCTGGTATAAATCGTATGTTTAATAATATTCGTAAATACTATTTTTGGAATGGAATGAAAAAGGATGTTGAAAATTTTGTAAAACGATGCGATGATTGTCAAAAATGTAAGTATTCTTTAAATAAAAAACAACCTATGAAAGTCACTACTACAGCAATGACAGCTTTCCAAAAGGTAATGCTTGATCTGGTAGGGCCACTAGAAAACGACGAAGATAATAATCGTTATATTCTAACCCTGCAATGCGAATTAAGTAAATTCGTAGAATGTTACCCGTTACCAAATAAAGAAGCAAAAACGGTGGCAAAGGCGTTTGTGGAAAATTTTATATTGCGGTACGGAATTCCTCAGGAAATCCTAACTGACCAAGGCACAGAATTTACAGCTTCAATATTCCAAGAGGTTTGTAGTTTATTAAAAATAAATTCATTAAGATCGACGGCATATCATCATCAAACTCTAGGCGCTTTAGAAAATTCACACAAGAATTTAGGTTCATTTTTACGAATTCAAGCGTTAAACAATCCAACTCAGTGGAGTACTTGGTTACCATATTGGAGTTTCGCGTACAATAACACAGTGCATACTGAGACAAAATATACACCATTTGAACTTGTATTTGGGAAAATTGGTATACTACCTTCTAATTTAATCCAAGAAATAGATCCTCTATACAGTTTCGACAACTACCCGTTAGAATTAAAGTACCGTCTACAAACTGCAAATGCAGACGCGAGAAAAAATTTAATTGCATCAAAAGTAAAGCGAAAACAATATTTTGATAAGAAAAACCATTGTAAATCTGTTAGCTATAAGATAGGAGATAAGGTGTTATTGTAAAACTGTGGTGAAAACAATAAACAGAAAGCGATATTTAAAGGACCCTACAAAGTGATAGAAAATAAGGACTCTAATGTAGTTATAAGAATAGACAGCAGGTTAGTTGAAGTGCATAAAGATAGAATTAAGTTTTATTATGAATGAAAAAAAAAGGATTTTTTTTCTCAATGGAAAAAAATCTTTTTTTTCCTTTTCCGTGAGAGGTGTAATGGATTAATTTTGCAAATACTAAAGAATGTGTTTGGATTGCAATAGTGAGTCCAATACACTTCCTGCTGCCAGTCAAATGGCAACGAACCTATAGAATTAGTTTAGTAAGCAATAATATAATAAGTAATATAGTTTTAGTTAAAATAATGTTTAATTAGTTTTATACAATAATGTAGACATGACCGGTCGTAAATAAAGTAGTTAATGGGAACTAGTAGTGTTTTATCATCAAACACCCTTAACACATTACAACAATACAATCTACTTTGGATGGGTTAGGTTTTACACCGTCTTTAGTGACTAAATGACCAAGATAAGCGACTTCTTGTCGTAGAAATTCGCATTTATCTGGTTGTATTTTCATATTAGCTTGCCTTAAGCGTTTAAAGACTTCTGTTAGACGACTTAGGTGCTCGTGGATAGTGGGAGAATAAATGATGATGTCGTCCATGTAGACTAAGCATCGTTCATTTTGTATTCCCAGTAAAATGTTATCCATCACTCTTTGGAACGTTGATGGAGCATTTTTCAATCCGAAGGGCATCCTTACGAATTCAAAATGGCCATTTTCTGACCCTGATTCTAATGATTCTGATGCTACCGTATACGCGTAGTTCTCGACAATTAACCTCTTTTTTTGTTTTTTTGATAATTTGTCTTTTTTAAATTTTATAATTTAACCATTTTAATTTTTTCATACACACACACCACTAATTATTGCTTATTGTTATAGATTCAACAAACCAAGTGGGATAGGGTTTTTGTATGGAAAAAATGGGTCATCAACAAAAACAACCAAACGAATTGATCCAACAACAGTGATTATAGACGATTGGGCCATTATAATTAATGAAAAGTGAAACGGTGATCATTGGACAAGAGGTATATGTCTTAAAAAATTTCTTTATAATAATAACATTGTACGTGATGAAGTACCTTTAGTAGAATTCGAAAGGCATTACAAAATTATTTATTTAATAACGTGGTAAATCCATCTATGCAGTGAACGTGTACTTAATACTTAGCCACACCCATCAAGCGTTATCTACCATACCACAACTGAACTTCAAATCTCATAAGACAAGCGTAGCGTTGCAAGCAGCACTTCGGTTTGTCTTAAAAAACAGTCAAAATTCTGAAAAAAGCATAATATTTTAACAGTTTTTAACATATACCCACAAAACACTAAAATCAGATCGCCCCTGTACCGAGTGAGCGAAGGGATTGTCAAACTGCGTAGGAACTTATAAATTATAAGGGGGGTTTTTTGAACAGGCCAAACATCGTCCAAGGGGGGTCGCAATACTAGTACAACGGTAGAGGAGCGACATCCCTTTATAACAAACTTCTTATAATGAAAACCTGTGATATTTGAGTGAGTATGAGTATAAGAGACGTATAACCAGCCCCATTTCCTCTTGACTCTTGAACCCCGTACAGGCCTATGTTTACTTACACCGATTTTTGTTCTTCCCCAGCAACTGCACGGCTTCACCCGTGTTTGCTGGGTGCGAATGTCCATTGCGTTCCGTACTGTCCCCTATTTGGGGCTCGAGAGCGAGAGGCGAATAGTTATAATAGCCTTTTCCGGGTTCGCCGAGCCTATGCTATACGCTCAGTGGGGTATGGAGGAGGGACGGGAGGGTGTTGGTTTTTGGGGGACAATTACGCCGACTTAAAACTAAGTACGACGCGGAATCCCCCTAGACCAGTCGATTAGTATTACCCCAAACATTTGGGATTACTATTTAGAGTTGGGGAGTTGTTATTTCGCTGCAGGGGTGTAGTTTCCTAGTCGAGGTCTTTGTCTTGTTCGTTATTGTCATTGTCCGTGTCCTGGTCAGATAGTTCCTGCCCTTGGTAAAGTGTGTCAGTTGTTTTTAATAATTTTTGTCCCAAGCACGTTTTGTGGTAGAGTTCCGTATTTCTTTATCAAATTCCAAAGCATTGCATTTATTCACTAGTCAAACAAATCACAAGCGCGATTATTCTGTTGTCTAATGTTTACAAATCTCGAGTTTGGCTATTAGGCCCTTTTTTAATGTGTTAGAGTTGTGATCAAAGTTTACTCTGTGAGTCCAGTGTTTATTTTCGGTCTCGATTGGGACCGCCTTACGCATTTGCTGTTGACAGACTTATTGCCCCACGCCGCGTGCCCTTCATAGGTTTTAAAGATATCCCAATAAAAACTTTAACGATACCTATCACCATTAACATTGCCCGTGTAAGAATTTTTAATACTTTTCAATACAATTTTGCAATGATAGTAATTAAAAACAAAACAATTGTTTAAAGAGTAAAATATGTTCTTAACATAATCATATTTTAAAGTTATTTTAACATTTTCAAGTAAAATAAATGTTATGTTTAATAAAATGAATACGGGCAATGTTAATGGTGACAAATAACGGAAATTGCTTGCTGGGATCTGCCGTATTTATATTGCAGATTTGTATCAGGTCAAGCATACTCTTAAAGTAAAACTTATCAGCTTTTTTTTTGCGGATGGCCACCTCCCCTCTTCTCCGACCTCCCCCGTCCGTCCAGTGAAAAGCCTCCAATGACAGGTGGCACCCAACTCATTCATATCACTCAACACTCCACTCCTCAATGACCGTTACACCATTTTAGTTTGCACTCTATGAAAATGTTTGTTTCACTTATTAGTTTGCACCTTTTTTTTTTAATTATTGTTGGTTTCATCTTTAAACTTTTACGTTTCAAGAGCTTTTCCGCACGCACGCGACGTGTCTTCTCGAGCGCTGGAACCGAACTGTGATATTTAATTTTAATAAAAAAATTTGATTTGATTTGGTCCCTGGTTCAATTCCACACACAACTTGTGAAGTCATCGTGCATGACGTCAGCACCAATTTAGTTTGTGATACCAACCTAAATCTAGTTACTTTCCGAGTTCTGTGCAAGGACCACATTATCCTTATCTTTTAGGAAATAAACCTCCTTAGTTCCTTCAGCAGCCTCTGAAAACCAGCCGAAGAAGTCTTGAAATACTGAAGAAGTCCTAAAAAAACGCCTGAAAAATCCTGAATCCTGAACGAAAAAAGAAGGCGTAACCCCTTACACAGATCTTTTAAAGAAAAAAGAACACGGTATAGTGCAAAATAATAAGGCTGAAAAATATTAGTTATTTTGACATATTGTCGATGTAGATTCCAAAACAACTCAAGAAAAATCGTGAACTCTATAATGAAGAGTCCTAGGTTAAGGTTTAAGGACGACGTGTGAAATTATTTTTGACAACAAATTTGGATTTGGCACGTTGAAAAACATAACTATTAATATGCCTTAACCCTGGAACAGAAATTGTTTTTCAGTTTTTTTGAAACTCAGACGTGCAGGGCGAATTTTGACATCAGATTCGGATTCAGCGCGTCAAAATACATAAAAATGTCACATACCCAGATCCGGGTACTTTTGTTTTTTTGTGTGACTGTTATTTTAAAGATAATATATATATATATATATATATATATATATACATCCTGCCTACAATGCTGCGTCAATTATGAAATTTGCATTCAATGCTGCGTCAGGTGTAATGCTGCGTCGTATATTGACGCAACATTGATGGTTTTTTGTAAAATACGTGTATATTGAAGTTTGTCAGATTGCCGCAAGGGTGCGCTTATAAATTTGGTGTATATTGAAAAAGTGAATATTTCTTTTAAACTTACGGTAATCCTGCATCAAGTGAAGCTAAACAACAATGTACGACGCAGCAACGTCGATACAAAGTACTTAATATTATTTGACGCATAAATAACGAAGATCGTTAAACGAACGCAGCAATGCTGCGTCACATGTGTTAATGTGAATTTTAGTATAAGTGTTTGGTAGCCAGTTTGTTTTATAAAATTATTATTGCCAAGTTCCTTTTAATAATTATATCTATAACTTGAAGAATAAAAAAGAGTAAAAATAGTAATATTTGTCCCGTTTGTAAGGCCTCCAGCCCAGGGATGGGAAACTGACGTAAAAATTGGGTTTATTACATTTTATACATTGACTATGTAGTAAATGTAGTATGTAGTAAATCACAGAACATAGTAAATTATTGTGTAGTAAATGTAGTAGGTAAATTACGTGATTGGTATTTTGGTTAAAATCATGACTGTTAATGAGAATGTAAGATGATAAACACAATAACTTTTTACTCAAAAAAACGTGGTTTTGTGTTATTCTGTGAGCTGTCTTCTGAGTTTTACCTGTCAAACTTAGAAGTGGGCTCTTGTAACTTTGCAGGTTCATATAATTTGTTGTTTTTGTCAAAAGAAATGACTAAATACTAATGAACTAATACAATTTTTTTAAATAATATTTTTACTTATAGATACAGGGTATTCGGTTTTCTCTGGGACGGTTCCAACTTTCTTATTTTTAATAAAAATATCCCTTTTATTTGCATTTTTGGATTCCACAGACTTTTTGAGACATGCTCTGTAAATTTATTTTTCTAATCATATTAAAGAATTTTTACATTTCCTATACTTTTTCAATTAAGAAAGTGGCTCAGTCTTGGAGAAAATTGAACTCTTTCTCCACGGTATACCGCGCGCGGTAGTATAATCCTACTAGGATTTATCATTACTATGACGATTACACGGTGGTTCATTATTTTCTTAAAAATTGACACTAACTTTTGTAGAAACGCAGGTAAAAAAATATATAGATATAGCATATATTTCGATATTTTTTTTCCAAAAAATATTCTAAATTAGCTAAAAACTATCAATCTTTAAAATGCTCTGTAAAATTAAAGATAATTGGGACGATATGTGACGACAGCAACAATAATAATAATAATATTATCCAAAGACGAAAGTAAACAGCTGATTACATTTCAGGACGGAAAGTAAACAGCTGTCCTAGGACAAAAATGAGACGTTCTCAAAATATTAAAAAGACATCATCCTTAGTTTTTTACATACAATTTGGCCCTTTATATTTTAAAAAGGCAAAAAGTTTAAACAAATTTAAATTATAAATATTCGTCACTCCTAAATTGATTAATATTGATAAAAACTAAAATTGCAAAGTTTAAACCGTTTTGACTTATTCTAAGACGTAGTTAAATAAAGATTTAAAAATCCTTTAAAATAATCTCTTTTTATTTAAGGTTTTGGTAAAAACGCCTCCTTAGATTAGGAGCACTTTTTTAAATACAATTTAAAAAAATGCTTTGGCCCGTCAATATTTTTATTTTATAAATTGTAATTAAAAAAGTGCTCCTAATCTAAGGAGGCGTATAAATATGTATAAATACATATTATATTATAAACAATTTATATTATACCAACATTAAAGCGGCAAATTTTATTACCCACCCCGACGGAGAAAACGTTAGAAACGGTCCTGCGAATATCTAAGGATTATTTGGAAATATTAATTAATTTCTTCTAAATCTAATAAAATATTTAATACCAAAAATATCAATAAGTAACCTTATTGTCCACAATTATCATAATTGTATTATGTTATTATGCTATCAAAAATTAAAAATGTCAGTGGCATACATTTTGTATGTTAATTTAACATATCAAAAATTAATCCCGTACGCTAGAATTTTTTCTGCACATCCTTTAAAGCTAAAAAATTTAATTTATCGAGACTACCTTAAACTATTGAAAGACAACAAATTATACATAACAAATTTATTATTTTATTTCTAAAGAACTTATATTATGCCTTTTATTTGTGAGCGTCGATATATATGCGCTAAAAACAAGTCACAACGCACGACGAAATTATTGGGTATTATGATTTTAAATATTTATTATTATATTAATTTTAATTTAATATTCAAATCCTAGTACGAAAGATCATCAATGATGCGTCGACAAGATCTGGCAACATAGGTGACGCAGAAAAGACGTGGGAGTTGAAAAAAATATTCACTTCTGTTGCAGCAACGATGGTTTAACAAATTCGATATACATCGACGCAGAAATGATGGCAAAATAAAAAAAGCAGCAATGATAGTAAAATTAATTTTTAGTTTAAAAAACGGTTTATAAACATTTAACGTTAAATTCAGTCAATATTTTGTCTAATTAACACTTCTGCAATGTTAAATCACGACATACTGCAGTATTTCTGGTAAACGCTATAATGACGGTACTTTGAAATGATGCAGCATTGTAAGCGGGATGTATATACATATATATATATATATATATATATATATAAATATACTAAGGATGATGTCTTTTTAATATTTTGAGAACGTTTAATTTTTGTCCTAGGACAGCTGTTTACTTTCCGTCCTGAAATATATATATATATATATATATATACAGTGTATCGCACTTAAGATGAAGACACCCCCATATTTTCGCCATTTAAAGGAATACAGATTTGACTTTTTGCACAGTCATACATATTGAGATATTTTAAGATACTCAACTGAAATCTGAACTTTAAACTCAGCCTACTACGAATTCACAAACAGGGCCAATAATCGATATTTTCCTTCGCGTTAAAGATATCGAAAAAAATTATTGGAAAAAGTTGTTCAGAATATTATTCTAACCCGGTATAGCGATTTTCATATCAAAATACGCATTTTTAATGTTTTTTTATTCCATTACTCATGGAAAAGCAGCCATTGTAAATGCTATATTAAATGAAACTGGCAATCTCGGCGAATATATCCGCATCTCGAGGATAATGATATATTGGCGGCAAATCGAGTAAATCCATGCATGAGCCTTCGAGATTTATCATCTCAAATGAATATTAAGGATAAAAGGATAAAATCAGAAGATGTTTCGTTCGTCACAAGATCAAGCCCTATGAACCAAAGTTCTTGCATACATTAAAAGAAGGTAATAAAAATAAAATATTATACTATTGTTATTGAGCCCAAGGTAATTTTTTAAATGACAGATATTTTGTGAAGAAAATTATGTTTACTTATGAGGCTACATTTGCCACTAATGGAGTGGTATCGTCCCAAAACTGTAGATACTGGGCCAGAGATATAATCATCACTGGGTTATAAATTGTAAAGATCAATATTCCCAGAAAGTCAAGCCTGGGCGTAATTATTGGTCCTTTTTTCTTTAATGAATCATTGAATGCTGATCGTTTTTTCTTCTTCGATGGAGGATTTTGGGATGCAATTGAAAATCTTCCACTTAATGTGCGACAGGATATGTATCTGCAGCTAGATGGTGCATCCATCCACAATTCAAGGATTGTTCGTCAATGGTTGAACCAAAAATCTACTATGCGCTGGATAGGAAGAAACAGTCCTTTTGAACTATGGCCTCCGAGGTCTCCCGATATAACACACTTTGATTTTTATTTTTAGGAAATGGTAAAAAATAAAGTTTATAAAACAAGGTCCAGAAATCAAGAAGAACTTTGTGCCAGAATAAGGCAAGCTTGTCAAGAAATTAGCATCCCGGAACTTAGACGAGTAACTAAACATAATCGTAAAAGAATCGAAAAATGTATTCGAATAGAGGGAGGACTAGTTGAGAGAGATCGTATTTGATAGTTAATTATTTTATTTTTATTTTTTTTATTAGTTTTATTCTTGTTGTATACCTTTTCCTAAATTTAATCAATTATAATTGATTTGTAATTACCAAAAAATATTTTATTTCTTTATTTAACGGTCATAAACACTAGTTAGTGTCAAATTATTACTTTCCATGGCTCCCTTATTAACAAGCTAAAAAGTGAATTAAAATTATTAACTTGTGGAACAAAATAAAAATAAATAAAAATGCGAATTTTGTTATGAAAATCGGTATATGGGGTTAGAATAATATTCTGAACAACTTTTTCCAATAATTTTTTTCGATATCTCTAACGCGAAACTAAATATCGACAACTAGCCCTGTTTGTGAATTCGTAGTAGGCTGAGTTTAAAGTTCAGATTTCAGTTGAATATTTTAAAAAATGTGACCCATCAATATGTATGACTGCAAAAATTCAAATCTGTATTCCTTCAAATAGGAAAAATATAGGAGTGTCTTCATCTTAAATGCGACACACTGTATATACATGTATATACGAGCGTAACTTTTGAAATATCAAAAATATTAAAAAATAATTTTAATAAAAGTTGTTTAATAGTTTATTTAAAACTTTGAGGTGACATTACCAACTTAATGTTAACAATAATTACGTAGCCCTCCAACTTTTTTTTCAACAGAATTTAAAAGAGTCTTTTTACTGATTACAACAGTATATTAATATTAGTATGTTACTAAGGATATTTGAACAAAATGGCCTAGAATTCAAAATAATGCATAAAACAAGAATATGATGACCCAAAGCACTTAAGTTGAGTTTACAAAATGTTTGACGTTAACGGCAAGACAGTGACCTAAACGATTTTCAAATTCTTGTTTCAAATTTTGCAGCCAGACGCCTTGAACATTATGAATTTCATCAACTATTCTTTCTCTCAGAACCTGAAGATCGCCCGGCCTTTTTTTGGTACACCACTGACACCAAATGACCCCATAAAAAAGTCCAATGGTGTTAGGTCTGGAGACCTAGCAGGCCACTCTATTGGCCCTCGTCTACCAATCCACCTGTTCGAAAATACCTGGAATAGGTATCTTCTTACTGCCAAACTAATAAAAAATGGTCCTATTATGTGTTGGTCCTGCCCATACATATTTGCTGTCTCCTCTTTCCAATGCGTTAACAAAAGCGTTTAGCATGAATGTGGACTAATACAATTTTTTTTGAGAAATTTGGATCCATCAAAATTTTACAAAACTCAGCCCTACGATCAAAATCGTCCTCACTTAATTCTTTCAACAAATGCACATTGGACTTGCAATAGCACATTCAGGGCAACATCTCCAGCAGTGGCAGATTTTGGTCAACCGCTTCTAGTCCTATTTATTACACTTTTTTTTACACACGCTTTAAGAATTCTGCTTACGCATAATTGTGTCACAGGTTCCTTTTCCGGATACGTCGCATTAAATAATAATTTTTTGGTCACCATACCCAACCATCATTAAAATTTCAAGTGTTTCCTTTTCAGTACGCATTGTTTTTTAAAACGGTAGCTATTTATTTTACTATTAGCACACTATTACATGTTAAAAATTAAATATCGAATTTAAAATGAATTACAGGAAAACGATGTGAAGATTCAAAAAAAACTACAACAAAAAACTTTCATACAAATTTAATTTTTTTAAAATTTGAAACTACCAAAGAACTTTTATTAAAATATTTTTTTATTATTTTTGATATTTCAAAAGTAACACTCAATATTCCAAACTTTTGAGTCGAGCGATATATTGTCACGGTTCACTTTCCAGTGGGCGCTACCTAAATAATAATATCTGGTTTTAAGGGCTATGCCCGACTCTATAGTTGCTCAGGGGTGTGGGTTAAAAATGATGGTAGTAGGCGCCACGTGATTTAAGTGGCCCTTAAAACGTAGAAAGAGAAAATCATGAAATAGATAGAACTAAAGGTTTATTACTGATATAAAAGTTTAAATAACGCAATAAGTGATTATACCTGTGTGTCAAGGATAAATACCAAAAATAATACCGAAGTGATCACTTGGGTTTACATTCTTTTTGGTAGTTACGAACTACAAAATAATATATAAATTCTGCAAGTTAAATTCCAAACTGGAGCTGAAGGCAAAGGGTAAAACAAAAATACTAAAACTGATGCTTAAGGCAACCAGGGCAAAACAATATTTATTAAAACTGGTGCTTAAGGCAACAAGGGCAAAACATTATCAAGTACCTCCAGTGGAACTGATAGGTACAACAAGGTGAGCAACCAGAAGGTTGCAACCTGATCCGGGTAAACCTGGTTATACGGAAACGTAAAAACCAAGACAAAACACTAAAAGAGAAAAACAATGGTATAGAATAGGTCTCGCAAAGAAATTATTTGTACTTACGCCTGGTTGAATAAATTATTGTATAACGATGACAAGTTATAGCGGTGGGATTTTATTCAACGATGTTATGTGCGGTGTAGTGTGAAATGACGCTGGCTTGACCACTAAAATAGGCTCAGATAGAAAAAAACCATTAAATAGACAAAGGACGCTTACCTAAAGCATGTGCTTTTTACATCCGGACGAATCCGCTAATCCATAGACCCAAAATACAAAATCCAAAACGGTAATGGTCTAAATGGATCCAATACTGATTTTTCTTAAGACAAATCCCGCAATTAAGAACGGATGGTTGAAATAAAACCAACTCTTCAGAAAATCTGTAGCACACACTCACTAGCCCAACGCCACAATGTCAAATTTCAAGAAAACCAAGCGTCATTCCAGCTCGAACGTTACATAACTTTAACGTTGGCAAAACTAAATTTACAGTGTGCAACCCATAGATAAAATCTAGGTGTGCGATTAAAATAACGTTGGCAACACTGCGACTTGACAGATAAGATGTAAACAAAAATGGTTAATACCAAAATACTATTATAAAATATAGACAACCAAGGCAAATACAAATAATAACTCAACGAAGGTATTCCTTAAACCGAACTCAATATCTTAGGAAACAAAAAGAGTCCTGTTGAAACCAAGGTCTCTGCAAAATGTATCTTAAAACAACGGTTGAATACATAAGACAAACAAGGTAAATTAAGGCGAAAAGTGTGCAAAATTATTTGAGAACAATGTGCCAACAATGTGCAATCTTTAAAAAAAATGATGTGCGGAGGGTGGGAAATGGAACATGAAACAATGTGCAAAACCAAAAATTTAAAAGTGTGAATAATCACTGGACAATGTTCTAAAGGGAACTCCTTTTGATTTTTCACATTGTTTGCACACTGTTTCTTGCCACCTATTATAAAAACAGATTCTTTTTGGTGACCTATAAAGTCTTTTAAATTAAAACATAATTGAAATATAAATATCCTTATAATAATATTAATGAAATAAATATTTTTTTCAAAAAAAATTAAAAGAAAAAAACCCACAATGTAGGTACTAATAAGAAAAATACCTCCACTGTCAACTCCACGAAGGGGATTGCTTTGATCTTAGCAATAGGCCGAGAAGCGATACATAAAATGGAATCTACCTCCCCTTTTAAATAAATGTTGTACCCCAACTCAAGAGAGATATATCTAAAATGTGCTTAAACTGTTGAGTGATCGCTAAAACTGTACCAACAATGTGCTATAAAAAGGTGTAATATAAGCGTCATAAATGATAAATATTAAAGCGTGCTAACAGTGTGTATAAAATGTGACAAGCGTAGGATAGACTGAAGCTTTGCAAAATGTCTTTAAACAATGTACTGTGCAAACAATGTGCTAAAATATAATGTGATATAAGCGTGACATATGACAAATAAAAAGCGTGATGTCAATGTACATAAAGAGTGAAAAAACTTAATTATTTCAAAAAGTGTGAAATTACCACAAATTAGCGTGTATGCACATTGTTATAAAGACTTGCACTCCAAATACACACTTATTCCACACTTTTCATGCACGCTTTATTTTCGCCAGGGTAGAACTAGACAATAATAATAAAATGTATTAACAATTTTAGTAAGAAGAGAAAAAGTTATAAAACTAACCAGGCATTACCGGCAAAACCAAAAATAAGACAGAAAAATTATACTATACGATACCACTTAAAACAGATTATAAGTTAAGAAAATAAACCAAAATAGAGAACACAAAAGTAGTACAGCAAGTAAAGTATGGAAATTATGATGATTTTTTTTCACGACTATTTTTATTTTTTCGCTCCCCACTCAAAATCTTGTTGAAAATGTTAAAAAAAACCCTGAAAATTTGAGCCTTTTTAAAGTTAAGCAAAACTTGTTCACCACTAGTAATGACTTTGACCTTCTTGGAGGGTATGAATTACTGTGGATAAAGAACTCAGAATACCGTTACGGTTAAAAATACTGCAAAAGTAAAAATGATATCATAATGATAAAAAAAATCTAAATTTAACTTTAAGTACCAAAGCGTATAAAGATTTCCCATTTAAAATACACTATATCTCAGTAGCATTTTATGCTATTGGATTGTTCCAAAAAAGGATTTACTCGTACTCAAGTTCTACTACAAAAATGCTTTATGTGCCATAGCAGTAATCTGCACCTGTAGGATGGTACGGGTCACTAAATCTGATTTTGGTGAAAAATTCTCATATTTTTAAATATATTTTAAAAGTGACTGGATTCATAAAAAAAATGTATGAACCGCTAAGATTGATATTTGTTGAGATATAAAGCGTTTACATTGACATTTTAAGAAATTTTTCAGGATTTTCGTACCAAACTTTTTATAAATAATGATTTTTAATTGTTTATCAGTATTGAATAGAGATCAATTAAGATTCTATTGAAATGATAGAGTAAGCAGTGTTAAACTATATCTTTATTAATAATTTGTTGGGTTTTTATGTCCAGCAAATTTAAACAATTTACAAAACATATCTTATTATTTGATGTTTTAGAACTATCAACTTAAAACAATTTGTAATTGTATTTAAAACAAATATCAGTAGCGTACTAGACAAAACACACAAAGGGGACAGGCGATACCGCTTCGGGACTCGTAAGAGTAACAGAAGCGGCGCAGCTAAGGCTGAAGCCAGGAGGCTCATCACCTCGATCATACCCTGGGAAGGGGCATCACTGCGCGTGCAGCGGTACATTCCCAGGGCAATTAAGATGTTTTTTTTATTATATTTATTGACTTTTATTCTTTTTAAGACTACATATTTAGACAGCTCATGATATTTATTTTTGTTTAATAAACAACTACAACACCCAAGGCTGTGACCGGGAATCGAACCCGGTACCGTTAGACTCAGATTGCTTACAGCTTTGTAGCTCAACCCACTGCGCCCTCCTCGGCCCCAATTAAGATGGTTGCAGCTGTCCAGGGTCTCCCAGACGACACCCCCACCATCCTTAAGCGACTTCACAGACAGAATCCTGGTCTAAGGACAAATCTGTGGAGTAAGTATCATCGAAAAGAGGAGAAGAACAGGGTTCTCCTGGTTTTTTGAGTTGACGAGGCTTCAGCCGAGGTCTTGCAACGACAAAAATTTAGAGCGTTCGCAGATGTCTCCGTCGTCACATTTATGATGAAGGCGAAGGCTCCAGCTGCACCGGAGAAATAGACGGCTCCAGCCGAGGAGGGTAGTGGCAATACTCCCTTGTCGGAAGGAACCTCTACGCCCGTTCCAGATCCGACAATGTTGACACCAACTGACTCTGCAACACTGGACAAGGAGGTGGCCGAGCTCATGGCTCAGGTGGATGTAAAGGATACTCCACCAGGGACAAGGGCTGGACCATCCGTAACCTATAAATCAGGTCCTATCTCTATCCTCCACCATGGATAAAGAGACCTCATTTCTACAAAGCAATTTTCAACATAGCAAAGGGGTGATTTCCTTAATAGATCGTCACATAGCTATGGGGCACCCACATGTATACCTCCTGCAAGAACCTTGGTCATAAGAGGCCTAGGTGGATGAGAAAGATCTCTCTTCTATAAGAGGGACGACCAACTAAATCCAAGGGCTTGTATCTACGTCGACAGACGGATCGAGTCCTTACTAACAGCTAATTTCTGTTCTAGGGACGTAGCGGTGAAACTATGCCTTAAGGACAGAGCACATCTTTGGTGATATGCTCGGCCTATCTGCCCTATGACTCGATAGACGATCCTCCAACACAGGAGCTCATTGATATAGTGGAGTACTGCAGCAAACTGGGCCTCCCGCTGATTACCGGATGCGATGCAAACGCACACCATATGGTGTGGCGAAGCTCCGACACGAATCGGAGAGGGCTCAGCCTCTTAGAGTATCTACATACTATGGATCTGGAAATCCTAAACCGCGGCACTACACCGACCTTCGTCACGTCACGAAGACAAGAGCTGATAGACTTTACATTGGGCTCCCTCTCCATGGCCCCGATGACAAGAAATTGGAAGGTGTCTAAAGAGCCATCTCTGTCGGATCACAGACACATTCTCTTTAGCTTAAACCTAACTCACAAAGGTTGGGCTCAGTAGGTTCAGAAACCCCCGGAACACAAAGCAGTATGTTGAGATGCTAAAGACTAAGCTAGTGGAGTCTTCCATGATGTGCCGCAGCTTTTGGCGAATTCGTACGCACGAAGCTGCCAGTTATCGAGGAAAAAAGAAAACCCCATGGTGGAACTTTGACCTCGACAAGGCTCGCAAGGAAACCCGCAGGGTCTTTAACAGGGCCATGCGGTCTAAATTACTTGCGGATTGGGACAGCCACAAGCAGTCTCAGCGCAGGTAAAAGATCTCATAGAAAGGTCTAAGAGGGAATCTTGGAGGACGTTGTGCGGTAACGTAGACGAGCTTCCAGCAGCAGCCAAGCTTCAAAAGATTCTCTTAACGGATTCAGGACGAGAGCTGGGGATATTAAGGCTGACTATAACACCACCGCGGAGGAGGCACTTAAATGGCTCCTGGAAACTGACTTTCCGGGCTCAAAAATCCTGCAAACTGTTGAACCACCAATGCAAGCTCCACCAGCTGGCTTAAGGCCTATTGACTGGAAGTTGGCTGCAAAGGTAGTGACAGAAAGCTCCATAAAGTAGGCCATCCACTCATTTGGATCTTTTAAAAGCGGACCAGATGGCATCTTTCCGGCTCTTTTACAAAAGGAACTAGAACCACTGACCCCGCACTTGATACGCCTCTTCAGAGCCTGCCTAGCACGGGACTACGTGCCACAATCCTGGCGAAAGGTTCAAGTGGTGTTAATCCCCAAGCCAGGTCTTTGTAACTACGAGACCGAAAAGGATTATAGACCCATCAGTCTATCCTCGTTTCTTTTAAAAACTATGGAGAAACTGGTGGACATATTTTTTAGGGACCGGGCACTAAAAAGAATGCCCATGCCGCTCTTTACAGCCTTGTGATAAGACTAGAGAGAGGGACCCGTCCTAAAGTGATGGCTCTGGCCGCGTTTTTAGATATTGAAGGAGATTTCAACAACACCTCCTTCGAGTCGATAAATGGGGCTGCAGAGGGCTTTGGCATAGGGAATAACATTTTAAAATGGATTCGTGTCAAGCTGGAAAGCAGGATCATTACAAGCTCGATTGAAACTACGGAGATCAACTCAACCGTAGCCAGAGGCTGCCCGCAAGGAGGGGTACTATTGCCATTGCTGTGGTGCCTTGTGCTGGATGGGCTACTTCGTATCCTAAACGAGGAAGGTATATACACTCAATGCTACGCGGACGACCTCGTCATTGACGTAGCCGGAACGGTACCAAACACTATTAAAGAGCATGCAAAGATCTCTTAATAAGGTCGAAAGGTGGTGCAACGATCACGGACTATCCGTGAATCCGGATGAGACAGAAATAGTACCATTTACCAACCAAAGAAACGTGACCCTTGAAGGGCTCACGCTCTTTGGATCAAGACTGACCAAATCAGTCAAGTATCTGGAAGTCTTTATTGGCTCCAGGTTGACCTTGAAGGATCATGTTAACAGGGTCGTCCAGAGGGCCACTTATAGCCTATGGGCATGCAGAAGGACCATTGGACGCACCTGGGGCTAACAATCCCAAATAGTGCACTGGCTTTACACAACTGTTACAGTCATAAGGCCAATGATCACATACGGCAGCCTTGTTTGGTGGAATGCGTTGAGCAAGCCTACCTACAGGAAGAAGATGGACAAGCTTCAACGATTTGCCTGCATGGGCATAATTAAAGCTTTTAAAACCACTTCAACATTGGCAATGGAGACCATACTGGGACTGGCGCACGGTGGGATGACCTTCACCAAAAGTCGTAATTTGGAGTATCGAAAAATCATATTTTAAAAAAATGGAATTTATAGAAAAAACATTGATCTTTCAGATTCCCGAATTACAAATCAAAATAAAATTTACTTTAGAAGATACAGACCGTCAAAGTTTAACATTTTTTTTTAATGTTTTAGTAAAAATAATGTTGGTGTTTGAAGCAATATATCTGAAAAAGTAATAAAGGTACAATATTAATTCAAATGCTGTTTTAAAGAGAAAAGTATGTTTTATATTGGGTACAAATTTGGTAGCATATAAATGTTTAATAATCACAGAATTTTTATTAGAATAAAATGCAAAAATTTGGTAATTTTTTCCAATTTCACGGGACAAAAGTCAAATCCGCCATTTTTCGCCATGGTCGATTAATTTCTTTTTTATATGAAAAGGTGTATAAATATGTTGCCAAATTATACTGTTGCCACTTTTTGCCCATTTTCATAACTTTTCAAGATATTTCACTTAGTACACATGTACGTTGCGGCTGCGACCGTCAAACGCGTCTATGCCATTCATGCATTCGCCGAAATGAGTTCGGAATGTGTTGTTTTATTTTAAAATATTGTAAATAACACTATTGTTAAATTAGTAAATAAATACATTAAAAAGTTAACTTTTATTTTACCTTTGTTTAAGGGCCGGTATATTAAATTTACTTAAATATACCGGCCCTAATTCAGATAGAAAATGTTAATTTATATTTTACCTGGTTTAATATGAATTAATTAGAATGATAAGTAGTATTTACTAGAGACCCTTAATAAAACAGGGTTGGGACACGACTGTCAATGTCACGGTTTAGACATATATTTACCTCTGCGTTTTTTAATTTGGTAACAATTTATTTTTTTGATAGGTAGTTTTAATTTTACAGGTTAAATTTTTGACAAATTTTATCATAGGCGTATTTTAAACAACATTATGGTTATTATAATTTTTAGGAAAAAAAATTTTAATAACACTGTTGATTAAATGATATTAACGATAATAATTATTTGAAAGATCAATGACATAATGACATAATTCGTACGTCACTGATATTTGTTTGTCTCAAAGTGACAAATTTGATGTTTACGTACCAACCATAAACAACAAAATAATACCAAGTCACATTGACAATCGTGTCCGGACTTTACTACCTTATATATTACCTGCCACCTAGGTGGCACCTGTCACAGGTGTACCTGTCACTACTATATAAACTTCAAATTAGAAATATTATTTATATATATAAGTGGCAAGTGTAGCAAGATGGTTCTTATTGCATATAGTAAATTAATTAAAAACATTTTCGATCACAATGAATTCAATTCTTTGTGTGAATTTGTTGCGAACAATTATTTCATGGGCAACAAAATGACTGATAAGCAAGTGGAAAAGTTAATTCGTTTTTTTAGAAACGTTAAGGACCGACTTGAAAAGGTTAGCCGTTGTAAAACTAAGTTTTACGAAAAATTTAAGGAATGGGTAAACAATTCTTTGGATTTTGAGGAACCCATCACACCCGAAGCATCGTTTAGCACACCCAAGCGATCAGGGAGACCCAGGAGCCAGGAATTTTCGACTTCCAGTGAAAGTACGAAAAGAAGGAAAGCATTGGAAATTCGTGAAACCATAGGATTGGATGCAGTCAACTACGTCTACGAACATTCAAAGGAGAATATGGACACCTCAGGGGCAGCAAGGGAGATTCCGTTTTCCAATGAAGAAGCTTTGGCTTTATTTTTGGATTTAAAGTTTTCCAAAGCTCAGTACCTAAAGTTGCGAAAAGCAGCTTTGGCGCATAACTCGAAGTTATTTCCATCTTATGAACACATTCGAGAGACTAAACTCCAGTGTTATCCAAATGACATCCAAATTAGTGAAACTGGTGCGACTGTAAAACTGCAATCATTGTTGGATCATACCGCAACAAGAATAGTGAAGGCCATAAATGAAGACGTATCCAAATTTTCGGAAAATTTGGAGCTAATAGGAAAGTGGGGCTGTGATGGGTCTTCCGGGCAAGCTCAATATAAGCAGGCCTTTTTATCACCATCACAGAGTGATAGTCACATGTTTATGTGCTCTTTCGTGCCCACTCAAATAAAAGACGACCAAGGATCAATATTTTGGACCAACAAACAGCCATCATCCACCAAATTTTGCAGACCGATTTCTTTTGAATATGTCAAGGAAACCCCGGAAGTAACAAAGAAATACGTGGAGGACATCAACGACCAAATATTGAACTTGGACAAGGACGATAAAATATTTAGGATAAAATATAATCTTTTATCAACCATGGTGGATGGAAAGGTTGTACAGGTGATGACAAATACATCATCATCGGCATGTTGTCCAATTTGGAAGGCGAGTCCAAAGGACATGAACATTTTACAAAAATCTCACAAAGGACCATTTCTCAGGAGGCACTGCAATATGGACTTTCCAGTCTGCATGCATGGATACGTTTCATGGAATGTATCCTCCATGTGGCTTATAAAATCCAAATTAAATGTTGGTCAGCCAGAACGGAGGAACACAAACTTATAAAAAACAAGGAAAAAAAACGAATCCAGGACAGGTCTTCTAATAGACATGCCCAAACAGGGGTCTGGGAATACCAACGATGGTAATACCGCCAGAAGATTTTTCGAAGATCCGGAACTGACTGCTTCCATCACCAAGGTGGATGTGGAGCTGATAAGGAGATTTGCGACAATTCTAAAAGCTTTGGCCTCGGGCAGAGAAATCAATGGGGACATGTTTGAGGCATATGCAATGGAAACAGCCGAGCTTTTTGTATCCCTCTATAATTGGTTCTATATGCCATCGTCAGTGCATAAAATATTAATACATGGACGAAAAATTATAGAACATTTTTATGTACCGATCGGACAATTATCAGAGGAGGCACAGGAAGCTCGAAATAAAGACTACAAGTCGATAAGGGAAAGTCACACAAGAAAAATTTCCAGGAAGGCCACTAATGAGGACCTTATTAATTTATTATTGGCAACATCAGATCCAGCCATATCTGCCAAAAGGGTATTTAATGCTAAGAAAAATAATTCTCCTTTAGATGTAGATGTTTTAAAATTATTAATATAAAAATTTACAAAATATAAATTTTATTTTTATTTAATCATTGTTTAATAAATAATTATAATAATATATGTTATTGTTTAAGCTTAATTATAACATATATTGACATTTAAACCAAAAACAACATTAATGTTTAATATTATTTATATTATTATGATAAATTCCGTTATAAAATCTACGCCACTGGTCTAAATTTAAAATCGTGCATATATTTTATGGTATATATGCATATGGTCATGTGGCCAAAATTGTATGAAAAAATATTTACCCGTGTAGTCACAAATGATTTTGAAAGAACGAGATAGGGCTTATCCCACCGTGTGGCGCCACTACATCTCTTTGTGGAGGCACGGGCTCAGGAGGCCTCGGTCAGACTCAACGATTGGGGACAATGGGCTTACGGGGGGAAAACTCAGGGCATGCAAGGGCCTGGACTGAGACTATCAACCGGGACCCCCTTATCACAAGAAGGGATGCAATGCTAAAGACGTATACCCCCCTCAAAAAATATAAAGTGGTTTTCCTTTCTAGAAACGACTGAAGCGAGCCTGCTTTTTCAAACCGGAAGGGCTCATCTGGTACACAGACGGGTCTCTAATGAAGAAAGGTGCAGGTATATATGGGAATTGACCTGGTAGCGAGAATAAGCCTTGCACTAGGTCGTTACCCAACAGTATACCAGACTGAAATCTTTGCCATCCTGATATGCGCCCAAGAGAATCTCCAGAGTGGCTACTCGGGTAAACATATCTACATATATAGCGACATTCAAGCAGCACTCCGGGCTCTTCAATCAGAAAGGGTCAACTCGAGGCTTGTTTTGGACTGCATAAAAACCCTCGAATTAATCAGTGTCAAGGTTAACCTTATCTGGGTACCGGGTCATTGAGGCATCAAAGGCAACGTGGCAGACTAGCTGGCTCGTGAGGGCAGTAACACATCCTTTTTGGGCCAGAACCTGTCATAGGGGTCACCTCCTGTCTGGTAAAAACCAAGATCAGGAACTGGACTAACGACCAGTTCCAGAACAAATGGCGTAAACAGCAACGAGGCGGATTGTGGTACTGCAGCGAAGTAGACGAAACTACTGAGCATATAGTCTGCGAATGCAACGCTCTAGTCAATAGTAGACCAGGGGACAGATATTTGGAACCAGAGGAACAAATGCATGCCCAACCAGAGCGGGTCTGCGCTTTTCTTAAAAGCTGCGGGCTCGTAAGGCAAGGCAGGGCTTCACCAAAAGGGGGTTTGCGCAATGGGCAGTATGAGTGGCTACGTGCTGCCTGCAAAGGCTCCCCTTCAAATCAAATCAATTGTATGACAGATATACAGGGTGGCCGATTTATCTGAAGACATTGAAATATTTCAAAAACTACGCATCGGATCAAAAAAAGTTTTGAATAAAATTTGTTCGCCTGGAAGAAGGCCATCCAATGATACCAAATTCGACCCCTCACCACTCCCTGGGGTGGGGGTGGGGGCAACTTTAAAATTCTAAATAGGAACCCACATTTTTTATTGCAGATTCGGATTTCCCATTAAAAAATAAGTAACTTTTATGGAAAAACTTTTTTTAATTCCTGATAGATGGCGCTGTAATCGCAAGAAACCCGATTTTTGGGAATATCTTAAAAAATTACACATCGGATCGAAAAAAAGAAAAACTTGTTTAATTTTTGGATTTTATTCTTATATCAATAAGTTAACATCTATTTTTAACGTTACCCAAGAACAAGGACCAGGACGCAGTAGTTATTTGTTCCCATCGGGGTGCTAGTTTTAAGAGAGTCCCCCTGCCTCTCACTGTTTAATAAATTAGATTAAATGTTCGAAATTGTGACCTTGAACTTCTAGACACTTATTTATTCTTTTTTCAAATGATTTTACACAGGAGAGGAGCATATCTGCGGGAATTTCAGAACAAGCGTTTCTTATGCGCTGTATCATGTATTCCCAAGTTGTTGGTGCTTGTTAAAAAACCTTATCTTTTAGATAACCCCACAGAAAAAAATCCGGCGATGTCAAATCAGGTGACCTAGCAGGCCAATTAACCGGGCCACCTCTGCCGATCCATCGGCCATTGAAATCACGGTTCAACTTCCCGTGCTGTTGCTGAGTAGTGGGCTGGGCAACCGTCATGAGGAAACCACATAATTTGTTGAATGGGCAGGGCAACATCCTCAAGTAGAGGTGGTAGTTCATGTTCCAAAAAATTTCGATATTTGATTCCATTTAAGGTTCCATCAATGAAATAAGGACCAATGAGTTTGTTACCTAAAATTCCACACCAAACGTTAACCGACCAGGGACGTTGATGTTCAACTTGTCGTAACCAGTGGGGATTGTCCACACTCCAATAGTGCATGTTATGTCGATTAACGGAACTATGGTTTGTGAATGTGGACTCATCTGAAAATAGTACATTAGGGAAGAAATTGGGATTTCTTTGTATTTGCTGAACTGCCCATTCACAAAATTCTACTCGCCGATGAAAATCATTGCCATGAAGTTCCTGATGCAGTGAAACCCGGTATGGGTGATACTTGTGACGATTCAATATTCTCCGAATACTATCTCTGGAAATCCCGAGATCCCGATGTATTTCCCGAGTGCTTACATGAGGGTTATGTTGAACAGCTGCTATCACATTAATTTCATTAGCTTCTCCTGCGACAGTGTTTCTATACCTAAGGTATAAATATGTTATTATAACATACCTACATATTATGTACATACCTGGACGCATTAGTAAGGTATAAATATTTTTAATTTGTACCAACATAAAAAAGGAATTAAATAATTTAATTTATTTTAAATTCCCTAACAATTCTCGTATACACTAATTATAATTTTTAATGGGAAATCCGAATCTGCAATTATTCAAGATATTCCCAAAAATAGGGTTTCTTGCGATTACAGCGCCATCTATCAGGAATTTAAAAAAAGGTTTTCCATAAAAGTTACTTATTTTTTTATGGGAAATCCGAATCTGCAATAAAAAATGGGGGTTCCTATTTAGAATTTTAAAGTTGCCCCCACCCCCACCCCAGGGGGTGGTGGTGAGGGGTCGACTTTGGTATCATTGGATGGCCCCCTTCCAGGCGAACAAATTTTATTCAAAACTTTTTTTGATCCGATGCGTAGTTTTCGAAATATTTCAATGTCTTCAGATAAATCGGCACTGTTTGTAGAATACGTTATAAATTTAATTTTAAATTATGTGTATTATAGATATATCTAACTTAAAAATTAATATAACAAGGTGTATTACATATTATTTTATTAATAATTATGCTTGATTGTGTTAGTTATTAATTTTTCTCTAATCACCCGACTGTATAAAAAAAGTAATTACATGAAATTATACTGTTAAACAATTGAAAATCATCATTTATAAAAAGTTTGGTACGAAAACCCTAAAAATTTCATAAAATTTCAATGTAAAGGCTTTATATCTCAACAAATATCAATCTTAGTGATTCAACTGATAGGACCTTTTGTTTTAAGAAAATACATTTTTTTACATGTTTGTCCTTTTCACTTTAAAAATATGAGAATTTTTCACCAAAATCAGATTTAGTGACCCGTACCATCCTACAGGTGCAGATTACAGCTATGGCACATAAAGAATTTTTATAGAATTTCTGATTCCGAGTAAATCCCTTTTTGGAACAATCCAATGGCATAAAATGCGGCTGAGATATAGATATTAAAAAATTAAAAAGTTTACGTGTATTTTAAATAAGAAATCTTTATATGCTTTGGGAGAGTACCTACTATTAAGGGATTTTTTTTTAACATTTTCAAAAAGATTTTGAGTTGAGAGCAAAAAATAAAAATAGTCGTGAAAAAACACACCCTAATATACAGGGTGATTCACCTAACTTATTAATTAGAAGTTTATGGAGAACGGAAAAAGAAATTTGTATAGCATGTAAGCCAATATAAACTTTTTTTTTAATTATTTTTAATGCGTTATCACGATTATACCGGAAGTGATATCAACTTTGGTTTTTAAAATAGAACCATATAAATATTATTGCATTTTTTAATTCCACGTAAAATTCTAGAAATACTAAAATTTGATAATTTTTTTTATTTTTTATTTAATTTTTGGTGTACCTCTTAACTAACGAGCACTCTATCGAAAGCCATTAATTAGTATTTGAAAATTTTATACAGCGTGTCTGGTATTTACGGTCACTTTAAATACCAATAACTTTCTTATTTAAAACGAAACTTTTCACATTATTCGACACAAAATAATTTTTCTATTGAAAACTGCGAAAAAAACGCTTATTTTTTTTTATTTCTAATATGAGTAGTGTGCGTTGGATTGTCTTTTATTTCGTATTTATGAAGTAATGTTAAAGTCAACGTCTCTGACAATTGTGTTACAATGTATGATAATAATCAAGATATTCTGAACATGTTTTATACATATGGCGAGTGCGGAAAAGTTTTAGAAAGAACAATAAGAACTTTTATTGAGAAGTATCCCAAAATTAAATTCCGGGCGATAGAGAAGAGATTTATTAATCATGGCGCAGTACAAGTAAAACGAAATAAGCAAAAACTGGTGACAGGCAACGAAGACAATTAAATCAGCGTCTTGGAATTTTTAAATGCAGAGCCCCAAGGGTCTATCAGAGGAGTTGAAGCTGCCCTTGGCATTCCTTATACATCTGCCCAGGGATATCGGAATGCACAACTACAACGGTAAACGAATTTTTGGATGGACTGCCTTTAAGCGAAAGGTTTCTTTGCTGGTACCAATTGTGTGGCGCGCCGCCCCTTGGTCAAAAAGTGCCGTTTTACGGAAATAATTCAATAACTTTTTAAATAAGTATAATGTAAATATTTTTTCTTTTTAAATGTTTAAAGTAATACTAATTACGTATAATTAATTATATTTTATTGTGTAAAAATTACATTAAATTATTTTTAATTCATTTTTACAGAATTGTTTTACGTCCTTTGGTAAAAATTACCACCCCACCGGGGTGCTAGTTTTAAGAGAGTCCCCCTGCCTCTCACTGTTTAATAAATTAGATTAAATGTTCGAAATTGTGACCTTGAACTTCTAGACACTTATTTATTCTTTTTTCAAATGATTTTACACAGGAGAGGAGCATATCTGCGGGAATTTCAGAACAAGCGTTTCTTATGCGCTGTATCATGTATTCCCAAGTTGTTGGTGCTTGTTAAAAAACCTTATCTTTTAGATAACCCCACAGAAAAAAATCCGGCGATGTCAAATCAGGTGACCTAGCAGGCCAATTAACCGGGCCACCTCTGCCGATCCATCGGCCATTGAAATCACGGTTCAACTTCCCGTGCTGTTGCTGAGTAGTGGGCTGGGCAACCGTCATGAGGAAACCACATAATTTGTTGAATGGGCAGGGCAACATCCTCAAGTAGAGGTGGTAGTTCATGTTCCAAAAAATTTCGATATTTGATTCCATTTAAGGTTCCATCAATGAAATAAGGACCAATGAGTTTGTTACCTAAAATTCCACACCAAACGTTAACCGACCAGGGACGTTGATGTTCAACTTGTCGTAACCAGTGGGGATTGTCCACACTCCAATAGTGCATGTTATGTCGATTAACGGAACTATGGTTTGTGAATGTGGACTCATCTGAAAATAGTACATTAGGGAAGAAATTGGGATTTCTTTGTATTTGCTGAACTGCCCATTCACAAAATTCTACTCGCCGATGAAAATCATTGCCATGAAGTTCCTGATGCAGTGAAACCCGGTATGGGTGATACTTGTGACGATTCAATATTCTCCGAATACTATCTCTGGAAATCCCGAGATCCCGATGTATTTCCCGAGTGCTTACATGAGGGTTATGTTGAACAGCTGCTATCACATTAATTTCATTAGCTTCTCCTGCGACAGTGTTTCTATACCTAAGGTATAAATATGTTATTATAACATACCTACATATTATGTACATACCTGGACGCATTAGTAAGGTATAAATATTTTTAATTTGTACCAACATAAAAAAGGAATTAAATAATTTAATTTATTTTAAATTCCCTAACAATTCTCGTATACACTAATTATAATTTTTAATGGGAAATCCGAATCTGCAATTATTCAAGATATTCCCAAAAATAGGGTTTCTTGCGATTACAGCGCCATCTATCAGGAATTTAAAAAAAGGTTTTCCATAAAAGTTACTTATTTTTTTATGGGAAATCCCAATCTGCAATAAAAAATGGGGGTTCCTATTTAGAATTTTAAAGTTGCCCCCACCCCCACCCCAGGGGGTGGTGGTGAGGGGTCGACTTTGGTATCATTGGATGGCCCCCTTCCAGGCGAACAAATTTTATTCAAAACTTTTTTTGATCCGATGCGTAGTTTTCGAAATATTTCAATGTCTTCAGATAAATCGGCACTGTTTGTAGAATACGTTATAAATTTAATTTTAAATTATGTGTATTATAGATATATCTAACTTAAAAATTAATATAACAAGGTGTATTACATATTATTTTATTAATAATTATGCTTGATTGTGTTAGTTATTAATTTTTCTCTAATCACCCGACTGTATAAAAAAAGTAATTACATGAAATTATACTGTTAAACAATTGAAAATCATCATTTATAAAAAGTTTGGTACGAAAACCCTAAAAATTTCATAAAATTTCAATGTAAAGGCTTTATATCTCAACAAATATCAATCTTAGTGATTCAACTGATAGGACCTTTTGTTTTAAGAAAATACATTTTTTTACATGTTTGTCCTTTTCACTTTAAAAATATGAGAATTTTTCACCAAAATCAGATTTAGTGACCCGTACCATCCTACAGGTGCAGATTACAGCTATGGCACATAAAGAATTTTTATAGAATTTCTGATTCCGAGTAAATCCCTTTTTGGAACAATCCAATGGCATAAAATGCGGCTGAGATATAGATATTAAAAAATTAAAAAGTTTACGTGTATTTTAAATAAGAAATCTTTATATGCTTTGGGAGAGTACCTACTATTAAGGGATTTTTTTTTAACATTTTCAAAAAGATTTTGAGTTGAGAGCAAAAAATAAAAATAGTCGTGAAAAAACACACCCTAATATACAGGGTGATTCACCTAACTTATTAATTAGAAGTTTATGGAGAACGGAAAAAGAAATTTGTATAGCATGTAAGCCAATATAAACTTTTTTTTTAATTATTTTTAATGCGTTATCACGATTATACCGGAAGTGATATCAACTTTGGTTTTTAAAATAGAACCATATAAATATTATTGCATTTTTTAATTCCACGTAAAATTCTAGAAATACTAAAATTTGATAATTTTTTTTATTTTTTATTTAATTTTTGGTGTACCTCTTAACTAACGAGCACTCTATCGAAAGCCATTAATTAGTATTTGAAAATTTTATACAGCGTGTCTGGTATTTACGGTCACTTTAAATACCAATAACTTTCTTATTTAAAACGAAACTTTTCACATTATTCGACACAAAATAATTTTTCTATTGAAAACTGCGAAAAAACCGCTTATTTTTTTTTATTTCTAATATGAGTAGTGTGCGTTGGATTGTCTTTTATTTCGTATTTATGAAGTAATGTTAAAGTCAACGTCTCTGACAATTGTGTTACAATGTATGATAATAATCAAGATATTCTGAACATGTTTTATACATATGGCGAGTGCGGAAAAGTTTTAGAAAGAACAATAAGAACTTTTATTGAGAAGTATCCCAAAATTAAATTCCGGGCGATAGAGAAGAGATTTATTAATCATGGCGCAGTACAAGTAAAACGAAATAAGCAAAAACTGGTGACAGGCAACGAAGACAATTAAATCAGCGTCTTGGAATTTTTAAATGCAGAGCCCCAAGGGTCTATCAGAGGAGTTGAAGCTGCCCTTGGCATTCCTTATACATCTGCCCAGGGATATCGGAATGCACAACTACAACGGTAAACGAATTTTTGGATGGACTGCCTTTAAGCGAAAGGTTTCTTTGCTGGTACCAATTGTGTGGCGCGCCGCACCTTGGTCAAAAAGTGCCGTTTTACGGAAATAATTCAATAACTTTTTAAATAAGTATAATGTAAATATTTTTTCTTTTTAAATGTTTAAAGTAATACTAATTACGTATAATTAATTATATTTTATTGTGTAAAAATTACATTAAATTATTTTTAATTCATTTTTACAGAATTGTTTTACGTCCTTTGGTAAAAATTATTTTTATTTTTTTATTATTAGTTTTAATTATTATTTTTATAAACAATAATTATTATATATATTTTTTTAATTATTTTGTTATTATTTATTTTTATAAACAACAATATTTAAATCATTAAAGTAAAGTAAGTTAATTATTACTATATTAAATAAACAAAATAAAGTCCAAAATTTTAAATATGATCAATCTATAAATCAAAATTTATTGACTGAAAAATAAAAACAATAGTAACATTTTTTTATTGCGTCATCTGACGAGGATTAAAAAGTTTTCTATGGACTTATTCCCGTTTTTTTAACTAGACTGGGAAATTGAAAAAATAAAAACACTTGAATTTTTTTTTGGGATACCCCCTTTTTTTATTGCCTCATCTGATAGTACTTTCAATGAGGATAAAAAAGTTTCCTATGTATATCCCCCATTTTTTTGGCCCTGACTTGGAAATTGACTGAAATATTACAAAACTTTTCTTTTTCTCCGATACCCCCTTTTTTATTGCGTCATCTGATAGTACTTTCCTGAAGGTTGACTTGGGTTGCGATTTTGTTGCATTTTTGGGCGCTTCAGGACAATTTCTGAAGGGGTCAGGTTAACTTGAGTGGCGATATTTTCGAATTTTAGGGCATTTCAGGACATTTCCTGAAGGGGTCAGGTTGACTTGGGTGGCAATTTTTTTGCATTTTTGGGCGTTTTAGAACGTTTCCTGAAGGGGTCAGATTGGGTTGGGTTTTGATTTGTTTGCAGAAATAAGTTATTTCTTTATACCTTCTGAAGTTTCTCGACAAAATAATTGTTCTGTTATTTCGTGGTATTGTAAATTCATAAGATCATTGTGAATGATTATTTTATTTCATTGCCAACCGATTCATACAGCAAACACAACCTTAAAGGTTCTAAAATTGCTCTTTATAAAGGCCCTATAAAGGCTAACTCTAATGGAACTGTACATATTATGTCGCGTTCACCTTTAATGGGCATATAACGGCAGTCAATAAAGGCACTTTTTGATATGGCGGGCTAAAGGTTTTGATATGGCAGATTAAAGGTAAAAATGTGGCAAGCTAAAGTTTCTGATATGGGGTGATTCTATAGTGGTTATTTAAATAATTTTTAATGAATAAATGAAGTATCTATTATGGTGGATTAAATGTGGTAGGTATAAATTTATTAGATAAGGATATTCCACGATAATCAGAAATTGTTATCCCTACCGTCACAATACAATTTCGATTATCGTGGAATATCCGACCCAATAAATATAAAGAAACCACATTTAATCCACCATAATAAATACCGTGAAATGTAATACTCAAACATTCATAAATTAACAAGAAAAAATACAAAGCAATATGTTGTAATAAAGACCTTGTTTCGACTTCGCGAAATATTGAGTTATTGTTTAATTTTTATTATATTTATTCAAATATCATATCCAGCTTATTACCCCCCAACGCGCATGTTTACCGCAACTATATTTTTAATTAACTTAATTTGACCGCGTGATTGAGGGTGTAAGGTATTAACAACGAAGAGTTCTAACCGCAAGCATTCCAGCGATAAACAGTGATCTACCACGCGACATTTTACCCGCTTTTTCCTTTTTTGTGCATCGCACCCGCTTGAAACCATCGCTAACAGCCTAATTGCCAGAAAACAGGGCCCTGAGAGTCGTCATCAACACCAGCAACAAGGTAGGACTTTACTTTATTAGTATTCTTACTGCCCACGTTTTATCTTTTCACATAAATCAGTCAACTAACACCACCACCCCTATTTCTCACATTCATACAGTCCACTGCCTACCAGACCTGTATAAGTAAAACATAAATTTTTTAGTTTAAAAACTGTTTATAAGGTAATAAATGGTATCCATAATATTTAAATAAATAAAAAAACCCTTAAACTAAATAGAAAATATTTAAAACAGAGGTTGGTCACTCTAGGTCCTAGGAGGATCCCAGGATGCTTAACATATGTTGCATTCCTTAATAAATTTAAATATATAGCTATAAGTTTTTAAAAGCAGACATGCAAGTATTAATTTAATGTTAAATGGACAACAGGCGGTTGATTAGAAAGCTAATATTAGCACTATTGTTACTACATTCAAAGAATAGATTATCTAAATCCAAATTTTTCATATGTAGTCGAGTGAAATAGCTCAGTAGCAAGGCCATTCAAAAATAGCTTGCGATGCTCAGTCATAACTCCGCCTACTCTAGAATCTTAACCACTTAACTTCTTCTGTATCTTAACCAAGGTCACATTAGGCCACTGCGATACACCCTTCGGGGTTTTCTATATTTAAGGAGTGGATTTTCAAAAGGTCGTATTTCCATTTGAAACACATTTTCAAAAAACGAATATAACCTGTATAGGTTACGGCGACATAGATTATTAAAAAAAAAATCTGATGAATATATAATACTACTTAAGACCTGCTGTCGTATTGGTGGTTTAAATTTAAATATTTATAGCAATGGTATTTTTTAAAATTATTTGGAAATAAGACTTTTTGTATGAAATCATTTTGGAAATGTGCCTTTTTGCTGTGTACAAACTTGGAAATATGACTTTTTTATTGAATACCGTTTTAAAAAATATATGAAAAAATATCTTTATTGTATATTGAAAAATATGTAAGGCTTTTATTTTAAGGATATCCATCTATGGCTCATTACATAAACACATCACTTCTTCATCATATTCTTGACATTCTTGTGCAACATATTCAACATTTAATATATGCCTTTTAACCATACCTTTGTGATTTTGTAGAAAAATGACATTCAATGGAAATATGGCCCTTTGAAAAATCACTCCTCATTTAGTCCATGTGTTCATGTATCATGTGTTTATTCTATGTTTAGACAGCTTGAAAACTCTTTACGATGCAGCGGCATATTTCAGATGAAAAACGTATGCGAATTACGTTTTTGCATGATGAAGGGCAAAATATATCGCAAATATTAAGACAATTAAATATTTCGGTAAGAAAGTTAAATTAAAAGGAAATACCGTAAAACTCTTTGCAGGGCTTTACCAAAATACAGGCTACTATTTAGAGGATAAAAATTAAATGTCAAAATATAGCTAAATATATAGCAAAATATTACACCAAGGATGCTAGTTTATATTGTTTACATCTGTTGATTTTATTGTGCCCCTCCATAGAAAAGAAAATTTAATTTTTTTAACACACTTTTTTTACAGAGATTCCTAAAAAGGCTTTAATAATGACATATTTTTTCCTGAACAGTAATTTAGTAGGCAACTCCAAAATTTTACATTCATGTCAAATTTATTAGTGGCGTATTATTTTATTTTATTTTTTTTATTTCAGGGGCGACTTAACATACTAAACAAAGCCAGGGTCAAAACTTAAGAGCCTCAAGTAAAGAATATAAAATTGCATTTATAACTTTATATAGAAAAAAATAAAGGAAAGCACACAAAATAAGTTGCTGGTCAAACCGAACAGGAAACTGTTTTCCTTAAAAAAAACGATTTTTGTAGCGGGATCTTTAAAATATGATATTATCCTGGGGCGACTTAAAGGAACATCCGTTATATTTTTTTCTTGGGAGTGGAAGGGGGTACAATTTTTGAAGGTATTGCACCCGGTGGCCACTACCCCAAAGTAATCTAAAATATTATTTTATTTCAATCAATGGCTCAAATATTCCAAAAAGTGTATAAAGTTTTCGGTACTTCATTAATTATTTCATTATTTATTAATTATAAATATTTTATTCCACTTTTTTTATATTTTTTACTTTTTATAGGGTAACTGCCCAGAAACAACCTGGCCGTACGCCATTATTAAATATTGGCCAAAAAAGCCCACTAAGAGAGGCATTTATTAACGATGGGATTTAACACAGAATTTGGCGTTTTAACGGAGACAATTGAATACGTCAATGCAGAAACTGAATATGTCCTACCTATCTAGTTTTAAGATAAATAAGAAAAACTGAACAGAAAGTGGACATATGTTCTGGACATATTCAGTTTCTCTACTATATTAACGCCTTTGTATATTCTAGATTACCGTGACATGTAAAATTTCTACGCCATTCGATCGGGCTCCCTTTACTTATAGTAAATCCATGTTTAACTCAATAGCCCTAAATCGTGGACATATTCAGTTTCTGCATTGACCTATTCAATTATAATTGCCTTACACAAGGAAGGCATTCATAATCGCCGTCCAGCCCGTAAGATTGCTTTAAATGGAATAAAAACAAGCAAGATTGGCGTTTGCCCAAAATTATTTAAATTTTAATTGGAAAAACGTCATCTTTTCCGACGAAAGTGTTTTAAATCCTCTCAGCATGGAAGAATACAACTTTGGCGTCCTAATGGTACTCGGTATGATGAAAATCATATCATACCGAATACAAATTCAGGTCGAATACCTGCCAATTTTTGGGGATGGATGGGTGCCGCTGGCCCAGAAGAGCTTGTGTCAATTCCTGGTCGGGCCAATTCCCAAAATTACCTCGAGGTGTTGGACCAAGTCATGTTGCCAACTGTGCGTGCGGTGTATTCAGCGGATTTTGTTGATGATAACTGTCCAATATACAGTGCGCACATTGTCAGAGAATACTATTACAAAAATACCAAAGTTAAAAATTCGAAGTCGTGCTTTTTTAAACCAGTTACAAGAAACGAAATTATATTAATTGTAATAGAACTAAAAAACAAGAACACGAAAGACATTGATGGTTTTTCAACAGCATTCTTAAAGAATACTGTTGTCCATAGTCAGTCCAATAGAAATTGTTTTTAATAAATGTTTACTGGAAAATATATTTTCTAATAAGCTTAAGAGAGCAGTTATCCTTCGAATTTTAAAAAAGATATAAATGAATGTGGAAGCTACAGACCAATATCAATCCTACCTAGCATGTCAAAAGTACTAGAAACAATAATTAAAAACAGATTAATGGAGTTCTTTGAGAGAAATCAGCTGCTTAATTCAAAACAACATGAATATAGAAAAAACAAATCTACAACAACTGCAGTACTGGAAGTTATTGATACTGTTATTAATAGTCATGATGAAGGGCTGCAGTCTTATTTGCTGTGACTTAAGATAGTGTCGATCATAGTATACTTTTATGGTATTAGAGGACCACCTTATGAGTTACTCCAGTCATACCTTAACAATAGAATACAAATGGTAAAATGGAAGGAGAAATATTCGTCGTGTTCAAACATGAATACAGGAGTACCACAAGGATCAGTGCTGGGTCCTGTGCTATTTATCATTTACACCAATGATATAAGCTCTTGTATAAGGGCTAAAAATGCTTGTTTGTATGCAGATGACACTTCATTGATGGTAACCGGATTAACAAAAGAAATTATTAGTAAGAAAACTGAAACTATCCTGAATAATATGCAAGAATGGTTTAATACGAACAAACTAAAACTTAATACAGATAAAACACAGTACCTTGAATTCACAAATAAAACTGAAGTTTCTTAAAAGTCAATAAAGTTTCTTGGTTTATGGGTTTACAATAGACTCAACTGGGCCAAACAAATTGAAAATCTAGCCAACAAACTCAGCTCTGCAATATATGCCATAAAAAGAATGAAAATAAGTGCTATGCACCATGTGCAAGAATAACATATTTTGCAAGCTTCCACAGCCAAATAATCTTTGGTATTTTACTCTGGGGAACCTCAAGGGACTGCGATAGGATTTTTAAATTAAAAAAAAAGCCATAAGAACTTTGTGCTCTTCCAGTGTTTCATGTATTTTAAAGTATGTGCATGTAAATAAGAAAAGGTTTTTAACAAATGGAGAGTATTATAGCTACAATACAAGAAACAAAAATAATTTCCAAACTCCCTATCATAGACTTAATGGAACCCAAAAATATGTAGACTACTGGGGGCCAAAACTCTACAATTGTCTACCACAACTTATGAAACTATACAACTGTGATAAATTTGAAAAGACTGTTAAAGATATGCAGTCAATATGTGCCTATAAATGATTTCTTTTGTTTTAATTGAGGAACTGCGGCAGTAGCATCCATGGCCCAGCGGTTACAGGCAGTTATAGACGCAGATGGACAAAGTATTAAACGGGTTTATATTTTTTTGTTTAAGAATTTTAATTTTGTTATTTTTAAATATTTTGTTTTTTTATTATTATTTGTTTTAAGATTTTTGGGACTGTTTTATTTTGTTATTTAAATTTTTTTTTTTTAATATTTATTGAAATGGTTTTATTTTTATTTCTTAATGTATTTTATTTTTTTTAAATATTACTTTTTTATATTTATTTAAATGATTTTATTTTTAGTGTATTTTTTGTTATTTTTAAATATTTTTTTTTTGTTTTAAAAATGTTAAAACTGTTGTTTTGTTATTTTGAAATATTTTTGTTATTATTACTTTTTTATATTTATTTACATGGTTTATTTAACTTAACTTTAAAAGTAATTTAATTAATAAATGTTTTTTAAATGGAGTTATTATTTTTTTATTGTTTTTTTAATGTAGGTATTTTTTTTTAATTTTTATTAATACGAATAGATATAATACATAATTTAGACTTTTTAAAAGTTAAACCTAGGCTTTTAAGCATAAAACTAATTTTTATCAAAGTGTTTAAAGTGACCATAAACTTATTTGCAATATAATAATATAGATATTACAAAAATAACGTCAAAACTCATCAATATAAATATAAAACATTAAATCATATACCTGTTCAGGTAAGAAATACCCAAATAGGTTTTTTTACGTAAAGCCAATAATTTTTAACCCATCACCTCGCAATGGCTGCAAGCGAATATAAACCTTAGGGTGGTACTGATCCTATGTACGTGACCTTACATAATGTGTCAGGGGCAGGAACAATGATCCATTCTAAGCTTTAAGCTTTAGGTCTGCTTATTATTGTTATAAATTCTCTGTTTGTAATATTTATGTTATAAAACCATGTATTTCCTATGATTTATTTGCAAGAAATGGCATGGAATGCATTTCCCTTATATTGACTTACATTGAAATATATTCCAATAATTATAATTATTATTATTATAATAATTATTATACACCGCCGTACAATAATGAAATTACATTGAAATTACATAGCAAGAGTGGTTCCATCTATAGCATAAAATCAGCAAAGAAAATGTAAAATTATAGGTCACTGTAGAATAAATTTATGTACATAACCTATAATATAACATTTCAAACGTCAGACCTGAAAAAATGGCACAAACTTCAATGTAAGTTACAGTCCCCATTGGAACTCACCAAGGCCCGATTGATAAAAGAAATGGAATTATTTGTTACTGGGGGTAAACGTGGGTGCAATGTGCCTACGAATTCTTGAAAACCATTCTTCCTAGTGTGAAGTCCGAAAGATATCGTTCGTTAGTTTGTTTGTTGTTTTATTTTAAATTGGTTTAAAAATTAATGATATATATTTTTTCGGGACTGATCCCGGGATCCCGGGATTAGTTACCTAAGTCCCGAAAGTCCCGGGATTGGAAAATGGGCTCGGGATTGACACCCCTAATGTAAACCTAATTTTTGGGTGCAGAATTCAGTGGTGTAATCCGTTTTTTAAAATTAGATTGTTTTCTCAAGATATTTGAAATTTTGTGTTTAAATATTTTTTTATTTGTTATTTTTCTATATATGTATATATATATATATATATATATATATATATATATTTATTTATTTTAAGACAACTCTTAAAATAATTATTTATTTTATTTATTTATAATTAACATTTTTGGCCAATTGGAATTTTAAAATCTATTAAAATTTATCTATTTCTAAAAAATATAACAACAAATTGAATAAAACAACAAATGTCTTTATTTATTTTTATTTATCAATAATACACTTTTTTTGTCAGTTCCTAGTATAAAATATTAAAATTAATTTATATTTTAAAAAATAAAAAGTTGTAAAAAATGTTTAATTTTATGCCTCTTTGCAGATTGACCAACAAAAATCAGCAAGCATCGAGTCGATTTTTTTTCCAGAAAACCGATCTTCAAATGACATAATAGTTTGATGAAATCGTTCACCAGCTTCATCGGATTCAGTTAAAAGTTGTTTTTCATAAAAATCAAAATGAGCATGCAAAATATGTATTTTTAAAGACATATGCACGTCGAATTCATTAAATGACTGCATCATTTTGTCAATGAAAATACGATAATTACTGGAGCGATTTTTGCATAGCACATTTTTGATCTGGTTCGCTCAAAATTTCACTAAAACTGTCGTCTTTAAGAAGTTTTCGGATATCAGGGCCGTTAAGTACACCTAAAAATTAATTAATTTTTAGGAAAATGATTTAAAGTAAAGTTAAATATTTTTAAATTACCTTCTTGAATCTTTTGGATTGAAAGTTTGGGGAATGCTGTGTTTTTCAGGTATTCCATGGCATTTTTATCTACGCGCACTAAACTTTTTATAAAATTCTTCACAATGCCCAGTTTAATATGAAGATCGGGCAACATAATTCTTTCGAGTGGAATTAAAGGTGGATTCACGACATTAAATTGACCAACCACCAGGTTATCGCGTTGCGGCCAATCACGTTTTTCGTAGTTGTTGCATTTTGCACGGCTGTCCCATTTACAGAAAACACAACAGTATTTTGTGTAGCCGGTCTGCATTCCCGCTAACAACGATAACACCTTAAAATCGCAGTTTACGCGCCAGTTGTGTTCATCATAGTTAATACATTCCAATATTAATTTCATTGTATCATATGTTTCTTTCATACCAACAGCATACTACTACTAATTGGTACCGGTTTTATGCTACTATCTTGAAATAGTAACACAACTTTAAGACTTATAATAGATGAATCAATAAAAAGGCGCCATTGATCGGGATGATAGTTGCATATTCCCATTTCCTTCATCAAACCTGGAATGTCTTGGCAATAGGAATATGTTGCATCTTCCGAGAGCATGAAATACGACCTGAATACGACCTGTATGGATCTTGACGGTGTCTGTACGAAGTTATTTTAACACCCGGTGCTAATACGTGGACGCTATTTAATTCCGAAGCCAGAGTCATTGCATTGTTATGCGATAAATTAAGTTTTCGTACAATTCTGTCCAAGTGTTCTTGATTAATTAATGATGGGATTTCTGGCGCACAGGGCGGAATGTATTCGGAACCCATATGTGTAGTGATGGTTTCCGATTCCATGTCATCTTCCACATTGTCATTATTCACATCTGAAGGATGTATTGGGATAGGCAATATATCACTGTGAGGAACTGGTAGGTGAGCACTAGGTACGCCTCTGTACTCAAAACTTGCTCGTTCTGTTTAAATAAAATTAAGGATTTTAGTATTATGTATTTAAATTTTTAACGAAAAAAACTTACTTGTCCTATTAAGACCTAATTTTTCATTGGCACAGACATAACAATTGTTAACGTCATGTTCTCCTGGATCAGACCAAGCCATAGGGATTGGTAACGAAGATCGTTGTTTTTTCTTCCACCACTTGTTAAGAGCAGCAAAGCAAGTAATACACGTAAATTCAGGTGCATAGTCGACATTTCTTAAATGCTCAGCCTGTCCTATTGCAAAATAGTAATTGTAACACTTTAGCGCATCTTCAACCAAATGTCGCCATTGCTCTTTTGGTGTAAATTTACCGCACACAAAACAAAAACAATTAAATTTTTCACGATTTTCACGTTGTTCGAAATTGATTTTGAGCAATGGTTGATTTAAAATGTTTAAAATCGTTATTTTTAGCTACATATGTATACTTACTTAAACACAAAAACTTTGTAAGAAAAAATTGTAAAAACTAAATACAACATTTGTATTAAATGAAATTGTCAAATTTTATTTAATTAGAATATTTCCTACTAATGCCAGACAATAAAATTTACTAAAACAAATTTAATTACAAAAAAATGAAATATGACAAAAATCTAATAAAATTAAAAAATTATGAATAATATCGGCTTAAACGCGAAAGTTATTAATTAAAGAGACGAAAATTTACGAATTAAAAATAAATACAGACATTTTAAAACGGGTATGGTATGCTTTTCTTAAAAAATATAGCAAAATGGTGAAACAAAAAACTTAAATATTTAATATCCTGAGAAAACGAGCTTACTTTAAAAAACGGATTGCACCACTGAATTCTACACACAAAAATTCAGTTTATATGTCCCGGCGTTTTTTGTGTCTATTTGGTATTTCTAAAAATGTAAACAAATAATAAACCAAAAAAGTTACAAACTTAAATATTAAATATCTTAAGAAAACGAGCTAACTTTGAAAAACTGATTACACTACTGAATTCTACACCCAAAAATTAGGTTTACGTGTCCCGGCGTTTTTATGTGTCTTTTCAAAAGTTTGAAATTTACCTACAGTGTAATCTAAAAATAGTAGAAGTGACTTTTTTTTGTTTATTATGTAAAACATACAAAAATGCATAAAAGAGGTTGAAATTTTAGATTTCTTCATTAATTTAGTTCGTCTATCGACCCTTTAAAGAAAATCGGACACATGAAGCCTTACTCTTGGCCGATTTGGCGTGGACTGAACCATATATATTATAAGAAATGTATTAAAAATTCATGGACTGGCGCACCGAAAAAAACGGTACATTTTATCAAAATGTACTTATAGCTTTGGTCCTATATCCAATAATTTCAAGCCATCGTTTTTATCACAATGTGCAATATATTTAATGCTTAGAACTATGCTAGTTGACATACCTAATAGAAAAAGAATTAGTAAATATATATTTGTCAGAACTGTCAATGTCAAATTAAAACAAAATTAAAAAAGGTTTAATGCTGACGTAGATAAAGAGTGTAGTACATTACGCACTATGTAAAACAATTACGCAACTCGCAGCGATATATGAGCTTATTTAAATTCTTCAACAAATGCCAAAAGTAAACCAGGAGACTTTTTTTGTAATGATAATTTTCGACCATAATATTTTTTAATAAGAAATCATTATGTTACACCATTTGATATAGGTATTTTAAGTAAGTTTTCTCGTACACAGCCTTTTATTTTTAAGTCGGTAGACCGCAATTTTTTGCCTTTTTAGCGGCATCCTTAATTTTATTTATATTTAAACTTGCTTTAATCCTTAACTAGTGACGTGGTTAAAGTATAACGTAACTGGTAACCTTTGGTCACTGAAGGTACCACTGATTTTTGATGTTTTAAATTTTTATGTTTTATTCTTTTTGTTGAGAGTAAACATGAAATATGGGTAAATAAGGTTCATTTAATATTTTAGTGCAAAAATTAGTTCAAAATACCTGTTTATAGTAATACCATCAATAATATAAATATGTATCACTTACGTAAAAATTAACAAAATGGTATCTCTTTGCTTCATGTTTGAACATTACGAAAACGAAGTGGACTGTATAAAATGGAAAAATAAGGAATCTATGTACTTACGATTTCGGTGCCTGGATGTTGTTACGATGGTAACTACCTTTTGTTGTTTGTGCTGATCTTCGGTACATAGACTAGGAAAGGGTTTATGGAAAATACCACTTTTCCGAAGGTTTAAACAAAATTATAAATTAACTAACGAAATTCACGAACCGACGATACCCTTCGATACTATATTATTTTTTTTTACTTTTCTGTCCAAAAAAGGAACTGTTTTTAATACCAACCCAATATAAACAATTAAAATCCAGTGTGACAAATATTTAATTGAATTCCCCAATTAAATAAAGGAATTCTTAACATTTCCGGCCGCTATAAAATTACTTGGAAAGTTATTTTATCTCACAATAACTTAAATTAAATAAAACTAATTAACTAGTACATTGGCAATGGACACAATTTTACGAAAGGGCGTTTGGTTGTGCGTACTTCAGCAAAACGAACAATCCCGTCTTTGCCAGGAAAAACTTTTGTGATGCGACCAAGCCCAAAGAATCAATGTCCAAATTAACCGCGGTATTCGTATTCCACTTATAACGCTGTTGCAAATTATTAAGATATTCTAAACTCCACCTTTACCAGAAGTCAGATACCATTCGTTAGATCAATTGAAAACTTGACAAACGATTTAACTTTAAATGAGGATAGTCGTTATCTGGAACAGCATTTACAGGTTCTATAATTAAAAAATGCGAAGGGGTTAATGGAGTAAAATCATTTGGGTCGCTGCTAAGAGCATACAAAGGCCGCAAATTTAAAATTGCTTCGATCTGTACTAAAAGTGTGTTTAACTCTTCATAGGTTAGCATTTGCTCACCAATCACTCTTTTTAAGTGAGATTATACTTGCTTAATCGCGCCTTCAAATAAACCGCCTGCATGGCTTGCGCTAGGTACATTAGAATCCCATCTAATTGACATCGACTCCGGCGCGTGTTTATCATATCGTGAAGTTGCCGTGCAGCACCAACAAAATTTATGCCACAATCAGAAAATATTTTTACAATTGCACCTCTGCGACCTATAAAACAACGTAAAGCGGCTAAAAACGCCTCGCTTGAGAGGTCGGAAACAAGCTTTCTGTGCAAGGCTTTAGTAGCTGCACACGCGAACACGCAAATATAAGCCTTTTGAGTTTTTGAACCTGTATATCTACCGATAGAAATATTATATGGACCCGAAAAATCACAACCTACGTGACTAAAACATTTTAATTAACACAAAAACTAGGAAGATTGTCCATTAAAGGTTGAATGGGTATTGGGTTAACGCGAAAGCATTTTGTACACTTTGACGTAAAACTTCTAATAACTCTTTTAGAAGCTAAAATGTAATAGTACATGATGCTTTGAGTAGAAGAACGAAGCCAATTCTAGAACATCGGTTCCCATGGCTGCCGCATGGTGGCGCTACTTGCTTGGTTCCTACACGGGGGCCGCCATTTTTGATTGCCAGATATCTCTAGACGATGCTCCGTAGCCCCCATCAAGATGTCACCCCCATTGAGCCCCCTATTAAGGTCTTTTTGGTTATGATTTCATAAAAATTATGCACCTAGCGCTGTGATAACATATCTAATGTATTGTTGGTAAATTAGAAATCTGTTATAAGTCGGTATCACCTGACTTGTAATTTATTTGATATGGAACGGTACATGACACTAATCCTCAGAAATATATATTTTATTGACCTCTTTAAGAGCGGAAATTTTAAGAATATGTCACACCCTAGTAAAATAGACTATTTTGATTTAAATAGCACATAGCACGGTCTCGGGAGTTAATTATTATAAACAGATTTGTGCAGGTAACAAAAATATAATGCAATCCAATGCAATGTTAACATTTAATAATTATAATGAAAAGAAGGTACTAAATTAGACAAGAGAATTAGGAGGGGTGATGCTGATATAAATCCATCCGATGCATGTAAAGTTGACGATATTGCCTATTCAAAAAATAAAAGTTTGGAGGATAGGCACAAAGCAGATTGGGTATTGGAAAATCGCACTTGAGAGCGAGTAAAGTCCTCCAACTGAAATTTGGGCGAAAAAGCTTATGCCTAGCTAGTAACCACAAGTATAAAAGTCAAACGAAAATTAAGAATGGGAATCAAGCCAAAAAATGAAAAAAGGAAATTAGGAATGGAAGTTAAACCAAAAAATAAAAAGACTAGAAGGGCAACAAAGAAGAGACCAATTTCTTTCAAGCGAAATATTGTCAAACGAAAATTAAGAATGGGAATCAAGCCAAAAAATGAAAAAAGAAAATTAGTAATGGAAGTTAAACCAAAAAATAAAAAGACTAGAAGAGCAACAAAGAAGAGACCAATTTCTTTGAAGCGAAATATTGTTGATAAAATTAAAAAGTCTCTGCTAAAAAATACTGCAAAATTTAAAAAAACAACAACAAAAAAACTAACTATTTGATTTTGAATTAGTAAAATATACACAAAAGCTAAAAATATCTTATTTTATTTATTTATGAGAAATAACTTGCCTGCTAAAGTAAAATTAAATGAATGCGCTATTCTTAATTTGGACAGTTTAAAAAATGCAGTCACTCATTGGGTAGCCTATATTAAAAAGAGAAACTTTGTTAGATACTTTTGGGGGGTTAAAACCACCTCAAGAACTTGTAAATTATTTGGGTAAGAATGTAACAATCGCATATAATAATTTAAGCTATCAGAAATTTAATGACATTATTTGTGGACATTTATGTTTAGAGTTTCTATATATAAATAAATGATATTATTGAAGAAATATTTAGTTGTGTTTATCCATTTGATAGATAGGGTGTATTGAAGATTATGACTTTAATTTTTACATTAAAAAGTTACAATCACGTTCTCTCTATAGATTTTCCAAATCCAATCGAGCTTGAACCTGAATCAAATTACGGTCTTGCATTAATTTATTCGTACAACAGTTTTCCAAATATTCAGAAGGGCAAAAACAAATTTTATATTTATAAAGATTCTGGTTCCATAAAAACATCATCAGTTACTGTACCAGTCGGATCTTATGAAATTTCCGATATTGAAAACTATTTAAAAAAAAATAAAGGCCGTATTACAGCCGGCAATTCTTTCGGCAATTGCAATGAAAATTGCCATAGGCATGCGCGGTTGAGACATTTCGACGAATCTCTTGCAATTGCCGAAAGTCGGTCCAGATGGATTTTTATTGCCGTTTCACGGCAATTCTGGGGTGAAATCTGGTAACTTTTATGTTACCAACCCTACAAATTCCCTAAAGAGACGCTGTTTGACTTAAACAGTTTAAGGTTATTTGTTTTATGATTGACATTTTGTTCAAAGTTCTAGTATCCATTTTACTCATTAATTTTTAAATATCTCTACTAAATAACAAATAAACTTAGTGTTTACAAAATCGTATATTTTTCTTCGGTTGGTAGCACGGTAATAAACAGCAAGTTGTCTTGCCATTGCTGACTGTAAAACAACATGCAATACGGCCTTGAAAACTTGATGGCAAGTAGAATTGCCGGCTGAAATACGGCCATCATCAACATAGATTAAAAACATAAATATATTTACATTAAACCAAACAATAATACAAAGTGATAGGTTGGAAGTGGACTTTACACCTGCAGACAGTATTGCTAGAATATTGGGGTATTCTAAACAGGTTTTACCGCCCAAACAAGTACACGAATCCGATCTTACTGTGAATATAGTAAAAGTAAGGACGATTCACATTGATTGCAACATAACCACCGGAGCTTTTTATAATAAAAAACCCTCGCATACAATTTATGAATTGTCATTGGACGTCGATCCGGGTTTTGCTATAAACGAGATTCCCAAAAATCTTATCTATATACCGACTATAAATAAACGTAAAGTTGCAAATATTACCTTGAATATATTAGACCAAATTTTTTGTCTTGTAGATTTTCGAAACGAGGAAGTAATTATACGTTTGAAAATAAAAAAAATATATTTAATGGGGTTAACATTTGATTACTATAATAATAATTATACCTATAGAGACCCGATAAACGATTCCCAACCGCCACACTGAAAAAAATAAGCTGTTGAAACAACAACAAAAATATTAATTCAACTCTTTATGCACTTTAAATACAAGCAATGGTTTTTGCACGTTTACTTAACCATCTAAAAATGTCAAATTGTATTGTTTAATTGAACAACAAATAACAGTCAAATGAACAAAATAAGAATATTTGTTCTAATCTGCTAATTTGGTTAATTTAACATTCTTAGGGTGTTAAGGTGAATTTCTTGAAATGTCCAGGTAACCTTTTTGGCATATTCACTTAACACCAATAAAATGTTAAATTACCATTTAAAATTCTTTAAATGTTGGTATCCAAAACAAAATTATGGAAATAATATATTATTATAAAAAAAAAGAATTGAACCTTCACCTCGCCCAGAGTTTTTGTTTTGAGCGTGTTCCACCTACTTTAAATACCGACAGACAGCTGTTTCGCCCTGTATTGAGGGTCTTATCAGTGTCGGGCAATATGGTGTAGTGAAAGTTCTACTGTGGAACACACCTAAAACAAACAGCTACCTTATCTTATATACCCCTAATCGTAAGCCAACTAAGGCGAGATGTAAGAACACGTCATCGTCTAATGACGTGGCGCGGGGGTTCGAAGCGCCATTCTCGGCAATTTTATGAATGCAAATTTTACATTTTAAATTTTAAAGTAACATTTACAATTTGTTAAATGAACAAATTTAATGTTGTGGATTAAAGAGCAACTAAACGTTAATCTAATAGTTTTTTTAGGTAATCCCAACAATTTTAGTATTTGATTTAACCAATTCCAGCTATTAAATCAAAATAGGATAAAAACTTTAATTCAAACAATTAGTTCATGTAAGATCAATATTTTAAATTGTCAAATGAACAAATAAACTTTGACAAACTCTGACTATTGCTTTGACACCAAAATATAGATTAATCCAATAGGTTTTTTGTTGAAACAACATTTTCAAAAATGACATTTAGGCAAATGTTAACTCAACGAATATATTTTTTTCGGTGCAGTCTTTCAGAAACGGTACTCGAGAACAAGTCGTAGACGTCATCACCAGCGTTTGTTTTTTACAATCCTACCTATTATCCGTTTGTTAAATCTTTTAATAATAACGATGTTGTCGAAATAACAATTAATCAAGGTGATTCATGGCTAACAATGTACTTTGCTGCCATATTTATCTAGGGAAAATTAACTAAAACGGCTGGGGCAGGAAAAGTGGAAATCGTTAACAACGCAGGAGCCTTTCTGTTTGATATGATTTCATATGATCTTAATGGTAAAGAAGTTGGTAGTGTGCGTGATCCAGGTATTGTAAGCTCAATAAAAGGATTTTTATGCTATAGTACAAACGATACAAACCATATGGATATAGCAGGATGGAATTATGCGAATCAACCTATTATCGCACCTAACGGTTCGTTTGTTTTTCGCATACCTTTACATCATTTATTGGAAATTTTTAATGATCAATTAGCACAATTTGGCAAACAAACTTTACGACTCGTAAGAGCCCGTAGCAATGACGATTCTATAATAATTAAAGAAGTTGCTTCCCCGCAAACACCGACTAAAGCAAAATTAAAAATTGAAAATATATTATTAGAGGTTAACGTGGTTTTCCCTAACGACATGCTTAAAATAAAACTGTTCGAATCGATAAAAGCTGATAAAACGATAATTATTCTTTTCCAAAAATGGGAATATCACGAATTACCGCAATTAACTCAAGGATCAACAAAGCATTAGATACTCCACGTTTTGTTATTTTGGCCTTTCAAACGAAGATTAAAAACTGATAAGGATCCATTATAATTTGATAATGTTAATGCATCAGACGTTCGTATAATAATAAATGGTGAATACTATCCAAATGAACGCATGATGAGACTTTCTTTTGACACCCAAAGATATACCGAAGCACATTATAACCAAGGACCGGATTTTAGGCAATAAATGTTATATTCAATCATGTTTTTATTTGATATCGACTATTTTAGGCGGTTGATGCCTATTTTAGTCACTTTAGGCCTAAAACGGCCTAAAATCCGGTCTTTGATTATAACCATACTCGATTCGAAGGTTTAAAAACGATTTAAATACAACCTACACTCCGTTGTTGGATTATAAAAACTTTGAAAAACACGCCTTATTTGTAATTCACTCTTATTCAGTCGATTGTAAGCATCAGCAACAGCAAAAACAAAAAGTTACTGTACATAAAACAACCATGAAAATTATCGTTATAGACAACAAGGATTCTAAATATTCAACGAATGCGATGAAAAGTGGCATTTTTAGGCAAAGGAGGTGTGCATAACAACCGACGATAAATCAAACAATTATCTATTAAAACCTCTTATACAACATCATGAACTAACGGAAAAATCTAAAAAACAGATTTCTTACGAGACTGAAAAAATCCATGGGATTCCTTATACAGCAAAATTCAAACAATCCTTTTCCAAGATTTAAGCGATGGTGATATAGTTTATTTTAAGGGTGAACAAAAAAGCAGTTTATAGAAAAAAGTACATGATGCTACATTAAGGTGGTGAACATAGAACATCTAACGTGGCCGACTTCACTGCCGAAGCTAGGGGGTGAGAAGGAGGCATGCCTCAACCACAGTCATTGGTGTAGAGAGCAGGAAAAATGACCTCCAAATTATCGGTGTGCTTCAACCAACACAAAGGAAATATTGAAATGGTTGGAAAAAAATCTGTTAAATGTTGCTAATGGAAAGGAGATTGAACAATTTACATAAATACTGTCGAAATACTGCAAAATGTTAATTTGTTAATAATAAAAAAATATTAAAAACCCTCCATATATAAATTTTCTAATATTTTAGGTTAAAATAAAAAATATTTTATCAGTTACAACAACTGTCTCCACAATGGAGGATGCTATTAAACAACACTTGACTAATTTGCATCAACTTAAAAGCCAAATTAACAATATGAAGAAAAAATCAAAATGTTTAAATTATTTTAAAAAATTTACCTCTTAGATTTTTTTTGTATATGGAATCAAGTGTTTTGCGATAAACAACGATTTAAAAATAATTGTGCAACAAATAAAAGAATAAATCCCACATGAAATAAATATGTAGTGTTAGTTTGATCAAAATGTCCTACATAGCACCAACAAGAAGCGAAATACAAGAAGCATTCAATACAATAAATATACACTTGGAAACACTAAAAAAAAGTAAAAAATTGGGTAGATAAATCATTGGAGGTGGGGTATCTACCACACAGGAAAAAACATGATTTTTACCATAGAGAAAAACTTGAAAATTGGCATGGTTAAAAGGATTTTCTAAAAAAATATCTAAATTTACCCGTAAAGAATATCAAAAATGGTATACATTTTAGTCAATGTCCTTTGACGTCTGATACTTTTGAAGAAGGGCCCGATACATGTGGTAGATATCAATGCGAATGTGTACGTGTTTTCGCATTAATTGAAGAAGTAAACAAGACCTCCTCGACATCAGGTGATAATACAACATCATCTTCCAGTTTAGATAATTGCTCTATGAATTGTGTTAAATGTAGTTTTAAATGTAAAAATATTGATAAAATGGTAGATTGTTTTCGAGAACTTGTAAGAAATCTAATTATTTTATTTAAAAAATTAAAAAAATTATTAAATATCGTTTACTTTTATTTATTAACTTTAGTGTGCAAAATTCACTTTATTCAGCAACATCAATCGCTACGTAAACAAAACTTGGATTTTTTCAATGAAAATCAAAGTGCACAGCACCGGAAGCATGGCAGTTTGTTACCAAGATCATTTCGAGCAATTTTCTGTGGCCCCAGTGGGTGTGGAAAAACAAATTCATTATTAAGTTTAATATTTAATCCCAACGGTCTTGCTTTTGAAAATATTTATATTTATTCGAAATCTCTTTATCAGTCCAAATATCAACTGCTAGAATCTGTTTAAAAAAAATAAAGAAATAAAATAATTTACCTATGATAATAATAATAATATAATTAAACCGAATAAGGCATTAAAAAACTCAATTTTTATTTTTGATGATGTTGCATGTAATAAACAAAACAAAATTCTCGAATATTTTAATGTGTAGACACAAATCTATAGATGCTACCTATTTATGTCAAACATTCAAAAATACCTAAACAGTTGATAAGAGATAATTGTAACATTATTGTGTTATTTTAACAGGACAAAATAAATTTAAAGCATATATTTGATGGGAATGTTTCACCTGATATGTATTTTGTTTGTTAGATATATAAGATATGTAGCATCGGAATTTTCCCAGGCTCTGTGAGAATGTTTAGATTTAAAGACTTTTATTTATGTAGGTTAAAATTAGGCGTCAAGTGTTTAAGTTCAATACGGTGTTTTCGAACGACCGCAAGGGTCTATGACTGATAATATGTGTGAAAAAGTGTAGATAACGTAAAAAAGTAAAATACACTTAGCAGCAAAAGTATTGCATAATTTAAAAAATCTCTGTAAAACTTTAAAAACACATTTTTTTTTAGTAAATTTTGGTTACAGTTTAAATAAAAGACATAAAATAATTATATATTCAGTTTAATAACAAAAAATAATACCAAATCCATTATAAAATTATTATTAAAAATTATTCTTAAATAAAATTTTGTAACAATATTTTTTATTTCGGGTTCAATACCGCGTATTTCCACCACGTGCCCGAATAACGTCTTGACACCTTCTTGGCATGCTAATAATAAGGTTTCTAACCTCATTTGGAGGTATCGCCTCCCATATGTCAGGTAGGCTATTTCTGAGGTCATCTAGGCTGTTTAGTGGGTTTTGACGGGCTGTAATTTGCCTTCTCATGTTGTCCCATATGTGTTCGATCGGGTTCAGGTCTGGACTTCTAGCAGGCCATACCATAGTTGCAATTCCAACCTCTTGTAAATAATCACGAACAATTCTGGCTGTGTGGGGGCGCGCATTATCCTGCATAAATAGAAAATTAGGTCCAATAAACGGGGCATATGGCATGACATGGGGATCTAAAATTGTCTCTATATAACTTCGAGCAGTGAGAGCCCTATTTTGAAAAACCACCAACTCCGTACGTTCTTGCAAAGATCTCCCGCCCCACACCATAACTGACCCTCCTCCGTAGCTCACCCTGGGGAGTATGTTGCACTGAGCGTAGCGCTCTCCTTCACGTCTGTAAACCCTTACACGTCGATCATTATTGTAGAGACAAAACCTGGACTCATCGGAGAAAAGAACTCTGGCCCAATCATCTTCTACCCAATTTGCATGATCTCGAGCAAATTGAAGTCTTTCTCTCCTATGAGCTGCGGTTAGTAACGGTCCCGTAGCAGCTTGGTGAGGAGTCAGATTGTTTTCACGAAGCCTTTTTCTTATTGTATCTATACTAATTTGCACTTGATGGGCATCTAAGAGCCGATTTTGGAGATATGGCGCCGTCACAGTTCGTGTTCTAAGCGTCACTAATCTGAGAAAACGGTCCTGTGCGAGAGTAGTAACCCTTGGACGTCCTGTTACAAGTCTTCTTGTATACTGCCCTGTTTCCCTGAATCGGCTTAAAGCTCTACTTATGGTAGACGGATTTACATTTAGCTGCTGAGCAATGTACGCCTGATTTCTTCCTTCATTACTCAGAGTGACAGCTATTACAGATTGCTGCTCTGTTAAATTTCGATTTTGAACTTGGTTTTGATTCATTTTTATTATTGCAATGTAAAACGATCATTTGCACTACAGAAAACCAACTGAAGTACATTTTAATGCTAAAGAAATAATATTCCGATATTAGGTTTTTATAATTTTTGTACAAAAAATATATAAAAAACGTACATTACAAGATAAATACATGGTTTTATTAAAATTACTTATTAGTGTACCAGGTGCTCTCAAAATGTTTTAGAAAGATTTATTTTTAAACGAATTATAACGATTATTACCATTATGCGATACTTTTGCTGCTAAGTGTAGATGCGTGGGAATGTGAAGTAACCCCAAAGATTTGTAATACATAGTCAGATTTAACGCGACCGTATTATACTTACTTTTAGTTTCATTTGTTGTTTAACTTTATATTTTTAATAAACGACTATTTTTAATTTAAAGTTTACGGACTTCTTATTCTTAAAATAATCTAGCAACTAAATCCCTACAAATTTTGGGGGCTCAAACGGGATTGATTTAGCCAATCTACACTTAAGTAGATTTAGCAACGGTTATTCGCGAGTGAGAAGTTGAAAAGTGTAATAAACAAGTGAAACATGGAATACGACAAAAATGGAGGGTTGGTAGACATCGAAGACGAACAAGTGCTTCGCATGACAGTTCCTGAGCTCAAAGAAGAGCTAAGACGACGTCAACTACGAGTGTCGGGAAGAAAGCGAGAGCTGGTGGATCGCATTATGGATGCGCTAACCCTAGTAAGAAATCACGGGGTTCGAGAAAACGAACCAGAAGATGACGGTCACAACGACGACGAAGACGACGAAGAAGAAGACGACGCCGAAGACGACGGGCAACACGACGACGAATTGACGGAGCGGGCTGAGAGCAGTCAGCGCACGACGAAGAAGACGAAGAAAGGTTAATGCCTAATGTCCGCAACAGGTCACGCGCAAGGCCGTGCGTGCAATTAACCTTTAGGGACGTTGAGGAATCCCTCGAGAAATTTAGTGGAGACGACCAGGCTGATGTGCGACGGGGCATGGAAGATTTCGAGGATATGGCCGAAATGTGCATATGGACAGTACAAAAGGTGATATACGCAAAAAGATTATTAACAGGATCAGCCAGACTATTCGTTATTTACGAAAGGTGTGCGAAGTCGTGGAATCGGCTGAAAAGAGCGCTAAGAGATGAATTTGACGACCGAGTAGATAGTCATCGAATTCACGCAAAGAAAAAAAAAGACGACCGAAACATACCAGGAGTACGTCTACAAAATGCTGGAAATTGCGGCACCGGCAAAGGTCGAAAAGTCGTCCGTAATTCAGTACATAATAGAAGGAATCGCAGACGATGCGGTTAACAAGTCTATTTTATACAGAGCTAAGACGATAAAGCAACTGAAGGAGAGATGTTTGCAATATGAAGGTATGAAAAGAGAAGTGAAAAACAAAGCGAAAGTTGCAGAACGGAGAGACGACAGCAAAGGAACCCAAAAAAAGACGGCAGTGTCAATGACAGGTGCGGCAGCGACAAAAACGAGGCGGTGCTTTAATTGTGGTGATAAAAATCATGTAAGTGCAGACTGTCCAGTGAAGGACAAGGATGTCAAGTGTTTTAAATGCAACGAACATGGACACAAAGCAACAGTTTGTCTTACAAAAGCAAAAGAAGCAAATTTTGTGTCGCGACCAGGAGATAAAAAATACATGAAAGACGTAGTGATAGGGGGTCAAAAGTTTACGGCGCTTGTGGATACAGGCAGCGATCTTACTTTTATGACGACAGACAAATATGTCAAAATTGCTAAACCGCAAGGTTAAATTCGAGGGACTTGGCTCTATCGGTAATGAAACGATGGGTGAATTTTCCGCAATAGTTATGGTCGATGGGGAAGAATACCCTATTACGTTTCATGTAGTTAGTAGTACAATTTTAAAACAAGGCCTATTTTTAGGAACAGACTTTTTAAACAAGGTGGAATTAAGAGTAAAAAGAGGAAACGTTACTTTCGCGAAAGTAGAAGTTAATGATAATCCAGATGTGCCGGAAATATATAATATTAACGTAGTAGACGTAACAAATGTGGATATGTCACAGATTAAAGAACCGAGTGATCGCGAAAGACTAAAACAATTAATTAACACTTATAAGCCCGAGAAAACGTATAGCGTCGGGATTAAAATTAAAATTATTGTGAAAGACGATATTCCAGTGGCTGCCAGACCAAGAAGACTGTCACCAGCAGAAAGAGATGAAGTTGAAATTGTTATACAGGATTGGCTGGACAATGGCATAATTCGACCTTCAACCCCCGAATATGCGAGTCCAATAGTCATTGTTAAAAAGAAAAATGGTACGACAAGAGTATGTGTGGACTACAGGGCACTTAATAAGAAAATTGAACGATTACAGTTCCCGCTGCTACTGATAGGGGATCAAATAGATTCATTACAAGGTGCAATAATATTTTTGATGATCGATCTGGAAAATGGTTTTTTCCATGTGCCAGTCGAAGAACGGAGTCAAAAATACACGGCTTTTGTAACGCCGACCGGTCAGTACGAATTTTTAAAGACACCTTTTGGACTAAGTGTTTCGCCGGCATATTTTCAAAAGTTTATAAATGCGGTGTTTAAGGATCTAATACAACGTAAGATTGTAGTGACTTATATCGACGATGTGATAATACCCGCAAATAATAACAAATAAGCAATCGAAAGACTTAAAGTAGTGTTAGAAGTCGCGGCAAAACACGGGTTAAAAATTAATTGGAGTAAGTGTCAATTTTTAAGAAACGAAATTGAATATCTAGGTCATATTGTGACTAACACTACAGTGCGGCCGTCAGAAATCAAGACAAAAGCTCATCACCGCCGAAACCGACAAATGTTAAGACAGTACAAAGTTTCCTGGGGTTGACAGGATATTTTCGTAAATTTATACCACGGTATTCTTTAATAGCACGACCTCTTACAGATTTATTAAAGAAGGACACTAAATTTAAATTGGAAGTGCGTGAAGTGGAAGCCTTTGAAACTTTAAAGACAGCGCTAACTAACGGGTCAGTTTTACGTTTATATCGTGTGGGTGCTGATACGGAGCTTCATGCGGATGCGTCGCGACGCGGTTACGGAGTTATATTAATGCAACGCGACAGTGTCGACAGACAATTTTACTCGATTTATTATGCGAGTGGTAAAACGACAAGCGCTGAAGAAAAATACTCTAGTTACGAATTAGAAGTGTTGGCTATTGTGAAGGCGTTAAAAAAGTTTAGGGTTTACCTGCTAGGAATTCCCTTTAAGATATATACGGATTGTCAAGCGTTTACAATGACTATGAAAAAGAAAGACTTGTGTGTGCGGGTAGCGCGATGGGCGTTATTGTTAGAAGAGTTTAACTATGAAGTAATTCATAGACCGGGCAACAACATGAAGCATGTGGATGCACTAAGTCGTAATCCGTTACCAAGTGTTTTACTAATAAGTGATAATGACAATGGACTAATTGTAAACCTCAAAAAAGCGCAAAGTGAAGACGAAGAAATTCGCACGTTGGTACAAGATAATGAGCGTTGTAAACTACGCGGTAATGTTGTGCAACAGGGACTTTTATATAAAGTTGTAAAGGATGACTTGTTGTTAGTGGTACCCAAGACAATGCAAATACAAGTTGTGCGCCAAGTTCATGAACGCGGACATTTTGGTGTAAATAAGACGGAAGCTATAGTTCAAAGAGACTTTTGGTTTACGGGATTACGCGAAAAAGTAGAAAAAGTGGTGTCAAATTGTATTAACTGTTTACTGGCTGAGCGAAAACACGGAAAACCAGAGGGGCTGTTGAACCCTATTAATAAAGGTGATACACCCTTAAACACATACCATGTGGATCATCTTGGGCCTATGACGGCAACAAAGAAGAGATATCAGCATCTGTTTGTAGTGGTCGATTCATTCACAAAATTTGTGTGGCTGTATCCAACAAAGTCTACAGATAGCGCAGAGGTCGTTGACCGACTTAAGAAACAGTCATCTGTATTTGGTAACCCAAAGAGGATTATATCTGACAGAGGGACAGCTTTTACGGCACGTGCCGTTAAAGATTATTGCCTCGAAGAAAACATTGACCACGTGTTAATAGTGACAGGCGTACCCAGGGGCAATGGACAGGTAGAAAGGGTGAACCGTACCATAATCCCTTTTCTTACAAAACTTGCCGCCCCCTACCCTGAAAATTGGTATAAACACGTTGAAGATGTGCAACGATATTTAAATTACATTCCAAGTCGCAGTACGGGGAAAGCACCATTTCAACTATTATTTAGAGTAAATATGCGAATTAAAGAAGCAGAATGGGTAACCAGATTTGAGGAACATTGTGACGAACTAAGAGAGGCAGCGAAGCAGAAAATAGCCAAAACGCAGGAGGAAAACCAAAGGGGTTACAACCGGAGGCGTAAGGCAGCTACTAAATACAAGGAGGGCGATATGGTGGCAATCAAACGAACGCAGTTCATGCCTGGCTCAAAGCTGCGCAGCAAATTCCTAGAACCGTACAAGATTAATGGCGTTATGCGACATGATCGCTATACGGTCATAAAAGTTGGAGAACACGAAGGACCCAGGGAAACATCTTGTTCGGCGGATAATATGAAGCCATGGGCCAACTATGATGAGGGTGTCCTAACCAGCGACGAAGAAGCCGAGGATAACCTCTGAGGACAGAGGTCATTGCAGGATGGCCGAATGTAGCATCAGAATTTTTCCAGGCTCTGTGAGAATGTTTAAATTTAAAGACTTTTATTTATGTAGGTTAGGCGTCAAGTGTTTAAGTTCAATACGGTGTTTTCGAACGACCGCAAGGGTCTATAATAATAATATAATAATAATAATAAAACTTTATTGCCATTAAATCTTATAGAACAAAAGACATTAGCAGTGTCAAACTTATACAAATTAAGTAAAAGTTACAGATATATAAAAAAATTAAGATTAATTAAAATAATTTTTAAAACATTAAACAACTAAATTAAATAAATAAATATGGGAAAAAGGCTAACCAACAAATTCTGTAAATATATACTAGTGCCCTATAAAATCACTAAATGAGTAATATTCATTTTCAATCAATAATATTTTCAATTTGCTTTTAAATAAAAAATAATCATTTAATGATCTTATATCATTTGGGAGAGCATTAAATGCTTTAATAGCATTGTATTCTGGTGATTTTTTATAATACTCATGTCTATGTAAGGGTAATCTTAAATTGTCTCTATTTCTTGTTATCATGTTATTATAAATTTCATGGTTTCTTGTAAAGAGTTCAGGATTACTCTTAACAAACAACACCAGCTTGTATATATACAAAGATGGAACTGTAAGAATTCCCAAATTCCTAAAATAGGTTCGACATGAAGTTCGCAGAGTTAATTGAGCAATACATCTAATTATTTTCTTTTGAATTTTAAATATTTTATCAATATGTTTAGTGCCTCCCCAGAACAGGATTGAATATTCAATTAAGGACTGCACGTATGAGTAGTAAAAAATTCTTAGAGAACTTGTTGAAACTTGATCCCGCAAAAATCTTATTAAGTAAGTTGATGAATTTAACTTTGAAGTTAATTGTCTAATATGTACATCCCACCTAATGTTGAAATCGAATGTAACACCCAAAAATTTAACTGATTCTACTTGACAAATTGATTTGTTATTTAATCTTACGTGTAAGGATTCCAGTATTTGTGATTTAGAAAACAATAATAAATTTGTTTTGGATCCGTTCAATTTTAGATTGTTCTCATTGCAAAATGCAGTCATTCCAGAGGTAATATCATTTAATACAGTTGAACAACTTGCCATTGATGATTTGGTTACCAGACATGAGGTATCATCAGCAAATTGAAATAAATTTGAAATACCTATAATAATAATAATAATAATAATAATAATAATAATAATAATAATAATAATAATAATAATAATAATAATAATAATTTTATTTCTTATAAATATACACATAAGAATATACATAGATGTTCATACAGATTATTCATGTACAAAACAAATAACAAAGGTCCCAAAATAGATCCTTGAGGAACTCCCTGCGTCATTATTTTGCCGCTAGAATAAATTGTCTGTTTTATATTATTGGTTAAACTTGGAATGGCTACAAATTGGGAACGATTTGTCAAGAATGACTCAATCAAATTATTTGCATTACCTCTAACTCCATACATATCCAATTTTTCCAGTAATATGGAATGCTTTACGGTATCAAATGCCTTTGATAAATCGAAATATAGGCAAGCAACTTTTTTATTTTTGTCCAATGCCGAAATTATTTGAATTAGTGAATTATATATAGCTTGTTCAGTTGATTTTTTTTTCCAAAAAGCCAAACTGGCACTTATTTATAATGTTGTTAGAATTTATAAAGGTTATTAATCTATCATAAATAATTTTTTCTATGATTTTAGAAAAACAAGAAGCAATAGAAATACCTCGGTAATTGTCAAGATTTTGCCTATCGCTTTTCTTAAATACAGGGATGGTTTTATTAATTTTTAATTTTTCTGGAAATACTCCAGTCAAAAAACAACTATTTACTATGTTGGATAGAGGTAATGCTATTTCACATACAATCTCTTTCAAAACAGTTATAGGCACCTCATCGATACCTGTTGATTTCTTGTTTGGCAAGTTCTTTATGATTTTAATAACCTCGTGGGGATTAGTTGGCAACAAAAAAATACTATTGTTATTATTATTTATTTTATGTTCTGGATTAAAATTTAACTGACTTTGTTGCAAAGAAAACTGTTCACTAAACATACTTGCAATAATTTTTGAATCACTTACAATTTCATTATGTTCATTTTTTATTTTAAATTCATTAAAATTGTTTTTGTTTTTAAAATTAATGCTTTTATATAAAATTTTCATTAAGTTGAATTTTATATTCCCGTATGTATTTTTTAAAAAATTTTCTTTCGGTTTTATATAGTTTTAAAATATCTTGATCGTTCGTGTTTAGATATAATTTATAAAGGTATATTATTGGACCATTCTTTGGCCTCAAGGGGAATCCAACATTTATTATTGCAATTGTATATTCGTTTTTTTGTTTTGGGGAATGCACTGTCAAAGTAATGCCAGAATATTTCAAAAAATGTGTCATACTTACAGTTCGTATCAGTATTATTATATACTTTATTCCAATTTTCAAGTTTTATTAAATTTACAAATCTCTTTATATTATTCTTATTAAAAGTTCTTGATATTTGGAACTTTGCACTGTCCCCAATTGAGTAAAAATCCATCAATAATAATGATAATGGCAAATGATCAGATATTGAATAGTTTAATACAGAACAATTTAATCTATTTTTTGTTATATTACTAAAAATATTATCAATTTTTGTGTTTAATCTTGTATTTGAAGTAACCAAGGCATTCAAACCATAGGACGCAAGAATATTTACAATTTGACTAGCAATGGAATTTTCTAGGTCAGTATTATTAAAGTTAACATTAAAATCACCACATAAAATTATAAAATAGTTTTTATCCAATAATAAATTAAGTAAGTCCTCCAAAGAGTTAATAAAAATATTAATATCCCCAAGAGGAGATCTATAAAAATTAATTAAAACACAATATGTATCAAGGTACTTAAATTTTAAGCTACAATATTCAAAATCTTTTTCAATTTTTGGATAATTCAAAGTTATGTTTTCAATAATAAAATCATGTCTTATGTATATAGCAACCCCTCCACATTTATTTAAAGAGCGGCAATAATAGTCAGCTAAATTATAATTTTGTAGGCAATAGATTAGTATTTCATCTTCTCTAAGCCAGTGTTCCTGCACCGCAAAAATTGAAGGAGAAATATCGCTTAAAAATATATCAAGTTCATTTATTTTATTTCTAATGCATTAGCAATTTAGGTTTATTAATGATAATTTGAAAGAAGATATGTTTTTAATTTGTTTGATTGGACTCTGGTTTACGAAAAAATATATATTTTTTTATTAAAAGACCTTTTGGCCAATTATTAGGCTTGTAAATTTCATCTAAAAGTTCAGGATCCACGCTAACCTTAAAACTTTCACTCTTGGAGTTTTTCCACTTGGGAAGAATGTCATCAGTAAACTCATTTTTAGGAAAACGTTTAACCAGATATTCTTTTAGTTGATTTGTTGTTGTACCGGGTGAAGCACGGCCCACGTAGATCCAAGTTCTTCTTGGGACTGCTGTAAGACCGCTCTGCTTGTCATCGGAATTAGTATCGGTGACCATCGTACCCTGGCCGAATACTCGCTTTACTTGTTGTTTGGTTTTTAAATTTGATTCCGTCGCGTTATTAATTAAATCTGTTTTATCAGTTGCTGGTTTGTTTTTGTTTACTTTTTTTACTTTAGGTTTATCAACCTTATTTTCTGCTGTCTTTGTTGGATTAGTGGAATATTCCACTGGCACATTGTTTATATTTAGATTTTTTGAATTATCAGTTGTAGCAATGTTATGACTTTTTGGCGCTAACATATGAATTAATTGAATATTAGATTCACGAAGCACAGTCACTTCACTTCTTAAAGACTCGATAGTTTCATGTAAAGTTTGCACTTCCGATTTTATAATTTTACACAGTAGTGTCTTTATCTCGTCGTTTTGCAATAAATTCACCACTTGATCACTAAGGTCCTGTGACGAATTTGATCTAAGTCTCGTCATTTCACAAAAGATTTTAATAATTATAGATTTTAACGTATTTTTGATGTAGAGCTATATATCGAATATCGAATAGGACTGATAATATGTGTGTGAAAGTGTAGATAACGTAAAAAACTAAAATAGATGCGTGGGAATGTGAAGTAACCCCAAAGATTTGTAATAGTACCTAAGTCAGATTTACGCGACCGTCGGTGTATTAAGACGTATTATATTTACTTTTTGTTTCATTTGTTGTTTAACTTTATATTTTTAATAAACGACTATTTTTAATTTAAAGTTTACGGACTTCTATTCTTAAAATAATCTAGCAACTAAATCCCTACACATATATGTTCGAAATGTTGGCAAAAAAATTTGTTATTTGATTTAAATAATGGCCGTTATCGTATGTGGTTTGATAAGTATATAAGATGTGTTGTGATATCACACAGTTTATCATGGCACCCCCACACAGTGCGCCTCTGTAAAGTTTAAGTTTTTTGAAAAGACCACCCAAATTTTTTTGTTGTTGATTATAGTGGACCATCCCCTCATTACATACCACTAGTCACCTAAATCGCAGCTGATCCTTCTTGAAAGTTTTTTAGCTCTTTAGATTTTTTTTATTTTTTTAAGTATTTTTATAAAATTCAATTAATTTCCAAACAAATGCTGGCTTTCTGGCAGGCAGATAGATAAAATTACAAATATCATCAGAACATCGGCAGGAAAAAAATCAATACCCAGGCAATATAGAACCTCGCGAAGAAGTCGATCTCGTATTTTGTTTAAATACTATAAAGCAGTTTTTTAATTTTGGAAACCTTAGAGGTAAAACTCCTACGGACAGTTATTTATGCAGATGCAAGTGACCTAGTAAACGAAATTTTAGAAAGGAAACAAGAGTTTGGCACACCAAATGTCAAGGTTTTGTGCGATGGAGGCCAACATTTTTTAAAATATGTCTGTCCATATTTCCAGAAGATCCAGGAAAACTTATAGGTGTTAAGAGACTGATCATCCTCTGTATGGTTTCTAACATCAAAGAAACATACGAAAATCTTAACTTACTTTTTGACTTGGTAAAAATAAACAAGATATCCTTTAAATTTCTTTCTGACTAATAATTCTAATGGTTAATGGCTTACAGACAGCAACATCGTCCTACCCATGTCCTAATTGCTAGGTACATTTCGTTAAAAGAACTTCGATCATACATTGAATATCATAAAGAGTTGCGCTCCTATGGCGATACACTACATTTTAATAAATTTGACTTAATTTTTGAAAAAAACTTAAAACGTGGAAATGAATCTTTTAGTACTATCAATAAAGCCATTTTCAAAAATGAAGATGACGTTAAAATTTTCAAGAAATGTATTATTCCGGAACTTCATCTTTTGCAAAGATTTATTAATCATTTATTTTTTAAAGGACTTGTATTACTGCTAGGCAAAGAAAACGCATTAAAATGTCCTAAACAGCTACACTTAGTCACGAAAAATTATCAAGGAGAACTTTTTGAAGGGAATGCCTGCAGAAAGTGGTTGAAAAATGCAGAAGATTTAAGGTCAAAAGAGATATTAGTCAACCTGGAAGAAGTTTATGGTATACCCTTTGTTGTGGCTTTTAACACAATAAATCGTATTGTTGAAAAGTGTTTTGGTTTGGAGCTGCTTTGTACCTTAAGTAAACTGAAGGCTGACGTGTCACTTTTGAAAGCAGTTCTAAAGGGAGCAGGAGTCTCGCAGACCCTTTGGAGCATCTTGTAGAAACGGTCAAATTTTTAAAAACTTGGTTGGGTCTGTGGTCGGAACAAGCTGGTGAGTCTGTTCATCGAGAATTTTTGATAATTTGGAAGAAATACAAAATCAATGATGTAAATGACCTGCGATACGGACAGTAGTGTTATAAAGAATTTTGCTCTTGTTTGAAATTGTTTTAAAGTTTAATTAATTTTTGTAATATTTTAAGGGTAATAAATTTGATATATTTTGATTTTGTTGAAGACTGTCAAGTATAGTGCACTGTATTTGATATATTTTTTAATTTTCTTATTATAATCTACAAGTATAAACCGATGCATATAAATACAATAAACCGATTTTGTCTCCATTTAATTAAATTTTATAAAAATCCTTAAAAAAAAATCTAAAAATCTTTCAAGAAGGATCAGCTGCGATTTAGGTCCACTATAATCAACAACAAAAAAATTTGGGTGGTATTTTCAAAAAACTTTACAGAGGCTCACTGTGCCCAACGACAGCAGGTTTAGCATCTGATGCTAAAACTAAAAAAAGATAAATGAGTTAGCTCAGGGTATACGAAAAAAACATTTGGCTCTTAAATTAAGAAAAGCTGAAAATGATGCTACATTAGAAAGAATATTTAAACCTATAACCATGCCAATAAAAGAATTTGTATAGCAGAAAGCTTTAATTAAAAAGAAAACTAAATATACAAATATAATAAAACCCCCACGGAATATGAGGATGATTATGACAATGATGCTGCTGCTGCTGATAATGAAGATGTTGAAACTAGTGAGGATGATTATGATGATGCCGAAGGTGTAGAAGTGGTCATTGAATAGTGAATACCTTGCTAATTATCCAGAATTGACTAGTCAATATTAAAGAGATTTTTTAAATAAAGGTACCAAAAAAGGTTTTGATACAACATATGGTGTTACTTATTAAAAATAACAGTTTTAAGGGAACTGAAGGTTTATATGAATTAATATTTAAACAAAATTCTTTAAATAATTCAGAAGAATATATATATATACACACATCAACAAAGTCTAGGGATAATCGTGAAAATTTGCTATAAAACAATTATTTTTATCAAAAAAACTCTTATTTTTTTGTAGGATATTCTCACATGTATTTTAATCATTTGTTATAGTAATATTTTGTTTTTTAATTATTTGTTAAAAAAATATTCAACAAAAAAGTTGTATACTAAATTCGAAGGTAGTGGTCTATATAAAAACTGCAAACAAAAACGCCAGAAAACTTACACTCTGCTGATAAAAATATTCAGTTGAGTTTGCAAAACCATGGCGAGAAGACATTTAACGAATGAAGAAATGTTAAGAGCTATTGGGATGATTGAAGCGGGTGCAACCCAACAAGCAGTTGCCGCTCAGCTAGAAACATCACAAAGCGTGATAAACAGATTGTGTCAACGCTATCGAGAGACCAACAGTGTGAATGAAAGACATCCAGGCCGAGGAAGGCTTACAACGGCAAATCAAGACCGCTTTATTGTTCTGCAGGCCAGAAGAAACCGATCTCAAACTGCATCTGAGTTGGTTGCTGAGTTGCAATTGTCACATAATGTGACTGTGAGTGCTCAGACCATCAGAAGACGATTACATGAAAGAAATCTTCATGCTAGACGCCCTCTCAGGGTTCCCCCTTTGTCCGCTGGAAATCGAGTAGCTAGACTTTTGTGGGCCCAGGAGCATTTAAATTGGTCTGATGAACAATGGTCCACAGTTTTGTTTAGTGATGAATCTCGGTTTGGCCTGCATCCAGACTCAAGAAGAACGAGGGTATGGCGATGTCCCGGACCAGCAGCACGGCTAGAAACTGCTCAAGAGGTCCATACTTACCGTGGTGGAACTGTTATGGTGTGGGGTGGCATCAGCGTTGGAGGAAGAAGTGATCTCATTCCACTTCAGGGATTTTTAAACTCAATTTCTTATCGAGATGTTATCCTTCAACCCTTCGTGATTCCCTATGCTGCAGCTGTTGGTCCAAGATTCATTTTCATGCACGACAATGCCACCCCACACAGTGCACGAATAATAAGTGATTTCTTGGATGAAGAAAATATCGACGTTCTTCCATGGCCAGCACAATCCCCGGACTTAAATCCGATAGAGCATCTGTGGGACATGTTACAAAGGCGGGTTATGCGTAGAAATCTTTTTTTTAATAATCGTCAAGAGCTCATTTTAAGTTTACAAAGGGAATGGGCCGCAATTGACCAGGCAATTGATGCATTAATTTTGAGTATGAACAGACGGTGCAGAGCTGTGGTGAATAGTAGAGGAGGTCACACCACTTATTGACATTATTTTTGCCTTTATAATAAAGTTTGATTTTTTTTGTTATTTTCACTTCATTGTTTAATAAAGCTATTTTAATTTCATTGCATATTTTTATGACTTTTCATTCAAAAATGGAAAAAATATATATGTGAGAATATCACATAAAAAAAGTGAGAGTTTCTTTACAAAAATAATTGTTTCATTGCAAATTTTCACGATTATCCCTAGACTTTGTTGATGTGTGTACATACATAATAATAATAATAATAATAATAATAATAATAATGTTTATTTAAGTAAAAGGACAATAGTATAACAAGATCCTTACAATAGCCTTAATAAACATACAATTCCACAAAAGCATATGTATATGCTTGTCTGTGGTTAAAATAGAAAAATATAATTAATTATTTAAAACATTATAAAACATAGTATATAATAGTTAAAATAATCAAAACAAGTAAATATTACGAAACAATTAAATATACACACAAGTAATAAATAAATAAATAAATAAATTAATCCTAACTATAAAGTATAAGCAACATGGATGTAAATACAATAACAATACTGTATACAATATAAATAAAAGTACAAAACTCATGTAAAAAAAAAATTGTAAAAAATTTGTAAACTTGGAAATAAAAACGTAAACAATTTTAAAATATACTAGTTCAAGTAAAATTAAAGGTTTTTCAAATCAATTTGTTTGGCGATATCTAAACGATTTTTTTCTATAATAAATTTCTTACAAGACCTTTTAAATATGCTTAGGGAATTTGCTTCTTTTATATCAGGAGGAAGACTATTGTATAGTTTGGGGCTAAGAAAAGAGTGGCTTCTTTGTCCAATTGAAGTTTTCATAGTTGGAACCTTATATGTATTTTTAGTATGCCTTGTATTGTAATCGTGACTTGAAATTTCATAATAATTTTTATTTTTAAAAACATTTACACAAATACTATAATAAAATAATTGTCTTATATCAAAAACATTAGCTAAATCAAATAAATCACATGTGGGATAAGTCTTGGGTTTCGTATATATTATCTTTAAAAATGATTTTTGTATAACTTCCAAGTTATGCAAATGGTTATTTAAGATCCCTCCCCATCCCAGAATTCCATATGATAAGTGAGATTGTATTAAAGCATAATATAATACTTTTAAATGAGAAATGTCCATAAAATTTGTAAGTTCTTTAAAAAGATACAGAAGACTTCTTAATTTCTTTACCAAACTATTTGTATGGACATCCCATCGGAGGTGACAATCTATATTTATTCCCAAGTATTTGTTTTTGTTTTTTTGCATTTTAATTTTAAATTCGGGGGTCTGAAGGTGGTCATAAAAAGGTAGACCATCTATCCTTATAGAAAAAGGTACAAAGAATGTTTTTTCAAAGTTTATGGTTAAAAGCTGGTTGTCAAACCATTTTTTTATTTTGATTAGTTCTTTTTCAACTTTTAACTTTAGCTGTTCCCAAGATGTTCCCTGATAGTATAAGACTGTATCGTCCGCAAAGCTTATGATGTTTCCTTCTAAAGTGGTATTAAATAGATTATTCATATAAATAATAAATAATACTGGTCCCAAAATAGTGCCTTGGGGGACACCATATTTAATTTCTAGAAAATTACTTTTTTCATTTTCAATTTCAACGCACTGTTTTCTATTTGTTAAATAGCTTTTAAATAAAGTAAGTGTTATACCTCTTATACCGATATTTTCTAAATTTTCAAGAAGCTTTGGGTGGGAGACTGTATCAAACGCCTTTGCTAAATCTAGAAAAACCCCAAGCGAAGGTAAACCTTTATCAAGCGACTCATAAATGTTTTTTGTTAGCCAGGCAATCGCATCTTGTGTCGATATTTTTTCTCTGAAGCCAAATTGTTTATCAGAGAGTATATTAAATTTTTTAAGAAAGTTTTTAAGTCTTGAACAAATAATGTTTTCAAAAATTTTTGTATAGTTTGTTATGAGAGAGATAGGCCTGTAGTTATGTATTTCATTTAAATCGCCTTTTTTAAACAGAGGTTTGACCACTGAGGTTTTTAATATTGTCGGTACCTCACCTTTGATTATTATTTGGTTTATTAGAAAACTTAGTGGTTCTGATATTTCGTTCGCAATTTCTTTTAATGATTCCGCTTTTATATTGTCAATGCCAGTAGCTTTATTATTTTTTAGGTTTTGTATAATATTTTGTATCTCCTTTTTATTTGTTGGTTGCATAAATAATGAAAAATTATTTCTTTTATTTGGAAATGAGATATTTTGATGAACTTTGATTTTTTCGGCTAGGTCTTTACCTGTTTTTATAAATTTAATATTAAAGGCATTAACAATAATACATATATGTAAAACTACGGGGCAATTTTACAATTAACAAATGCATAATGCTTAAACGAAACATTGAATCAATAGGGGTACCAAGAGGAATTAGTTTAAACTAGTAGATAAATATCGTAAAATAATAAAACCATTGATACAAAAATCTGCTAGCGGAACTGGCTATTAAAAATATAAAAATAAAAATGATTTATTTAATACGTTAACCTACAACAATAAACCGATCGAATATATATATATATATATTATGATGATTTAAACGAACTTATCGATAGATTCAAGTTATTAGTTGCAACCAAGGAAGTTGGCAACACATCGCATGATAATAAAATTACAGCAATTATTAATGAGTTAAAAGAAGCTGGAGCTATATATTAAATGTTTAAAAAAATATTTAGTGTAGCAATGCCGCTTAACAAGTTTGGTCATTTAGAAGCTGCAGCTGATAACAAACAAAGAAAATATCGAACTGTACTAATGGTTTAAAATACACAATCGGTGGTGACATTGATGTGAGGAACTTAAAAATATGTAATGTTAAATCACCAACTTTGGGTTCCGATGCTTAAAATAAAAAAATATTTCGAGGAAAAATGTTTAAAATATTTTTAAGATATAATAATATATCTTAAGGAAGAAATATCGAAATGAATGTGTTAAACAATTTGACAAATATGTAATACAATTTAGAAAATATTTGCTGGGATTCAAGAAAAAATGTGAACAAAGTACGGTAGATTTATAAAAGCAAAATGAAGAACTTAATAAAAAATCAATTTGATGACATTACAAAAACACATGTGTTATGTATAAAATATACATGTTTCCTTTTTTAACTTAATTTGCTTTATATAATTATCCTTGGCATAGTTAGAAATGTATTTCATTCTTTTATTATTTAAATTAACCAATAGGCAAACGCCACTGACCTATCCTTTAAGCATATCTATCGCGCATGGCATAATGCCTTACGTTGTGTAACACCTTCTCACGTTGCAATTGTGTAACAGATAAAAATCTTAATAAAGTGATTTACAAAGAAACATTTCTTTTTTAAAACTTAAAATTAAAAAGAAAATACATAAAAGTGGCGCAGTCGGTAGGATCCAAAAGTTGTTTAACAAAAAAGTTAACTACCGGGACTTTTGGTGAAAGTGCTAAAAGCTGAGTTCCAACTCTTCACCTAAAAAATGGACCAAACATAACCAAACTTAAGAACCAATTATTGGAAGGATGCTAATGTAAGTACCCCAAGATCCTATTCTAAATATTGATTTTTATAATCCTTATCCTTTTTCTTAATAATCCCATATTTTAATTATTAACGAAAATGTCTCAAGACAACTTACATAGATAGTGACAACGAAAATGAAACTGAAAATGAATATATCTCAATAAAAATTATGCAAAGTATATGATACCACAATTTTCTGGAGAGCAATCTTAACTTTTTTATTTTATCGAGGCCGTCGATTACGCAGATAAAAATATAAATTCGGTAAAACGCGGAATTTTACCATTTATAATTAAAACAAAAATTTTAGGTAGGGCCAAACCCAGGGGCGTAGCTACCGCGGTATCAGCCGTATCAATGATACGGGGCCCCCGGCTAGGGGGTAAAAATCGAAAATTATCTTGTTAAAATACGCGGAGCCTTAGCAAACGATTTAGAATTAACAAAAGAAGAAAAAACCGCTTTAACTAAATCCTATGAACGTTTAGGGTTACAAATTTTGTTTTCAGGATTAAAAGATCCTTTGGGATCACTAATTCTGGTACAAAAACCTTCTAGCTTATCAGAAGCTGCACAATTTATAATTGAAGAAGAAAACTAAATTTATTTGCAACAGTTTAGAAATAAAAATCATAACTTAAAACCGCAATTAAAATCAAACAATTTAATTCTTCGTGAAAATTATAATACAATTTCACAAGCAAGTGCCCAAATAAAGAAATGTACATTGTGTAATAAAGTAGGTCACAAAAATAAAAATTGTTTTTCAAAAATTAGACCAAGTACTTCACAAAAAAAATTAACCCAACATAATAATATTCAAAAACCTTTTGTACCACAAGAAGAACAAAATTTTACTCAAAACAGACAGACAGTAATTCAACAAAATAAAAATTATACACCTTGTATAAATTATATAGAAAATGACGATTTAGATCAAATGAACTAAACCGAAATTCACGACCACCAATAATTTATAAGTGACAATGACACTGAAAAAAATCAAAATTCTGTTTTAGAAATAAACCCCCAAAACATAAACGACCCCATAGAAGAAATTATTCCACAACTAGAGTCCCTTCAATTTTAAATACAACAAAACCTAATGCAAAATTATTTTATATTAAATCATTAAATCATAATTTAACATTTTTAATAGACTCAGGCGCATCAATATCTGTAATGAAACAAAATCCAAATTTAAAAATAGTTGACGAAAATAAATTTTGTATAACAGGCATTGGACATTTTGAAGAATTCTTAGTAAGCAAAAGTACAAATTTAAACATTTTTGATAAACCACATAAATTTTGTTGCAGCCTTAAATATACCATTTAATGATATTATTGGAGTTGACTTTTTAGAAAAATATAACTGTAAATTAAATCTTAAAGATAAAGTTTTAGAGACCCCGTATAAAATATCCCATACACATAATTGATATCCCATACACATAATTGAAACCGATGACATCATTCAACATGATGTCACCATAACAAGAAATAGTGAACCCATTGTTTACCATATCCCAGCTAGATCCAGTTCTCAAATTCGTATTAAGACTTAGTGTAGCAATTTTGCAAACGGTAGAAAACTCTGTAATAGAACCAATAGACTCAATAACAATGTAATTATACCAAGCGCTTTAGTTACAGTCAACAATAACTTCTTTGAAACTATGATTTTAAACACCCTCAATGAAAATATCTCAATAACCATACCACCTGTTTATCTCTACGATTTCTGTGAATTTACAACTTTTAACGCAACTGAAAACAAAACAAATTTATTTACTATGAATATCGATGATAGATTTTAAAACATAACAAATAGGTAAATTACGCTTAAACCATTTAAATTCGGAAGAATACGAACAAATATTAAATCTTTGCGAAAATTATCAAGACATATATTTATCACAAACTTTATTAAACACGATATTAATTTAACAGATGAAAAACCTATCCATGCAAAAACCTACAGATACCCCTATATACACAAGAATGAAGTTCAAAAGCAAATTTCAAAATTGTTAGATCCAACCAAGTGTGGATAGTCCTGAAAAAAATTAGATGCAAGCGGTCAGAAAAATGGTGTATGGTAATAGACTATCGAAAACTTAACGAAGTAAAAAAAGAGGATCGTTATCCTTTACCTAATATTGAAGATTTACTAGACAAACTCGGGCGTTGCAATTATTTTACTACCTGTGACTTAGCGAGCGGGTTTCATCAAATAGAAATGAAACCAACAGGCATAGAAAAAAACAGAGTTTACTGTATAACATGGGCATTATGAATAGAAAAAAATGCCTTTTGGTCTAAAAAAAAATCCACGTTTCAGCCTGTAATGGACAATGTAATATCAGGGTTGACGACTACTATTACCGAACACATTCAACGGCTAACCGAAATTTTTAATAGATTAAGAAAATATAACTTTAAAATCGAACCCGATAGGTGTGAGTTTTTACAAAAGGAAGTAGCTTATTTAGGACATATAGTAACAGACAAAGGAGCAAAACCAAACCCCGATAAAATTATAACTATACAAAATTTTCCTCAGCCAAAAAAACAAAAAGAAATTAAATCATTCTTATTATGGATTAGTTGGATATTACCGCAGACTTATAAAATACTTTTAAAAATTTAAAAAACCCCTAACTAATTTATTAAAAAAAGATACACCCTTTATTTTTGGTGAAAAATGTAAAGAAAGCTGTAATATTTGTAAAAACATATTAACTTCAGAACCATTATTACAATACCAAGATTTTAATAAAAACTTTATTTTGAAAACTGACGCTTCAAATTTTGCTTTAGGAGCAATTCTTTCTCAATGTGAAATGAACGCGGACAACGCCGACGGTGGACTGGTGGTTAGTGCTGCTGACTACAAGCCGGAGGTCGTGGGTTCCAATCCCACCAGGGGTATGGCTGTTTATTTGTGTTTGTCCTATTGTGTAATAATCCTTCGGAGGGGACTTTAAGCCCGCGGTCCGTTCCTGCCCCTAACCCGCACAAGCCATTCAGTTGGCTTCTGGGACTTCTTAGGAAGTAAGGGTGGAACTAAAAGAGCACTTTTGTATATAAACTTTTTTTTTGTAAACCCATAGCATCACGTACACTAAACGACGCGTCGCTGAAAAAAATTATTCAAACACAGAAGAAGAATTACCAGCAGTCGTGTGGGCAACAAAACATTTCCGCCCTTATCTTTTCGGACGTAAATTTACTGTTATAACAGGATTTATGATCGGTTATATATAACCGATCATAAATCCTTACAATGGCTATTTTCAGTAAAAGACTGTAACAGGGAGAAAGTGGAAAAAAACCGTAAAAATATTTTTTGGAAAGACCAGAAATTAAGAGTCCATAAAAAGTAAGAGGCCATAAAGCCATAAATCCATATTGCAGGCTATCTTTATTTTGCCGATGCCGCCAAACATATGGCAGCAACACTTTCTTTAAACGAAGCAGTTTTGAAGTAAATGAAAAGCGTCAAAAATATAACAAAATTAATATAATTAAAGAAAGTACCGAATTGATTCAGTTGAAAACTAAACTTAGAAAAAGGGAGATTATAGATTAGAAATAGGAGATTATAGACTAGAAATAAGACGTAAGATTAGGTAGATTGTATTGTAAATATGAAAGCGTGGCTGCTTATTAAAAGATAAGCCTCGATCAGCCAATATAAATTAAGTGTAGATGGATAAAAATCCTAAGCATGGTTTGAACCAAGGGAATGCCCAATAAAATCAAACTCAGTTAATATGATTTAATAACCAGATATAAAAAACAGTCGATTCAATCATTAGGCAACCTTTGTTACTTTTAAATCATCTTAAGATTATTATCAAATCTAGTAAATTATAGTTTATCTTGAAGTTGGCGACAATGGCGGAAACTCCGCCCAAGGCCTAGTAAAATTCCCACCTTGTTTGTTCCCGACCTTTCGAGTAGCCAAGTTTTCGACTTAAGTCAAAGGTTAACGCCTCCTCCCTAAGAATTATCTAACCGCTTAGCTTAAACCCAATAACCTTTCGTCCTTTTCGGTTGGTATGAGAGTTTATGACCTTTTGAACCAGTCAATTTTCTATGACCCTTGCGGAGGGAAGTTACCATGATTTTGACCAATGGTCTTTAAGAATTTATCCCTTCCAATTTTTCCGTAAATTAGTCTATAAAAAACCAACACAGCCCTTGAATTGGCAGTTCTTATCTAAATTTTATCGCGCTTTCCACATCGGTCGTAGATTCTCGCCAGTCCGTAGCAGCCAACTTCATTTGATTCAGTGTAAGGTACTTATAGTAATTATTGTATTTCAAACCAACTTGTTTATATTAGATTCACTCCGAATAGTTTTGTTTAATTATAGTTACTTACTCTATAGAGCAAATCGCATCGCGCATTTGCTTAGTTAATTATTTGTTACATTTTCTTTTAGTTAAATTTCTTGATCTAGAGTTCTAATTTGTTTTGTAAACTAGTTCTTGTAAATTAAATCTCTGGAGTAACTTTAATTATCTATTTTTAATTTTAATGTAACTTAATTTTACTTGTTTATATCTTTTCATTTTTTATTGTTAACTCTTTGTTTGTTAATATATTTTTATGGTTTGAAATACCGCTTTATTGCTCTGTCTGTTGTATAAGAAATAGCCCTGAATCAAGTTAAGTCGAAAGTAAGTATATAGTGAACGGTAATCGTGTATGAAGTTTTCCGCGCGGTTCGCGAGTGAGTTAAGTGTGTCAATATACATATAGGATTACTTCGCCTTCGACATCCTCCAGCCGAAGCCACGACGATCTTCACCGGATTAAAAGGTCAGATTAGATTAGTAATTTGTAACGGGTTCCACACACCCAAAAGCTCCCGTAGGCCAACCACCGGCCTCGGTGGTGTAGTGGTCAGAGCTCCTGGGTACACCCCTCCCCCCTCCTATCCCACCCCCCTTAACCCCCCCACATAATTAAATTATAAACAAAATAAAATCCTAAACATAACAACAAACAAATTGTTTGTTTAGCGAAACATAAACTATAACAATTATTTTAAAAGGGTTTTTTATTACACTTTTCCCTTAAATATGAAATCATAAACCACCAACAACAAATTCTTTGACGGACTAATCATACTTCAACCGAAAAATCAAAAACACACGGCCCCTAAATCGCTAATGCGAAGGGAAAGGCTACAGAAACCAATTTTAAAAAGTATAAAACATTAAATATATAAGGCCTAACATCTGCCGGGTAGTGCTGCAATACCACAAGTAAATTGTGGTAGACCAACACACCTTATCTATCCGCGATAACACGGGTTCTTCCTGTTTGTGTTATTGTGTGAACTAGCTGTATATATTATGTATCATGTATTGTATACCATTTTTCGTGTTATGTAGTGTATATAGTTGATATTTGTATTTGTGTTTTTATACTGTATAATCTGTGATATTTAGAATAGTTAATAAATTATTTTTGATTTGATTTGATTTTGCTCCTGGGTACGAGCCGAGAGGTCGTGGGTTCGAATCCCACTTGGGTATGGTTGTTTATTTGTGTTTGTCCATTGTGTATAGTCCTTCGGAGGGGACTTTAAGCCGTCGGTCCGTTCCTACCCCTAACCCGCACAAGCCATTCAGTTGGCTTATGGGACATCTTAGTTTGGATGTAAGGGTGGAACTAAAAGAGCACTTTATAACTTTATAAGTAGTAAAAGTATAGCACGCGACACAAAAACCCCCGTTACAAGACCCAGGATCAAAATTAACACGTTGGCGATTAAAATTAGCAGAATATGAGTATGACATCATTCATAAAGCAGGAAAACTTGAATGCGAACGCTTTATCACGAATACCAATAAACGCACTACAAAATATTACAAAAAATCAAATTCAGCACGATATTTTATCTTAATTTAATAATTTTTTAAAATTAAGTAAAGAAAAATCCCTAATTAACTGACCTAATTAACGAAACAAATGGTCAGATTCACTTTAAAAAACATAAAAACATAATTGTCACATTGTATGAAATTAAAGAAATGTTCGACACAAGTATTAATATTCAAGAAATCTTAAATGATATAAATTTAGACTCCACCGAATCAAACGAAATTTATAATTCCGTTAGGTATCTAGACAAAAAATATATTTTAACATTTGATTAATGATGAAAATAATATTAATTGTAAAGAAGCATTTTACTTATTCTCAAAAACTAATTTAGAAGATAACAAGCATTATTTTGTTAATCAATTGCCAAATTGTAATTTAAAACCTATATTATGTAATATATTTAAAAATAGAAATATTAACTTTACTATTTGCAAAAATATTGCACAAACACCAATATCAAAGGAAGAAACATTAAATATAATTAAAGAGTTTCATACAAATATTGACAATTTACATAAAGGTTACCACGAAACATATAATAAAATTAGAGAAAAGTTTAATTGTTAAAAAATGCGCAATGACATCGAAGACTTCGTAAAACAATGCACAACCTGCAATAAATATAAAACTAAGAGATATATCCCATGACAATAACAGACACACAGATATATCCCATGACAATAACAGACACACCCACGAAACCATTTTCAAAATTAAATATTGACATATTGGAATTTAATTTAATTTTAGTGATTATTGATATCTTACTAAGTTTGCATCATATATTCTTAAACAAAAAACCATTAAAAATATAATTAATAAATTAAATGACATTACAAAATACCGCAAACAATCTATTCTGACGTAGGACGCGAATTTAAAAATAACAATCTTAAAGAATTTTTCGACAGTTTGAATATAAAACAAGTATTTAGCGCTGTAGCTCATCCCCAGTCGAATGGTACAGTCAAACGTTTAAATTCCACCCTTCTTGATGTAATAAGATGTTATTTAAATGAAAATCCAAATGCTACACTTAAAACAGCATTATTAGTAGCAATTAATTCTCATAATAATAGTATTAGTAAAACTACAAAATTTAAATCAATAGATTTAATATTTTCTCTAGAGGTCACAAATTTAGATGAGTCACAACTATTTGAAAATAAAAATAAGTCAGAATACTTACTTAAACAGGCATTAGATAATTCCCAAATTGCAAAAGAAAAATCAAAAGAAAGATATGATAAAACGGCTAAAAATTCATGGTAAACGATTTTGTTTATGTAAATAAAGAAGGTCGTAAACTTGACCAAAAATACGAGGGACCATATTAAACATTAAGAATAATTAATGACACCACTGCAGAAATTCAATATCCAAATTGTACTTCAAATATTAACTTTGATAGACTAAAACCGTGTATTGAAACAAATAATCTTGTTACAGATTAACGACCTGTTAATGTTTGGGACAATTCATTGTTATAAACTAGACAAAATTAAAGACAACGCAGTACTTTATATAGAACAAGGACTAGACTTAAAAATAAGTAATTCCTATTGGAATCTCTCAATAAAAATATCACACAAATTAAATAAGCATTACAAAATAATGACAATATTAAGACCCTTATAAATTCAAAAATATACCCCGAACCAGATCATATTGTACACGAAACCTACATTGCATTTTTTAACGATATTAGAATTTAGCTGTGTTAGAAACCACGTCAAAAAATTTAAACAATAAATTAAATTATTTGTTGACAGAAGTTCCTAAATTAAGTAAAAAACCTGGTTGGTATAGGTACGATATTTAAAACGATAACGGGCACCCTTGATGCGGATGACGGAGTTAAAAGAACAAATATCAGTTGTGACCTCAACCTTAAAAAATTTTAATTACTCGATTCAAAATATTCAAATAAATAATGAAATTATTAACGAAAATTTTAAAAATTTAAATAATTTAATCTAAGATGAATTAAATAATTCCTTTCTGGAAAGAAAACGACTGGAAGTTTTTAACATTATAGAAAAATTGTTAGAATTCTATTTTATTATTGAAACCGAATTAAATATAGTGATTTCAAGTATAAGATTTGCAAAATTAAATGTCTTTTACATTGGGCTCATACACTTGAAAGAATCAAATTCCAAATTATTTAAAACATAACAACACCATTTTTACCAATAAAAAAGAATTGCCATTTTTAATAGACACTTTTGAACTTGAAACATTACTAATGAAAGAGTCATTTTTATAATTAAAATCCCTTTAATTACGACTTAAAATTAAACCACATTATTCCAATCTCAAAACTAGATCCAAAATCCCATTTCTATTCCTTGGTAAGGTTTACCTTAATGTTTAGCCCGTTTGGGTTAATTCTAGATCCCTTTAGGCCATATTAGTATCTGTGATACAATTGCTTTGTGCAGTCCCGGTTGCATAGTATGTACCGATTGCGGCAAAGGCCACGTCGTTTGACGGTGTGGATCACCTGATGTTCTTACATCTCGCCTCTGTTGCCTTAACAACCGAGCATATAAGCTGAGGGAGTAATTTGTTTTGATTGTGTTCCACTACACCAAGTTGCCCGACACTGATGAGACCCAATAAAGGTCGAAAACAGCTGTCTGTCGGTATTTGAAGTTGGTGGAACGCATTCAAAACAAAAATCTTTGGCGAGGTGTAGGTTCAATTTTTTCTTATGAATATTACCAGTGATGGGTCAAGAAAGTTTCTTAAAGAAACTAAGAAAATTGAATGTTTACAGTTAAATAGTTTTTCTGACGAACTTAATAAGCTTGGTGGTTAAACCTTCGTTCAAAGACATTCAAGTTATAAGGTTATAGTTATCATAATAACAACGATTATAATTTACTTGTGTTGTAAAAGCTCAATTTTAGGAAAACTTTTTGTTTACTTTCTTGGAAGTTCAGATGGAAAACCACCACCCGATAGCCGAGGCTGTTGTAGCCAAATATTCAACCAGTGTACGTTTACACCCCGTAGACGTCCATCTATCAACATCGAGATGAGTTCCGTTTCCGAAGAAGTGGTATTCCAATAACCTACTCCAAGGTCAAGTTTGATGGTAAACCCCAAAAAGTATAGGACAGTTCTTTAATTGTTCCATAAAAAACGATTTTTTTTTATATATTTACTTATAATCATTAGTGTATTTTTTTATCTATACTTTTAATTTTGTTAACCTTTTATTAATTTTTGTTAGTCATTAATAAAAGGATTTAACGGGGGAGGTGTTATGTATAAAATATACATGTTTCCTTTTTTAACTTAATTTGCTTTATATAATTATCCTTGTCATAGTTAGAAATGTATTTCATTCTTTTATTATTTAAATTAACCAATAGGCAAACGCCACTGACCTATCGTGTGTGTAGCTAACTATCGTTGCAATTGTGTAACAGATAAAAATCTTAATAAAGTGATTTACAAGTTAAAATTTCGTTTTTAAAACTTAAAATTAAAAAGAAAAAATACAAACATGCGAAATTACGGGTTGACTTGAAAAAAATTGATTTTTATCAGACAAATTTAATTAAATAAATTAAAAAAACAAATCCAAAATCAATGCTATAGAAAACCATATATAAAAAGTGATTACAGTGCCTGCTAATGTTACTAGTCACTCTGCCACCATAACTACTATTCCATAAAAAAAATGTCCGTGCAACATACAAAAGAAAAAATTCAACTAGTGAATGAACTTAAAACTGACTGAACTAGACTGATAAGAAAAAATTTTAAACGTCGCCGGTTGGATGACCTTTGCCAAATCGACCTTGCTCAAATGTCTATATTTCTGATAAGAAAAAAATTTAAACGTCGCCGGTTGGATGACCTTTGGCAAATCGACCTTGCTCAAATGTCTCTATTTGAAAAAATCAATCGTAAATATATTTTTATTTTGGTTTTTATTGATTGTTTTTCAAAATTTGTTGGGATAAAACCGTTAAAATCCAAAATAGGTGTAGAAGTATCGGCTGCTATATATATATTAAAAGAGAGTCAAAGATGTCCTCAAAATCTACAGAGCGATCAAGGAACAGAGTTTTTAATTCTATATTTAACCAACTAATGAAAAAACATAAAATTAATCATTACAATACATTTGGCTGTAAAAAAGCTGCTTTTGTCGAACGTGTGATAAAAACGATATTATTCATGATATTGTTTGAAATTACAATAACACTAAACATAGCACCACAAACTTAAAACCCAATAAAATTAATAAAAACAATAAAAAGAAAATTATCAAGTCAACATATACTTTATAATTTTATTTTGGTTTTTATTGATTGTTTTTCAAAATTTGTTGAGATAAAACCGTTAAAATCCAAAATAGGTGTAGAAGTATCGGCTGCTATATATATTAAAAGAGAGTCAAATATGTCCTCAAAATCTACAGAGCGATTAAGGAACAGAGTTTTTAATTCTATATTTAACCAACTAATGAAAAAATATAAAATTAATCATTACAATACATTTGGCTGTAAAAAATCTGCTTTTGTCGAACGTATGATAAAAACGATATTATTCATGATATTGTTTGAAATTACAATAACACTAAACATAGCACCACAAACTTAAAACCCAATCAAATTAATAAAAACAATAAAAAGAAAATTATCAAGTCAACATATACTTTTGTAAAAATGGCAACAAAACCGCGAAAGTTTAAAGTTAACGATATTGTGTGAATAAGTAAGGCAAAATATATATTTGTTAAAGGCTATGCTCCCAACTATACTAAGGAATTGTTCTAAATTATTACTGTAAAAATAACAAATCCCCCAACCTATCTATTGGAAGATATGTCCGGTAGACCTATAAAGGGGGCTTTTTATGAAGCAGAACTACAAAAAAAACAAATATTCTTATTTGTATCTGGTTGTCTTAGCTAAGTAGTTAGAGTTTGACAACACTAATAATAGCTGGATCGATAAGGCAAACGCTAATTAATCAGTCTTATTTTTCATTTTAAAAGAGCATTTAAAAATGAATGTTAGTGATAGTAGGTATATATTTTAATAATCTTCAATGAGACGTAAAATATGTTAATGATATTAAATATAATTTGCAAAAATCCTCTGAACTGGAATTGACTAGCGGGCTCAGCATCCATCGCTGTCATGTGCCTGCTGTGAAAATAAGAAATTTAGCATAGAAACCAGCAACAACCGTACAACTTCAATTGAAATCAAATATCTTTTACGGGTAACGAATGGATTGGTTTTATAGATTGTTTAAAATATCTTTCCAACACATTTTTAAAGAAAAAATCGTCTCCGGCCCAGCATTCTAAGAACAGTGCGACGGAAGTTAAAAAGAAACAGCCGGTTGAAGAGGAATTAACATTTTTAAGTAGTTTCGATAAAGTAGTTGGTTCTTTTAATGAAAATTTTAAAAGCTACAGAATCGAAGCTCATATTTTTATGAAATAAAGACTTGTAACAATTACATTCCTAAACTCTCATATTTTATTACATGATGAAAATGTTAAAGACCTTCTTGCCCACGATGCTTTTGTAAAATATCATTTAAATACACTGCATTCTTTAAACTTTAATGCATATTGTAATTTATTTTAAAGAATGTTGTTAAACAATTAGAAAATTATACTTCCCTGTCTCTTTTAGAGTTTTTGAATAAAAATATTAACTTTTTTTTAGTACACTTTCATTTATTATTTGAAATTATCTGTAACTTTTATTATTATATAAAACAAGATTTAGAATTAGTAAAATTGTACGACTTTATGGAAAACTTTCAATAAAAGTTAATTAAACCAAAGTGTACAATTTCCCACTTACCGCATGTGTTGCGAAAAAACCCTGTGAAGTTATTTACGAATGTTTATGATTTTAATTTTTAGGAATTATTTGGAAATCACTTCATCAGTTCGTCCCACTACACGACTTCATGTAAAATTTAATCAATAAAAATAAATAAATAAAATTAAATGATTTTTTATTATAACAACCTCCTGACTAATGCAAAGGTAAGTTTAATTAACTATTTTAAATATCTTAAATAGGATTAAATTTATTTATTATCTAAAATAAAAAAATATGGGCAACAAACTTTCCACCTTGCGAAAGGGTGCTTAATCCTGTGCCACACAAATTAATAATATCTGATAAGAAGAGGGCAAATAACATATATTATATAGGTATCATTTGTTTTAGTCATTGTGCTGAAATAGTTTTTTATTTAACAATGAACAATGCTCATTGATAACAATATTTAATCATCAGTTTTTTTATTTAATACATTAGAATTTCGATCTAAGATCAACTCTGTCCAATCAACCAAAAACAACCAAACGACCGTAAGTTTATACAGTTTACAAATATTGTTTTTATTTTTTTTGATTTTTATTTTTGATAATAAGTATTTTTATATACTAACGTTTCATGTACCAACATATATTTATTTATATTTTAATATTTAATTTTTTTCTCCTTCCAACAGATGAATACAGCTCTACAAGACGAGGCCAACAAAAAAACCAATATTAAAAAAGTTATGGAGCTTGATCTAAACAAAAAATATACAATCCATGCAGTATCATCCAAAGATACCAAAATTGGAATCTCCCTTGTCGCTGATTTAGGGGCTGTTGGCAACTGTTGGATTCCAAAGAAGTTTTTTGATTTTTTTAACGATGAAGCCATTCATGATTATAATATAAATCATCCTAAATCATTATATTTAATTGTTGTTGATAAAAGATTTATCATGGGACGAGAGTGTGCCATTAGTGAAATACACCCCATAGAATAACAATTAATATATGAATTATATTTGTTTTTTATTTTTTTTATTTAAACCCATCCCAAAAATAAATACCTATAAGTATATTAAATTACACATAATTAATTATGCATCTACAATTTTCCCTAACATTTCTGGTACACTCTGTATAGGTATATTATTAATAAGTATTACATTTAATTATAGCGAACTAAATATAAAATTTCTGATACTCTATTAACACGTTTTTTTTCAAAAAAAAACAATTATTTTAAAGGATTTCTTTCAATTCAATCAAATATAGTATATGTTTAGTCTAGTCTAGTTATTGTAATACATTTTAAATATTTGGCAACACTGTGCATGGATATATAATATTTTTCAATGGAATTTATACCTACTCAATGCGTTCATTTTCTAAAAGTATTCATTGTTATATTAAAGTTAGGTCTTATAGCAACATTTAAAGCTGTCACATAATTTAATAATATTAAAAATAATAAATAAACAAGTCGTTTTTTTTTAATAAGGAACTGCTATGTAAGTACCTACATTTAAATAGTATTTTATTTAATTGGTTGATCATCAACCGTTGATGTGCTTACGTATTGATCTTAAATATATTAAAAACAATTAATAAATACCTTGTAAATTATATTATTTAATTTCAGATATCTAATTTTTTTTTAATTTTTAGCTTAATATTATTAAAACGTTTATAAGCTGTCAGAAACTCGTAAACCAGAACCGTTTGAATGGATAACATTTAATTGATCAAATATTCTTGTAGTAATTATATAACCTGTTGGAACTTTTAACGAAATTATAAACGAAGACTAAATTACAGTGGGTTTATTTTTCCTGAATGACAATACCAAATAGTTCATTTAAAGATATCTTCGAATAAGGTAGTTATTAATTTAAAATTAAATAAATTTAAAATGTTAGTACATTTCAAATTATTAATATAAAGAGTGTTTTAAATCAAAACATTTAAATTGTATGTTTTTTTTTTGTTTTAAAACCTACCATATGCTAATATAATATTTAATATATAATATATTTTAAGATTCAGAAAAGGAAATTAATTTGCTGTAGATATATACATAACACATAATACCGCTACGTTTTCAATCACTGCAGAATATAATAAATATAAAGTAAGTTATTTAAAAGATGCTTTATTTATTAATAATTCAAATATACAGAGAGTTCAAGGCATATCATTATATTTAAATTTTTATGTTTCTTTATAAAGAAAACTATAGAAAGTTTTGTAATAAAACCTACTAAGTAGGTATATGCTAATATGATAAACTCCTGGACAAAATTAACGCAACATCAAAAAATTTGCCACATTTTTTATGCTATTTTTTTGTTGAATTTATGATCCGATTTGAATGATTTTTGTTTTGCATTGTAGGTTGGTTCCTTGACAATGTCATAATTTTCGCTGTTTATGATAAAAAGTTCATTTTGGATTTATAGCGGGTGTAATAAAAATGTACTGTTTTTTTCCGAAAATTCGTATCACCCTGTGGAGTATACTAGCAACCGAAACCTATAGCAGTTAACATTAGACGGTAGGTCCATATTTCGCCAACATATTCTTTTTTGGTTTACTTCATTATCTCTGTTATTAAAGGAGATACGCTGTTTCATAGCGTAACATGTTTTTATAGATTTTATTATTCAAAACATTAATTGTTAAATGTTTTCAAGTAGGCTATGGAAAATTCGCCATACTTATAACAACTGTTCGAAAACTGCTTATTAAATGTTCGTTTCGTATTTTAATCTTGAAAAATGAATCGTCCAAAAAATTTTTCGACAGAAGAAGCAGTAAGAGACTTAACTTTGGTGAATGAGGGCTATTCGATGTCATGTTGCTAATGTGATAGGAAGACATCGTTCGACTATAAGTCGTATGGTTAAACGATTTAACGAGACAGGATCTTACTCTTCAAGGTCAGGACAAGGGCGAAAACGATGTACCGATCCAAGGGATGAGCGTTTTATTAGGCAAGCTGCTCTAGAAACAGGAAGATTACTAGTACAAGGCTAAAAAGTGAGTTTAGAACTGCTCGCCATAATACAATATCGTCTCGAACAATCAGGAGACGTTTAAATTAAAGAAACAATTACTTACCAGAGAGCACAGAGTTTCAAGATTGCGTTTTGCCAGAAATTATCAACATTGGACTGTTAATGATTGGAAGAAGGTTTTATTTTCTGATGAAACGAGAGTTACTCTTAATTCTCCTGATGGTGTGAACGTGTTTGGCGAAGGTCAGGAGAGAGATTTGCAAGTGGCAATATCTCTCCTAAAATCCCGTTTGGTGAAGACTCAGTAATGATTTGGGGAGGAATATGCTTCAACGGACGCACAGAGTTAGTCCCTATACGTGTAAGATCAATGAACGCCGATTATTATCTAGAAAACATGTAATGCCATTTGTTCCTTTTTTGGGACCTAATAGTTTATTTATGCAGGATTATGCATTTATCAAAGCGAGCAGAAATTATACAATTATACAAATACTCTAAACATCTCTTGAAATGTCAGAAAAGGTCCATAGCCTACTTGAAAACATTTAACAATGATTGTTTTGAATAATAAAGTCTATAAAAACATGTTACGGTATAAAACGGCGTATCTCATTTAATAACAGAGATAATGAAGTAAACCAAAAAAGAAAATGTTGGCAAAAGATGAACCTACCGTCTAATGTCAACTGCTATTTGTTTCGGTTGCTAGTATACTCCACAGGGTGATACGAATTTTCGGAAAAAAACATTACATTTTTATTACACCCGGTATAAATCGAAAATGAACTTTTTATCATAAACAGCGAAAATTATGACATTGTCAAGGAACCAACCTACAATGCAAAAAAAAAATCATTCAAATCGGATCATAAATTCAACAAAAAAATAGCATAAAAAATGTGGCAAATTTTTTGATGTTGCGTTAATTTGGTCCAGGAGTTTATAATGTAAAATATTATATAATTTTTAGCAAGGTGTTGGGATCCATTAACAAAGATTTTTTTATTCAATTAAATAACCTACTTTTTATTTTTTAGAAATGGAACTTAAAACTGTCCAAACCCAAGCTCAAGTCCAACTAAGCACTGAAATTGTCTACAATTTAAGAAATGTTTGTGAGATATTGGAAGTGAGTAGTGAAAAATGCAGTGAGGATGAGAAGACTTTGTGGCTTGGATAATTGAATGAACAAAAACATTAAATGTTTTAACAAGCTAATTAAATCTCATAGTAGTTCTGTAGGTACACAGCGTAATCTAATTACTAATTTAGGGCAGCTCAAACATTTAAAAACAATAGTTAAAGCGAAAAATATTGTTAGGGGGGCAGGATTAAAAAATAATAGGGGTAGCAGAGTACAATGGCAAGAAATAAATGGTGTTTTTCAATCACGTATTCGTACAGGGATTATTATAAATTTAAAGCATATTGATATTAATCAATTTTTAAATGATGCATTTTTCCTTTTTAAATCAAGTGTGCAATGTTTTAAAAAAATTTCCCTTATAAAAGCAAATGCTTGCTTTGGGGGAGAATTTATTAAAAAAATCGGAGATCAAATATTAAACGAAATTAAATATTTTAATACTAAAAACGCTGTTATAGATAATGGGGTAGATTTAAAAAATTGGTTTACTGAAAATGTTGGAGATAAAATTTTAAATATACATTAAGGGAATTAAGGGAATTTGCAGAGAAAGATTAGGGTGGGCTTTACATAAAATTTTAAATTTAGAAATTTATATTAATAAATACGAGTTGGGTAACGGTGGTTCCTCTTACATTAAATTACCGGAACAGATCGAGAGAAAGCTGGCTTGTGTAAATGTTAAAAATTTTGAAGGAGAATGCTTTCGATGGGCGGTAATATCGTCAATACATCAAGTTAATAGTCATGCAAATAAGGTTTATTCTTATTACAGGGATGTTTTAAAATTTTGGAAACATCGATCTTCCCATTAAACTGACTGATATTACTAATTTTGAAAAATTAAATTCAATATCTATAAATGTTTACGCTTTGGAGCTAATTAAAACGGATGAGACTTCCAAATATAACACTGTGCCTGTCAGACTTACTAAAAATAAATTAGCCCAACACGTTAATTTACTTTTAGTTCAAAACAAATATTTTCCCAAACAACCGGATTGAGAGTCAGACTTACTAAAAATAAATTAGCCCAACATGTTAATTTACTTTTAGTTCAAAACATATATTTTCCCAAACAACCGGATTGTGAGCCATTCATAGATGTAGCCGATAATAGTAAAATAAAGTACCATTATGTATGGATCAAAAATCTAGGCTGGTGGGAAGTCAGCATACAAAAAACGAACATAAAATATTTATTTGTGAACTGCGACTATGATGATACTTTATAATTTTACAAAAGCTATCGCGGTTTAAACTGCATGGAGTGGTTCGCAAATGAATTGGCGGAAGTTTCTAAATTTGTAGAATCCAAATTAAAAGGTAACATACATGGTTGATAGTGTTGATTTAAAGGATGCAAGGTGTCACATATGCAATAAAGATTTTATACAGAGCGATATAATTGTGAAAGAGACCTAAATGGAGCTTTTAGGCGCTATGCTCATCAGGTTTGCAACCTAAATTACAAAAATATATAAAAATAATATTATTATACATTCATGGTACCAGTTGTATTTCACAAATTACGATAGTCATTTCTTCATAAAAGATCTTGCTAACTTCAATAGAATATCGCTTTTACCGATAAATAAGGAAAAATACCTATCCTTTACTATTTACGATAACGAAACATTTATAAAATTCCGCTTTATCGATTCTTTTCGCTTTATGGCCTCTAGTTTAGATAAATTAGCATGTTATTTATCCAATTTTAGGAAAGGAATTTGCAAATTTAAATAACGAAAATTTTAATCTTTTACAATGTAAAGGTGTTTTTCCATATGACTTTATAGATTCTAACGAAAAATTAAATTTTTCTTGCCTACCAGAAAAATCAGCTTTTTATAATAAATTAAATGATTGTGATATTTCGGAAAATGATTATGCGCATGCTCAGCATGTTTGGCGAGAATTTGGTTGTCAAAATTTAAGTGAATATTCTGATTTATATTTAAAAACAGGTATTTTACTGCTATATAGCTGCAAATATTTACTTTATACTGATTTTAATTCTCTTTATGGCTGTGGTATGTCTCAATATTTACCACAAGACGAGTTTGAATGGGTTGAAAATCATGAAAACTTTGATGTGTCTAAAATTTCAGATGATTCACCTGTAGGGTATTTTTTTAGAGGTTGATTTGGATTATCCTGAAAATTTACATGATTTACATAAAGATTGACCGTTTTGCCCCGAACACCAAAAGCCTTTAAATTCAAAATTGCCCAAATTAATGACCACCCTAAATGACAAAACTAAATATATTATTAATTATCGAAATTTAAAACAATCTTTACTCACGGACTAATATTAATTAAAATACATCGCATTTTAAAATTCAAACAATCAACCTGGTAAAAATCTTATATAGATTTAAATACAAACTTACGTCAAAATGCAAAAAAGTGTTTGAAAAAAATTTATATAAATTAATGATAAACGCTATTTTAGGCAAGCATGAAAAACATTCGAATCGAATAGTAAAATTAGTTACTAAATGGGAGGGCCGATATGGCGCAAAAATTTTTTAAAACCGAACGATCTTTAACGATAATCTTATTGCAGTAGAACTTAGTAAAACTAATTTATGTTTCAGCAAGCCTTTATATATCGGTATGGCAATACTGGATATTTTCAAAGTATGTGTTTATAACTTTTATTATGATTACCTATATGTTAAAGAAAAATAATAGTGTTATAATTATTAAACACTGATACATAGTCTTATTTACGAAATACCCTGCAATGATGTACATGAGGAAGTTATCCGTAAGTACATTCACATGTTTGATACTAGCGATTATCTAAAAAATAACCAGTAGAATATCCCTTTAGTAAATAAGAAAATTGTAGGGCTAATGAAAGATGAACTAAATGGTGCGATTTTAACACATTTTGTGGGTTTACGGTCGAAAATGTACTCTTTTAAATTTGATGGTGAAAAATGTGTTAAAAAATCGAAGGGTATTAAAAATAATGTTGTTAAAAATGTTATAAAGTTTCAAAATTATTTTGATTGTCTAAATACAAAAAATGTTAAAATTATATGTCAAAATTCCATCAAGTCCATGACACATGAGGTTTTTAGCATTAAACAACAAAAAATTGGTTTAAACTCTTATGATGACAAAATATATCTATAGGAAAATGGTACACACCCATAACCCTAATATTTTGCTTGTTAAACTTAAGCCTATTGGTCTGAGTGAACCCCTAGTTGAACTTATACGCTCTTACCTCAGTAACCGTCAACTTTATGTTTGTTTTAATGGCTATAAGTCCAATTGTTTTGTTCCTACATCAGGCGTACCTCAAGGATCAAACTTGGGTCCGTTGTTGTTTAATATATTCATAAACGATTTATCATTTTCTCTAACATGTAAACATCTATTGTTTGCAGATGATTTAAAGTTATTTTCCAAAATATCAAATGTTGATGATTGCAGAATCAGCTGAATGTAGTACATCAATGGTGCAAATTAAACAAGCTAGTTTTAAACATAAAAAAATGCAAAACATGTACCTTTATATTAAGGAAATGTCCCACAGTTTTTCAATACTCCTTAAACAATAATGTTCTTTCTTCTTGTGATGGTATTAATGATCTCGGTGTCTACTTTGACAATAAATTGTCATTCTCTACTCATATACAAAATTTAGTTTCCCAGGCATTTAAAGTATTGGGCTTTATAAGCAGGAACTCTCGAGGATTTAAAAATAAAACAGCGTTAAAATCTTTATATTTTTGCTTGATAAGATCTAAAATTGAATATTGCTCCATAATTTGGTCTCCTCACTTCAATAACTCAGTTATATTGATTGAGAATGTTCAACGTAAATTTTTAAAACTATTATCATTCAGGCTAGATAATATCTACCCAACCAGAGGTATTGAACATCAGTTACTGCTTGATCGATTTGATGTTGATTCACTTCAGTATAGAAGAGTTTGTTCTGGTTTAAAATTCTCATACAAAATTTTTCACAATGAAATTGACTGCTGTAATATTTTATTATTGTTTAATCTATATGTTCCTAGACTAAATTCTCGTAATAACTATATGTTCTACTGATCCAACCTCGAGGCAAAAAAGTTTGCTGAAAGAACTAAACCTATCATTAGAAGAAGAGGATAAATTTACAAAAACAATCGTAATTAAAAAACCAAAGCTTACTGAAGAAAATAAGAAAATTGCGTCAGCGTTTCGCAAAACAACCAGATCCACAACGCAGTCAGGAAGTCAATCAAAGGTCAATTAAAAATCTGTGATAATAATAATTTTTAAATTGTTTTTAAATTGTAATTAAAGTATTTGTAAGTATTTGTTTTTCTAATTGAAAATTTTAATGTTTTTGTTTTTTACTCTGGTAGAATTTATTTATTTATTTTTAATTGTACTTGTATATTAAATCACTTTTATATTTTAATAGTTTAAATTAAATAATCTTTATTTCTGTTTGTTTAAGTAAAGTTGGTAAATTATTTATATTTTATTTTAAGTACATACCTACTTGGGCTCCTTTTAGTGTGGATATATAGGATAAAGTGCTATGGATCCTTTTATAAGAGATTTTTAAGTAAATAACATAAGAACTGAAGTAGTTGAAGATGCATCGCAGTGCAATGAGGTCTTTGAGGTAAATGGTAAATTTGTAAATTTTAAAATGCTACAACTAAACATAAGAAGTGTTAGCAAGAATCTTACTGAGCTAGAAATATTCTTGGAACAATTCACAGGAGGGTTTCACTGTATTGTCTTGACAGAGACAAGACAGGACAATGCAGATTTTGTTATTTTGCAGGGATATGAAGTAATTTACAGTGGAGGGAAATTTAATCAAAATGATGGGGTTCTTATATTTATTCGTAAGGATATAAGGTACAATTATAGAATAAATTTAATTAATGAATGTAAGGTGATAGACTTTGATTTGCTTTTTAATGAAACTTGGATTAGAATAGTGGGAGTATATAGACTGCATAATGTTTTATTGCCGGAATTTTTAAACGATCTAGACGCTTATTTAACGAAGAATACCTCCAAGTGTGATATCTCTATATTTACAGGTGACCTAAACATTAATATACTAAATCCGGTTGGTTTGGCATGTGAATATTTAAATATCTTAAGCGAGCATCAATATAAATCAGTAATAAATAACGTAACAAGAGAAAATAAAGATGCAGAAGGTTCATGTATCGATCATATTTTTATTAAGTGGCTAAATGAAAACGAAATTGAACAATATATTTTAACGATTATAGTAAAAACTAACATTACAGACCATTTTCCAGAAGCTGTGCAAATCGTTTTTAAAAACAAAACCAAAAATGAGAAAAAAACCCAACATATCAGACAAATAAATTATAAAACCCTAAATCGGGATTTAAATTCGGTAAATTGGGAATAAAGCAATAAAGAAATATGGGAAACTATAAACAAGTTAAAAAAGCAAAGGTTAACACAAATGAAATAACTGAAATAAAAGTAAATAATATGTTATACACTGACCAAAAAATAATGTGCAACATTTTTAACAAACACTATGTTGAGATGGGAGATGGCTAAAAAAATTAAATTAAACAAAAGTTTTAAAGAAAATAAACTACATAAATATAAATTAGGTCTGTTATAATTAAACTAAAAAAGAAAATTGACGGCATTCAAACAAGTACAATAAAAAACAGTATACATACCATAGCCAGTCCCCTTTCAATAATAATTAATAAAATATCGGGTATATGTCCAACTCTATTTAAGACGTCAGTAGTAGTACCAATTTTTAAAAAAGGAAATAAGCAAGATCCAGTCAACTACAGACCAATATCACTTATCTCAAACTTGGCAAAAATCTTTGAAATACTCATAAAAAATAGACTAGAATGTTTTACTAAAAATACAACATAATATCTGAGAAGCAATATGGCTTTCAAAAAGAAAAGTCGACTCAAGACGCGATTGTTCACCTAATGGAAAATATTTACAAAGCTGTAGACGAGGCTACACCGGCTATTTGTATTTTTCTGGATCTTGCTAAAGCCTTCGACACTGTTTGTCACCAAAAATTAATATCAGTACTCTGGGATCTTGGTATTTGCGGCCCACTTCTAAATCTCTTAACTAGTTACCTTGAAAACAGAAAACAACATGTAATAATTGGTAAATACATAAGTGATCCACTCACACCTAACTACGGTGTTCCACAGGGCACAATATTGGGTCCACTTTTATTTATATTATATATAAATAATCTGTTTAGGGTGAAAACTAATGTTTAAGTTTTGCTGATGATACCACCATACTCTTACGGCCAGAAATTGGATTTAACTGAAAAAGGTAATAGAAAATAACTTTGTCTATATAAAAGAGTGGTTCGACGAAAGTGTTTTAACATTAAATATTGAAAAGACAATGTTCATGCCTTTCGGCTGCTACAAAAACAGTCTAACTACCTTTAACACTTTGACATTTGAACAGGAATCGATAAACTTCTCAATAAAAAGAACAACGTCAACCAAATTTCTGGGAATAATTATAGATCCGCATCTTAAATGGGACCTCCAAATACAATCCATCACCAAAAAACTTAGATGCTTTATTCCATACTTTAAAACTTTACAAAATATACTAACTATAAAGCAGCTAAATATTGTATACAGCGCTTTAGTAGAGTCTCACTTAAGGTATGGAATTATGGGTTGGGGAGGAGTCTACAGCAATACTCTTAGGGATCTTAACGTTACACAAAAAAGAATCTTAAAAGTAATGTACAATAAAACAAATATCTACCCCACTAATAAATTATACAAATTATCAAATAGAATGGACTGTAGACAGCTCTTTTTTATGTCATACAGAAATGAAATCCACATGCACAAGAAATAACCAGAAATTACTTGAACCCAAAGTTAACAAAACCATCGGACAACGCAGCAGTTGATTTCTTGGACCAAAAATTTATAATCTTCTTCCAAATGAAATAAAACAGGCTATATCAATCCATAGCTTTAAAAAAAATGTAGAAACTACACCCTAGAAATAACCAGAGACGATATTCATAAACACATAGATTTTAAAATATCAATGAATGAACTTTACTGAAAACGTAGTTTGTTCTCAAAGACTTGCCTTCTCATTTCCAAAATGCTTCTTATTCTTATTTATTCTATTTATCTTATTTTTATTCAAATTGTTTTGTTTTTATTATATTTATTTTACTTTTTTTGTATTTTATGTTTGTTTGTACACAAACATAGAATATAGTATTTAAAAGGGAAAAAGCTCAAGTGGGTTACGTATAAATTATTATGTGGGTAACCTGTTGGTTATATTTAAATTAGTGTAGGTTTTTTATATATTTATACTGTGATTGTATTGAATTTTGTATTATATTTTTATTTATTTTGCACGCTCAAATGCAACTGCATTTCTGTGCTTATAGCATATTTATTGTAACACTGTTTTAATATTTGTAAATTTTGTAAACATTCTTTAAACAATAAATATTATTATTATTATTATTACTGCGATAATGCTCGTACTGTAATATTAGCTAACTCACCAGTGCATGTTATATCTAATAACTATAACCAGATAAGCCATGTATGTGATATGTTTTTTCTAATTTATCTTGTATATTAGCTGTTGCTAAAGAAATGTTTTGATATATCCTTTACATTTATTATTTTGTCCTTTTATTGGAAATGTATTTTCTGTTGGGCAAATAAATTATTATTATTATTATTACACACGATGCTCTACCTTAGGGGCAGCTCATTATAAATAACTAAATAATTTTTTTAAAATTTTTAATATAATAACACTGTAGGAGGTGAAAATATCACAGGTAAACGCTCGGACACGTAAATTTTATTTTTGGTCGTAGATTACAAATCCGTACTTGGTTTAGCTGTATCAGGTCAAAATTCAAATATAATAGAAACACCCTGTATAAATTTAAACACCCTGTATATATATTTTTTAAATTAAATTAAAAAAAATAACAAAATCTTGCAAAATTTGAAGTTAATTGATCAAAAGATACACGTTTCCCTAAGGGTTTTTCTTAGATAATTTAGAATATTTGAAATGTTTTTTTTGTTGATTTTTTTTATTGAGTGTAATTGAGGTTATTATATTAAATGAAATACAAAGCATTAAACTGTTGGCACAAGAGGTGAATTATATTATTTTACAAATTATAATATACCAGTATACAGTGTGTGTGGATCGGATATCCAATAGGAAAAACTTTTTTAGACCTGATACAGCTAAACCGAGCACGGATTTGGAATCTACGACCAAAAATTATGTTTACGTGTCCGAGCGTTTAGCTGTGATATTTCAAAAGTTAAAAATTTACCTACAGTGTAATTAGATATGATCCTGTACTTTATTTCTGTTTAAGCTGTTCTAATATTATTATTTATTTATTTTATTATCTGCTGCATAATTGTTTATATATATATAATATATGTGCTTCGGGGTATATATATATATATATATATATATATATATACCCCGAAGCACAGTCTACAGATATCGGGGAATCCAAAATGGCGGTCTCTGTAGCCAGGTAATACCGACAGTGTAATTAGATATGATCCTGTACTTTATTTCTGTTTAAGCTGTTCTAATATTATTATTTATTTATTTTATTATCTGCTGCATAATTGTTTATATATATATAATATATGTGCTTCGGGGTTTATATATATATATATATATATATATATATATATATATATATATATATATATTATATATATATTATATATATATATATTTACATCCCGCTATAGTTGTGAGGTCCGACCGTCCTACGAGCGTTTTGAGGACCGGTGCTTCCCTTGTACTTAAAAGGTCTTATTTGATACGGCCTTGCTCAACTCAAAATTAGCGTCAGTATGGTAAAGAGTATACTCGCTTAAAATCCATAATAAAAATTTTTTTTGTGTGGCTGTATATTCGACAAAGTGAGGACCGATCATGCAGAGTACAAAGCGGGGTCCGTATATCCTGCAGCATGCATGGCATCTTATGAGGTCCGATTTTTGCATATAAATATATTCATTAGACGCATTAAGTGAGGACCAGCAGTGTTGCCACATCGTATCGATGTTGCGTTATTGAATTCAAGCGGCATGATTCGACGGTATCATATCATGACCAGTGGCGGATTTACGGGGGGGTTTTTGGGTACGGACCCCCTCTTCGGAATCAGAAAAACCAAGTACCGGAAGAAAATATTAGAAGGCATTTTTCTTGAAAATGACTTCTTATATATTTGGACCACCAAAAATGTTGGATATGAGGCAAAACTCGCCAAACATGCCACCTATCTGCCTCGACATCAGCCCAAACTTGGAAGAGTTGTATGTACTGTACTGTACAATATTTAACTAATTAAGTGATGCGTTTCGTATATACATAGCGTTCAGGATTTACAGTGGTTTAGTAATTTGCTTATATTTCACAAATATTAGGTAATCAATTTAAAATCAAACAAGATTTTAAGTCACATTTAAGATTAAAGTATCCCAAAAACTTGTCTAAAATAGTTAATAATTGTTATTTTATTGTTAATTGTTAATATTGTTAATTGTTATTTTATTTTTTTTGCTTAGTTTTAAGATTAAATTATCCCAAAAACTTGTCTAAAATAGTTAATAATTGTTAGTTTTTGATGAAATTTGGTATGTATACATTTTAAAGCATGTCGCATTCAGTGGCGTACTTGTTTATTTTTAATTTTTTTTTACAAAAAACGACCCTAATATTTTTTTCCGAATTTTGACATAGAAAAAAAATGTTATAGTGGGCATCTGTCGGGTGACATTAAAAACAATTTTTACAGCTTACATAGAGTTTTTTATTCTCTCTTTTGAGCCTCTACTCATTAAAATCAAATTGCAAGTACAAAAGCTTCTGCTTTAGGTTTCCAGGGGCGTTATATGTATTAGTGGTTTTTCAGGATCTGCTCCGTGTTGTCGGTTTTTGGTTCTTAAAAGAACCGTATGTCTGACGACGTTTCGGTACAATCTCATGTACCATCTTCAGGTCTTATCTGCTGGGCTGCTGTTGCTGCTCTGTTTATTATGATATATCACAAACTTATAATAATGTTTTAAATTTGATGCTATGGATAAGTTTGTAATTATATTTCTTAGTATCACGTTATTGTCAAACGCGGATGAAAAGCTATGAAATGCATATAAACTGCGCACCACTCAATGTGTCGCGACCAAAAAGTTCGTCCTTTTTCAAAACGACATAACTTTTTTGTTTCTTGAACGATTTTATTTTGGTTTGTGATGTCTCCTAGCCCCATCCTCTGGCAATTCATGATATAGATATGAAGCTCAAGGTTCTTCAAGTAAATTTCCTACAGGGTGATATGTTAAACGGTGAAAATTTTCAATAACTTCATCCAAGCCCCGTTTGTAAAAAAATAATTTTTTTCTCGTTTTTACTTTGAAATAATAAAGTATTATGTATTACCTTGAAACGCTTTTTAAATTTTTCGAATTGGAATCGTAGCAACGAAAATATGATTTTTTTTTCTAAAAGAATACATTCAAGGCTTTTTTGTAGGCAATTTAACAGCCGGGAATTGTTTTCGAATTTTGATTCTTAGTAATTTTGGTTTTATCTGAAACTTAAATTTTACAACTGAATCACAATCAGGAGGTCAAAATTATAAAGAAAACATGTCACGAACGTAAATATCGGTTCAGGATTAGTTTTCGCAAATTTTCACCAAAACGTCATTTTGAAAAAGTGTTCTTTGCTTAGGCCCCTCTGAAAATAATGGAAGTTTGTTGCTTGTCGCTTGTTTAGAATTATTCAAGGAACAATCTTTCACCATCTTATCTCCTTGTTCTAAAATAGACTGAGTGTATTGCCTACCAAAAAGCCTTAAATGTACTCTTTTTTTTTTAAATCATATTTTCTTTGCTAAGATTCCAATACGAAAAAATTGAAAACCTTTTCAAGGTAAGACATAATACTTCATTATTTCAAAGTAAAAAAGAGAAAAAAATTATTTTTTTACAAACGGGGCTTGGATGAAGTTATTGAAATTTTTGACCGTTTTACATTTCACCCTGTACGAAATTAACTTGAAGAACCGTGAGCTTCATATCTATAGCATGAATAGCCAGAGGATGGGGCTAGCAGAAATCACAGACCAAAATAAAATCGTTCAAGAAACAAAAAAGTTATGTCGTTTTGAAAAAGGACGAACTTTTTGGTCGCGACACATTGAGTGGTGCGCAGTTTAGTTATAAAGCAAATGCTATATTTATAAAACAAATTTGCTTTTAATTCATTTTAATTTTAGACACGTTTTCAAAAACGTGTCTAAAATTAAAATGCTCAACTAATTTGTTTTACTAAATGTCTGGCAATGGCGGATTGTGGATTATGGGTATACCGATATCTTAGTTATTCACTAAATTTTTTCGGCAAATTTTAAAATTTATTTAAAAAATCTAAAAAATACAGATTTCATACAATTTTAAATTTTTTTTATTCTTTTATCTAAAATTTAAAAAAAATGGTATAAAATCTGTAATGGATTTTTAAAATAAATTTTTGAAATTTGTCGATAAACTTGAATTATGAATTGCACCACTTTAATTTGAATTTTTTTAATTAGGGGTGACAGGGGGCTGGTAAGGCGCGCTGAAAAACTAGCTTATTTAAATTTTGCTAACTGAGATATCGGTATAACCAAAATCCCAATCCGCCACTGATGTCTGGTTATAAGTATGCATAAAAGCATCAGGGTTTACCGATGACCTGCTATATTGGCCACTTACCTACGCTTAGTCGCCAAACACACACAAATCGGACCTTATAAGATGCGGTGGATGCTGCAGGATATACAGAGCACGGTTTGTACTCTGCTTGATCGGTCCTTTAATATACAGCCACAAAAAACATTGTTATAATGGGTTTAAGCAATTATACTTTTTATCGTATTGGCGCTAATTTTAAATTGAGCAAAGCCCCATCAAATAAGACCTGTTAAGTACAAGAAATGCACCGTTCCTCACAACGCGTTGCAACGCTTGTAAAGTACGCAGTGTTGCCAGTGTGACGGACCTCAATTTGTGAGCACGGTGAAGCATCGAAGATATACGTCTTGAAAATATACAAACTTTGAAGCGCCCCCTATAACAAAACGTAAAACTACAGTATACACATTTTTTTGTCCAGTGCACAAAGTGAGGACCAAAGTAAAAACTTGTTAATGGTGTCTCCTGTGAAAGATAGGGTGGTGGTGACAATTTCAAGGGCCGAACGTTGTGAGGTCCATATACGGACCTCACTTTGACTCGGACCTCACAACTACCGTGATTTTGCCCTGTACGGACCCCACTTAGTTCGTTGAACAAATATATATATATATATATATATATATATACCCCGAAGCACAGTCTAGAGATATCGGGGAATCCAAAATGGCGGTCTCTGTAGCCAGGTAATACCGACTTATAATAGATTTCTACGTTACCAACAATTCATTTGTTATCGCAGCAGGGCGCTAGGTGCATCATTTTTTATGAAATCATAACCAAAAAGATCTTAATAGGGGGCCGCATGGGGATTACACCTTGAAGGGGGCCACGGAGCACCGTCTAGAGATATCTGAGAATCCAAAATGGCGGCCTCCGTGTAGGCACCAAGCAAGTAGCGCCAAAAACACCTTAATATGGGGCTCCATGGGGGTTGTCACGGTTGAATATCGCGATATTTGTTTTGGTGCGTTTTATTGCAAATTAAAGTAATTTTTAGCGGTGTAAGCGGGGTTGTATTGTTTAACTTTGATTACAGTTCTTTATTTTAATAACATTGTTTTTGTTATTTCAATTTGTTGTTTTAAGTTAATATTTAATTAATAAAATTTCATTAAATATAATATTCTATTAAAATCGTTTTTATGAAAAATCCTATTAATCTATTTAATTAGTTATGTAAATCGGGTTTTGTTTTGCGCATGTGCTGATTTGTCGAGAGCACGAGGGAAATAGAAATTAACCTTCTTTTCGATACAATTCTCGTGGGTGAACGGCCGGAAATATTTTCGGCCTCACCGTACTCACAGTACTCACTGTACTCACAGTACTCACCGTAATTACGGTATTTTATCCAATTCAATGGTTAACGTAAATATCAATTTTCTTGAATTTTTACCATTTTGATACTACGCAGTAAGTGGGCATTGGTTTTTTTGGAGACGCCACGCTGTTTTTTATTTGGATTCAAAGTGCAATAAATTTGATGGTATACTACGTCGCAATTTTGCAACTGAGTTTTTTGCTACCTACTACACATTTTGAAGGGTTTGCAAAAGCCGGCAAAGTTAACCTCAATTGTGACACTTAACCTCACTTTGGACAACTTGTTACTGCATGGATCCATATCTCTTTCAATGGTTCGATAGTCAAATCAACCAATACGAAGTTAATCTTGGATTTTGGATTTTAACAGTACCTACAGTTCCTGTTTGTAAGGTGAAGTACACTTATATGCTAATTTTTTTTCAACTCAACTGTCCAACGGTTTTTCAAAATTGTTTTAAATATTATTTTAATATACAACTATAGTTAGATTTATATCCATATATTTTGTTTTAGTGCATTGCTCCTTCAGAGAGTGTTACTATTTAAATTGTTTAATAATATTTTACATTTTATAACTATTTTGTTATGGTTCACAATCCCTCAGAGGGTGTTACTATTTAACTTGATAATTATTATATTGTTATAACAGCTACCGTGAAGGGGCTACCATTTTATTGAATAAATATTGTTATTTTGGATGTTGAGATGTTTTGTTTGATTTAACCACTGATTTTTTCAGAGTATATTCTTAGATTTTATCATAATTTACTGTGATTGACAAGAGAACAACCCCCCCATTAGAAAAGTCTCATTTTTCGTCTACCTTGACTTAGTCGGTGCGTATAACGGATTTTTTGGTAAATTTTTGATTACTTTTAACATCGGTAACTTTTACCGTTATAGGGTTAGACCTTGATGGGGGCCACGGAGCACCGCCTAGAGATATCTGGTAATCCAAAATGGCGGCCCCCGTGAAGGTACCAAGCAAGTACCGCCACCTTGCGACAGCCATGGGAACTGATGTTCCGAAACCGGTTTGTCTTTCTACTTCTATTCCTTTATTTTATTGCCTTAAGCTTAATTTAGTTATACACTGTTCCTGTAACTCAAATGTTTAGACCTTCCCCAACACGATTATGCATTTTTTGTGGTAATTCTAAAACAAATATCAGTGTAATACAGAAAATTTCGTTGCTAAAAAAGGAAGTATTGACCGTTAATTTTAAACTTTGAATGCTCCTTTTTCTTTAGCACGTAGTTTGCAGTAGATACTAAAATGCTCCACACCGTGAGGGATAACTTGTCACCTAGGTTCTCTAGGTGGCATCGCAACTTATATCGTATAACTAAATATAATATTGCTGATAGTCTATTTTTTTTCAAAAAACAATTATTTTAAAGGATTTCTTACAATTCAATCCAATCTAGCAGATTTTAAAGCGTGGAATTTATATTATATTTATATACGTTCATTGTCTAAAAATATTCATTGTTATCTTAAAGTTAAGTCTTATAACAACATTTAATGCTGTTAAATATATGTTCGATAAAGCTCATCTTTTAGTATGTCAAATTTTGGTCTTTTACCTGTCGATTCGTGTATTTCGTTCGGCCAATTTCGAAAATTTCTCTCGCCCTACAAATCGAATCGAAAAGAAATTTAAAAAAATCGTAACTCGAAAAGTTTCCGGCGGATCCGGCCGTTTACAATCCGAAACGAATTATCGTCCCGAAGCACCTTTTTCCCGAGTTTGGTCGAAAAATCTCCATTCGTTCGAAAGTTAAGCGATTTCAACGAAACGTGCCAAATTTGACGGAAAAATCGAAAAAAACTGGACTTGGGCTTTTTCGACACCGGAAATATTTGGTCCACGTATAGGTCTCGTGGGCAGAAAAAAAGGATGCAAATTTCGAGTGTCCACCTTGAACGGTTACGGCGGTTACAAAAAAAAGTATACACAGACTAACGGACAACAGAAAAAATAAAAAAATTAAAATTCGATTACGAGTCGATACATACCTTTGAAGTTGTCCTAGCTGCCCTCCTTGTCACTTTTTTTGCGATCCGCTGCTTGTGCTATAGGGAAGCACGCTTCGCGCGCTTTCCAACAAGAGTCGGGAATTTAGTTCAGAGAGTTTAACAAGTTGTTTTAATGAAATTTGTGTGTAATTTTGTCCCAAAGTAGTAATGAATTTGTAGTATTGTATATTAATTAAATTTAACTAGGGGTTTTAGGTATAAAATAGTAGTTTTTAATAAAAGGCAGTTACAAAAGCTGTGCCAGTTAGAAATGTTACATCTATTGTTACTTGTGGCCTGCGGATTGCGTTAATATGTTTTTTCTCTGCTTTATTAGTGCTAATTGTGTTTCGTGCTTTATTGAGTACTATTTGTGGTTGATATTTATTTTTTAGTTTGTAGTTCGAAAATTTTCGAACGGGTCGTCATCTGTGTAGTTATGATAAGTGACTTGTTCGCTTTCTTCTGAAATGATTCCGGGAATAACATAAGTGTCTTGTTCACTTGATTCGAGATCATATGAAGTTTCTTCGAAAAACTCATTTGACTGATTTTCCGCATTATAAGGTTTTTCTGCCACGCACAATTTTTGTCCATTTGGTTTAAAAAATTCCTATTTTTATTAGAAAAGTTTAAGTGATCAGAGTTTATCAAATGTTTGCTTGGATTTTGTGAAATTCCACATATATGTAGGCGTAGGTTTATAAGTGGGTCGAAAACTTGGATTTGGGGCGAAAATATTTTTATTTGACCGGAATAAGTCAATATACTTTTGTTTTGAAATGGTTGTCTCATACATGAAAATTGGGGGTTTGTTATGGGTAAATTATTAAAATTTAAAAAGTTTGGAAAATTTTGAAACTTTGAAAATAAATATTTTTGTAAAGGTTTTTGAACTATTTTATATATAAATATATTTAAAATATTTGTACAAAAAAGTTCGAACAGTCCGTTTAGAAAAATGCTGAGTGTTAATTTTTGGTATTGTTCAATCTTGTTAGGTCTGTTTCCGGCTGGCTCGTGTAGGGTACGTCGAGGGTTCAACGCAGCAAGTTGAGATAAGCACGGTGCTTAAAGCACCGTTCATAGACAAATTGTGCGGTTTCGTTTTGTTTCTGTCTTGTATTAGTTAAATCGATTATGAGGTTTTCCTCATTTCTTGACTGAGATAAATTTCGAGTTAAGACTTCTTTTAGCTCTGACCAGCTGTTAATAGGTTGCGAATCAACTTCTAATTTTGCTTGTTCTTTTAATTTACCAATTAGGCAATGCAATATTGAACTATTTTGGTAAAAATTTACTTGAATGTTTTTCATTGTGCTAGATTGATTCATAAATTGTTTAATAACTCGGTTAACTCGTTAATTTTGAGATAAAGATTATAAAGGTAAAATACTTATAATATTTAAATAGGTATTTAAGTTTTGTATTTAAATATTAATAATTCAAGGCAGTTTAAACACAAAATTTCTTGAAAAAATCAAAAAACAAATAAATACGACTTACAGTATAAGATCCTGTAGCATTCTGAAGGCGATTTTTGTCCATGACTACTGATGGGAAACGAGTACCCTTTGATCCTCTGTATATTTCTAAGCTCGATTTTATCCAGGATCGGTAATATCCTTGGGTTCACTGTTGACAGTACTCGTCGCAAAAAAAAATTTAAAATGCTAAGTAAACATATTAAACTTCTAGTGGTGGCTCACATAACTTACCTGTTTATTTTTTGCTTGGATGAATAATATCATGCTTTTAGAGGTAAAACCAATGATGAATCATTGATGATATATAGGATAGGTCAGTGACATCCAGTGACTCCCTGGTTTAGTAAAAAAATATTCATAATTTTTTTATTAAAAAACAGAAGCTCTAATGCAAAAATGATAAAGGAAAAACTTTCTTGTTTTGGCGTGTACTATTATCCCCCCAAAGGATGACAATTTATTAGGTGACACCCTGTATACTGTTGGAACTTTTAACGAAATTTCAAACGAAGATTATTTAGAGTGGGTTTATTTTTCCCAGAATGACAATACCGAACAGTTCATTTAAAGATATCTTCGAACAAGGTAGTTATTAATTAATTAATTTTTTTAAATAAATATAAAACGTGGCTAGTACATTTCAAATTATTAATATACAGAGTGTTTTAAAACAAAACATTTAAATTGTATGTTTTTTTTAAACCTACCATATGCTAATATCCTATACATCTAATTAATTTTAAAATTTTTAGCTATATTTTAAGATCTAGAAAAGAAAATTAATTTGCTGTAGATATATATAACACATGTTATATACGTAATATGTATACCACTAATTGTAAGATGCTTTTCCACAAAGTATATTCCAAGAACTTCAGATCTACGTCACTTATCAGCTAGTGTCATTTTCACGACACATGTATTCTATGTAATTTAACCTTATGAGAGTCAGTCAGTCTTTGTACTTTGAACAAGCAGTTGTAAATAATCGAAATCAATAAATCATTTGTGAAATCAACTCCATCATTTTAATTGGCGCAGTCGATAGTGGATATCCGTAGTTAAGTGTATCGAATATTTAATTTTCGTATCAACGATTCAACGGACCCCGAACCAGTCTATTGAAGACCTGTGGCAAGGTACGATTTATGTCTATTGAAAATTTATTTGATATATTTGAAAATTTGTCGATTAATTCTCCCGAGACTGACTCACGTATAAATTTAAATTAAACCAATATAATATGGCACAATTTAAAGCAGAGTACCTTAAGAGTGTTCCAGAATTTGATGGCAACCCCAATGAATTAAATAGATATTTAACCGTTTGTAATTCAATCAACGGAATTTTATGATGCTAACAACCCTAATAGTTTTCAAAATACTTATTTGTTGAACTCACTCTTAACAAAAATTACTGGAAATGCAAGATTAGTAGTTAACATTAAAAATGTTACCACTTGGGAAGATCTTAAATCTTATGTTTAATTGTTAAATCCATTAGAGCAGTAGTAGGTAAGTTATGTTGTTTATAAAATAAAAGGCACTTCTCTGCTGGTTTGATTAATTTTAATAACCGACTAGTTTCGCCTTTAAGGCATCATCAGGGTTTCTACAAGAAATTACATTAGATTTTTTTAAAATATAGTTATAAATAAGTAAAAATAAAAGAAGAAAGACTTACACGTCAATGTTAAAATTCCCAATATATACACTTTAAAATTATTATTATTTTGTTACTCATATAAATAAACACTTATTACAACACTTATTAAAATTTGAAAATTAAAATTATTGTTAAATATTAAAACAGTTAGGTTAGATTAAAATAAAGGGTTGTTTGTTCCACCTTTAGGTTAAATGTTTAAAAATTGGTGTATAAAATAGATTAGCTTGTTCGTTTAAGCATTGGATATTGTCCTTTTTAATTTGTTTATGAATCTCGTACGCTTCTAACAGACTTAATTTGTGACCTTTTTCTTGCATGTGCAGAATTGTTGTAATATTTTCTATGTTGAAGTGGTGTCCTGTTTCTTGTAAATGATTTCCAAAATTTGAATTGTGATTGTTGTTGTTTATGTGTTCTTTTATTTGGGTATTGAATGTTCTTCCAGTTTCTCCTATGTAAGTAGCTCCGCAATCATTGCAGGTCAATTTGTATACTCCATTTTTTTCAGTCTATGTGATTGTTGTTTTGCATTGAAGAAGTTATTGTATATGGTGTTGTTAGTTTTAATAGTGTTTAATTTATTTGTAATGGGTCCCTGAAAGGTGATTTTTTTGTATTGATATGTTTCGTTATTATTATTTTCCATATTTATTAATTTTAATATATTTTTCCATTTCATTCGTTCCTGTATTTTGCTAAAAGTGTTTTTATTAAATTGATTTTCTTTGGCTATTTGTAATAATAATAATTTTAAAGTGTATATATTGAGATTTTTAACATTGACTTTGTAAATATTTCTCTTTACCCCTAGGTTCGTTAAAACAAGTTTTATGAAAAATTGATAAATTAAATATTTTGTGGCTTTGGCTCGTGATCGTCTTACAGAAATTTGGACCTCTACGCTGTTTACTTACTTGTTTTATTAAATGCATTGCTTTAAGAATGATAGGTGGGAGAAATAGGTTTATAAGAAATAAAATACAGTGGCTTAATTTACCACAATTTAATTTACGTTAACTTTTTACAAACAAGCAAGGGGTGGCTCTTAGGAGGGTTCGGCCAGGGAAAAAGAGCCTGAGAAAAAACCCTGATCGGCTATGAAGTAGCAAATGAATACGCGGTCAGGCATTGTACTTTAAAATTTACGCAAATTAATGTTTTGGCGATATGGCTCGATACTGCATTTAAACAAAGATTTAAAACTGAAGAATATTGGGGTTAGTTAGCCGCGCTAGGCCCAGAAAGTATCGGGGTCCACAAAAGGGAGGCAACCCGCCTATTTTAGTTAAAGGGTCGAGGAAAAGCGATGCAACCCTAGAGAACCTAGGGCAACCTGTTCCCCTCACCGGAGAAAAATATTAGTTCATACAACAAAGGCCCAAGCACACAAACAAAGAGTACTCAAAGTTGGAAAATAACGGTCAGCACTCCTGGTTAAGCACCGAGTAATTTCGCAATACATCAATAAATTTGGACTGATCATAAAACAATGCTTAACCACGTTATAGAAAATGTACAAAATAATGGGTTAAGCACAAACAAAAATACAAGGTTACATTTGAGCGGTACAAGCATTGAACATAGCAAATTATTAAAATTATAGTGATAATAATATAAGCGAAAATAGGGGTGGTAATAGCTAAAAGAAAAGGGTTAAAAATAACGTAAAATACAGCTAAACGTAATAGTAAAGGATAAATATACTCATAATAGCAATAATCATATAATAATAATATTAACAATTTAAAAATGCACAATATTACGTTTAGTTAATTTTACTACACATTTAAATAGATTAAATATTTAGAACTAACCTTGTAGAATACACTAACAACACTTTTAACAATGATTTTGGAACAATAATTTGCTTTTACAATTTTATCAAAGAAAACGAACTGTACTGAACCAAGTTCAAAATGCTTCTGCCTCATTTCTCCTTTTCAAAAAACCTTCTTCGTTTACCTCTGGTGGAAATTCCTCGCCCAATGTGTACGCCACATGCGCCCTTTTTCAAGCTCAAAGCATACCTCTCTTGTTTGTTTGAAAAATTTTCTACCTAAATTTGTAAAATTAGTTTGCCTTCAAATGAAGTTTTATAGCTTAATCCTATTTTAAAATTAGAAAAATAAAATATATTTATAAACAAGTATTCTAATAAATTTATACAGGTAATAGCAAATTGAAAATTGTTGGAGCGAGATAAAATATTGTATATCTTACCACCTAATTAATATAGAACCTTATAATTTGTCTGATTACTTATATAAATGTTGTAAAAGTTTGGGGTGTTTTAGATAGACAATTATAGAGTATTATTGTATAATATTACGCAATATCCTCTAATGATGTCATCACTATTTTCTTTAGGGAAATATAATAATAAAAAATATTTATTAGAAATCTTTATTCATATAATTTATAATTTATTAATAATAATTTATCATATAAAACCTATAAAATATCTATAATTAATAAAATACAAAAAACCCTAAAAAACTATTGTCTTTTTAACGAGCATCCCGTTTAAAACCGTACGGCTGCGATGAATGATCGTCAAAAAATTTCCTTTTACGAGAGTTTGGTCGGTATATCTTCGCCTCCTCCCTTGTTACCACCTCATGCTCTTTTGTCCGTCTAATGGATTTTGATATGATTTTAACTGGTTCGGAATCAGCTAAAACCATATTCTTTATGGAGTCAAAGTTTACTAGTAGTAACGCGTTATAATTTAGACAGATTCCCTTAACTTTACACACGACCTTTTCTTCTTTCTCGACAGTGGAGTAAACTTTGTAGGCGTAGTTTTTAGGGCCACCACTAACAAATTCTTTAATGTAGCTCCCCGGACCATAGGACTTTAGTTTATCTGTCATATCTCCGATGAAATTACCCGTTGAGGGTTCAAACTCTCCATCTTTATGAGTAAAGATGATAGAGTCGGTATCATAATACAACACCCTGTCACCCAACTCTTCCAAATAACTATAGAGTTTAAGTCGTGCTTGAGCTGTGGTATACGCTGCCAGACAAACATTTACCGTAGATATGGGTTCGTAGCTTTCCTCTTTAAATGAGTAATTAACCACCAAAGAGTCTACACTGATTGGTAAAACAGAATTCACGTATATGGATGGGTTAGTCATCATATTAAAGAACTCTTCGGGGTTATTCACAATCCTGGTCTTTGGTTGATTTTCTTGCTGACCCAGTTTCCCCCAGAAACTATTTAGCATGAGTTTGGCCAAACATCTAAGCCCCGGATTACTTAAAATTGCGTCGAACTCTAGTTTAATGCCCTTGCGATTGAAAAATTCTTCGATGTACTTGCTCTTTTGCTCATCAGATGCACTATTTCCGGGCCACCCTGAAGACTCTTGCTTAATTTTAATGAATTTATTCATCATTTCAACGAATAAGCCCCCGGTTTTTCGATCAATATTGTACTGTTCCACCCTGTATTTCCATACTTCATCGATCTTCAATATTTCATACCCCTTTTCTAGGGCTTTTAACACCTCATCAATTACCCAGGTACCCGATAGCGCGCGGTGTTCTTCGGCGTGCAGGCATTCCTCATTAAACATATTTTCTCCACAGGAACGACAGAGAACAAACATCAATTTATTGTTCATTTTTGTTGGTAAAACAGGGTGATACAAATTTCGAGGAGGTAAAACAGTGCATTTTATTATTCCGTCTGTTTCCTGCAAATTTATAGATTTGCATTGATCGCCAACAAAAACTTCGGGGTAACCAACGGGGTACTTGCCGTATTTACATACCCAATGGTAAAGGGAGCAAACGTCCAGGTATTTAATTTTTTCAACCCCTTTGGTCTTGTAATAATATGTCTTACAATTCCCTGTTCGACCCCCGTAGAGTCCATCTCGCGGGTTTAGAGGTGAATGGAATATTGTCGGATGATTTTTGACACATTTTTCTATTTCGGTGTTATCTCGCATTTCCCGCCGGAAATCACACTCCCATTTTTCGATGACGTCATACCCTGCTGCTTTAAGTCTTTCGATTTTTGCCACCGTGGATTCGTACCGAAAATTCATTGATTCTGTAGGATCATCTGCTAGAGGCTCGTCGCTCTGGTGCTTAAAACTGTTGTGTTTGTACTGAACGAAACACTGGTAGGTTCTTCAAGTAGTTTATTGAACTATATAACTTTTTAATTACAATATAACAAAATACATTGTACTTACTCTGACAGACCAGAGCGGACACTAAAACAGTAATGCCACACGGCTTACATAAAGGAACTAATAATTACTATTGATATAACACAATAGACATAACATTTTTCCCTTCTTACAAAGACCTAATCGTTTAGGAGTGCGACGAATTCGCTCACTACGCCTTAATACCTGAGTAGGCTCATGTTAAACAGGAGGTACGTCCTCAGTCACTGGTTGATTTAACAACTGATTATTGCTGAGATTTGTTTTTGGACTTTCAGTCACAAAAGGTTTTGGTTCAACAATACATGGAACAAGATACTTATACTTTAAAGTAGTATCAACATATTTTTGCAAACTATTTACATGCTTATACATAATAATATCATCTACATTTACTAAGTACGTCACTGCGCTTACATGTTTAACAATTATACCCTCTTTCCATTGTTCCTTAGTAGGTGGACCTAATTTTCCTACCAAAACTTTATCTCCTACATTAAATACTGGTGCCCTGACAAAATCTTCCATTTCCTTAAAACACACCTTTTTCCTTCCTTTAGGTTTTAACAAAGCCCCGTCTTAGGCTTTTTCTTAAAAACTACTTCATTTGGACTAAAACCAGTTACAGTACTAGGTGTATTTCTAGTTGTAAACAAAAAATTAACAATTTGTTGCTCCGTTGTTAATGTAGAATTTTGCATAAGCAACTTTTTCAAGGCTTTTTTACTGTCTGAACGTTACGTTCAGCAATACCATTTGATTGTGGGTGATACGGAGGTGACTTTAATACATTTATACCATTTAAATTACAGAATCTAATGAACCCACTCGAATTAAAAGGTGGACCATTGTTACTTACAATGATACCTGGTAATCCCATATACGCAAAAGTAATTTTCAACTTTTCTATGGTTTGATTTACATCCGTACGTTTATTCATACAGTGTATATCCAACCATTTGGATTTATTATCCACTATTAATAACATAGTTTTGCCGTTCAAATACAAGAAATCTATATGTACGCGATCAAAAACATTTTCTGACTTGGGCCACAACACCAAAAACTTCTCACTATTATTTTTGAATCTTTGACATATACTACACAAATTTATTAAGGTCTCTAAATCCGACTGCAAACTAGGCCACCATAATATTGAACGTACGATCATTTTAGATCTCACAATACCTATGTGGTCACTATGTATTAATTCTAACACCTTTCTTTGTAATACTTTAGGTATAATAACACGAATACCTATTAACAAACAAGCATTTTCGACCGATAATTCGTTTCGTTTCATGTAATACGGTTTGTATAAAGGTTCAACTTGTTTTGGCCAACCTGTTTTAACAAAATCAATGTTTTTTATCAATATATGATCTTTTGACGTAGCTATTGCTATGTCATCATAAGTTAACGGAAGTTCGTCTGATAGATTAAAAGAATTTATACCACTTTCAACTTCAGTCGGTTCTGCTAACGGTAATCTTGAAAGCATATCAGCTTCGAACATTTCACTACCCTTTTTATATTGAATTCCATAATTATACGCGGATAATATTAAACTCCAACGCACAATTCGCGATGCTGACATAACCGAAATATTTTTATCCGGATTAAATATTACTTGTAACGGTTGATGATCCGATAGCAACGTAAATGAACGCCCATATATATATTTATGAAATTTCTTTAGCGAAAATATAATAGCCAAAGCCTCTCGCTCCAACTGCGAATAGTTACGTTCTGCCTTAGAAAGAGTTCCCGATGCAAACATAATGGGTCTATCCACCCCATTTACCCTATGACTCAACACCGTAGGAACTCGCGTCGCACGAAATTACTATAGGTTTTTGCGGATCATAATGAACCAAAATTTGATTATTATTTAACAACTCTTTACTCTCCCTAAACGCTTTAATACACTCTTCGTCAAATTTAAATTCCACCCCCTTCTCTAATAATTTATACAAAGGTTTAAGTTCTGCTGATAACATTGGTACAAACCTACCATAATAATTAATAAGACCTAGGTAGGCTCTTAACTGAGTTAAATTTTTCGGTTTAGGCGCTTTATTTATGGCATTCAACTTTTCATTTGTAGGGTGAATCCCTTCACTTGTTACCTTATGCCCAAGATACTCAACCTCTTGCTTAAACCATTGGCATTTTTGCCCGTTTACTTTAATGTTATATTTCTCTAATCGCTCTAACACTATATTCACTAAGTTTTTCGCTTCCTCTAAATAACAATTAACGTTTTCGATTCCTGATAAGACCTGATCCATTACATTCTGGAAAATTGCAGGAGCCGAAGCTATACCATACGTCAATCTGGTATATTGAAACATGCCTAAATGCGTATTTATGGTTAAATATTTTTGAAATTCAGAGTGCACTTTCAACTGCTGATACGCCCCTGCCAAATCTAATACAGAAAAATATTTTCCTCCGGACAAACTAGCAAAAATGTCTTCTGGAGTGGGCAAAGGGTATTGATCAACATTTAAAACTTTATTAACTGTGACATTAAAATCAGTACATATTCGAACATCCCCATTTTTCTTTGCTACTACCACAATGGGTGAAGCCCATTCACTATGGTTAACTTGCCTCACAATACCTATGCTACATAACTGTTTTAACTTGTTTTCTACAATAGGCTTTAATGCATATGGCATTGAATATGCCTTTTTAACAACTGGAGCAACATTGTCTTTAATGTTAAACTTTACCTCAAAATGTCTTATAGGATTGCATAAATTTCCATAAAAAATCTTTTACTAAACTACCTACATCAAAACATACATTATTTATACTTAAGTTATGTTTCCATTCGGGATACAATACATCCAACCAATTTCTTCCTAATAATGGAACAAACTCCTTACTAGAATCAATTATGGTAAGATTAAGTCTAGATAATTTACCCTTAAACCTAACTTCAACCTTACAAGCTCCTACTGCTTTAATGGTTTGCCCTGATACTACATTAAGTTTAAATGTTACTGGTTCTAATGGTACATTTAACAAATTTTTGAAATAAACATAAGACATAATAGTTTTACATGCTCCAGTGTCTACCTCAAACTAAATACTCACATCATTGACATTAAGTTTTACCTTATGAGTTGCACCCATACTTGAACATACATGGTTCATACAAAACAAATTGACATACTGACATTGCTGCTCAGCTACAAATGCCACCGTTGACCTTGATCGTCCCTGCATTGCCTCCTTCCCTGGACAGCTTACGAACATGCCCATACCTTAGACAAGTATAGAATTCCCATCGAACTGCTGGACATTTTCCTTCCAAATGGCTTCTATCACACTTATTACATTTAGGATTTGCCTCTTTAGATTTTACCACAGGTTTCTTCTGGTATTTTTGCTTCTTTACAAAATTAACCGCAACAGCACTATTTACTACAGCACCTCCTTCTGTTAGAGTTTTCACTTGTCTTTGTGCCAACTCTGCAGCTTGTGCTTCCTGACATACCTTAGTGAAGGTCAAATCTGCTTGAGACAACAGCTTTCTCTGAATATTTTTAGACCTTAACCCACACACAAATTTGTGTCTCAATGCTTCGTCTAAAAAAACTTTAAAATTGCATGTATTTGCTAATTTTTGTTAACAAACTTGTTATTTCATTATACTTATATTTCACTATTTTCTTTGGAGCACTCAAGTTTTTTAAAGTAGTAAAAACTTGTGACCCTGCTAACGTAATGAACAACTATACTTTCTTGTCATCGTCTATTTTATTTACAGTGAATAAATGTTCTATTCTCTCTAAATATGTTTCAAAATCAGTTAAGGTTTCAATATTGCCAATCAAAGCCTTATTACTGCCTTTTTACCACAAAAACCATATAATTTTTTTTCTACGAATCTGACTGTTCTAATACACAGCACTGTTTCTAATGACAACCAGCGTCTACAAAAATTTTACACACCGATAAAAATATCATACGTGCCTTTTTTGCAGGTATTTTTGATACCAAGTTTACTGTTCTCAGTATAAACTACACACTGAATCTTGTGTTCACCACAATCCTCGTCGCCAAAATATTGTGTTTGTACTGAACGAAACACTGGTAGGTTCTTCAAGTAGTTTATTGAACTATATAACTTTTTAATTACAATATAACAAAATACATTTGACTGACTCTGACAGACCAGAGCGGACACTAAAACAGTAATGCCATACGGCTTACATAAAGGAACTAATAACTACTATTGGTACATATAACACAATAGACATTACAAAAACATCTGGAGCAGCCGTGATAATAGCAGCCTTGAAACTCGAAAACTTGATTTTCGCAATAACCGTCAACTTTTAACCCTGATAAAAGCGCCTCTTGCCCTCTGCATGCGTGCTGTATGGTGATTTTCCTCTGATTTTCTTCCCATACCAGCCATTTCAAAGCTATCATAGACTGGTTATCTGTCATTCTATATCCACCCTTAGGAATAATACCAATTGTGATTGGCTTAAGAAAATTTCTCCTAAACACTATTGCAGGCGGAGGCAATGGTGCAGGCGTTGGTAAATGGGCAAACATTGGTGGTTGTTATCATCTGCTCTCGAAATTTAAGACAGGCCCCTGTTAGAATTTTTACATCGGAAACGCAGTAATCGATTAACTCTTTTTGAAAATCAAACTGGTCGGGCTTATGATCCTCATACCATTTAAAATAATTAAGGGAATCCAAAAATTTTGTAGTTGCATCAATATAATTTTAGTTCCTCTCATAATTAGCTCGGGGGTTAAATCGGTTTTCTTCAGTATGTGGCTTAGAATAAATTGATGGTCGAAAGCCTGGCCGTTGTGCGCCAGCACAACAACTTCTGTGAATTTTTTTCTAATTTCTAAATGGTAATTCATAAAGGTGGCAATGGGGTTCTCTTTTAGGAGTTTTTGCAATCTTCCTCCGCATTTTTTGCAAATAATATCTAATGTTTTAATACACACATCACAGCATTGTTTGAAAACACACAAATTCGGCTCGTGTTCCAGGTCGTCACCGTTGAGTTTTTCCTGTCTAGTCTCCAGGTCGTAGAAAACAAAAAGTACATCCTTTGTTTTTGGCTTTCCTGTATCTGGCTGCATGAAGCACAAATGCCCTTGTGGTTGGTGTTTTTGGCAAATTTTACAGAAAATCTCCCCGCATGTGTGCTTTCGTTGAGCCTTTATGGTTTTTAGGCAGTTGGGGCAGAGTCGAACTTGCTGGCAAAGAGAGCCCTCTGTACCAACTTCTATATGGTTATCAAAGCAAACCTGACTTTTAAATGTGCGGAGGCAGTCCGCGCATCTAACCTTAATTCCCACTTTACATGGTGGAGACCTCTGGCATGCCACACAAGATTTGGAACATCTGTGCCTGTTTTTGTGATCGTGGGGAACTTGGCATTCCTCGCAATAATAGATGCAGCAGAAGGCAGCTGTTAATGATGTAACAACATTATAGTGACCTTTGTGATGAATTAAATTTAAATTTTTAGCCCTCTCCTCCCCGGAGAAAATTATGTCTCGACCGTTGGTGCCGTATTTGTAAACTACTATCCTATAGCCTGTTAAATACTGTTGGAGTTGATGGATCTCGGAAATACCTGCCCCCTCTTCAGGTATCCTTACATTTGCTTTTTCTAACAATTGTTGGGTTCTCACAGTCTGCACTTTTCCAATATCCCTGCGCACTTTAACATAGTCAGGGTCTTTGTCTACATAAGCTTTGGCCACCACTAGGGCTCGAACATAAATTGTCATTATTTTTAATAGCGATTATCTTCTGACGCTTAGCGCACTCTTTATCAAAAGTGTTGTAGTTTTTCCCTCTCCCTTTCCCCACAGGTATCCTGACGGTGGTAACGCCAAGACAAAACGTCTCGGTGTTTAGACCCATGGAGTTGGATTGGTAAATGCTGGAGATAACACCCCAAACATTCTCTAGTGTAACCTCATCTGCGGGTTTAAAACGTACCCAACCTTCTCCCCGAGACAACCAAAATTAAAAGCTACCGTCGGTAAAAGATTTGTTGTGGCTTTCTTGATGACATCGCCAATGGCATTTTTTACCAATGTCACAGGTTCCTCCCTTGAAGGTGGGTCTCGCAACTTAAACTTCAGTGTACGACCTTGAAGATTAAAGCGACGAAGTTGGAGTTAACGAGCCAAATGTCAATCAATAAAACAAAACTTAAAGTCCCTAGAGGTCCCCCTCTCTAATTTAATTTTTTACTTCAATCATGAATTGCGAATTAGCGTTCTTTTACCGATAAATCCTTGTTCAGGAAGGTGGTAATTCTTGAAAGAAGCTAAATGCTAATTAAGTTTTCAAGTTTGAAGAAAATTAGTAGTAGAACATTTAGTAGAAGTTGTTATATACCTGTATATGGAATTTTGGAAAACGTTGAATACAGAAAATACAGCCAAAATACATCTAGGTAGGTGCAGTTTCAAGTTAGTTTTTTCTTGCTTTATAGCTTAAATAGCTTAATTTTCAGAAAACTGACTAAGTAATATGTTACTTTTGTTCCCCTGATACTTTAAAAATGTATTTATAATCATTAAGGAAACACATGGCTTCATGTGTAGTTTTTTATACCTACAAAAAAAAGTTTTGAAAGGAGAAATGACAATTGACCTTGTAAACGTTGTTTACTAAGTAATTAAATGGGATTCTAGCTATGATTGTTTCTTTTAGGCTGTTTGGTAAGGGTGTTTAGTAAGGGTGTTACTTGCACTTACCTGTGGATCTAGATCTAGTGTCCACGAAGATTATTGCCTGGATTGCATCCTGTGTTGTTTGGTATCTTGGGATCATTTGTTTGGAATGCTGCATGTTAATCCTGCCAGGAGTTACCGATAAAGTTGCTAAAACTGCTTCAAGCCGCACGATCCTGTATGCCGGCGCACAGACAATTCTAAAGGTAGTAAATTGAATTTATTAGATATTGTAAAGATCAAGACGTACTTGTTTTGCTAAAATATATGAGAAAATTGTTAAGAATAGGTGATTAGTATATAATTACTTACCTGTATTGTAGCTTAAGTAGTTTTTAAAAAGTATTTCACTGGCAGGTCGACGTGTTTACTAGTTTTAGGTAGTTAATAGTTTTAAGATTGGTAGTTCTAGTGACGCGGTGTAGCCACGTTTACTCAGCGCAGGCAGATACGGAGTTAGCGGCGTTGCCGTACGTAATTAATTGTTTTAAATTCATAAAAGTTATTCAATAACCTTCGAATATTTTTATTAATAAATATTTTTGTTGTATTGAAATTGTATTATTGGTATTCCTCTCTCACCTTAGACCACCCGTCGATTTGGTCTCGACTGGCGCCCAATTTGAAATAGTAAAGATAAAAAAAGTATTTAACGAACCCACACCCAGCACCCACACCCAGCCCCGAATTTAGCAGCAGCCTTAAGTAACCACAGAGCGTAAGTAAGTAAAGTAAAAAATCACGTAAAGTTAAGGTTACAATGGATCAAAAGGATGTAGTGTTGGTGACAACCTACGACATCGAGGTGGTGCTAGGTTAGTGAGGTTTACTTTATGATTTAGTAACTAGATGCTTGAAAATTTTGTGTTGAAATTGTATTCAGGAACTTTGAGTGGAAAATGAGTTTGTACTAGCACCACTCTCCAAAATGTTTAAGTACTTTCAGTCAGGCACTGGTGTGATTGTGCCTCTGATTCCTCTATACAGTCTTCTTCCTGCAGGATTATAGTCCACCGCCGCCGCTAGTGCTGTGTTGTCTATTATCTCAATTCTATCCAAGACTACTCTGGTGGTGTGTTTGATGTGCCTAACCATGGTTTTAATATTTAGGTCTTCTCTTATTCTGTGGTTTCTAACAAACCAGGGGGCTGCTGTAATTGCCCTTAGTGTTTTGCTTTGGAGGTCCTCATGTTTCTTGAGGTGGCTATGAGCTGCGGTACCCCAGGCAGCACAGGCGTACGTCGCCACCGGTCTTAGGATCGCTGTCCAGAGCAACTTTTTGTTCTTTAGACTGAGTCTGGACCCTGGGGCATATAGTGGTCTTAGGGCGGCCGCCATGGCTCTCACCTTTTTTTCCGGTTTCTTTCAGGTGTGTTTCCCAAGTGAGTTTAGCGTCCAGGGTTACGCCCAGATATTTTGCTGTTCTTTTCCATTCAATTACCTCTCCTTCATAGCTGAGCGCATTTGGAGTTTTTTGTCCTTTTTGGAAGATTAGCGCCTGTGTTTTTTGCGGATTGATCTTAATCCTCCATTCCCTTGCCCAGCCCTCTAGACTGGTTAGGGCCTCTTGGAGTTTATTTCTAGCCAGGATCTTGCTGCGGCTTCTTATATATAAGGCTGTGTCATCGGCGTACAGTGCCAACTCCACTCTAGGAATTCGAGCCTTTATGCTTCTGTACGTTGAGATGGCATCCTGGAACTTCACTTGGTAGTTCCTACCCGTAAGGTACGACGCCGTAAGCTTCACCAGAGGTGCTGACATTCCCAGCCGGATCATCTTAAGCAGGAGTCCGGTGTGCCACACCTTGTCAAAGGCTTTACTCACGTCCAGCAGCACTATTCCAGTTTTTTCTTTATGGTCAAACCCATGACTTACGTGCTCCGCTATCCTGACAATCTGCAGTTCCGTAGAGAGTTGGGCTCTAAAACCAAATTGTTCTTCCGGTAGCATGTCTTTTTCGGTAATTTCTTCATTTAGGTGTTCTTTGATTATTTTCTCCAATAGTTTCGCTAGAGAGGATAGGAGTGATATGGGGCGGTATCCTTCTGTAGTTTGTCTGTTTTTTTGGCCCTTGGGTAGCATGATTACTCTTGCGGTTTTCCATTTTCTAGGGAAGTGTTTTCTTGCAAGCACGTTGTTAAAGATTCTGCATAGTTTTCCAATCATGTTGCATGGAAGGTGTTTTAGGGCCTTGTTTGTGATGTTGTCCTCTCCTGGGGATACTTTTGGCCTAAGGTTGTTTATGATTTGCCTGATTTTGAGTTGCAGTTTGGAGGAACTCAGCCACCTGCCTAGTTTTACTGTTGTTTTCGCCGTAGTATTGTGGAGAGCTTTGGGTTTGGGCTGAATTAATCCTCTAGGCTATACGCAAAATGCTCTGCTTTCTCTTGATCTGAGAACAGTAGACCCGTCTCGCATCGAATAGGGAGCACCTGCTTGGGCTCTGTTTCTTTAAGTGCCCTAATCGTCTTCCAGACATTTCGGTCTCCTGTGTCCATGCTTTCGAGTTTATCTTGCCATTTCTCGTTTCTATGCTCCTGTAATGCCTTTTTGACCTCGTAGGCAAGCCTGTTAAATTCTCTGCGGTCTGCTGGGTCCAAGGTGCGTTGGGCTCTCCTTTTTGCCCTGCGATTCTCGCCTATTTTGTTCTTTAGCACATCAGGGATGTTATATGGGCAGTTTGTTTTTACCTGTTTTGTCTCAGTGGCCTTCTCTAGGGCCGATTTTATGGATTGTTATATTCTGGGCCTGCTGATAAATTTCAGCGGAGCTCCGTGTTTCCAATATTGGGGTGTTCTCTTGAGCTAAGGTCTGTATGAAGCATTTCCAGTTTATAACTTTAGCTGTATAGGTGTAATTTGACGGTCTGAATGGCCCTATGTCAATGATAACAGGATTGTGGTCTGATGTTGTTCCTATTTGTGTCCTCAAATTTATATCGTGTACGTAATTTTTTGTGACGGTAATATCCAGCACATCCGGTTGGTAGTTTCCCGTCCTAGCATAGGTAGGCTCCTCTGGCCCGTATACGTCCTACGATCTTTCCTCTGCGAGTGCGTAGAGTTTACGGCCATTTGTGTTGATAGTTTTGCTGTTCCATTCATCGTGCTTGGCGTTGAAGTCTCCTATCAGCAGCGTTGGGATATTTTCGGCCATTATTGTGGTAAATTCTTGTATTGGAAAGATGTGTCCTGGAGGAAAGTAGCCCGCTATTACTTTCAGCCTTCCTGTAAATTTGCTGTCTATATAAACTGCCCCTGCTTCGAGGAGCCTTTGGTTCTGCAATGGTGCCATTGAGTGCGAGATAGATCTTTTAATAAGTAATAGCGTGATAACCTGCTGGCGTTATCGCTACTTTTTATACCTGTGATAACGTTCAGGCTTCCGTCCGTCCTTTCAAAAATTCAAAAAGGCCCCGGGTGCATTTTTCCGTCTCCTATAGGGCTAGCGCAACTGAGTGCGCTAATCGTATAGGATACGGAAGCGAGACCTGTATCTCCGTTCCCTAAGTGGTTAACGCACCGCCTGTAATTAGGTATTATCACTAGAGGCTAAATGTAGCAAAGTATTCCTCAAGGTTATGACGAATAGCTGTCATTTTGGTTATGCATGTACACTGCATTGTGCCATACCAAACTAACCCAAACCTTACAACCCAACCCAACCGACCACGCTCCATTGGGCCCCTCCCGCCCCATTGTCACAATCCAGCCTACCCTTAGATATATTATCCCTCTATTGCTCAATGGGGCGGGAGGGGCCCAATGGGGCGGGGTCGGTTGGGTTGGGTTGGGTTGGGTTGTTAAGTTTGGGTTGGTTTGGTATGGCACAATGCAGTGTACCTGCATAACCAAGATGACAGCTATTCGTCATAACCTTGAGGAATACTTTACTACATTTAGCCTCTAGTGTATTATTGCGCTATAACGTGCATACAATCTGTTTGTTTGGTTATTATTATTATTATTTTATATGTACATACAAAGAAAGATCACCTAGAAAGCTCATTGCAGAGTGCTTATTCGTATGCGGTGCGTTAACCACATAGGGAACGGAGATGCAGGTCTCGCTTCCGTATCCTACACGATTAGCGCACTCGGTTGCGCTAGCCCTATAGGAGACGGAAAAATGCGCCCCGGGTGTTCCTATCTCACTGTGTAAAAAGTGTTCGTCTTTCAATGTTTTCGCCAACCGCAAAAGCGATAAAAATACAATTAAAAGTAAATTATATTTCACACATTATAAGAAACCATTATAAATTGAAAATTAATTTGTTTTTTATTGCAAGATTTGGTATATTTATTTTTCTGATAACACAATATTGTCTTAGGTTCAGTGTGATAATACCACAATTTGACCTTGATTTTTTCAGCTTTTAATTTTAATTGCAATAAAAACGCATTTGTTTTTAAAATATTTATTACTAAATATTTTGGTATTATGACAGATTTGTTGTAAAAGTTGTTGATACCGCAATTTGACCTTTGGCGATCTTGTGGCATTTGATTACTGCGTTGTTATTTTAAGTAGTAGCTAATATTTTTAATGTTTATTGTTTTAAATAATTATGTTAAAATTGCGGTTTAAACGCACCCAAAACAGTTGGTAGTATTGGAGATCTAATAGATAAGCGATATGCAGCAATTCAATAAAAATGATGCAATGTTACGCAACGTATCAAACATCTATTGTTAAATATGTGGCCATCGGGTATCTATTATTTGACGCCGGCGATTTTCAAGGTGAGACGTCGAAGGACTGAGGGGGTGACATGGACCCCAAAAATCTGGGCACCCTAAAATTCGAAGGGGCCCCCTAAAATTCGAGGCGTTTTTGGGCCTCAAATTTTCCAGGGTCGGACCGATAGCGGTGGTCTAAGGCGACGCCATACCTATTTCAGCTGTTAAAAACAAATAATTGCCTTGATAGATAAGCTCTCTCCAAATTAAGAAAGAAGCCTTTTTGTAGTAATTATTGTGTTAATTACAGTTTTCTCATTAAAAAATCGTATTTGTCGTATCAAGCTAGCTTGTATTCGCATGTATTTCGTTTAATTATGGAATATCGAATCGAATATCGTATCGTAATTAATCGAATATCGCATCGTGAATAATCGAATATCGTATTGTAAATTGTTCTTGTGCACAAGTAATATAATATATTGATATTATATTATACGTATCATTCACGTAGCTTTTTAGTGGTACCACTTTTTGTATATCGTATCGTAAATCGTCGTATAGAAAATCGAATTTGTTTCGTGTGTATAGATTTGCTTTTGATTGCAATATAAGAATTTCGTATCGTTAATTTAATGGGTAACTGTTATTATTATAAATATTGCTTATCAGCAACAATAAAAACGCATTGACAAAGTAGCCGGTTTTTCTTAAAACCGATCACTGCACTTCACGGACATCAACACACACTTTACACTTAACTATGTTGCACTTCCAGTTTGAAGATATGATGTGTTGTTGATGTGTCATCTGGGCTTGTAAATAATTCGCTCGTCGCTCCTTGTAACTTGACAGCGGGGAATCAAGACGCCTTGTGTTGTTGATAACACTGTGCTAGTCGCAAAAATCAACAGAGGGGAGACATATGTGGTAAAGTCAATTCGAGTACGCTGAATCCAGTGGTGAAAGCCGTTTTTCGAAGTTAGCGAAAATAAGCGATTTTTTTCGATCGGCGTTTTTCAAAATGTACCATTTTTATAGGTCACTTTTTAGATGTTTCGATTTCATTCAAAATGTGTTTTTAGGGGTTTTTGGGAACGAGAAAACCGAATATGACATTATTTTTGCGATGCGATCGCGATTTGACCAAAATTGGCATTTTTTAAAATTTCACTGAATTTATCTGACACTACCAATTCATAATCACAACAAAAGAAATATCAATGATTTTTTTATTAACACTGCAGGGTCAGAGAAAAAAACAATAAAACATAAAGTTTTTATTGTAAATATTGACTGTTTTAATACATTTAGCTAAATAAACGTATTATTTATTTATTTATTATTACAATCGTAAATAAGCTGGTTATTAGAAGTGAATTAAAATTTCATTTAAAATGGATTCTAGTGTTACAAGTTTTAATTGCTTTTGTTATATTTGTGGAAAATACACTATTATGGCAAATCGTCGTAAAATTAATGCGGAAATTATTGAAATATACCAGCTATACTTCGATCAAAATATTATTTGTGATATAAAATGGGCTCCGTCTACTATTTGTACTGGGTGCATGGGAAATTTGAGTCAATGGAGAAAGGGTAAGATCGACTCTATGCCATTTGGTATTCCTGTAATCTGGACAAATCCGCAAGTTCACAATCCGGATGAATGTTATGTGTGCGTTAATTTCAAACCCGGAACAAACAGAAAAAAGACACGTTCTATGAAATATATAGCAACAAAATTTGTTGAGTTGCCATTGCCGCACTCGGAAAATGTTCCTGTACCGAAAAGACCGAGTCCAACAGCTGTATCTATATCCACAATATCCGAAACAGTTGAAGGAGGAAGTAATTTCGACTATGTGCTAACAAATGTCACTCCTGATTGCGATCATACCGAAATCACGCAGGATCGTCTTGACATTATTGCACGGCGACTGAAGTTATCGCAGCGACAGACAATTCTCTTGGCTAAAGAGTTAAAAACGTTAAATCTTTTAGCACCAGATGCTCGCGTTTATGGATCCATCGGCCGTCATCGCAATTTTACACGTTTTTTTAAAGCTATCGAAAATAATTCACTGGCTTATTGCGATGATATTCGTGGTTTGGTTTCCACCTTGCACAACGGATACAACCAGGAAGATTGGAGACTCTTCATTGATTCATCCAAAAGTAGCTTAAAAGCCGTTTTCTCCACATTACAAATTCAAAAAAATCCGTGCCACTAGCACAGACACAAAGGAAAACTATTTGTCATTGAACAAGATTCTCGATTTATTGAAGTATAATGAAAACAAATGGAAGATTTGCGCAGATTTAAAGGTTGTTTTTATTCTCTCTGGTCTGCAATTGGGCTACACGAAAAACATGTGTTTTATGTGCTTATGGGATACGCGCTACCGTGGTGATCAGTATGAAAAACGCGATTGGATTACACGCGAAGAAGTAAGATTGCGCAGACATAACGTTGTTGAGGTGCCACTTGTACAGGCCGAGAGAATTTTGTTGCCGCCATTGCACATCAAATTGGGTATCGTGAAAATTTTTATAAAAAAACTGGATCGTGAGGGCAATGCATTCAACGAATTACGGCGTATTTTTCCACGTTTGAGCGGAATGAAAATAAAAGAAGGTGTGTATATATAATACCAATTTAATTGTAATAAATTTCTATCATGATTTTTTATGTATTACAGGGATTCTAAACGGTCCAGATATCCGCCGATTAATGCGAGACGAACAATTTGAAGCTGCGCTAAGTGATGTCGAGCTTGTAGCGTGGGACACTATAAAAGCCGTGATTAAAAACGTTCTTGGTGTTCATCGGGCATAAAATTGGCAAGTTCATGTCCAAAACATGCTCGACGCATTTCACAATATGAATGTGAATATGTCTTTGAAGATTCACTTCCTTCATTGTCATATTGACAAATTTGCGGAACAGTCACCGGCTGAATCGGACGAGCACGGCGAGAGGTTTCATCAAATGACAGCCAGATTAGAACATTGGTACAGTGGGAAGAAACTCGATGCACTTTTGGGAGATATATGCTGGAATTTGCAAGAAGAACAGGATGATTAAAAAACATCTCAATAAAGAAATTTTGTTCAACATTAAATTTGGTTTTTGTTTATGTTTTGTGTAAAAAAAAACCATTCTGTGAGATAAATTCAGTAAAAGTTTAAAAAATGCCAATTTTGGTCAATTTTTACAATTTTTTTTATGGGAACTGCCTTAAATCATAATTTTATAGCAAAAATATTATCATATTCGGTTTTATCATACCCAAAAACCCCCAAAAACACATTTTGAATGAAATCAAAACATCTAAAAAGTGACCTTAAAAATAATCCATTTTGAAAACCGCCGATCGAAAAAAATCGCTTATTTTCGCTAACTTCGAAAAACGGCTATCACCACTGGATTTAGCGTGCCCAAATTGACTTTATCACATATGTCTCCCCTCTGTTGAAAAAAAAACTTGTCATTTTCGTGCGCAGTGTAATTAGTGCGGTTACACTAATTTTGTGGAACTAAAATGATGTTGCGTCTTGTAGTTCACAGGTAACTGGTTTATATCCGGTTCGAAGGACCAATTTTTATGTACTGAGCTTAAGTACGTTTCCTTTAAAACTAATCCATGAAAACATTCTCCGTATGCAAAATTGGTTGACTGGATTTTGGTGCAACAGGAACGTTGTTCAATAAAAACAACTTAATAAAATGAAATGTATTTATTTTAATACAGAGATGATACTCGGTTAAATGCTTATGAATAACTGATTAAAAATAACAAGAGCAGACTGCCACTCTTACAGAGAAAACTAAGTAGTTAGCCCTTTTTAAATATAAGAAAAAATATTATGCAGTTCTCGGTTCCTTGTGTGGTCTTTTGAAAACACCAAGAAACTTGCTTACGTCGCATTTCCTCTTGGTAACATTTTGTTTATAGTATCTTAATATCGTAAATAATATTTTATAAAACACATTAAGTTGACAGTGTTTTATTGCACTACACATGAAAATAAAAACATATCATTATATAATAAAAATAAGTAAAGGTAAAAATAACGCGTAATTGAACGTGTTCGTTCAGGATCAGAATACCCTTCGCAACCAGCTGTTATTGGTCGCGCCGTTGGCATACCCTAATTATAAAAACTTACCAAAATTACTTCACAACAACTAACCCATGATAAAAAACTCGTTCCTAAAGGAACCTCGCCCGGCATCACACACATCCACAACCGACGATGTCCAGACCTGTGATCGAAAAGCTACCTATAATCCTACAACTACTACGCAGATACAACATGAACGAAATGTATAAATTTTAAATGATGACAATTATGAAGAGGAACGATAAATAAGCAAATAAACATCAGAGCAGGTTAAACTACAGGGAAAGCAAATTTATCCTTGAAGAGGAAAGGATCCTGACCGACCCTAGTGGGTTATAGCTCCCACCAAAATAGTTAGTTATATAAACTAAAACAAAAAAATTCCACGGGCAACCGGTCTCCCATATCTGAAATGGGCCAGCCCCAACAATGCCGAAACCCTAAGGTGAAACCTTCAATCGAAAAGTCCTACGGTATGTCGCACTGACATACCTTGAGGCAAAAAAAGTTCCTCAAAACGAATTTTGAGAACCAAAGGGAGTGTCCCGGTGGCCAGTTGCGCTAACTGGGACCACATGGATTCGCCATGCATGCCATAGCGACAGCTAAGTGTCGGCCTGATCAGAAAAATTACATTCACAAACTATAAAACATGACCTAAACATTAGCAAAACCGCTTTTATCATGTTAGACATAATTTCTACCATTTTAGTGCCTTTTACAACATTGCACTAACTATTCCGAAACTCGGAATCTATCGCGCATCAAAAATCTGGGCGACAACAACTACTGTGCTCGTGCCTAATAAAACTCGTAACTAAAATAGCGTTTATATAACTTGATACATAATATACTATTATCTACTCCTTTATTGACGAGCTGTGACTTTATGGAGGCTCAGTCACGGGATGAAGTTAGCAACAGTGGTTTTTGGGATTTTTAGTCAGGGGCTGAAGTTAGCTTTATTATAAATTGGGAAAAAGTGATGTTAAACCAGGGTGACAGATAACATATGTCAAACATTTAACAAATTAAATTTGCTTTAAATTCTGTTTTGTATTCGTCGTAGATAATAGTTATTTACGATATAATTGGGATAAGAGCTTTATTAACTTACGCATGGGAAATTTTCCCAACGTGTACGTAGCACGAGTTGGGAAATCGCAGAAGTACGTTAATAAAGCGTTATCACACGTATATTGTACAAATTTTTAGCTACGCCTCTAAATGAAAAAATAAACAGTAATTATAATTTTTGTCTATTAGCAACGATAATATTGTCATAAACAATAAGTCAAAAATAATTTTCTAGTAATAAAAATGTGTGATTCGGAAAGTTTGCCATCTGATATTGAAGAACAAGCTTTAAAAGCTATTTCCGGTCTGTTGCCGGAGTCAAAATACGATATGACCTATGCCAAATATGAAGAATGGTGTATAGAAACAGAGATTCGCAGTTTGGCAAATGAGAAGGTATTATTGCCATACTTTAGCAGTTTTATTTAAATGGTTGAAATCAGTGAGATAAGAAAAACGCGTGCGTTAATGAACATCTCACTCAACATGAGTGGGATAAGAAGTTCTTGTCTCACTGGCGTAGATAAAGTATAGTATGTAACTCGTTTATAAATTTCTCTAAAAACCCGTTTTTTTAAACACTCGCTCGCAAGCTTCGCTCGCAAGCTTCGCTCGTGCTTAATTAAACTCGTAACTTTATAAAACTTTATACATAATATACTATTGTTTAACAGTGTAATAAAAAAGTTATATTATAAACAAAATCAGAAATATGCATCGTTAGCAAGGATTCGTTACTCAATTTAATTTAAAGTCCATAATTTACTTAAATCATTCTAGTACTCGTAAATGCGACAAAAACACATATTTGTTTACTTAAACGAGTCAAATGACAAACTGTCAGTTTAAAATCCATTTGTCAGTTTTAAACTAATGGCGTGTGATTGGATCCGGCAAACTCATGCCGGATCCGGTCGACGTTTAATGATGCCGGATACGCCGGATTACCTAATCCTATTTTCCGGATTGCAATCTCTAATCCTAAGAGATTACCTATCGAGTTATCCTTACTAAAGTAAATAGTCCCAGTCTCACATCTCATCTTAATAAGATGAGATTATTTTTTATAGTTAACACTAAATCTCAATAAGATGATCTTATTGAGATTTAGTGTTAACTATAAAAAATGAGGTATCAGGAGCGTTAAACATTTTTTTGAAAACGCACTCGTGTAGAAAAGTTTCTAGATCAGCGACCTCAAAGGTTTTTAACGGGTATCTTAAATGTTTTATTTTCAAAATAAAACAAGTTGTTTGTTCGTCAACATTTGCGATGGTATGGTAGGTGGCTAGATTAATAAAACCCAATTCGTATTATTCGGCTTCACTAAGTATTATTGGTGGATCGAGTTTTAATCGCAATTCTAATTTCCGGAAAAAGTAAAATTGTAACTTATGTGTATTGTTGATGCTACCACTGTTTAAATACAAATAACAAAATGATAGTGAGAATGTACTCAAAATAATGTTCAAGAATAGGGGTTAAATAAAAGATAATTTGTTTCAATATTACTCTATTAAAAATGACAAACACAAATGACCACAATTAGAAGTATTAAAAGTTTGATATCTATTATAATTATAAAGAATGTTTACATGACCATTGGATTTAAAGTATATCAACACTTCCCGAGGAGGTTAAAAATTTCCAAAACTGTCAAAGAACACAACCTTTACACTTTTATAAGAAGTCCAGAAAGTTCCAGGTCCGTTTAAAAAATCCAAATTTTTCACGCCCCGTTCGTTCTGGCGACGTATTTTAATGGGTATTCCATCACACATAAAAACACCACGAAAGTTTGGAATTTTGTACAATTTGTTAAAGTTTATTAAATTAATATTGGTAAGCAGTCTGTAAGTTGATCAAGTGCTGGTAACAGTAGGCCTGATTGCTTTAATTCGGTCGTAAAAAAATACCCAATCCGGTTTTTTTGTACGGTTTTAGATAGAGCCCTTTTCCCATCGCAATCGCGTCCATTGAACGATTGTGACGATTTGATTTATCAAGTTGTTTTTTGCAACACAAAATAATGTAACTATCAATTAAATAATAACAATGTCTACTTACTTACATTTACTTAACGCGACAAAAACACACATTTGTTTACTTAATAATGCCGGATCTGTCGGATTACCGCATCCGGTGTTCCGGATTGCAATCTCTAATCCTAAGAGACTACCTATCGAGATATCCTTACTAAAGTAAATAGTTCCAGTTGACTTTATCTCACATCTCATCTTATTGAGATTTACTTTTAACTATAAAAAATGAGGTATCTGCTTACCTATCAACTGATCAGGTGCGTTAAACATTTCTTTGAAAACGAACTCGTGTAGAAAAGTTCCTAGATCAGTGATCTCAAAGGTTTCTACAGGTATCTTAAATGTTTTATTTTTAAAATAAAAGATAATTTGTTTTAATATTACTCTATTAAAAATGACAAATATAACTGACCACAATTAACAGTATTAAAAGTTTGATATCTATTATAATTATAAACAATGTTTACACGACCATTGGATTTAAAGTAAATCAAAACTTCCCGAGGAGGTTAAAAATTTCCAAAACTGTCAAAGAACACAACATTTACACTTTTATAAGCAGTCCAGTAAGTTCCAGGTCCGTTTGAAGAATCCAAATTTATCACGCCCCGTTTGTTCTGGCGACGTATTGGTAATCGATAGTCCATTACACATAAAAACAGCACGAAAGTTTGGAATCTTGTACAATTTGGTAAAGTTTATTAAAATAATATTGGTAAGCAGTATATTTGTAAGTTGATAAAGTGCTGGTAAATGTAGGCCTTATTGCTTTAATTCGGCCGTAAAAAAATACCCAATCCGGTTTTGTTGTACGGTTTTAGATAGAGCCCTTTTCCCATCGCAATCGCCTCCATTGAACGATTGTGACGATTTGATTCATTAAGTTGTTTTTTGGCTGACCAAGCATCACCAATGGCCTTGGCTATTCCTGCTGCACCACCCGCTAAGCTTTCAAGTGCTGATAGCCCAGCAAATATGGGTATAAGAGGTAGCAAACCACCAACCTTTTAATTACACGACCACTGGGTTTCATTTGATGTTTAATCTGTTTTGCTGCATTCAATGCTACATAAATGGCATCTTCCAAATTTTTTGCCTTGCTTTTTAAAATGTGTTTTTTTAACTTTTCCAATAGCTGTTTGAAATCAAATAGATTTACATTTACTCTTTTTATTTGTTTTTTTTTTCGATGCCATCTTTACAGTACGATGACAAACACTGGACTGGATATTTTTTAATGAATGCGTTGTTTTTTATCCAAAACCTTGATGCCATCGTCGTTAGCCTCCTCGTTCCCGATAAATTTACGTTTGTTAGATGTGATGGTTACACGATAAATCATCAGTTCACTCAAATCAACCTTGGGTTTTTTAAAAGCATTTTCTCTATCCTATTGTCGACAGCCACCACCGCATTATCATCATCATTATCTTTTTGTGCTTGTTTGTCGTTGCGCTTGTTTTGTATGTATGTATGTTTATTCACGATCGCTCATTCAACCCAAACACAAATATCTAGCTAAAATATTGCAACCAATAAAGGGTGTCAATAGTAGTGTCAATGCCAGCGAAAATATTGCTCATCCATATAAAGACAAGCCCAATTCAATATTTATTTTTGATGACGTTGCTTGTGAAAACCAGGAGGTTATTCGAGAAATCTTTAGCATGGGTCGACACAACCACATCGACTCGTTTTATTTGTGTCAAACCTACGCCAAAATTCCTCAAAAATCCAAGATAATGCCAATGCTTTGGTGCTTTTTAAACAGGACGAATTAAATTTAAAACACGTCTATAACGACCACGTGGGAACTAATATGCCATTTGACATTTTCAAAAATATCTGTTCACACTGTTGGAAACGTCCATACGGATTCCTGTCCATTTTTAACGATGATAGGATAAACGGAGGACGATATAGGATTGGGTTTGACCACTATCTAAACCTAGAATAACCTTTTACTTTTAAATCATTCATGTTTTGGTGTTCTTACTCTGTGCACGTGTGTGAAAATAAATTCGCAAGCAAGAAAGCTAAAAAAAAAAGATTAATTGAAAAGCGAAAAAACATTAAACAGAAATTTAAACTCTTCGAAAAAGGTGAAAATGTGCAAGAACAAATGTTTTTACCCAAATGAAAACACTATAAAGCATAACTTCATAAACAAATATTAGAAAACATCAAAACAAAACACAAATTGCTTAAGTACTTTTCGCCAACGATGTTGGCAGAAGCAAAGTGTAACTAACTGCTAAATCTACAATATTTATACTGGATTTAGCAGTTAGATTTAGTTACACTTCGCTTCTGAAGATGCCAACATTGTTGGCGAAAAGTACTTTAGGCGTTGTGTGTTTTATTATGGTGTTGGGGAATACTTCTAGTATTTGTTTAATACATCACCAAAGTCCTTTTTCAAGCATATCTTCATATGAAAAAACTATTTTTTACTAAGGAATCCATTCATATTTAATGTACACAGGGTCACCAAATAAGTTGTCATCATTAAAATGGGCTTGGCTTGGGATGCGATTTTTTTGCATTTCAGGACATTTCCTGAAGGGGTCAGGTTGGCTCGGGTTGCGATTTTTTTGCATTTCAGTACATTTCCTGAAGGGGTCAGGTTGACTTGGGTTGCGATTTTTTTTTACATTTTTTTGCGTTTTCTGATGGCAAGCAAACTGCGTTTAACGCCATTACTTCAAATTCGGCCGCAAGGTGGCGCCACTAGCCAGGTTTCACACTCATGAGTCATGACCATGTATGGATGGGCGGGAAATTCAAAATGACCGCCACCGCCAACCAATTGCAGAAATAACAATGGGCGGGCACGTTAAATTCAAAATGGCCGCCAACAAATTGTAAAAGTAATACTGGGAAATACAAAATTATGACTCGTGATGGCGCCACTTGCCGGGGTTGATCTCAAGTCTAGCTATTGCACAATATTTCGAAATTTAAATTTATTCTGGCGCCACACTGACGGTGTTTTTTTCACATGTTGAGACGCACTTCCCTAGAGGATAAAATTACAGGTACGGCTACATCTACTCATTCAAACGTAATTCTCGGAATTTTCCAGCTCAACATTCGTTTCAATAAAAATCTCATTTGTTATTTAATTTAATTTGCACAATAACAAAACATATTTTGTTTTCGTTCATTAAATGACTTATTTGTTATTTAACTTTTGATTATACTTTTGGTAATCTTGTTTTTAATTATTGGATTTTTTGCTTGGGCAGCGAAAAACGCTAAAAAACGAACACTTTTAACACAGAAAGATAGGAGCTTTAAAGGCTTCAAAAGCTTTAAATGCCTTGGAGTAATTCCATTTATTAGCCACCAATGAGTGCACCTCATATACTCTAATTTTATTTCTTTTTTAACTGTTAATAGACATGGACGCAAGAAGTGAAAAAAACTACCCTTTTCTTTTCTCCCCCTATCACCTATTTATACAAGGCTAGGCAAAAGTTACGACTATGTGCTATGCAGACCTAACTTTAAAAAATTGTACTTTTTTTGCTAATAAAGCTATCGACATTAAACAAACTGTTAATTGTTAAGAAAATATTTCTCTTTAAAACCATATAGGACACATTTAGTTATTGATGCCCTAAATGGTCTTTGGGAATTTTTTTAAAAATGCAATTTTTTGTAAAAATTGTCTAATTTTATAAATTTATATATTCTTAGAACAACTTGCCTGCAATTTTTTTTAATGTAGTTTGTTTCCAAAGATCTTACTCTGTATAAAAGCAATGAAATCATTTTTAATTAATATTGGCTAAAAATAATAAAAATTCATGATTTCGAAAAATCACTGTTTTCAGCCATTTCGTGGTTTAAAAATGCTATGTTTGAGTGAGTCGATTTAAACCAATTTATGCTTATCACCACAGGCACTTATTAGTTTCCAATAATCATAAATAAAATAATTGTGTATTTTTCTTTTAGCTGGGATGTGGATGTATATGACCACCTGTGACTAAATCCATATATAAACCATATAATATTTATTTCGAAAAAGCGTATTACATCTATAAAATAACTCGACACCCTTGAATTGACTTCTAATTCATTCTGAATAAAAATATAAAATATAAAAACCACATACAGTGGCGTCGAAAATTAAATACCCATTTATTTATTTTTTAAATTAAGGAAACAATCCAATGTACAAAAAATTATTTCATTGACTAAAAGACATACTTTTCATAAACTTTTATTTAGACAAAATAAAACAGGTATTAAATCCTAAATTTGAATTAAACCTAACTGCATATAATTAAACTGAACAAATCATATTCTTAACTTTTACAATCACCTAAAAAACCTATTTACTATTTTTTACCTCTAAAAAGTTATATGAATCGGAACATTTTCTTATGTGTATAATGGATCGCACCAGACTTCACCAAAAATTTTGGTAAAATAATATAGATGCCTACGTACAAGTATCGGTTACAGTTGCATCCACTCGCCATTCTATTAAATCCTTTTCCTCCTTAGTACAAGATTTAATCTTGGAAAATCGCGAAAAATATTTTTATCCGAAATCGGCAGTAAAGTAGTCAACAATCGGCAGTAAAGTAGAACTTTACTTTTTTAATAAAAATATTAAGTTAATTTTATTAATTAGATTAAAAAATCGCCGCGGCGGGCAAAATCATAAAGTTGAATAATTCACTTCGGGAAAAAAAATATTCCTGAAATTACATTTAAATATAACGAAGTGTTCTTAAAATCATACATTTTGTTCGTAAATATTGGTACACTAAGTATTTTAAGCAATTTATATTATTATATTATATATTTTTAACTTCAGTATACATAAAAAGTCATTTTGGAAACACGTCCACAAACAATTTTTTATAATTTAAGTAAGTTTATAAACTATAAAAAATGCAATATTCACTTTTTTGCGGTGCTTTGTAGAAATTATTAGGACCTATTTTTATTACTCAAGGGTTATAATGCTCAATTTATTAAAATTGTAAATTTTCTGCGTTTTCAAATGTTGTCCGTCAGTTTAAAAGTCATTTCATGAACGCCCCTATAATTTTGCAAAACAATGCGAACTAGTTGCGCTAGATGGCGCTAGTAAGCAATTATGTCAAGTGTTGTCAACAAAGAAGTCAGTGTTTTTGTAATTTTTTCTAGTTCAATAGTATTTTATCTGGTAAGTACTTTTTATTTCATCATCTGTGTAGCGTACTTTAATTGCATGTCATTACGAGAACGTCATCTTGCTTTTATTTAGCCGATAACATTATGTATTTTTTGCGTTTTTTTTAAATATGTTGGCTTTTAATTAATAACCTTGGTAGTCGGCATTTAAGATGACGTCATTCCAGTATAAAGAAATAAATTATGTCAAATCATCATTTCTGGAACGGTCATGTCGGGAACGTCCTCGGACTATGAATGATGAATTCGTGTTTAGATCTTTACAACGGTTGATTTTGTTGTTTTACGCCAATTTTGTGTTTGTTTTTAGCGACAAGATGGAGGAAGATAAAAATAAAAAGAAAAAAATACCAAAAAGCAGATAAACAAAAATAGTTCGCTTATTTGAGACAACGAGAAAAGGCTAATGCAAGGAAACGCAAATTTCTAGATAAAATGACATTCGAGCAAAAAGAAATAAAAAGAAAAAAAGATAGAGAATACTACCAAAAAAAAGCCGAAAAAAAAATTAAATCTATAAGTGAAATGACCGAACAAGAGAAAAAGCAACAGAGAAAAGTATGGAAGAAAAATTCACAGAAATATAGAGAGAAAAAAAGATTGCTGGCAAATATACTAAATAATAGCCCACCAGAAACTGTTAATGAAAGCGAAAATAATTCTGGTTCTTATGCATCACGAAGAAGTTTAGGAAGAAAAACTGTGAAAAAAAATAGATCCAAGGCATACAGAACTATCAAAAAACAAAAAACTCAAATCAGCAGTATGCAACGAAAGATAGACACTCTGCGAAAAAAACTTGCAAGAAATAAACGACACGCAGAGAGAGAAGCAAAGAAAAACATTGATTCGCCTAATAGGAAGGTCAATGAGTTAATTAAAGACTGTTATGTTACTCCTGAAATAAAAAATAAATTATTGTTTGGTGAGGTTTTAGTATCTCAACTAATAGAGAACTCTGACAAGTTAGCGAAAAATTCTAAAGAAAGGGAGGCATTTCAGAAGTGCGTGAGTGGCAGTCTAATTAAAAAATATCGCTTTAATAAAGTAGCCCGAATTTTTTTGCCGAAGAACAAGGACAATAAAAACATTTTAGTTTTTGACAGAAAGCCTCCAACATTTCTAATCAGTAAAAGTGTTCGTGAGAAAATTCAGACTTTTTTTGAAAAAGATGACGTTAGTAAAAAAGACTGTGCCAAAGGAGGCAAACAAAAGCGTTTGCTTTTAGATAGTGTAAAAAATTTACACGCCAAATTTGTCAAACGGCAATTAAATTGTCCTATGCTTCTCTTCTAAGAGCAAAGCCATATTGGGTTGTGCCTCCCAAACAAAAAGATCGCGACACTTGCTTATGCGTAAAACATGAAAATTTTCAGTTCAAACTAAACAAGCTCTACAGATTGGGTGAACTGAAATACAATTCTATATCAAAATTGATCCAAGCATACAGCTGTGACGGTGTCTCGTACGATTGTATGTTTGGTATATGTTTGACATGCGGAAAAATTGAAATGGACCCCGGCAGCAATAAAGATACAGTAGATTATTGTCAGTGGCAAATAACAAAAGAAGACAGAATAATTAAAGGAGAGACAAAAGTTGTAAAGATTACTAAAAAAGTCACTGTTACAAGCTCAGTGAAAGATCTAAAAAATCCATAGCTGAAGATATTTTTCACATGAAAAAACATGTTTATGGTATAAACGAAAACTTTAAGGCAAAACGAGAAGTTCAAGATGCATTAGATGAGACCCAGATTATGGTACAAATTGATTTTCTGAAAACTATATGACTAAATATGCGAAAGAAATACAGTCTACTCACTTTGGAGCATCTAAAGGCCAACTTACCATTCACGCAGGCGTCTTTTACTCGAAAAATAATGATTTGCTACAGACTGGCACGTTCGCAACTGTAAGCAATAATCTTGACCATCAGGCCCATGCTGTTTGGGGTCACTTAAAGCCCATTCTACAAAAACTTTTAAGTACAAAAGAAGGTGTTCAAACTCTACATATGTTTTCAGATGGTCCTACGTCACAATATCGAAACCGTACAAACATTTATTTATGGATAAAAACTCTGATAGATCATTTTCCAAAAATTACATCGGCAACTTGGACTTACAGCGAGCCTGGACACGGTAAAGGGCCTATGGATGGTGTAGGGGGCTTACTAAAGAAAAGAGCTGATGATTACGTTTTAAAAGGAAAAGATGTTCAAACAGCTGCAGATTTTATCAATTTGTTTGAAAAGTCAACGGTTTTAGTTCAAGAAGTTACCAACGACAAAATCGTAGCTGTAAAGAACTCAGTGCCTAAAAAATTGGATGCCATACCTGGTGTAATGAATGTATCTAAGATAACGTGGCAGAAAGCATCGGACGTATCGATATCGTTGTATCAGCACGTGAAATTTTTGAAGAAAGTAAAATTGGATACTTTTGCAAGGACTATCCAAAATAAAAAAGCAGAAGTTCCTATAGACATGGGCGTTTCACAAGAACTACTGTCTTTTAAATTTAATAGAGCAAGCATTTACCATGATGTTTATGGTTTCAGCAGTTCAGATGAAAATTTGCAAACGATTTCGGACCGACTCTATAAACGTGATAACGAACTTCATGCTGGTACATCCTACGGCCAAGATTTGGAGAATGTACATCCTAACTTAATTTGCCCTACGACATTTTTGCTCATAAACGTACCAAACAAAATCAAAAACGTTACATATAGATACGCTGCAATTGCAAACACCTCAGTTGATAAAGGAGGTGAAGTTAAAGTTACCTTTTTAAGTTGTCAGCGTAATTCGGCCAAGATGTTTAAAATTGAACAAAAGAACGTTTCTTATATTGCTTTTGACCAAATAGTAAAAATTTTACCGACCCCTCAATTGCATAAAAAAGACAGATGTGATTTTTATTGTTTTCAAGAAGACATTGATATTTTTGAGAAGTAAATACTTTTTGCTTCCTATTTACTTTTAATTAATTACCCATTTAAGAATTTTGTTATAATAAATATATAAAAAATACTGTGTAATACTGTAATACTTTTGATCTCTATTAGTTTTATTTGTATGATGCAATTGACAAAAGTGTTTTATAATTACATACAATAAAGGTTTGATTTTGCTGAGATGTGTATTATTTGTGCCATTTAACATTACAATCTTAACTGTTAATCAAAGTTAAAGAGCTCAGTCTAAGGGAATGATAACCAATGTGTATAAATAAATATTGTGCTTAGCATGTTAAGTAAGTTTAGTGCACTAAACTTACTTAACATGTTCATCCACCAAGCTCTCCAATTGTGAGTTAGAAAACGCCGTCGTCATTCAGGGAACATCACTGTCATTTACGAGAATGATGAAAAAAACAAATAATTCACTATTTACATATCGTTTAAAGTTTCTATAAAGATAAATAAATATTTTACCAACTTAAAACTTCTATATGACTTAAATACTTAGCCCCTTATAATAAAAAACAAATTAAAGTTAGGTACATCTTTATCAACTATTTCCGGCCTAATAAAATTAACTTTATACAAATCCATACCGAACATTTTAATCTCATTTTCTTTGATTAATAATTATTATTGCATATTTTACAATTTTAAATAACCAATATATTGATACATTCTAAACATCATATTTTTTTAATTATTAAAAACCGTTCCCAAAATGACTAATATTTGTCTCATATTCACGATTTTATGCAATTACTGTAAAAAAAAATAACTTTTTTGCTTGGCCATTTTCAAACTAATTTTAGGACATTTGCTCAATTTGTAAATTAAAAGTAATGCTTAAACATAAGTTTTTTTTTATTTCATTTGGAATCTAAAAATGCTCACCTCTCTGATTTTGACTACGTATACGTAGACACCATACATTCAAATGTAATTTGATTTGATCATCAAATGACATTTGATTTAATCATCAATATTAATTATTAGTATTATTAAATGTGATTTCGGATAAAATTTAATATGCACCTCGGCATTAAAGTCATTTTTTCTCACTCACGTGGTTATTTGTAATTACGACTTTACTGCCTTGATACATAAATAACTATTTATGGTATTTTTCATTAATTAATTTTACAACGAAACAATAAATTTTTGGACACTTTTAAATGGCAGAAATTGGTGTGTAAACTGTTTTTAGAAAATTATGCACAATTTAATAATTTATTATTTTAGTTTTTGTTTATTTACAAAGGTAAAAAATTAGTATGTTTAGAGTAAGTAGGTTAATTTTTATAAATATGTAAAAATTTTAATTTCTTAAAAATATTTTAATTATTAAAACAAAATCTTAAAAATTGTCTTTTGCGAATTAGAACTCAATTCAAGTCTTGCTACCGAGTTTTTTTATAAAATATATATTTAATATTATATTATGGATTTATAATATTATAATCCACATTATAATAATAAAATTAATAATATTATAATCCATATTATGAATTTAGTCAGGTGGGCATATTGTGTATTTTGCTTATAGCTAGGCTGTAGATGATACAGCCACAGCCCAGTTAAAAGCAAAATACACAATAATTTTATTCATGGTTATTGGAGGCTAATAAGTGCCTGTGATGATAAGCATAAATTGGTTTAAATCGACTCACTCAAACATAGCCTTTTTAAACCATGAAATGGCTGAAAATAGTGATTTTTCAAAAACATGAATTTTTATTATATTTTTTTGAACTCTTAGCCAATATTATTTGAAAATGTTTTTATTGCTTTTATATAGAGTAATTTCTTTGGTAACAAACTCCATTAAAAAAATTTTGCTGGCAAGTTGTTCTAAGAATATATGAATTTATAAAATTAGACATATTTTCCAAAAAATTGCATTTTTTTAAAAATTTCCAAAGACCATTTAGGGCATCAATAACTAAATGTGTCCTATATGGTTTAAAAGAGAAATATATTCTTAACAATTAACAGTTTGTTTAATGTCGATAGCTTTATTGCCAAAAGAAGTACAATTTTTTAAAGTTAGGTCTGCACAGTAACTTTTGCATAGCCCTGTATAAATAGGGGGGAGAAAAGAAAAGGTGAGGTTTTTTTACTTCTTGGGTTCTTGTCTTTTTACAGTTAAAAAAGAAATAAAATTAGAGGATATAATGTGCACTCATTGGTGGCTAATAAATGGAATTACCCCTTGTTGTGATTGGATCGGTTCCTGAAGGCTGCTTGCTGACATAAATACCTGGGATCCCGAAACACCTGGGTTAGGTACCTTCGGGGCCGGATGCTTAATGCTGGGTGCACCTAAATTGTTCCTCATACCCTGATAGCACAGTTTATTCTAAGAATGTTTTTTAAACCTTCTAGTGAGAATATTCTTAGGATCATGCTATATTTCTTCTAGTCATGTTCTAAGAATGTTTTTTAAACCTTCCAGTGAGAATATTCTTAGGATCATGCTATATTTCTTCTAGTCATGTTCTAAGAATGTTTTTTAAACCTTCCAGTGAGAATATTCTTAGGATCATACTATATTTCTTTTAAAGAACATGCTTAAAAGAAATATAGCATAATCCTAAGAATATTCTCACTGGCCTATAGGCAGGTTCTTAGAAGAAGCAAAGTTTAGTGGTAAAAATTAATCCACTCTAAACATATGCTTAGAATGTTGAGAAAGTAATTGCTATAGAAAGTTCATTTAGGAATATTCCTGGAACATTCTGTTAAGCATATTCAGTTCAGTTAGGTACCTATATAATAGTAAAATATACCATAATCTACGTATAAAGGTACCTATACTTAGGATTAAATACTAAGTAAAAAACACAACCCAAAATATTTTTTTATAGTTATTTGTCAAATCAAAACAATATTCGATAACAAAAATACTTTTACTATAGGTATCTAAATTATCCGGCTTTTACATAAAATCTTCTATCCAACTTAAATACAATGAAAAATGTTTTTTTTATGAAGAACTATTTCGTTTTTTCTTTAATGAAGACTTATTTTATAAGGAAATATTTTGTTTTTTTATATTTTATTTTATGTTAAAAATAAATTTTTATTAATATGTATACCGATTTTTTATTTCTGAATTAACATTTTTATGTATAATAATCCTAACTATCTTCAACTTCAATCTAATCTGACTTATCCCACAAAATTTTCCAATTTTACTTTTTATGAAATATGTCATACAACTTATGGTTTAGAGGTCAAATTGTTTATTTAATATTTTTAAATAAATATATATTAATATGTCGCAAAATTTTTTTAGGGGACGAAAAATACATTTCACCGTCATATTATGACAGTGAAGCGTATTTGTCGCCTCCTGAAGAATTTTACGAATGTAGAATCCAACATATTAGAACGTGGGTTTCTGACATATTTGGAAATATTCTCAAAAGCTTCCTAGAAGCTCCATAAGAAGCCTTCTAAAAACATTCCAAAAACGTATTCTTAAAATGTTCTTAGAATGCTTTTTAGGAAGGTTTTAAGACGCTTCTAAGAATCTAATTGCATCAGTAAAAGGGTATCTATTGAATGTTTTAAAAGTCCCTAAGAACATTCTTAGTAATAAGGGAAGGTTCTTAGAATATTCCATTATTCCGGGTCATATCTTCTTAGAATATTCTTAGAATCAAATTTTGCTACCAGGGTAGTTGGTGAAGAATAGGCTCCTTGGAGCACCTGGGGCACGTGGAGATCCATCTGGTATCTCGGAATGTGGATGGAAGCGTCGGCGACGGCGTCCATGACAGCCTTGGTGACGTTGTCCAAAACCAAACCAAAAGTTGACTCAAGATTGGCAAGATTTAGGAACGGTGTTCAAATTCGCAATCTTGGAACGAGTAGTGGGCATCGCATAAACTTGGACAGCTTATGTACCAGACCTATTACTGGTTGATAAGATCGTTATCTTCTCCATTTGCATCCACTGAAATAAATTCAATTACTTAAATTTTAATTCAAAATATTGTTTAGTTCTACGAACTGTTTTAAACTATCCAAAAATAATCAACTATGAATCTTTCGAAGTTTAATTAAAAATAAATTCAATCACTTAAATTTTAATCAAATAATTAATTCCCGAAGGAAATTAATTTTAAAATGAAAACAATAAAACAAAATATCAGTTTAAAATAAGTTACCAGGCAGCTTGTCGAGAAGGCACTATGAGCTCGTAAATTGGACTGATTTTAGTGCTGCAGCCACTACAATTTATATGAAATCGAGGAAAGCTCGAAACCAATAAGGGACGAAATCTCGTTCGATTAGGTACCTTATTTGGATACGAAAACAAAGTTTCTAGAACATTTTGGAAGCTTTGAAATTATGAATGCCCAAATATGGTCATTCGAATAAATCTTAAAATTTTAATAAAACAATAGAAAGTCTAAAACTTTCCTCGTTCCTGATTGGTTTAAAACAGAATTTCTCGATAGCCTTGTCGTGAACGGTCCTGTTCGGCTCGGGACGTGAGGCTTTGACCTTCCCCGGCAGCGTTCACTGGAGACGACAACTCCCGGCGGCTTGGTACGGTCCGAAAGGGGATTGGACCGTCCCAGGAGACGGAAAAGCCCGGAGCAGCCGGAGCTGCCGGAGTTTGAACGTTGGAGCTACCTAACTCCTTGCTTGGAAGACGGTAGACCCTCTCAGGTGGCGGAGGAGGCGTCCAAGTTTTCTGGTGGTTTGGAGCAGCGGGAACCATGGAACTGGCTCCAGGAAAGCCATAGGCCGGATGAGCCAATGGAGGAGGCATCCAATACCAATATGGACCCAGAGCAGCCATCATAGTAGGAGCTGCAGTGGTCCTGGAGATGGAGCGGCCCGGAGTTGGTGGGCTTTCACCGTGGAGCATCCAGGAGACATGTCCGCCCAGAGCTGCATGGATTTCGGTAAGGGGCGGGGGTAATGGAGCTGGTCGGGGGGGTTGATGGTTCCCAGAAGAACCTTCCGGAGACCTTTGAACCTGGAGTTGGCGGAGCTGCGGAATCCCCAGGAATGGAGCGAACCGGAGCTGCTCTAGAATAAGAAACCGCCGGGCGATCGTCAAAGTTTATCTGGGTCGGCGTCGATGTCACGATGGTCACTGGAGTGGCTGGAGTGATCGGCATTGCCTTGGCGCAACATGGCCCTCACCTTAGGTGTTGCCACTAATACAAACCTTGTAAGCAAACTGAAAGGTGGAAGGTTTGTCCCAAAAATAATAACACTTGTACAACTTAAAAATCACTTGGCCCGCACATAAAGTTCGTAACTGCTACTAGCTCTGATAGATAACTATTGACTTGGTGTGAAGCAAATCTGTTGTGATTGGATCGGTTGGTCCAAGGAACGACGTCCTCTAGATTCTTCCTGCAGACTGCGTGCTGATGGAAGTACCATTGGGGTCCAATGCTGGGTGCTGATTGCACCTGAAGTGTTGTATCAAATGCTAGCAGCGTTTTTCTGCATGGTTGGTCCAGGTTGGACCCTTTGGAGCACCTGTGGCACGTGGAGAATCATTTCGTATCGTGAAATGTGGACGGAAGCGTCGGCGACGGCGTCCATGACAGGTGTTCCGATAAATTCCATTGTATCTTCAAATTTTTCTTCCGAAACTCTTCGAAGACGATGTCCACGGAAGCCTTGGTCACGTTGTCCAATAAAAAACCAGAAGATGACTCAAGTGTGGCGTCGGAAAAATCATGAACGTTATTCAACTTCGCAATCTTGGAAGCAGAACGCGTAGTGGGCATCGCAAGAACTGGACAGCTTATTTACCAGACCTATTGCTGGTTGAGAAGGTCGGTAACTTCTCCATTGGGAGCTACTGACACCAACCGGGACACAACGTACGTGCGTTTCCTTGCAGCCTGTTGCAATTTGTATGCTCGAACCAGAATATTCTTCTTGATATTTGACTTACCCATGGTAATATTGTTTACAAAAAGATTTCTTTTCTAACAAATTCGAATCTTTCGAATTTTAATTCAAATAACAAAATACAATTTATATGAAATCCATCTATCTATCCATCTATCTAAATCTATATGAACTCGAATCCAATAAGGTACGAAATCTCGTTCGATTACCTTATTTGGGTACGAAAACAAAGCTTCTAGAACAATTTAGAAGCTTTGAAATTATGAATGCCCAAATATGGTCATTCGAATAAATCTTAAATTTTTAATAAACCAATAGAAAATGTAATATTTTCCTTGTTCCTGATTGGTTGAAAACAGAGGTTCTCGATAAATCGTTCTTTTAGAAAAAGGTGGACGGGCGGAAAACTGAACACTTTAAAACTTTTGTGAAAAAATTCGAAAAGGCTCCTATCTCTTAATGTTAAAAGTGTTCGTCCGTACCTTTTTCGATATGCCCCCTGCAAATTAGGCCAAGTAATACATTTATTTTATAACTAATTACATAAAATAGATGTTAATAATGTAACTTTTTTACTGTTCGTAGTGTGAATTAAAACACGCACTGGTTTATTAACGAACTAAACGATTTATTTTATAACTTAATTACACTTAAAACACTAAGAAACTATAAAACTAACTAAACACTTAACTACTAATTATTTATATATCACTTCTGTACAAGAGTCTATTTATTTGCACGTATATTTATTTATTTCGTCGAGGGTACCAAAACTTGACTGACTACTAGATGCTGCGCCGCACTATGTCGTAAACAGAGTGATTATGTAACCAAAAATATTTTTGTTGAAAAACATATTGAAAATGCTTTTTTGTTATACTAAAAGATCATTTTTAATAAATTTAACCATTAGTTAGGATTAAAAGAAGCTAAGTACAGGGTGAACCACGTAAGTTTTCCCCCTTTCACCTCCCGTCTGCTAATTGTACCAGAAAATTTAATGTTAATCAAACTTTGACCTCGAATAACTCTAGAAGAAATCAATTTATCAAAAAATAATAAGAGACCTTTTTTGTAGAGCGTTAAATTTTATATAAGAAACTGCAATGATCATTGATATAAGTTACATTGATACAGAGGTATAAAATTCCAAACATAAATTAATTTTTTCCCATGTTAATTCAATGGGAAACTAAAATAAAATCAGCGACCTCTTAGAGTTGAGCTGGAACGCCCATATTTGGTGAGGATTTTTTTTATATTAAATAAAAACATTTGAGAGGGTAAGAGCAAAAAAAAAATTTTTTTGAAGCACCCTAATATACAGGGTGGCCGATTTATCTGAAGACATTGAAATATTTCGCATCGGATCGAAAAAAGTTTTGAATAAAATTTGTTCGCCTGGAAGGGGGCCATCCAATGATACCAAAGTCAACCCTCACCACCACCCCCTGGGGTATGGGTGGGGGCAACTTTATAATTCTAAATAGGAACCTCCATTTTTTATTGCAGATTCGGATTTCCTATTAAAAAATAAGTAACTTTTATGGAAAAACTTTTTTTTTATTCCTGATAGATGGCGCTGTAATCGCAAGAAACCCGATTTTTGGGAATATCTTAAAAAATTACACATCGGATCGAAAAAAATAAAAACTTGTTTAATTTTTGGATTATATTCGTATATCAATAAGTTAACATCTATTTTTAACGTTACGCAAGAACAAGGACCAGGACGCAGTAGTTTTTTGTTCCCATCGGGGTGCTAGTTTTAAGAGAGTCCCCCTGCCTCTCACTGTTTAATAAATTAGATTAAATGTTCGAAATTGTGACCTTGAACTTCTAGACACTTATTTATTCTTTTTTCAAATGATTGTACACAGGAGAGGAGCATATCTGCGGGAATTTCAGCACAAGCGTTTCTTATGCGCTGTATCATGTATTCCCGAATTGTTGGTGCTTGTTGAAAAACCTTATCTTTTAGATAACCCCACAGAAAAAAATCCGGCGATGTCAAATCAGGTGACCTAGCAGGCCAATTAACCGGACCACCTCTACCGATCCATCGGCACTGAGTAATGGGCTGGGCAACCGTCATGCTCAAACCACATAATTTGTCGAATGGGCAGGGCAACATCCTCAAGTAGAGGTGGTAAATCATGTTCCAGGAAATTTCGATATTTGATTCCATTTAAGGTTCCATCAATGAAATAACCAATGAGTTTGTTACCTAAAATTCCACACCAAACGTTAACCGACCAGGGACGTTGATGTTCAACTTGTCGTAACCAGTGGGGATTGTCCACACTCCAATAGTGCATGTTATGCCGTAACGGAACCATGGTTTGTGAATATGGACTCATCTGAAAATAGTACATTAGCGAAGAAATTGGGATTTCTTTGTATTTGCTGAACTGCCCATTCACAAAATTCTATTCGCCGATGAAAATCATTGCCATGAAGTTCCTGATGCAGTGAAACCCGGTACGGGTGATACTTGTGACGATTCAATATTCTCCGAATAGGTACTATCTCTGGAAATCCAGAGATCCCGATGTATTTCCCGAGTGCTTATATGAGGGTTATGTTGAACAGCTGCTATCAAATTAATTTCATTAGCTTCTCCTGTGACAGTGTTTCTTCGTTTTCTTTTTTTAAGTTGTACACTACCGTCGGATTTAAAGGATTCAACAACAGCATATAAGGCAACAGCATCGTCAATATTCCGCCTACATTCTCAGAAAATCAGAATCATTTCAATTTTTTCTTCTACGGTTGCAGCATTCATTTCTCACTCGTACGTTTCTAAATAAACTGCGTCTATAAAAACGGAACATATGTTTTTATAGACGCATAAGTAAGGTATAAATATGTTTTTATAACATACCTGGACGTATTAGTAAGGTATAAATATTTTTAATTTGTACCAACATCAAAAGGAATTAATTAATTTAATTTATTTTGAATTCCCTAACAATTCTCGTATACACTAATTATAATTTTTTATGAGAAATCCGAATCTGCAATTTTTCAAGATATTCCCAAAAATAGGGTTTCTTGCGATTACAGCGCCATCTATCAGGAATTAAAAAAAAGGTTTTCCATAAAAGTTACTTATTTTTTAATATGAAATCCGAATCTGCAATAAAAAATGGGGGTTCCTATTTAGAATTTTAAAGTTGCCCCCACCCAGAGTGGTGGTGAGGGGTCGACTTTGGTATCATTGGATGGCCCCCTTCCAGGCGAACAAATTTTATTCAAAACTTTTTTTGATCCTTTTTTCGAAATATTTCAATGTCTTCAGATAAATCGGCCACCCTGTATATATATATATATATATATATATATATACATATATATATATTAAAAGAAGTAATAAAACAATAAACCAATAGTGGATAAACACACCAGAAAACCATCAACATACACAAACATCACATCAGCAAATTCGGCAGCTCTCTTTTAATCGAGCGGTACACGTTGAATGAATCGCCATCTTACTTTTTCATCCCAGTACCGACCGTAGGCGGCCGATGTTGCCAAACTTACCTACATTTTTACTGTCAAATTGTTGACCGTTCTTTTGATTCTAACACGGCCAACCTGCGTAATAAGTCGTTCTCGACGTTGACTGAAACAAGTAAGTAAAATAATAAAACAAATCAAACAACGTAACTTTTACCAAAGAAAATGGTACAATATATTTTGAACATTATAATAATTATAAATTATTAATACAGTAGAAAAATCACGCATAAAAATAAAGGAACAAACAACAAAAACGAACATGTTTTGCATAAGGCATCCCTTATTTATCCTCATTAAGTTGTTCCACCTCAGAATCTTCCTCACTAAAAATAATACATAAGTTTAAGCAAGTGTCATATAATCATCTAAGCAAACGCATACAAAGCGTAAAACACATATATGCAAAGCTTACCAAGCTTTAATCACAAAGCATACATGCAAAACGTATCAAGCTTTTAGCACAAAGGATACATGCAAAGCATACCAAGCTTTAAGCACAAAACATAAATGCAAAGCATACCAAGCTTTAAGCACAAAACATACATGCAAAGCGTACCAAGCTTTAAGCACAAAACAGATACATGCAAAGCGTACCAAGCTTTAAGTACAAAACATACATGCAAAGCGTACCAAGCTTTAAGCACAAAACAGACACATGCAAAGCGTACCAAGCTTTAAGCAAAAAAAAAACATATATGCAAAGCGTACCAAGCTTTAAATTACTAATTCTAACACGGATTATTCTAAGAAATTACTCTTTTTATAAAATTTCAAGAAGTTCTTCCATATCCATAAGCATTGACCAATCACTGGGCCAAGTTCTTAATTGCTCCTTAGCAGCCTTAGTAACAAGAGATTTACCGACTCTTTTTATTTCATATCGACCTTCTGAAGTAATACCCACGATTTCAAACGGCCCTTGGAATTCGTACTTCAGTTTTCCTTGGTGCATACGATCATCTCGATGCATAAGCACGAAGTCTCCTACATGGAAGAATTTGGTGTCCCGTCGTTTTTTATTTTCTTTGATTTTAGCCCGCGTCAGTACATCCAGACGGTCTTTAATTCTACTACGGTCTAACTGCAGGTTCCTTAATGGTTGCAGATCCGAACTAATATTGGTTAATAAGTTTTGGATAAGTGGAGTTGAGCTTTCAATACCAATTAAAGCTCTAAGCGGTGTTGTTCCCGTTGCTTTTTGAACAGTCCTGTTTAGAACAAGCTGAATTTTCCATAGTGCACTCGACCATTCTGACCGAATTTTAGTCTCAATCCGGAGAAGATTCATAATGGTTCTCATATACCTCTCCACTTGACCATTGGATCGGTGAATATCCGGAGTTGTATAATGATAACCTATACCCAAGGAATCCAAGTATTGTGGAAGGCTTAAATTTTTGAAATTTTTCCCAGCATCCATAGTGATTTGTTTTGGTGTGCCAAATAACGAAATGAACAATTGGAAAGCCTGTTTTGTTTCTTCAGCTTTAACCGATTTTAATGGCAATAATACGCAATATTTTGTAAATGCATCGATCAATACTAAAACGTGTTTAAATCCTTCACTAGTAGTTTCTAAGGGTCCCAAGCAATCAGCATGAATTATGTTCATTGGTTCGGCCGGTTTGTCAACGTTAGTGATAAAACCTTGTAGAGGGCCAGAACGGGTCTTTTTTGTGGCACAAATGAGACAATGTTTTATGTATTTGGTGACAAATTGTCGCATATGTGGAAACCAGAAGTGTCTTTGGATTGAGTCCAATGTTTTATCAATATCAACGTGACATTGTTCATCATGAAATATTCTCAATAGTCCTAACCTGCTCTGTCGAGGAGCAAAGGGTTTAGAAAGGGATCCATTAGGGGTAGATATAATGTAATATAAAATATCATTCTTAACAGTATACCGAGTTTTGTCTAGATGTCCCTCTTTCCAATCATTAAGGAGCTTTTTAACCTCAGCATTTCCGCGTTGCTCGATATATAACCAATTATCATTTGCAGTCACTTGACGAATTACTACAGGATTTCGGCTCAAAAAATCGACATGGGGCAAGGAACATCCCTTTTTGTAAACAATATCAAAAGTAAAATCCTGCATGTAGACCCACCACCGAGCCACTCTTGGCAAAATGTCCTTCTTTGCTGCAGTAGATTTAATGGCATTGCAGTCGGTCACCAAAGTGAATCGGATTCCCAAAAGATAGACACGAAAATATCTCATTGAATTGATAACAGCTAAGGTCTCTAACTCATAATGGTACTTTTCTTCATACTTGTTTGTTTTCTTACTATAGTATCCAATTACTCGCAGATTTCCATCAAACTTTTGAAGTAGTACACCCCCATAACCAATACTACTCGCGTCCGTGTGCAACTCAGTAGGAAGCTCTGGGTCAAATACATTAAGAAGTGGTCGGGATGTTAAGCATTCTATTATATACTTTCGGGCAGTTTCCTGTTCTTCATTCCAGGAGAAAGCTTCGTTAGCTTTTGTTAATTTGGTGATGCACGCCATACGAGTAGCAAATTCCGGGATGAATTTACGAAAGTACCCCGCCAAACCCATCAACTGACGTACCTGTTTTATGGTAGTAGGTATAGGGGATCGTATTAAAGCTTCGACTTTTTGCACCCCAGGACGTATACCCTCCCCAGATATTTCTCTGCCCAGGTATTCTATTTTATTTTGAAAAAAATGACATTTCTTTAGGTTTAGGCTGAATCCGGCATTTTTAAGTGCCTGTAAAACAAGTTCCAACGACTTTGAGTTTTCTTCGATAGTTTCTGATGGAATTAAAATATTTTCGAGATATACCAATGCTACTCTGTTTCTAAGATCTCCTAATGCCTTATTTATCGCCCTCTGGAATACTGCTGGGGCATTAGCTAATCCAAATGGCATGCGCAGATATTCAAAATGTCCGTCAGGCGTAACAAAAGCAGGGGTAACGGTCCTTAATAGTATGTTGGTTGAGCTCACGAAAGTCCACGCACATCCTGTGAGATCCATCTTTCTTTTTTACAAGTGTTATGGGACTTGCAAAGGGTGATTTGCTCTCTTGAATAATATTGTTGTTTAGTAAGTCCTTAACAATATCTTGAACAATTTTCCTTTCATTTAATGACAAACGGTAAGGACTTCTATTGACAATAAATTCATCTCTAAGTCTGATATGCAATGTGGCGTTGTTTACACAGGGTACTGCATTTCCACTGGTTGCTATAATGTGAGAATATCGGGACAGAACGTCCAGTAATTTGGGCTTATGTCTATCTGGCACATCTATATTAATATCAACAAATTGTGCATTCAAAACTTGTGCCAAGTTGTTTTTGACCACTTTGGTACCGGCGTGATCAGTCACCGTCACTATGTCAAGGTCGTCATATAAATTACACCCCACTAATAAGTCATGCTCTAGGAAGCTATCTGGTACAATATTGAAGGTAAGCATTGTTTCGACACCAGTCATTTCAAAATTAGCAACTAGCGATTGTTTCGAAATATAACGACCCGGTAGTAATCCACTGATCATAGTATAACATGATTCTATTTTGTTCAAAAATTTATTTACATGCCTCTGAGCCATTAAGGAAATATCCGCACCAGTGTCTACCATTCCATTCATTTCGATTCCATCTACTATCATTCTACAACAGGTCCTTTGTTTACCCCTGCTACAAAGATTTACATTTCGGCGTTTCTCAATACCATTTTTTATGAAACAATTGTCAGCTTTTGCCCGCTCTTGGCGCAGAAAGAACATACAAAACCAGAAGCTGTTGAACTTGTCCTAAAATGACTAGTTGAAGCAGAGTTTTTCGCTTTATCTTCGTCTTTATTTTCAGTACAAAATTTTTTGATGTGACCATCTTTACCGCAATTGTAACACGTTAACGGTCTTGTACGTTTTTGATCGCTTTCATTACTGTCACGAAAACGTTTACGTGGAGGTTCCCTAACTTCAGAAATCTTAGTTTCAGTTTTTAAATCTTCTGAGCGTCGCTTAGGAACCGAGCCTAAATACGAAATAAGTTCAGAAATCTTTTTATGATTTTGGTTACTAGCAGTTAAGCGTATGTCACGTTCCATAATTCCATGAACGATAATTTCCACAAGATCTACTTCCTCCCAATTAGCACGCAGGTTTCGAAGAAGAGAAACCTTCTCAAAAACATATGCCTCATATGTATTATGTCGGTTACTGTTAAATTCTGCTGCCTTCAAAAGAAGCTCTCCTAAATTCTTAGGCGGAAAGGCCTCAGAAAAGTCTCTTACAAACACTTCCCAGCTTTTAATATCTGGCGACCAACCTTCAAACCACGTTTTAGCAATACCGGTCAAAAATCGGCCTAACCTTAAAATGACTTGTTGGTCTGACCATTCAAATTCTGTTTTAATACCTTCTACTTCTGTAAGCCATTTTTTTGTATCAACTAAATTTGGTCGAAAGATCGGCAAATCAACTTGTTGTGTACGAGAAGATTTAAGCGCCTTAATCAGCTCCGCGAACAAGCTGGCATTGAAAGTACCAGTACTGGATTCTTCCATGGCGACAATATTTAGCTCTAGAAAAATGAACACAAATATACCAGACGTTTTGGCCAAAATTACATAAGAGAAAACTTTTAAAAAAATATTTATTAAAATTTATCGCATTAGTTAACAACAAAACTAAACATTCTTTCATAATGATTAATACAAGCATCTGAGTCAGGTCCCTGAGAGTATCGAATTACATAATGGCTATTTACGCTAAAAATCATATTTTAGGGACCTAAAACGAAATAACTAATTACTTATAACTTATAAGTTACAAGCTCTATGCATTAAATTAAAAAAAAAATATATTTACTCGTTAAAAAATAATAATAATATACAATGCACAATTTAAAAAGTAATCGCTTTATCGCATTAAGCAAGTTATAACATTTCACGTCACGTCAAACTATAAATGCAACACATTATTTATGTTTTACGGGCAGACGGGAGGCAATCTATAAATCAGGCTTTACTGCAACGATTAAATCGTCCAACTCTACACTCAAATACATCACGCCCATCTCTACGTACAAAGACTGCACGATGGTGACTTATTGAATTCTGTCAGGTTTTTACGCGGTAATTTTACTAACCAACCAATAATTCGTTAATTTATTCGTATGCAGGCAATATACACAAATAATTATATCGACTATAATGCTATTCGTAATTTAAAACATTAAAATGTCATTTATTATACATGACAACCGCAAAAAGTCAAATTTACGCCCCCGTCTACGTCAATCGGTCGTTAATGCACCAATAAATAATAAATATTGTACTTACAGTGTGGGCGTCCCAATTCTGATAAAAGAAGTAATAAAACAATAAACCAAAATATTTTTGGTTACCTAATCACTCTGTTTACGACATAGTGCGTCGTTGTGGAAGCAGAGCTTGATCATAAAGGTGTTTCGGGAACGGAGAGTCGTTGGGATTGAATTTGAGAGTTTGGATCCAAATTAATTGTTTCTGTCGAAGTTGAAGGCCTTTCGTCGACAGAAACTTGTAATAGGGATTGGGACGGCAAAACATCATTAATACTATTTACGGCTGTACTTTCATCATTTGGAATACCTTTATTTAAAGAAAACTGTATCGGGTGAACGCGAAGCAAATGCTGTTTTAAATTTGTAGTACCACCTCCGCATCTAATATTTTTTTTACATATTTGACAAGAACCTGATTTGTCGTCAATTTTCTTAAAATAGTTCCAAACGACGGACTTTCTACAACCGGGCCGCATTTAAAAAAAATATATTTACAGAAGAACAAATAATGTACCCAATTAACACCGAACGATAAAACACTTACACTTGCACTTAATTAATAATTACACAAACTCACTCGAGTGAAAAATAACCTATTTCAAATAATCTGAATGATTTGAATTATTCGGTTGAATAACCGGTTATTTGCGCAGTGTGGACATAATTTTAAACGTACATCTCATTGAGTAAAGAAATCTACTAACCTAAATATATTTATTTGTTATATACAGGTTTCTGTAAGTTATCTTTTTAGTTAAAGTTATAGGAATCTGCACATTTGACAGTAGAAGTTTGTTTACAATTTGAATACATAGAAATTCGTTACAAAAAATTAAATTTAAATTACCACGTACAAACACTTAAAGCTTAATTACTTGTATTAAAAATTTAATAATATTTTTTTGCCTACCAAAAATATTAATATTATGTTAAAAAACTACTAAAAAAGTAGATTTCTAGAAAAATGGCAATACTGCTTAAACAATACGTTTAAGCAAACCTTTTTTAATGAATTGGGTAAACCGTAATGTAACGAAGCAACGCCGTACGCCTCGTTATTTAGCCTTGCCTCACGCTGAGCATTCGAGTGATCGTCATTCAAGTGATCATCCGGTTTTTGAAATCACTTGAATACTCGGTAGTCGGTTATTGAAATAAATCGGTTATTCCCAACACTAATAATTTCAAATAAGTTAGACATACAATCAGCACAAGAGTGAGAAAAACGTAAATTTAACTTGACTTTGGTAAATCTCGAGGCGTTTAAGGAATTTTTGAAAAAGCATCATGCATTCAAGAAACGGTTGATTTAAACATTTCTAAATACAACAAAAGCGATACGAAAAAATACGGCGGAAATTCACATTTTTACAAGAAAAACGATAATTTTTCCAATACAAAAAGTCTTTTCGGAACGGGTGATCATGCAAACGAAAACTCGAACCGCGATTTTAACAAGCCAAAATTTGATTGTGCAATGTGCAAGGGCAAACACAGGTTATTTTACTGTCCAGAATTTTTAAAATTATCCATTACGGATCGTTGCGCGAAAGTAAAATCCTTAAAATTATGCAAAAATTGTTTAAAACCCTATCAATCGATCTTTCTTGCTTTGTTTTAGACAATATTACCTCAGACTTGCCTGAATTTCCTATTGACATAGACAGTTTTGAGATACCGAGCAATATAAATTTGGCAGACGAGAAATTTTATATTCCGCAGCCAATAGATCTTTTGATAGGCGCAGACGCTTTTTGGAAACTTTTACGAGCAGGTCAAATTAATATCGGTGCAAACTCTTCTATTTTGCAAAATACATGCTTAGGTTGGGTGGTAGCAGGGCCAATTTCGATGCCAAAATATTCATTGAGACGATTATGTTGTTCAACAACAATTAAGTAAGTTTTGGGAAATTGAGGAGGTCGAAAGCGAAAAATCTAACTATTCAATCGAAGAAAAACAATGCGAAATTCATTTTTTGGAACATACGCGTATGAACGAAAATGGCAGATTCACTTTCATTAGGGGAATCACGTGATCATGCGGTAAAACGATTTTTATCATTGAAGAAGCGGTTGTCTAAAGACGAAAACCTTAAAAATATGTACATAGATTTTTTAAACGAATACGAGCAATTAGGGTCACATGACAGATATCACAAATAGCGTTAAACAAAAAACCCCGAATACTACATGCCGCATCACGGTGTTTTAAAGGAGTCGAGCACATCTACGAAATTAAGGGTTGTTTTCAACGCGAGTTCTCCTACATCAAACAGCTTATCACTCAATCAGTTACAGATGACAGGGCCTACTATTCAACAAAACATTTTATCTATTTTACTTCGGTTTCGAATGCATCCTATTGCACTGTCAAGTGATATAAAAATGATGTATCGACAGGTTTTGATCGAACCGGAACAAAGACATTTGCAAAAAAAATTATGGCGGTCTGATAGTAGGGAACCAATAAAAACATACCAACTGAATACAATTACATACGGTACCACTTCAGCGATTCGTACCTTATTTGAAGTAGCCAACAAATGTGAAAATGAGGATCTATTAATTGCGATAATCATCAGAAAAGATATGTACATTGACGATTTATTGACCATGAAGAACCAGCGAAGTACGTGTATACTACATTGTCCCACATCTTATAAAAACACGGCTTCGAACTTCGAAAGTGGAAATCTAATCAAACATATATTTTTAACACTGACGATACAAATTCTTCATCCAATTTTTTTGAGTTTACGCTAAACAAAGAAAGCAAGATCTTAGGCCTTTCATGGCAATGCGAGTCCGATATTCTTACCTTTACAATCCGAGACCCTATTCTTAAACCCGAACAAATTACAAAGCAAACTATGCTTTCAAGAAAAGCCACTATTTTCGACCCATTAGGTCTAGGCAGTCCTTGCATTATTATGGCAAAGATATTATTGCAAAAACTATGGTCGGAAAAGCTTTCATGGGATGATAGGTTGCCCCAACAATATGATTTCTGGCTAGAATTTTCACACAACCTAAAATATCTAAATGACCTAAAAATTCCAAGCAAGATCATATGTCTTAACCCTATTTCCATTACGTTGCATGGGTTTGCGGACGCATCTGAGACTATAGTCTTATAGCGCATGCGTTTATGTTGTTTCTAAAAGCGCTGATAACGTCCAGTCCAATCTTTTGTGTGCAAACTCCAAAGTTTCACCTATAAAACCATTAACCATTCTCAAACTTGAGTTGTACGCGGCACTAACTCTGAGACTATAGTCTTATGGCGCATGCGTTTATGTTGTTTCTAAAAGCGCTGATAACGTCCAGTCCAATCTTTTGTGCGCAAACTCCAAAGTTTCACCTATAAAACCATTAACCATTCCCAAACTTGAGTTATACGCGGCACTAACTCTTTCACGCCTTTTAATTAAGATCATACAGTCCTCTGATATCAAATTTGAAAACATACATTGCTGGTCGGACTCTACCATCGTCCTAGGGTGGTTGAAATCCGCACCAAACCTACTAAAACCATTCGTTTCTCATCGCGTGGCAGAGATTCAGAACGCAACACACAAATTTTTGTGGAGACATGTTCCTACTACAGATAATCCAGCGGACATTGTTTCGCGCGGTCTAAATCCTAAGCTTTTATTGTAGTCAAAAATGTGGCCTGGTTAAAATCAGATACAAATTGCTGGACTAGTATATTCCAGGAGGAATCAGAATTGCCTGAAAGACGAAGGTGTTTAATAGCTAGGAACCCACAGTTGTATTTTCCATTTGAGCAATTTTCAAGCTTTAATCGCCTAAAACGTGTTTTTGCTTATATACTCAGGTTTATCAAAAATTGTAAAATAAAGAAACAGTGCAAACAGGAACGAGAAGTTTCATCATATTTGACTGCTGACGAGTTGAAGTTAAGCACTTATACTTTGATTAAGATTGCTCAGCAACAGACATTTTTCGACGATTACTGGTCACTAAAAAAGGCATTGCAGTGCGTTCAAATAGTACGATTTTAAGTTTGCGCCCTTTTATGGACAAAAGCGACATAATGCGCATGGAGGGCAGATTAAAGAATTCAGATTTCCCATTTGACAAAAAATTTCCCATTTTATTATCAAAGAAACATATCTTAACCACACTTATTTGTGAATATTATCATATACTATTGCTTCACGCAGGTCCTCAGTTACTTTTATTAACGTTAAGGGAAGTGTACTTCCTAAGAATAAGATTCAGCCTATAATATGTGAAACAGAAGAATATTGGTGGATATTATTCCTACTGGTAAAGTCGAGATTACTAGTAAAAGTATTAGTTTTCTGTAACAAATTTAAAATTAGAATTAAGCGTATTTACAGTTAAATTTAAGTATTAATATAAAAATCTAAAATTAAAATAACTATTTAAAGAATATTTTGGAAAGAATATTATGGTACTTCTCGTTCTAAATAGGGTTTTAATTTATCATAGTTAACTCTGGTTTTATACTGTTCGTTATAAATAAGAGCACTATTAGGGTTATAAATTTCTTTTATTATAAATGATCCAATACATTTTGGTTTAAGTTTATCTTCAATTTGGGATTGCCTTAACCATATCTTTTGGTTAATATCGAAATTATAATTACAATTACTAGAAACATGTTTGTCAAATCTTTCTTTACATTTTTCTTTTGCTCTTTCTGTATTAATAACAGCTTGTTTATATCGAAAATGCATTTTATTATTATAATATCTCGAACGTACTTCGATATTAATTCAGATTGATTAAACATATTTTCTCCAGGTCTACTGGACGCATGTCCAAAAACAGGTTCAAAAGGGGTGAATCCGGTTGTTTTATTTGTTGTGTTCTTATAGCAAATAACTGCGTATGGTAACGAGTTAAGAATGCGATCGTTAGGGAATTCGGTTTTGTAAATTATTATCATTTTAAGTAGGGTTAAATGAAATCTCTCTAAACTTCCATTACTTTGAGGGTGTGCTACAGAACTACATATATACTACGTATATGTTATTTTAAAATTATAAACTTTTGCTAAATCTTTAAGTATATTATTGTTAAATTCTTTACCTGCGTTACAATGGATTCTAAGGGTTGAAAATAAATTAAAAGGGTAAGTGTTACTTGTTTTGCTGCTTTATTAGCTAAAGGGTATGCTTGAGTATATTTTGTAAGTTCGTCTCCTAAAGTGAGTACGTAATTTAAAGTAGGGATTTCTAATATGTCGATATTTATTCGCTCAAATGGTGTTTTAGATGTTTCTGTAATAACAAGGGTCTGTCTAAATTTTGTCTATTTGCTTTATTTTTATTACAAGTTTCACAAGATGTTACATAAATTTCTACGTATTATAAGATTCGGCCAATTAAATTTTTCTCGTATTCTTTAAAAAGTTTCATTAATTACGCATGTAGATTTTGTTTGCCGTTATGATTCTGATCGAGTATCATATTTCTTTCCCCTTCGGGTACTTCGCTTATAAGGTTTTCACAAATTGTAAAATTAATTTCTTCGTCGGAATATATGTAAAGAAAGAATTTCTGGTAGAAGATATCCTGTTAAGTTTTCTACATGGAAATTAGGAATAGATAAAAATTTATGTTTATTATTGTATAATAATTTAAAAATGTATTTTTCAACGTTATTGGTATCTAAAGGTTTTTAGTTTTTGCACTGTTTGCTAAATTAACAATATATGGTAAAAGTTCAATTTCTGGGTTAATAAAATCTTCAATTACTTCTTCGTGTAATTTACGTTGTTGGAAAAATGTCAGTATATGTTTGGGATTTTTATTTAAAAGTTGTTCATTGCTATACGTTATTTTAGAAAAGTCTATTAATGACCCTTTAACGTGCAGTGGTCGATATTAGGACCACTTAAGCTGAAAATCGACCTCAAACATAATAAAATGCGCGCGAAAAAACGGATAAGTGGTTGAAAAATCAACCAATGCGCGTTAAGAGTCGGCTGGCAGTAAGAAGTTATTTTCGAAGGTGTAACGTTTAATCGATCCCGTAAGTGCATTAATAACTACCATATTACGGTAAGTAACTGATAAACAAAGCATTATTTTTCATAATTTGCATGTACCGTTTTATTCGTATTCGTAAACATTTTCGAGTAATTCCCAGATTTTATTTTTATAACCTAATTTTTCGACGTAACATCATATCTTATTTTTTTGATTTTTTCACTATTGTTGAAGATTACATTAAGTCTGATGGCCTATATATGTTTGAAAATGTCCCAAAATTCAAATTAACATTAGTTTATTTTCTGAATATTTTACGCACAGAAAATATTTCCAGCTAAATGTGAATAATGTCAAAATCTATTCCAGTATTTACTCTACTTTACACATTATTGTTATGGTTTGCGTAAAGGCACTAACTTTTTGTAATACATTTTTTTTTAATACTACCTACATTGGCAATTAGTTCCAGGGAAGGGAGTCACGAGGAACACCCAGAGGGGTTGTGCCCCACAACATTCTCCCCAAAAGAATTTTGTATTTGAGACATATTTTTTTAGCTTTTGATAACGTCTAAGAAGTCTTCTAGAAACTGAATTTCGGATTATTATAGGGTTTCACAAACTGCCAAGCTTCCGCCTTTACTGGTCCGGCGATAAAAAAATTTGATTCGAGAGAATCTCTGAAATAATGACCAAAAAAAGATTTATTTTTATTATGCGGTACATTCATGTAAATGATAATCAAAAGATGCCCAAAAGGGGTGAGCCGGGATTTGACAAACTGTATAAAATCCGACCTCTTATTATCAACCTAAATAAAAAACTTTACACACCAAAACAAAATTTGGCTGTGGATGAGAGCATGGTAGGTTTTAAGGATAGAACGTTCCTCAAACAATACATGCCCATGAAACCTACCAAACGAGGCTTCAAAGTTTGGGTGATGGCCTATTCAGAAACGGGATACATGGTATCTTTTTAAATATATCAGTAAAAGGAGGATATTCAAACAGAATATTCCTTAGGGGAAAGGGTTGTGATGGACTTATCAGAGCCATTTTGGGGACAAGGTTTTTGTATATATTTTGATAACTTTTTCAGCAGCTTCAATTTAAAAGAACTTTTGTTACACCATGACATATTCGCGTGCGGAAGACTCCGAATAAATAGGAAGCACTACCCAAAAACCATACTAAAGGACTACAAAAGTGATCACAGGCGATTTTTCTGTTGTGAAATGGCGAGACCGAGGGAAAAAATCGGTTGTGGTCATTAGTTCTATGCACAACCCACAAGACTGCACAACAGTGAAAAGAACGAACAAAACTGGCTCTCGTAAACAGTTGCAATTTCCCCAATCTGTATCAGATTACAACAAGTACATGGGGGGGGAGTTTACAAATTCGACCAGTATCTGGACACCTACTCAATTTCGTGGAAATCAAGAAGGTGGTGGTTAAAGCTCCTTTATTATTTCATTGACACTTGCATTGTAAACTCGTACACTTTATACAAGGGCTCTATGCTGGCCAAAAGAGAAAAGCCTTTGTCACGTTTGAAATTTCGGGGCATTTTAGCCAATGAACTTATTTCCGGCTACAATAGTAGAAAGCGTAAAGGTCCGTCAGTACCACTAAAACAAGAAAACAAAAAGGTCTCAAATTGCTTGTCGACGATGCGAAGTAGGTTTGTGCTTGGAGTATTTTGCATGAAAGGTGCAAAACACTACAAGTGTAAATTTTAAAGTTTTACCGTTGACCCTCCGCAAAAATTTGAACCTTCAGCAACTGTGAACGTTTGAAAATTTGCAGTGTTAAAGGTAGGCCTAAATCCTAATATATAAATGTTTTATATTATAATTTTTTGAATGTTTTTTTTATATATATTACATAATGCCTGTGTTTTATTGATATTATTTTTTGTTTTACACCAATATAATAATAAGTGGTCGAATAATCGACTATAAACTTTGTTGAGTACAACAGACACTTAACGCTCACTGGTCGTAATATCGAAATTTTTATTTTTAAGTAAAAAATAATACTGTACCTTAAAGTGTTCAGTAATTCTTTAAAAAATTTAAATTCTTCTTTAATAATTTCAGGGGCTATTTCGGTTGTATGGAAGGAAACATTATCGTTATTATTATCGCCATAATGTTTATTAAAAAATAATTGTTTATTATTGTTATCAGTTATTTTGATTCTTAAAATTTGGTTATTATTATTATTTATAATTAAAAAAGTAAGTAAGATGTTCATCAATAAAGAGGATTTCATTTAATTCAATTAGATTAATGTAACAGCTGATATCTTTACTGCTAAGATTGCAAATTGTCGTAAGAAAATAACCGTTGGTATTTTTAACAAGCGCTTCAGGTATTAAAAGGTCTTTATTTATGTACCACCGTGAAAAAATTCCTTCGTCAATATGGCAAGTAGTTTTTAATTTTGCTACCATTTCCGTTCTTGCAATTAATTTATTGTTAGGTAGATCTAAAATAATCTTATAAAATTTGGTAAGTCGATTCCAAAAATACCATCGTATTTTATTTGTAATCGGTAAACATATACTGAAAAGTTTTTATTACATTTAGTGTTTATTTGAAATGAGCCATTTACGCTAGAAACGTTTACTTGACATGGGAAGAATTTAGTTCCTTTAACTATAACATGGGATTTAAAAATGGTTAGTGGGGAACCTGTATCGATTAAAAATTTAAATTTATTATTTTTTATTCTAGCTTCAACAAAGGGTGATTTAATGTGAATATTAAAAATCTTTTCGATTCGAGGTATCATGAGTAATATTAAAATCATTACTTTTATTTAAATTACTATCATTCGTAGAAATTGATGCTTTTTTATTTTGGAATATTTTATTCCATAATGAATTACTTTTTTCACTTATAGGGCCATTATTTGGATCATTAATTTGATCATGAAAAGAAAGTTCTTCGTCCTTGCTTTGAGGAGTTAAAGAAATAACATTAGAATAAAGTTATTTGTCCTTACTATAAGGATTAAAAGAATCTTCATTATTTTCTTGCAAAATAGAATAAGGAATATTTATTATTATTATTATTATTATTATTATTATTATTATTATTATTATCTTTATTATTTAAAATAAAATAGGGATTATTTATTTGATTATTAGAATAAAGATCTTCCTCCGTACTATGTGGATTAAAGGAATAAATTATTTCAAATAGAATAAGCATTATTTGAATACAAATTATTATTTTTAGGTATTTCATTAGAATATTGTAAATCAATAAATTGAAAATTGGGTAATTGTAAATTATTAAAATTAGAAATAGTATTATTATTTACATTAAAATTCTGTTTGGTTTAAATCTTGGGCATTGGAAATGGTTGGGATCGAAGCGCCCATTCTTCAATCCTGTTACTCGTTTAAATAATTTGTTTGATTATAATCCCCTAATTAGGGGCAAAAGTTGATCTTTGATTAGATCGAAAATTATTAAAATTATTAGGATTCGTACATTCGCGTGAGTATTTTGATTATTTGAAAGTTACCATTTCGATTTGCAAAATTATTATTCGAAGTATTGTGAGTTTGTGTTTGATTGCGAATTTGATTTTGACATTTAAAGCAGTTATTTATATTATGTCCCGGTTTCTTACAGTAATTACAAAATATTTGATTTCTTGAGTTATTAGCGTTATTAGAGTTGGAGTTATTAGGCGAACTATTATTTTTATTAAAGGTTTGATTATTTCTGTTATAATTTTTATTTAGGTAAAATGTTTGATTATAATTTTTATTAAGCGTTGGTTTAGAATTTTTAGTATTTTCGAAATATGATAGTTGTATCTATCTTTTTTTCTTAAAGCGGCTTCTTATTAGTTTTTAGGATTACTATCCTAATCCGGTTAGCAAGGTGTCCAGGGACATATTATCTACCAAGGTACATATACTAATTTTCTGATCGGCATTAAGATTGGAAGCGTAAATAATTATTATATATTATATACAGTATGTCTCAGTATCTTGGAATCATATGGAAAACTTTTTTATTATTAATTTTAGGAAAAAAAGTTATTCCTTATAAAAAGTTCTGCATGGTGTAAAACTTAAAATGCAACCCACAAATATTACATTTTTTTAGTGGTATACATGGTATGTCAAAAAATATGAATTTGGCTCAAGAGTAAAGTACCTTTATATTTGACAATATCGAAAATTGTTATAAAGAAAAGTTAACCAGAACTAAAAACTACGTTCAAATATGCAATTACATCCATTTACATTAAAAGAAATATTTTTTCTTTTTTGTCTACAATATCAATGCAAATTTAACTGTAACATGTAATCTAGGATGCACTGATAAACAAATGATTTGTTAATAGCAACAAATGTTTGACAGTAAGTTTTAAAACGCGTTAGTTTATGACACAAACATGGTTTTATTATTAACTAGTGAAGAAAAAATAGAAATTGTTTTAATTGTGGAAGAAAATTATAAAACACATAGAGAAGCAGCTATTATTTTTAATAATAGACATCTCAATAAAAATATTAATCAATCAACTGTTACCAAAATATTTAATAAATTTAAAAGTACTGGAAGTATTAAAAATAATTTTAATGTAAAACGCCAACAGCTAGTTTTCAATGAGAATACGCAGTTTGTGGTAGCAAATCCAAAACTTTCATAGCGCAAAAGGAAGTCATTGATGCAACAAAACGTAAGTAAAGATAATGTAGCGAGAATTTTAAAACTAAACAAATCCAAATCATTTAAACCAAAATTCGTTCACACATTGAAAGAAAGGGATTACAATAGGCGCTTTGATTTTTGCTTTCTTATCCAAGGAGAGTGAAAAGAGTGTGACGTTCCACTTTATCTAGCTCTAGTTTATTACAATTACATACCTTTTTATCCGGGATGAATTCATATTTTTTTGTAATTCTACACATTAAAACACCTTATATTTCTTTTTATCCTGATTTATTTATTGTATTTCACAGTACAAGCCATTTAAAATACTATTTTCCTGTGCACACCGAACATTGGTCACAGATTCCTTTTATTGCATTGTTTTGACTCCTGCCTACAAATAAAAGAAGGAGATGTTAATAGTTAACCTGTATATATGTATTATTAAGCATTTTGTATATTATTTTAGTAATTAAGGCTATAAAACTTACCAGGGTATTCTTTGAGGTTATGTTTCTGTTTACGTTTTGGAAATCTGTCGGCAATCCTCCTATTAGACCTAAAATGGAAAATAACACATTATGACACTGTTCTTTAATGAAATGAGTGATCTTTCTTACCGTTTCTTTCACATGGGAGATTTACAGAACTTTTGGTTTATTTTTCTGGCGCGAAAGCCATCTTTTTGTCTTTGCCAAATAGGTTGTTTCCTTGAACATCTTGTTCGTTCGGCAGGGTTCGGCCGAGCTCGCGCAGTAGTGTTACCAATCCGAAGACACTAATTTTCCTGTAGTTTGAATTTCTTTTAAATTCAAAAAGGGGGCTAGTAATTAGGATAGGGAAGGTTGGCAGCAAAGGAGAGGAAGTAAAGAAAAACGATAGAAAAAAGTTTCCTAGAGGTCGTGTGGAAGAGGTGAAAAGAAATCGAGAGTGATCGAAGCGGTTAAAAGCCGGATTGGTGCCATTTATTAAGTTTTGGATGGTAATGAGTGCTCTTGAAAAGAATTGGTGGTGAATAAGGCCTGAGAAACCGTAGTTTGGTAATTTTTATACATGTTGCTGGAAACAACCAGGCGTTCTATTCTTCACCACATGGTTCCAAATTTTGGACACAAATTTCCAACCCTGAATACCCTGGTGAGCTTGTAAAATTTATCTTGTTAAAGAGAGTGTAGCTTAAACTACCAAATTTCATTAATTTTATTGCACATATTGTAAATATATAAATGTATGGTAGGGCTATTATTAAGTAGATCTTAGGGTAAATTGTATATTAGGTCACGTGGGTCTCAGTAGCTTAAGCTACCAAATTTGGTTAATTTTATTGCACACATTGTAAATAAATAAATGTAAGGTAGGGTTATTATTAAGTAGAGCTTTAGTTAAATTGTATAATAGGTCACGTGGGTCTCACAGACCTACAGTGGGTCCAAACCAACAACATCTTTTTTTGACGCAATAAAAAATACAATGGCTCCCTATTGAAGTTGATTTAAATTGTTTTTTTTTATACCTTTAAAGTTTAAGTAAGTAGGTAAGCAAACCCATTTCCCAGCCTCCGAAAAGGAGCAGTCGGTAAAAAAAAAACGTCGCACAATTTTGGCGCCCAACGTGGGGCGTGCAAAACTTACTTAAACTTTGAAATATTGAGCTTTAAAAAAATTTAGTTAGAATAAATATAGATTTGATCTTTGTTTGGTGTCCAAGAGTTGGACTTTGAAAAGTATTTTTATTTGGGAAGTTAATGTAAACTTGTATTGTTGATTACTTACCAGTTAGATGATTTTTTTATTTTTTATATTGTGTAAAATACTCACACCCCGTTACTCATTTTTACTGCTTACAAATAATATTATTGCAAAGTGTTTTGGTACTTAACTTAAATAAGTGTTTAAAATAAAGCATGGATCCAAATCAGCTCCTTCTTGACGAAATAGACTATGAACTTAAGCTATAAGGGGTCGTCTTGGAAGAAAATATTGCTCATAAAAGGAGTACCCTTAAGGGATACCTAGAACTAGAAGCAGATAAGAGTTTTAAATATCCTGTTTTGACTCGGCGGAGGAGTTTGGAATTTGCACTTCAAAATTGGGAACTCTTACAAATAGTATAAACAACTTTAATTCCGATAGGAGGCACCCGGAATATAGAAGATCATCTGCTTCATCTGGCAGGAAGAATCAGTAATATTTCGACAGATTCATAGGAAGAGCAGAATTCGGCGGCAACAATGTCAAGCGCATGCCCAATACTCATGACAAGACTTGCAGCTTCGCCTCAACCTCCGGCGGACCTGATATCATTTCATGAGAGTAACGAAGCCGCACCTAACATTGCCCCATTGGAATTTCCAGACAGAGTGACATCTGTTATAGCGAGTACGCCACTGCGCGGATCAAGAAACTCAGATAGGCAGTTTGCACCCCTGTGCAATGCAAATAAATATAGTAATGCCGTTTTCAAATTAGGCGTGACATTTGACGGCCTTGAGACTTCTCTAAACGCTTTCCTCGACAGAATTGAAGAGCTCTCTATATCTAGGAATATCTCCAAAGATTCCCTCTACAGGTCAGCACCAGAATTATTTGTAGGAGAAGCTTTGTTATGGTATCGAGCAAACGCACAATACTTTTCAGATTGGGATCAGTTAGTATCCAGGCTAAAATTAGATTTTCTACCAGTTGACTACGACCACGGAATCTTTTTGGAGGCTCAAAGAAGGACTCAGGGACCAGAAGAAAAAGTTGCCTTGTATATTGCAGTAATGGAGAATTACTTTAAGAGGATGCCTAGCCCCCCTGAAGGACTTATACGCGTGGATTTCATTATTAAAAACCTACAGCCATTGTTCCAGACAAACCTGGCTCTACAGCAAATAAAAGATATGACTGAACTGAAAGAGAAGTGTAGAATAATAGAGGATATGAAATATCGCGTTGCGCATTTCAAGAACCCAGAGCAGAAAACAAAGGATATTTTGGAGAAGGATCTATCATATTCCGGAAGCCGGTATGTTTCTGGAGTAAACTTCCATGAGGATAATGGAAAAGGAGAAAACCGTGTAAACCAAGCAGCTAATCGAAGATATTGTTGCAGCTGTATACAATAAAACGTCAAATAGAACTTGTTGGAATTGTGGTGAACTAAACCACACCTACTATACCTGCAATAAACCAAGGAAGCTGTTTTGTTTTAAATGTGGAGAAAAGGGTACAACCAAGGCCAATTGTAGTAAGTGTTCAAAAAACGGAGAAAAGGGGAACCCAGACTCGGCGGCAACTCCCCAGTAAATTTGGAGGCCGAGAAGGTTAGGTGGAAAGTCTGGCTACAGGAAATCCACAGATTTTTTCAACAAAAAGTTACACTATCTCCAGTCCTCTTACAAAAAGGCGCAGACAAAAGACCACATATGTTAATTTCAATAATGGGATCAAAAATAATGGCACTGGTGGACTCTGGAGCAACCTCCTCCATAATTGGCTCTCAAGATTTGTATCTTCTGAAGAAATTTCAAGTGAAAGATCTACACAAGTTTCGTGAAAATAAAGTTGCAAGGACAGCAGATGGAAGTGCACAAAATATAGAAGGTTATATATCATTGCCAATCAACATTGGAAATGAATTGAGGATTGTTAAATTTTTTGTTATACCTAGTATTAATTATAAAATAATTTTGGGAACGGACTTTTTAAAGACTTTTAATGTAAAATTGGATTTCGCGAATGACACCTTCCTTACTGACAGCTGTATCTCTGCTGTGAATACCATTTGTGGAAAGCCATTATTAAGAAATTTGAAGTTTCCAGCACAAAGGGCTTGGGCATAGTTAAAAATGTCGTGCATAAGATTGACACCGGATCCAACGAACCTATTAAGCAGAGGACCTACCTACTCTCGCCAGCTTTAAAGAAAATATTAGATAAAGAATTGGATGAAATGTTGAGCCTAGGAGTGGGAAGGCCATCCAAAAGCCCTTGGGCATCACCAGTACTTTTAGTAAGGAAGTCCAATGGCGACTATCGATTCTGCTTCGACGGGAGACGCCTTAACTCAGTCACCAAAAGGGATGCTTACCCGCTTCCAAGAATTTCGTCTATTTTGGATAAAATCCGTAATGCCAAATATTTAAGTTCAATTGATCTTAAAAGCTCTTTTTGGCAAATTCCGCTAGAGAAAGAATCCTGTGAGAAAACAGCATTCAGTGTTTTAGGGCGTGGACATTTCGACTTCGTAAGAATGCCGTTTGGTTTGAACAATGCAGCGCAAACAATGCAAAGACTCATGGACTCTATATTAGGACCCAAACTGGAGCCAAATGTTTTCGTTTATTTAGACGACATCGTTATTGCCACCAACACATTTCAAGAACATATGACTACGCTGGAAGAAATATATGGGAGATTGGAAGAGGCAGGCCTAACAGTAAATTTTAAGAAATGTGAATTTTGCCTTGAAAGGTTAAAATTTCTTGGATATCTCGTAGATGAGTACGAACTTAGGACAGACCCCGCGAAAGTTTCTGCAATAACTAACTTTCCAAAACCCACCTGTGTAACGGAATTAAAGAGATTCCTGGGAATGGCTGGATATTACAGGAGATTTATTCAAAACTTCTCCAATATTGTAGCACCACTGAATGATCTACAGAAAGGAAAACGAAAAAGGAACTCTTTGGTTTGGGGTGCAGAAGCAGAGGAAGCTTTCCTTGAGCTTAAAAGAGCTATGGTTGCAGCTCCTGTTCTGGCAAGTCCTGACTTCGAAAAGCCTTTTACAATACATGCAGATGCCTCTGATAAAGGCCTAGGGGCGTATCTTACCCAAGAAACCGACACAGGTGAACACCCAATCGCCTTTGAGAGTAGAACCTTGTCTCAATCCGAGAGGAACTATTGCGCAACTCAGAAGGAGTGCCTGGCTATAATTTTTGCCATTGAGAAATTTAGACCATACGTAGAGGGAACCGAATTTACAATTATCACTGATCATTATAGTCTACTATGGCTTTTTCGTCTCAAAAATCCTACTTCTCTTATGGCAAGATGACTCATGAAGATCCAGGAACATAAAATAAAGTTTGTTCACAGGAAAGGCGCCAATAATATAGTCCCGGATGCTTTATCGCGAGCTCCACAATTAGTAGCCGGAATTGACATATCCCCGGAAGACATGGACACTTGGTATGAAAATATGATTAAAAAAGTAGAAGCGGAACCAGACAACTTCCCTCTTTGGAAAGTCCATAATAGCTGCCTTTACAAGCATACTATCAATGCTTCAGGAATATCCACAAACCTTAAAGAATGGAAGTTGGTCATACCCAGTAAGCTAAGGAAAGTGGTTATCAATGAAAATCATGATGCGCCAACAGCTGCACACTTTGGAGTATTTAAGACAATTAAGAGGATTGCCCAAGAATATTATTGGCCTAAAATGAAGCAAGATGTGATAAAGTATGTAAAAAATTGCAGGATTTGTAATTCACAAAAAGTTTCTCAAATGGCTAGGCCAGGATTTATGGGTAAACCGAAACCCGTTTCATTACCATTTCAGTGTATTTCTGTTGACCTTCTGGGACCTTTACTAAGGTCTTCGAAAGGAAATTGTTACTTGCTAGTAGTTTGCGACTGGTTCACAAAGTATGTCCTGTTGTACCCGATGCGGCAAGCACTTGCAACCAAAATTTGTACTTACATAGAAAATGAAGTATTCCTTGTATACGGGGTCCCTCAAATTGTTATTTGTTACAACGGTCCGCAGTTTATTAGTAAAGCTTTCTGAGATCTTATTAAACAGTATAAGATTCCAAAGTTATGGTTCAACGCCAGATACCATCCACAGGTCAACCATGCAGAGAGGATCAATCGAGTTTTAGTTCCCGCAATAAGTTCTTACGTGCAAGAAAACCACAGGGCCTGGGACAAAGAAATAAGTCGCATTGGACATGCCATACGCACCGCCGTACACGAAGTGACCTCCTACTCACCAGCTTTTCTTATGTTTGGTAGAAATATTCCGCTATCAGGGGAGTACTACGACAAACTGAACGGACCTGATGTTCCAGATTTTATATACAATTCAAGGAAATGCTTTGCTGAAGATCTGGGAAATCTTCCAAATATTTATAGGGATGTTCTAGGAAGAATTAAAAAAGCTTATGAGAAAAACCGCCACCACTATAATTTACGCAAAAGACCCGACAGATTTGACGTAGGGCAGCGCGTATGGAAAAGGAACTACGTGTTGTCGAACGCAGCTAACCGATTCTCCGCTAAACTAGCGAAGAAGTTTATTCCTTACACCATCACTAGAAAAATTTCTGATTTAGTGTATGAGCTACAAGATGAGAAGGGAGCTGACTTGGGTCGTTGGCACATTAAAGACCTTAAGACCTACGCTGGGGACACTTAAAAAAAATGTATTCACATTTGTTTTGTGTATGGAAGGGAGTGTGTGACGTTCCACTTTATCTAGCTCTAGTTTATTACAATCACATACCTTTTTATCCGGGATGGATTCATATTTTTTTGTAATTCTACACATTAAAACACCTTTAATTTTTTTTTGTCCTGATTTATTTATTGTATTTCAGAGTACAAGCCATTTCCAATACTATTTTCCTGTGCACACCGAACATTGGTCACAGATTCCTTTTATTGCATTGTTTTGACTCCTGCCTACAAATAAAAGAAGGAGATGTTAATAGTTAACCTGTATATATGTATTATTAAGCATTTTGTATATTATTTTAGTAATTAAGGCTATAAAACTTACCAGGGTGTTCTTTGAGGTTATGTTTCTGTTTACGTTTTGGAAATCCTCCTATTAGACCTAAAATGGAAAATAACACATTATGACACTGTTCTTTTATGAAATGAGTGATCTTTCTTACCGTTTCTTTCACATGGGACATTTACATAACTTTTGGTTTTTTATTGTGGCGCGAAAGCCATCTTTTTGTCTTTGCCAAATAGGTTGTTTCCTTGAACGTCTTGTTCGTTTGGCAGGGTTCGGCCGAGCTCGCGCAGCAGTGTTACCAATCCGAAGACACTAATTTTCCTGTAGTTTGAATTTCTTTTAAATTCAAAAAGGGGGCTGGTAATTAGGATAGGGAAGGTTGGCAGCAAAGGAGAGGAAGTAAAGAAAAAACGATAGAAAAAAGTTTCCTAGAGGTCGTGTGGAAGAGGTGAAAAGAAATCGAGAGTCATCGAAGCGGTTAAAAGCCGGATTGGTGCCATTTATTAAGTTTTGGATGGTAATGAGTGCTCTCGAAAAGAATTGGTGGTGAATAAGGCCTGAGAAATCGTAGTTTGGTAATTTTTGTACATGTTGCTGGAAACAACCAGGCGTTCTATTCTTCACCACATGGTTCCAAATTTTGTTTTGGGAAACAATAGCTAACTGGATCACATCGCCTTGTTAGGACTTTTAAATAATACAAGAAAACCCTTTTGAGTAAAGGGTTTTCTGGCAGACATATATTTTTGGGTATTTGGACTTATATTGCACGTTGGATATTTGGGGAGGCCTTCAACTATATAAATAAGTACCTTGAGATTCCCTTCTACTGTAGAAGTTCTACAGGTGCACCTCTTGACCGTTTTATTGCATTGCTGTGGACATAAATTTCCAACCCTGAATACCCTGGTAAGCTTGTATAATTTATCTTGTTAAAGAGAGTGTAGCTTAAGCTACCAAATTTGATTAATTTTATTGCACATATTGTAAATATATAAATGTATGGTAGGGCTATTATTAAGTAAAGCTAAGGTTAAATTGTATATTAGGTCACGTGGGTCTCAGTAGCTTAAGCTACCAAATTTGGTTAATTTTATTGCACATATTGTAAATAAATAAATGTAAGGTAGGGCTATTATTAAGTAGAGCTTTGGTTAAATTGTATAATAGGTCACGTGGGTCTCACAGACCTACAGTGGGTCCAAACCAACAACATCTTTTTTTTGTATTTTTTTTTAACGCAATAAAAATACAATGGCTCCCTATTGAAGTTGATTTAAATTGTTTTTTTTATACCTTTAAAGTTTAAGTAAGTAGGTAAGCAAACCCATTTCCCAGCCTCCGAAAAGGAGCAGTCGGTAAAAAAAACGTCGCAAGAGGACCCTTTTTTACGAGGCATATAATTTTTTCCGATGAAGCAACGTTTTCGTCAAATGGAACTGTCTCGTCACAACATTGTCGCTGGGTCTGAAGAAAATCCTAATTTTACAATAAAGTCTTTTGACCAATATTCATTTAAGACGAACGTGTGGTGTGGCATTTATAATAACAGATTATTAGGACCTTTTTTTTGGCCAAGCTATGAATGCCAAACGTTATTTACAGTTTTTACAAACTCACATCAATGACTTTATAGACGAACTACCCTTGCAAGAACGTCAATGTATTTGGTTTTAAAAAGACGGTGCCCCATGCCACAGTACATTGAATGTTAGGGAATATCTTGAAAAAATGTTCCATGGAAAATTTATGCACAGATATTCTAATACTTTTTGGCCTGCTAGATCCCCTGACTTAACCATAGCATGAGATTACTTCTTATGGGGTTACTTGAAACAAAAAGTTCACCAGAAAGGGCCGTTTCAAGATGTTAATCATTTGGAAAGGATAATTTTAGAAACATGCCAGGAAATTTCTCCACAAATAATAAGGAATATATTACGTGAATTTTCTAATAGAATAATAAAATGTATTGAACGAGAGGGTGTATATGTCGAGGCGTTAGTGGAATGAGTGAAAATTTCCATTTATTTCTAGTATTAATATTATGTTAATTACACTTGTGTAAAAGTTGTAACTTAGTATTTGTATTTGTTTTTTATTTGCAAAATAAATTAATTAATTACGTGTTAAAATTGCAAATTTTTTAGAAAACATTTAGAAACGAGAGGTTTTCATGTTTTTTGTCATCATAACAGATAAATGTTCATTTAAAATATAAAGATTAGTAAAAATTAACAAAATCTAAATTTTTAATGTAAATCGATGAAATTGCATATTTGAACGTAGTTTTCAGTTCTGATTACCTTTTCTTTATAACAATTTTCGATATTGTCAAATATAAAGGTACTTTACTTTTGAGCCAAATTCATATTTTTTGACATACCCGGTATACGACTAAAAAAAAATAATATTTGTGGGTTGCATTTTAAGTTCTACACCATGCAAAACTTTTTATAAGGAATAACTTTTTTTCCTAAAATTAATAATAAAAAAGTTTTCCATATGATTCCAAGATACTGAGACATACTTAATAATTAAAATATTAACACTTAGTAACAGTTAGTCAATGTATATTATAAACGCATTATGAGAATTAATTATTTGCACAAAAGAAAGGGGTTTTCATAAAAGTTTTGTATAATTCTATTTAAATCATATAATAAGGAATTTAGATCTCTACTATCTCCAAAATGTGAAGTTTTAATTTCTCGCAATTGAGTAATATTTCTAGAATTAATTAACTGGGAAGCTTTACCTCTAAGTTTATTTTTGATGTGAAAAAAACTAGTTCAACTTGTAAATCATCTAATAATTTTAAAGCTGTTTCGCTTGAATTTATAAAAGAATTTAATAATATTTGATCTCCATCATATTCGGGTATAATGGAAGATCTGTTAACTTTACAGGGATTGTATACAAGCTATAGCTACGTTATCAGTTTAAACATCATTCTAGTGAGTGGACCTTATATTAAATAATTAAAAAAAAATTAAAACGACAATACAATATTCAAGGAATTAATAAAAAAATATATAGGATACTGCTTATTGTGAACAGTTGCATTATCGGTGCACTGGAGTCTAAGGTTGTTTTCTATTCTTCTTGGTTGCTGTAGATTCTGTTTGTTCTGGGTCCACCGTCAAAATTTTTCTAATTTCGGCGTATACAAATCCGTACGACTGCGCCAATTGTTGCGGGACCGAATTAATGAATGTCTTTTTAAAAAGAATTGATTGCATTATTACACACAAGTTCACAATTATAATTATTAAATATAAAAAATATATAAAAGAATAAATCTTAATATTTAATAATAGACTTGCGTCTCTAAAAAAGATCAAACTTATAAGCTAAAATTAATATTAAAGTTAGTTACATTTCTTATCACTAGACTTAAAGAATACTAGGAACTATACAATGTAGCAGGTGCGGATGTTGAAATTATTCACACAGTGGTGTTAAATTGTGCAATAGGGTTGAGTCAGGGCATAAAACATACATTTTATATCATAAAAAGTATGAATGAAGATTATCATTAAAATATTTCTCCATTGAATAATAAGATTTCTCCAAATTAATTAAGAGTATTTTCGCACATTACATTTTACGTCTTCAACCCTTTTATGCTCGTTTGTAAGATTTTAAGTTTATCACTTTTGCTACTCTTTGCTACTCTTATGTATTATAACGTAACGCGACTAGCCGAACATTATATTTATTTCAAAAGTGTTAAGTAATTGTAGCACCATTGGAGTAATTCAGGTATTTGCTCGAACTCGAGCTCGAAAATATAAAATGTATTCATTGCACAACCCTAATTACTACGACATATTTATGGAGACATATTTATGGAAATAAAAAGAAATAAAACATAGTTTTTTATATTATTTATCTGTTCCATAATATTTTTACAATACACACTATTTATATCTTGTTAAAAAAAACTATAATATGTTTTACACCAGAAAGGATTTGTATCTGTTTTAAATAATATTCAATATATACAGCTAGTGTAAGCTCAGCAATTATTTGGTAAAATTCACTTTCTGTTCTCATCTATCAACAACATCAAAAGTTTTATCTTGTAAATTGGTTTTTAAAGAGACTATCTTCATATTTTATTAGTTTTGCGTAAGATGTCTTCATCAATTTCTTCTCCCGCAGAGACATAATAATGTCATTATCTTTTTAGTCCAGGAAGTGGGTACAAAAAAATCTTTGGCGTTCAAGAATTGGGGTACAAATTATTTTGGAATATTTTATTTATGGGTAGACCTTGGGGGGACCGAGCATGCCGCCAACTTGAATTATACGTACAAAAAATAGTTTTTTTAGCATTATCTCCGTAATGGTTTATCTTACGAAAAAATATTAAATTATTTTTTATTTATTTTTTCGTTTTTTGTACGTCTTATAAGTAAAGAGTTACACATATACAGATGGATTTAAAAAAAAAAATACGTCACAATTTCTTATTTTCAAAAGGGATTTTATACTTTATCAAGCTGAAAAGTAACATTTTTATACAAACAGGAATAAAAGCAAATATACATGTTACTTATGATAAATATTTAGATAATATTACAGTTTTAGTGTTGTTTACTTAGGATATATATTTCCCTAACATTATGTTTAGTAATAAATCAAAATTTGTAAGTATACTTTTAAGAGTTACATGAGTGTGACTTGGGTGATAATTTAATTTTGGGACCGTTATCTGGTCCGCATTCTTTTGAGGCGCTTCATTGTCGCCACCCTTACGAATCATGTCTGGTCTATGGACCCTATAGGGTGGGAGGAAAAACTTGAGGTGGAAAAAATAAGAGAACAACTGAGACGCGCCCCAAGTCACACGATTTGTACATAATTTCACGTTTTGTACATAATTGTAAATATACCTTTATAAGTTCAACAAAGGTTTTTACTGAAATTAACATACAACAATAAAAAAGTGTAAATCCAGTATTCAAAACATAACATGGTCCGGATTTAAAAATAAATATCAACAAGTGCATAAATACTCAAACATTAGTGAATCAAAACTTTCGAAAAGTGCAAGTGAATATGATTTGTGGGGCACCAAATCATCGTAGAGCATTGCAGCATCCTTGTGCATGGCAGCATCATTGAGCATCGCAGCATCCCTTTGCATCACAATATCCTTGTGCATCGCAGCATCATTGTATACCGTAGAATCCTTGGAACCAGTATAATATTTAGACATCGCAACATCTTAGGGAAAACGTTAGGTGGCTGGTTTGACTGGATTGCAAGTAAACCATAGCATCAAGCGGAGAGGCATCCCTTTGTATCAATCAGAGGTACCCATTCCTTTTAATTTCTTATTCGCTTTAATTTGATCTTTGATAATAATAGTTTTAAAACGAAAAAGGGGTACTTTAGCAGTAACATTGTTTAATAATATATTAAATAAAGTGGAAACAGAAATTAATAGTTTATATAGGCAGGAACCAACAAAGGTTCAGTATCGCAAATTTTTTGATAAATGTTAGCACCTTAAAAGTTTGGGCCTTAAGTTTGAGGAGGTTCAATTACAAATCGAAGAGACGTCCGGATTTAAAAATAAATATCAACAAGTGCATAAATACTCAAACATTAGTGAATCAAAACTTTCGAAAAGTGCAAGTAAATATGATTTGTGGGGCACCAAATCATCGTAGAGCATTGCAGCATCCTTGTGCATGGCAGCATCATTGAGCATCGCAGCATCCCTTTGCATCACAATATCCTTGTGCATCGCAGCATCATTGTATACCGTAGAATCCTTGGAACCAGTATAATATTTAGACATCGCAACATCTTAGGGAAAACGTTAGGTGGCTGGTTTGACTGGATTGCAAGTAAACCATAGCATCAAGCGGAGAGGCATCCCTTTGTATCAATCAGAGGTACCCATTCCTTTTAATTTCTTATTCGCTTTAATTTGATCTTTGATAATAATAGTTTTAAAACGAAAAAGGGGTACTTTAGCAGTAACATTGTTTAATAATATATTAAATAAAGTGAAAACAGAAATTAATAGTTTATATAGGCAGGAACCAACAAAGGTTCAGTATCGCAAATTTTTTGATAAATGTTAGCACCTTAAAAGTTTGGGCCTTAAGTTTGAGGAGGTTCAATTACAAATCAAAGAGACGTCGGACGACGATGCTCTGCGAGACGATGAACCTGAAAGTTGGGAAAATACGTTCTATACCGCGGTTGAAAGGGGGTGAACAGTTTTTAGAAAGGTTCGCGAGACTGACGACGCTGCCATCATCAGTGGACGGTCAGTCATCAAACAATCCTCATCGTTCGGGAAGATAATTAACAAAGGATTTTAGCGGCATTAAAATGCCAACAATTAGATTAAAAAAGTTCTGCCGCAACTTGTTAGAATGGCTTGAATTCAGAGGTACCTACTTTCGTTGGATGAAATTAACAAATTTAATTAATTAAAGACTTCACTCATTAATAAAGCTCAACGTGTTATTCAATCGCTAGAAATCACAGCAGCGAATTACCCAATCGCATGGCAATCATTGCTAGATCGGTAAGATAACAAGTCTAGGTTAATTAATGGTCATTTAAGAGCAGCGTTTGCTCTGAAAAGGTTGGATCGCGAAAATTCAATGGGACTTAAGAGACTAGGTGACGATGTAGCAAAACATTTGGGCGCTTTAAAATCACTCGGAATAGAAATAGATCAGTGGGACCCAATCATAATTTGTATGATAAATGAACGGTTAGACGATATTACGGCGCGCGAATGAGAAAGCTACACATTAGAAAAGAATAAAACTTTAGATCTTATTTGCGAATTTTTGAGATACAGGGCTAACGTAATCGAACAAAAATTATAGGAAACCAGTCGTAACAACAATAAAGGCAGCACTGCGGGAGGCACAAGTTTGTACAGGAAACCGCAGGTATAAAAATCGTTCTCAGTTATAAACAAAATTGTTTGCGCGATGTGCAAAGGCGACCATAGATTGTTTAGTTGCAACGAATTTACCAAATTACTGGTACCTGAAAGAATTGCAAGAGTAAAGCAACTAAACGGGTGCCACAATTATTTGGGTATTGGGCATTTCGTAAAAAACTGTAGATCGGACACAGGTGCAAAAAATGCAACCTGCAACATAATTCACTATTACATATAGAAAGGATAAGCAATATCAACGCGAACGGGTCAAACGTAGAAAACAGTAATGCGTCAGCATCAATAAACAAATTGGTGAATTATTTTTCATCAAATCCAAATGGGTTCGTTTTGTTATTAACAGCTGTGATCAATATGCGGGGTCTAGACAAAAAATTACATATAGCAAGAGTTCTTTTAGATAGTTGCTCTCAATCATGCTTTATGACTAAAGAACTTAAAACTAACCCATTTAGTATGAATATATCTAGTTTAAACAACGTAACGAATAAAGTAAAAGAAGCTTGCAAGGTCGCGATAACATCGCTTTGTAGTTCTTATGCGAGCGAGCTTTCTTCATTATTGGACGTTCCTATTGACGTCAAATTCCTCAATTTATGCCAGTATGCACCGTATGGACTTAATCTCGATTTAAATTTATCATGCACCGTGCGAAAAATTTAGTTTAAGTGTTCGATTACGAGATCCACCGGCGAGGTGGGTTTAATCGCAGGATTAACTGATTTTCTAACCAAATTTTTAGTTCCAAACTTCAAAAGTAGATTTCAAAAACTAGTAATAGTAGAAATAGTAAAAAATATAATTAAATAATGGATTTAGAAGAAGAACTATTTTTGGAAGATGATCAAGATATTCTGGACATAATTAATTTTGTATTTCCGCGACGAAATTATTAAAGGAGCGAATGTTTTGACACCATGGACAATTTAACGTTTTTTCGCCGATTTCGATTGACCCACCGTTCTAAACTTTCTTAATGAAATTGAATATTGAAGCCCAGTTCTGTTAGTTTTTTTTTTGTCTTCCAATATTTTAGAATACCTCATAACAATCATCATTTGATTTTCTATTTCCGCTGGTGAAAAGTTAGGAATTCTGGTCTCCCATTTTATAGACAGAAGAAGGATGATCCAAACAATTTTTCCATATAAAAGTTATTGTAGCAAACAAAATTTGAATTTTAGTTCGTCAACATAGTTTGTTTCTCTATGGTTGTCAATCGATTTGAATGTACGATTGACAGTTTTTTTGTGGTTTTTTGACAAATAAAACAGCTTTGCCAAATCGCCAATCCAGATTGCACAATACGCGTACGGTGCATTATGATGGAGAAAGATTAACATAATCGCGATTTTCTAACTAGGCTTAGGCTTTAAAACGGTGCATACGGGCATTAATCATCCAAACAAAATAGATACGTTAATAGGCGCAAGCCATTTCTTTTAGTTATTATAAAATTGGGAAAAAACCAACCCGTTTTAGAAAAAACAAAACTGGGCTGGGTAATTTCGGGGTCTAGTCTAGTGTAAAAACGTTAGGTTTAATTTGGACTCATCAAGCCGACGTTCTAAAATATCATGTGAATTCGGTGTTAAAAAATAATAAAAAAATTACAAAACGGTCGGTATTGTCAAATATAGCTAAGATATTTGATCCGTTGGGATGTGTCATAAGATGAGTCCATATCACTCAACACCGTTTGTATTTTCAAAATTTTAAAAAAAGTTGTAGGAAGTTTCAAAATTAGAAATTCCGCGCAGAACATTTTCATCTGGGCCAGCCTCATTATATGTATTCGGCTACGCAAGTGAGCGCGCGTACGGTGCGTGGGCATATATAGTTTCAAATAACAATCAAGGTATTCGTTCTTTATTGCTGTGTGGCAAAGGCAAAGTGTCCCCATTAAAACGCATTACGATTTCAAAACTGGAGTTAACGGAAGCTTTACTAGCGTTCAGGTTATTAACAAAAATACGTAACTCATTAAATAGTTTGAAAAAATAACACTTTGGACTGATTCAACCGTAGTATTAGGCAGACTTAGAACTGAGCCCACGGACTTAAAAATAAATTTTTGTAAGTAATCGTGTGGCTGAAATACAAAATAGAACCGAAGGTTTAAGCTGGAAACACGTTTCATCTCAAGACAACCCGGCAGACCGTATATATCGTGGCTCAAAGGAAAAGGCGTTAATAAATTCAAGGCCACAATGGCTAGTTGAGCCGTCAGAATCGTGGTTAGACTCGCGCGTAAAAATAACCATTCTACCGGAAATGCACAGAACAAAAAATGTAGTTAATCAAGTAATGATTAATCAAGAAAATCCTATGGTGTGTAAAAATTATTTAAGCTATTCAAAATTAAAACGTGTACTAGCTTATTGCACACGTTTCGTTAATAACTGTAAAAAGAATAAGGCCAATCTGGTCCCGGGGAATCAAATATCAGTAAGCTAAAACAAGCAGAAATCTTGTTGGCAAATGCCATTTAAAGGGATTGTTTTTTAAGTAACATGGAAAAGGTAAAACAAAAATTTGACACCATTTCTCCATTTTTACATTCGGACGGTTTGATTAGAGGGGGGTAGATTAAAAAATGCTTCGGTAAAATTTGAAACCAAGCACCCCATCTTAATAGATAGCAAGCACCATATAAGCAAGTTAATATTTCAAGAATTTCATTCTAAATTTTTTCATGTAGGACCTCAAGCATTACTTTCACTTTTAATATAATAGATATATATATAATAGATATATTTTTAAACTGTTATTATAATGATTTTCCTATAAAAATATCAAAAGGAAAAAATTAAAAAAAAATAAATTGGTTTCATAATAAATTATTTTTAATGCGCGAACATCTTAGGTTTTTAGTAGAGTTTTATGAAAATTTTAGATATTCTGAAATAAAAACTTTGTTGAACGATTTTAGAGCAGCATATCGGAAGGAGTTGAGGTTGGCAAAAATTGGTGCAAACAATGAATTTATAAGGAATTCCAATAATACATCTAAAGCAGCTTGGGGAATAGTTAACCAATATAAAAATAAAAAAGAACAACTAGTTGTGGACTTGTCAGTAAATACATTCAATGATTTTTTTACAAGCATAGCAAGTAAGTTGGTGAGTAAATTTGAGCCGGCCAAAGTAGAGTTTGCAAGTTATTTGCGTAGATCGAAGGGAGCACGGGAGAGCACTTTTGCGTTCAATCAAGTTTCTCTAAATGATGTAAGAGCTGCAATAAACAATTTAAAGAATAAAAACAGTAGAGATATTTATGATATAAGCGTAAAACTTATAAAAGAGGTTAAAAATGTTATTATATCCCCTCTCACTAGACTTTTTAACTTCTGTATAGCTGAAGGTTGTTATCCAGATTGTCTAAAAATCTCAAAAGTAGTGCCAATATTTAAAAAAGGCGACAAGCATGATCCATCAAGTTTCAGACCGGTTTCATTAATTCCAGCCATTTCTAAAATATTTGAACACCTTATGAAGAATCAAATCTGTAATTATTTCGAAAGTAACAATATTTTTATGAAAGAACAATTTGGTTTTCGCAAAAATAAGTCAACAACTATGGCAGTTTTAGATCTAGTAGAAGCTATAGTAAATGGGTATGAGAACAAAGAATATATCGGAATCACATGCTGTGATCTAACAAAGGCATTTGACTGTGTTGTTCACAACATCTTACTATATAAGTTAAAATGGTACGGTTTTGATGAAATTAGTCTGAAACTTATGGAAAGCTACCTAGTAAACAGGAAACAAATAACAGTTCTAGGTGAACAGAGGTCTAGTGAAAGGGGAGTAGAGTATGGTGTTCCACAGGGTTCTTTACTTGGCCCTGTGCTCTTTTTGATCTACGTAAATGACATTGCTGATTCAGTTTACCCAGGTAAAATGGTTCTCTTTGCCGATGATACGACGTTAATATCCAGGGATACTCAGATAGACTTGCTAGATCAGCAAATGCGTAGTAAAATTATCAAGGTAGGTGATTGGTTTGCTGCCAATAAGCTTAGTTTTAATGAGGCAAAAACTGACAATATAGTCTGTAGCTTAAGGCCGAATATCCTTGCAGATAGGGGGAGCCATATAAAGTTTTTGGGGATTTATTTGGATTCATATCTGACATTTGAAAAGCACATAGATGTAACTGCTAATAAACTTACTAAAAACATTTACCTTTTAAAAAATTTAGTTAATATATTAGACTTTAGCACAGCAAAGATGATTTTTCACTCGTTAATTCAATCAACGATATTCTATGGTCTATTAATATGGGGCCATACGCCACGATCTGCAAGGATATTCGGCCTACAGCGAAGGGCACTACGAACTCTCTGTAATATGCCCTACAGAAGTGAAGTAAAACATAAGTTCATTGAATTGGAAATCCTACCGCTACCAGGTAGATATATATATGAGTGTCTTATTTTTGCCAAACTTAACTCTGACAGATATGTGTTGCAATCTAATATCCATAATTATGATACCAGGAATAAAAACAACATTTTAACAGAATATGTTAGACTCCAGAAGTCGCAAATAGCAACAACTTATTATGCGCCAAAATTCTATAGTAAATTACCTGAAGATGTAAAAAAATTAAATCTAAACCACTTTAAAGTTTACATTAAAAAACTCCTAATAGGAAAGGCATTATATAACATAAATGATTTTTTGTAAATTTTACCTAGTTTTTTTATTTCTATTTTAATTTTCATTGCACATTTTGTATATTGCAATCGTTTTATATATTTTAATATTGTATTTTAATCTTGTATTTTATAGTATTTATTTATTTGTATTTTTACAGTATTTATCTGTTCTTTAAACATTTGGAATGTGTACTTATTTGACAAATGTAAAACATTTTGTATGTTACCACATGAATAAACATTATTATTATTATTATTATTATTAAAACTTCGAAAGCCTACATTTGCATTTTTATCTGTTTTGCAGTAAAGAATATTCATGTTGAACTAATTTCCGACGAGTCGTAGAGGTTGTCCGCGAAAAATATTTTCAGACGATGGCTTGAATTTTGGGGGTGCGAACAATGAGCTAAAAGAGTTGCAATCTTTCCTTATTAAAAACGAATCAGAGTTGGTTACCGAAGCCTCTAAATTATCAATTGATTGGCAATTTATCCCGCCCTACTCCCCACAAATGGGTGGACTATGGGAAGCCGCGGTCAAGCGTGTAAAATATCACCTCAAAAGTATAGCAGCAAACGTGTTGTTAACTTACGAGAACATGTATTCTCTACTAATGCACATTGAATCAATAATAAATTTCCGACCTCTTTATCCCATGTCTACCGATCCAAATGACTTAATCCCTTTGACGCCTGCCCATTTTTAAATTGGAGAACCATTAACGAGTGTGCCTGACCCAGATGTAACGGACATTCTTAGAAACCGCCGATGAAAAAATATGAACAAGCGAAGTGTAGTGACACAAATTAACAGTGCATAATTTTCATTGAAAAACTTGTAGCATGATTAGTACGTAGTACATTTTTATTTTTTTTATTTTTGCATTTACTTGACTTCTTTGTTTAAATGGTGTTTGAAATAGGTATCTATTTCAATATGGGGGCCATGTTACTTATGATAAATATTTAGATAATATTACATTTTTAGTGTTGTTTACTTTATATATTTCCCTAACATTATGTTTAGTATTAAATCAAAATTTTTAAGTATGCTTTATGCGTGTGACTTAGGTGATAATTATGTTTTGGTACCGTTATCTATTTACCATAATACCACAAATTAACGACTAAAGGCTATTTCACGATTAGGCAAACGGACAAGTTTTGGTCCGGATATTAATGTGTGACTCATTCGTGGTCGTGTTATAAGTGATAGCTTACTCGCTTTATGTACTTTTGGAATGATTTCTGTGCACAATGTTTGTAAAGGCATTGAAGAATATTGTCACGTTCATCTAGAGATATCCAAGCAACACGTCGATGCGAGGATTTCACGTATCACGGTACAATATATATTTAAAAAACAACTTCACGCTTCATTTCCTCTGCCGCTTTTCTCAAAAGATGGAATGCGCAAAGGCACGAAATCATCGTTGTACACTGCTTTTACACAATGTGCAGAAAGCGTTGAACTCGGACATAAATTAAATGTTGTCGTTTAAGTTAATTTGCGAAAAGTATGTTTAATATGTAATAAATAACTATGGTTCCAATGCAGTTGTTTTTTATGGATATCCGGAAGGTATCCAACAAAGTACAAAGACAACAGAACTACTACGCCGATCGAAGAAGCAAAAAACTTTAAAGAATCAATGTTGGTTCAATTTCAATCTTTAAAGAAACTATCAAACAATTAAGCAGGGTAAAAAAGATGCTAATGTTATAATTGTGAATACAGCGATTTATTTGAACTTGACATTTGATGCAATTGGAGAAGACGTGGTTCTGTTAACAGCATCTAGGCAACGTTTATTTTTGAAAACCTAGGAGAGCAAAAACTTCTAAAAGACTATTCTGCAAAGAGTTAAAAAAAAACGAAGCAGCTGGGAACATTCTGTTTATTTATCGCTCTAGTGGCTTAAACACAAACACAAAATTCAAACAACATCATGCCAAACCAACAAGCTACACAATTAATTTTACCTATCTGCCCCTAGAATCGCCGCACTGTATCATTCAATTAGAACATACCATCAAGTTCAACAGTGGTATGAAATCCAAAAAGATGTAAAGACTGGGGATGAAAATCTGATGCAAATGGTTTTCTTCCCGTAGCTATGAAAGAGAAACCAACCCCCGAAATATTATTAAAAATTGTTTCATGCTATTGTAAAAAAGGCAGAGCATGTTTTTTCTATGTCGGAGCTTCTTTTGCTAATGTATTGTATTTTGACGTGTGATGGAACCCATACGAATTCAATATTTTTGTTATGAGATTTAAGTCGATGTAGGATATTTTCGATTAATGTGAGGAAGGGATGAGTTGGGAATAGTTGTTTTTAGAGCGGTTAAGGAGCCTAGCGAGTCAGATATTATTAAGAATGATGTAGAGGGTTCTTTATGAAGACATGTTTTTAGAGCCTCAAAGATGGCACTAAAAATCCTGAGATCGGGTTGGGTTGAAATAGGGTATTTTCAAATGAAGATTATGAATTTTATTATAGAAGGGTGGCTTAATTCGAGGGTGATTAGAAAAAAGGTGGTCGAAAGATAAGGAAGGATAGAACTGGCACACTTACAAATATTAATTATGTAAGTTGAAGGTTGTACTAATGATAATAGATTTAATACTATCTATTACATCCCCTCTCTTAAGTTAACCATTCAACTAGGTGTGGTCAATGGAACTAACTGATTCATGTGAAATATTTTGTTTTTCTTATTTGTATCAATTTTAAATAGTAGTGGTGATATTTGTTCAACGACTTTGAAAGGACCATCTCTAATAGAATCTAATTTATTTATGTTCAATTTGTTTCCTTTTTCTACATATACTAGTTCATTAATTTCAATCGTTTTATCTCTTTTATTCTTATATAGATAGAGAGAATAGTCTCTTTTTGTTTTTCTCATTTTTTTTTAATACGTTCAATGGCAACTGCTCTAATTTCTTCTAAATCAATTTCTTTGTCTTCTAATCTATTATTTGCTGTTCTTGTTCCATATAATAAAGTTACAGGTGCATAGCCAGTCACTGAGTGAATTGAGCGGTTGTATTCTTTTGTTGATTCTTCTTCTATCGATGTTCAAGATTTCTTATGATCTTTTTCATTAAATTTGCAACGTATTCTATTAACCATCGTTTGTCCAACACGTTTACAAGTGCCATTAGATGACGGATGATCAACTGGAGTAAAATCATATTTAATTTTGTTTGTTTTCAAATAATCTTTAAAATCTTTCGAATTGATCCCTGTAAATTGATCGTATAATATTTGTTGAAGTTTGCCTTCTTTTTATACTTTCCTTACTAGATTTATGAAGTCTTTTGCTTTTTGTGTTGTAATTATCTTTTTGTTTAATTGTTGCCTGAAAATCCACCAATCGAATCAAGAGACATTGTTTGAAATGGCACAAGTGGTGTTGAAAATCTTTGTAACAATCCAATTGGTCTTCTTTTTCTTGATTTGTTTTTAATACAGTCTGAACATGTTCTGTATTTATTCTCAATGATTTTGTTTAAATTTTTGCTTTTATATAGAGGTGAAATTATTTTAATCATACAATTTATACCAATATGACCGTAGTTAAGATGTACTTTATGAGCAAGTTTTTTCATTAACTTCTCTGAAATTTCTATTCTCTTTCGATCTCTTTTATTTATATTTAATTGTTTTACCATCAATTATGTTCTCTTCACAATCCACCAGGTCATTAGTCTTTTGATCTTCTTCAATTTCTTCCTTAATTGTTCTTATAGGATTACGTGATAATGCATCAGCATCCAAATTGTTTTTACCTTGTTGATAGATTACTTTAAAATTAAATTGTGATAAGAAAAGATTTATGTTATGTATCTGGTCGAACCTTTAAGTTGAGGTTTTCTAGTGGCTTGTGATGGGTTAAAACAATGAATTCATTTCCAATTAGTAGATGTTTCCAATATAATATTGCTTCTTTAATTGCTCTTGCTTCAATATAAATTGCATATTTTCTTAATTTATCACTCACTGTTAATTTGCGTGAAAAATAAGCTACTGGATGTAATTGTATATCTTCATCTTCTCGTTTCATGATTGCTGCAACCTTAGAAGCATCTGTACAAATATAGATCATTTTATTTGGGTTGAAAATACGTAATACTGGTTCCGAACATAAACATTTTTTGATATCATCAAAAACAGCTTGACATTCTTCTGACAAAATGAATTTAACATTTTCTTTTAATAAATTATGTAAAGTTGCAAGACGATTTGAACAATTCTCAATAAATTTGTAATTCTAGTCCACTTTATCTAAAAATTGTCCACTTGTTTCTTTGTTGTAGGTGGTGGATATTTTTTCATTGCAATAAGACGATCCTTCAATGGTTTTATTATATTCTTACTAATTTGATGGCCTAAAATTTTTACAAAATTCTCAAACCAATTACACTTGGATTCTTTTAATTTAAATCCTTCTTCTTCTATGACTTTGAAAAACTTTTCTAAATGAACAAAATGGTCAACTATTGTTTTTAAGTAGATTATTATGTCAACTAAATAGTTTGTTCAGAATGAGCTTAGCCCTTTTCTTCTAATCATGTTTGCAACAACTCTATTAAAAATGATTGGTGAATTACGAAAACCAAAAGGAAGGACTTTCCATGTAAATTGATTATCTTCAGTGACGAAAGACAGTTTATTTCTGTCATCTTCATGTACTGTAATTGTCCAAAATGCAGAATTAAAATCTAAAACAGTATAATATACGCAATCACGTGTTCTTTCAAATAAATCTTCAATTCGAGGCATTGGATAATTTTCTGGTACCACCAATTTGTTAATTAAAAAAGTTATATTTGTGATTACATTATTTTCATTATTATAACTATCTAAATTTAAAGAACTAGGTTCGAGAACATTTTTATTATTAGAAATATCTAAATTTAAAGAACTAGGTTCGAGAACATTTTCATTATTAGAGGTAGGCAAATTTGAATCATTGCGATTTTCATTGTTATCAACATTGGAGGACGGTTCAGGATCTATAAATACAAGATAAATCTGAATCATCTCCTGCATTCTGCAATTGGGGAGTTTTATCCTCCATACGCGAGTTTATTTGATTAGCGTGTCTTTTATGAATAAAGCCCTTGATAGATTTGCACTCATAAGTTGAATTACCTAACTGTTTGTTTATTACACCCTTCTCCCATGATTTGCAGTTTGGGTATTTTCTAAACATTATTGATTCTCCCTGTTTAAACACTCTTTCTTTCCCTCCAAAATTCTTAATTTGTCTTTCTCTTACTATTTTAAACCTTTCCTCAACTTCGCTGTTACCTTCTGGTAATTCCTTTGAATTTTCCTGTAATAAACTTAGTCTATTTCTTAGAGTTGTGCCAAACATTAAGCTTGCTGGCGATTTTCCAGTTGAAGGATGTTCCGCATTTCTCTAACTTGCTGTTGGTTTGTCCTTGTTTCTAGGATCCATTAATCCTGAAATTACTTTACTTGTAAAGGTTTTTACACCATTCTCTGCTAAACCGTTGCTTCTGGGATTATAAGGAGGTGATGTATTGAATTTTATTCCATTAAACTCATAAAATTTTCTTAATTCTTTTGATGTTAAATTTGGAGCATTATCACTAACTATGGTTTTTGGTAAACCGAAACGTGCAAAAGAGTAGCGTAACTTTTCTTCAATTTCAACACTTTTCATATTTTTAAGCATAAATACTTCTGGCTACTTTGAGAATGATTCTATTATAATTAGAAACATTTTACCTTGAATGGGTCCCAATATATCAATATGGATTCTGTCAATCGGCCAAGGAGTTAATTTTGCCCTGGGAGGGTCAGGTTTGTTAAATAAGCATGGTTTACAAGATTTTACCATGATTTCAATGTCTTCATCAATCCTAGGCCAATATACATAGGATCTTGCTATGTTTTTAGTCCTGACAATGGCAAAATGTCCTGAATGCAGTTCTTTTAGGATTTGTTTTCTAAGGTTCTTCGGAACTACAATTTTATGTCCATATAATAGTGTATCGTTCTCTATGGTAAGGTCTGCACGTCTATTATAAAGTGTTTTCAATTCTTCTGTTAGTTGAGAAGGCCACCTTTCATTTTCGCAATATTTCAACACTTTGCTGATTACTGGATCTTTTCTACTTTCAAGTCTTATTTGTTTGTTGTTGATGGGCCAGCTGTTTAGTTTTTCTGTAAAGTTGATATATGTTGGTTTCTCTTGTCCTTGGTGTTGTATTTGGACTGGAGATCTTGAGAAAAAATCAGCTCTATTATTCTCACCTTTAATATATTCTATTTTATAGTTAAATCCAGATAAAAACAAAGCCCATCTTTGTAATCTATTTTATGTTATCTGTGGAATTGCTTTGTTTTCTCCAAATAATGAAACTAAGGGTTTGTGATCAGTTCTAAGGGTAAATTTTTCACCATATAGATACTGATAAAAATTTTGTAAGCTGTAATATATTGCTAGTGCTTCTTTGCAACTTGTACTGTAATTTAATTCTGTTTTAGTCATTGTTCTGGATGTACATGCCACAATTTTTTCTTGCCCATCTTTTAAAACTGATAAAATACCTGAGATACCAACTTGAGAAGCATCACAAGTTAAAATCACAGGTAATGCGGCATCAAAATGAGCCAAATGATTATCTTTAGACATAAGCTGTTTGATTTTGTTAAAAAAAACATCACATTCTTTTGACCAGTAAAATTTATCCTTTTTTAGTAACTTATAGATTGGATTTAAAATACTTACAATATTAGGTATAAACTTGCTGTAATAATTGACCATTCCAATAAAAGATCTTACTTCATTTAAAGTTTTAGGAGGATTACACTTTATTATTCCTATAACCGTTATCTTTTGATTTTTAAAGTCCATTTTAGAGATTATATGTCCCAACAATTCCACTTCTTTTTGGAAAAATTTGCATTTATTTTGATTCACAGTAAATCCTGCCTCTTGCAACCTTTTGCAAACTCTTTCCAGATTTTTCATGTGATCTTCTTTGTTTCTTCCTGTTATGCAGATGTCGTCAACAAATGCTACAACACAATCCAAATCTTTAAGAAGATTGTCCATGATTCTTTGAAAAATGCTTGTTGCTGGAGTAATTCCAAATGGCATTCTGGTCATTTTGAACAATCCTTTATGAGTGTTCCAAGTTAGTAGTTTACTTGTCTCTTTATCAACTGGTATTTGGTTGTATGCTTGTCTTAAATCCAATTTAGTAAATTCTTCCCCTTTACTCAGCTTGTCAAAGATTTCTTCCACCCTTGGCAACGGATACTTTATTTCCTCCAAGTATCTATTTACACTTACTTTGTAATCCCCACAAATTCTTATACTATTTGGATCACACTTTTTAATAACAGGTACCAGGGGTGAACCCCATTCACTACTTTCCACTGGTACTAAGATACCTTCAATCAAAAAATCACTCAAGGAACTTTCTATTTTATCTTTAAAAGCTAATGGAATTTTTCTGTTTTCAGAATACGGGTACATGTTCTGATTTTATTTTTAAAGATACTTTATCATGTTTATATTTTCCCAATTTATCATTAAAAACTAAAGAATATTTGTTTATAAGACTTGTTACCTCATTTGTTAAAGAGATTTCATTAACAATACTTATTTTGACCTTGAATTCTTCAATCCATGGTCTTCCTAGAATGTTTGGCCCTCCACTGTTGACAACATAGAACCTCACAAACCTTGATGTGCCTTGGAAATTCACTCTCGTTAATATAAAACCTCTGGATGAAAATTCCCGACCACCATATCCTTTTAAAATTGTCGAGTCTTAAGTTAATCTAAAATTGGAAAAATATTTAGTTTAAGTTTCATTATTAATTGCATTTACTGCAGCACCACTATCAATTAACATTTTAAATGGTTTATTTTACGGTTTTCTTTCGGTAGTTCAAATTTAAAATCTCCGGATTTTCTTGGTTTACGATTTCACACTTCAAGGCCAACTCGAACATTTTTTTAAGCTCCGTTTTTTCATCCTCTTCAAATAACCTTCGGGTAATTTTGCACTTTTTTAATCCAGAAACGAATTTGTCTTTCGAAATTTCTCCCAAATTTGTACCAAATTTGCAGTTTACTGCTACGCTTCTTACTTCTGCATACCATTCTGAAATTGTTTTTGATTCTTGCTGCAGATCATAGAATTTTTTTCTCTCCTTCCATAAATTTGTTTTTGATCCATAATGCTTTTTTAGGTGACTGCATAGCACACTATATTCTTCATCCTTTGGCTGTTTTGGGTGACTGAGATCTCTCAACATTTTATATATTGCACTTTCTATTGAACTCAGTAGTATGGCTTTCTTTTTTTCTTCTGTGGTTATTTCGTTTGTCACAAAATACTGCTCCAATTGCTCCTGGTATAGTTCCCATTCTTCAATTTCAGGATTAAACACAGGTATTCTCTGATTAGACTTCGCCATTTTGTTGCCGGTTCCAAAGCGAACACGTGCTGCGGTCTTTTGATACTTTTACCATTAATTAATTCACCAATACAGATTCAAATGATTCTAACAATTTTCTTATCCTTTTACCTCGTCGCTAGTGTTGTATATTGCCATTTATTAAAACTACTGACTGATTAACTAGAGATTTATTATAGGTCTACCCATTTACACAGACCAACTCGAATTGACGCGAGCGTCCAAAGCCCGTTACAATAATTATTATCGGCGCATGTGCCGTACATTACAAATGCTTTAATCTTCTTTTCGTCTGTTAAATTTTTATTTACTCATTCTATTTCAAATTTATCAATTAAATCTTCTATATTTTTTTTACCATCAAATTTATTAACTTCCATTTCTTTAACAATCTCTTTAAGTTGTTTACTATTGTTGTCTTTTAATTTCATTTCACATTCTACTAATTTAGGTAACGCTTGCATATTTGTTTGATCATAATTTACATTTTCACTTGTTGAAGAGTAAGTTAAGGTATTTAAATCGGTTGTTTCATAAGTTTCAAGCAAATTATCTTTAAATATTGGATTATCTTCTTCATCAAAATAAATTTCTTTCAATGTAGAATCAAGTTTAACATTTACAGTTCGATATTGACCAAGTTTATTAATTGCTTTGATAGCTGTGCACGACCTTAACTTAATTTAACTCAACGTAATATGAAATATCTTGTAATGACGTTGGAAACTGATATTCTAGATCATCTTATTTAATTCTTGTAACTGCATGTTGTTGTTGTTGTTGTTGTGTATCTGTTGGTTTGGCTTCAATTCTAAATCTTATGTCCAAATAATTTAGTTTATGTAATAAAGCTACTTATTTAGTTTTTATCTAAAAACTAAGAACTTTATTAATAATAATTTTAAAAAAACAATAATTAATTTTATAAAATAACATATAACTCAAAATTATATTAATGACAATTATTAATTATGTAAGTTGAAGGTTGTACTAATAATAATAGATGTAATGCTATCTATTGTGCTAATATTGGGAGATTTTAATACGCCAAATTTATATGGCAATATAAATGATAAGAAGAGCAGCCAACTTTTGTCATTTGCAAATTTGTGTAATATGGTACAATATAATAATGTCAAGAACAGTTTTAATCGAATTTTAGACCTTGTTTATTCAAATTTTAATTGCAATGTAGTGCATGATCATTGTCCTATGGTTCAAGTTGATGAATATCATCCAGCTTTAAATATATTTTTAGGTTTTAACCTGCAAAACTTATCAAATTTTGAAATTAATAGTAAAAATATTCAATACAACTTTAGAAAAGCAAATTTCCCCCTTTTATATAATAGCATCTTAGGCATCAATTGGACTTTTATTGAAGATATTTCAAATGTAGATTTAGCTTGTGATGAATTTTATAATACAATTAATGAAATATTTGGTAAGTGTATTCCGGTAAAAACTAATTGTAAACGTAAATTAAATTACCCTCCTTGGTTCAACAAAACTATAATTTCTACTATTCATAAAAAAATGCATTATCACAAAAAATATAAACGCACTAAAAGATTAATATACCTAGAACTTTTTAAAAATACAAGAACTATGCTAAAGAAACAAATATCCGACTCTTATAAACATTATATATTTGAAACTGAGAATAATATAAATCATAATCCCAATCAATTTTGGTCTTTTATCCAGTCTAAGAAAGGAGTATCTAGAATTCCAAACAATGTTTATTATAATAATACTTATTATGATAAACCATTAGATATAGTAAATAAATATTGTGAATATTTTTCTAATGTATACAAAAAATCCAACATAAATTACTTTGATAAAGGTGTGCCATCCCACTACAATATATCCAAAGATCCCATTACCGAGGCTGATATATTGTTCGCTTCAAAAAAATTAAACAATAAATTTACAAGTGGAATTGACAATATACCAAGCTTTTTGGTTAAGGACTGTGCTATGGCACTTGCAAAGCCTTTAGTATTTTTATTTAACCTCATAATTTCCAGTAAGCAATTTCCCAAAACATGGAAAATATCCAAGATTATTCCAGTTTTAAAGTCAGGAGACCCGTCAAATATTGCTAATTATAGGCCAATATCTATTCTTTGTAATTTTTCCAAGTTATTTGAGTCAATAATATATAAAAAAATTTATTATAAAATTAAAAATATAATATCCATAAATCAACATGGGTTTGTTGAAAAGCGTTCAACAGTTACAAACTTGGCAGTATTTACTCAGTTTGCAAGTGATGTATTAGATAGTCATGGCCAACTTGACGTGATCTACACTGACTTTCGAAAGGCTTTTGACCAGATAGATCATTATGTTCTATTAACAAAATTAGCTTCATTTGGGTTTAGTGATGATTTAGTTAGTGTATTTAGTTCCTATTTAATTAACAGAAGTCAATTTGTTTTTTATAACGGGTTTGGCTCACAGTTCTTTGTTCCAACATCAGGGGTGCCGCAGGGCTCCAACTTGGGGCCCCTTTTATTTCTTATATTTATAAATGATCTTCCTGAATGCATAAAATCTAAAAACCTTTTGTTTGCTGACGACTTAAAAATTTTTGGTAAAATAAATTCGACAAAGGATTGTTATGATTTACAAAATGATTTAGAAAGTATTTCGCGTTGGTGTACAAAAAACTGTCTACATCTAAATACAGATAAATGTAAAACAATGACATTTTCCAAAAAGAAAAATATTATTACTTTTGAATATGGCATTGACAATTGCAAATTGGTAAGAGTTTCGGCTTTTAAGGATTTAGGTGTGGAGTTTGATCCAGGGTTAAGTTTTACTGCACATATAGAAAAAACTATAAACTCTTCATTTAGATCCTTAGGCTTTCTGATTCGAAACACGAGAACTTTTAAAAATGAAAGAACTTTTAAGACACTCTATTTTGCATTTGTTAGGTCTAAATTGGAATATGCCTCATTAATCTGGAGCCCGATTTATGAAGCACATAAAATGGGCTTAGAAACAGTGCAGCGCAAATTTCTCAAGCTGCTTCACTTTAAAATATACGGAAACTATCCTGTCCAAGGGTTTGATCATGCGCTGCTTTTAGCAATATTTAATGTTAATTCTTTAGATTTAAGAAGAATTATTATCTCGGTAACTTTTTTGTACAATATTGTCCATGCCAATGTCGATTGTACAATCTTATTGGATAGGTTAAATTTTAATATACCTCGTAAAAACTCTAGAAATCAAATAACCTTTAGGAATCATAGAGCTAATACCAATATTGGAAAAAAATCACCGATTTACTATATGTGTCAAAATTTTAACATGATTTCAGTAAACTGTGATATTAATTTTAATACTTTAAGTTTCATTATACAATCTGTTCTTGAATGTTGCTCTTCATAATCCGTACTGTACCTGATATATACTGTATTTTTTACCTATTTTTTAATTAATTTTAGCCAAAGTTTTTGTATATACCTTAATTGTTTTTTATTATTATTATTGTTGTTATTATTATTATTATTATATTTTGAATATGAATGTCCTGTAATGGTTTAACTGTTGGGCAATAAAGCACTATTATTATTATTATTATTATTATTATTATTATTACACAATATATATAATATATTGAGAGAGTTTTGGCTCAGATAGATTGAGTTAGTGCTCTTGGTATCCGGTATCATTATGGAGAGTTGAAGAACAGTTTTTAATTTTTCAAATAACATTGATGATTAAACAAATAAATAACTTTAAGTAACAATAAAAGTTATAATAATTTAACAATAACAATGTGTGTAACATAAGAAGGGTAGAAAATCAATTTGTATCATTATTATTATATTATATTATACAGTGTGTCCGTAAAGTCCCGGAACATGAGATTATTTTAAAAACAGTAATTAAAAAAAAACGCTGAAACACGTCAACTTTGTTATTTTTCTAGCAATATTTTGGCATATGTAGTAGTTCCAAATCCTGCCGCTGGCGGCGCCACAATCAAAGTCCCGGAACATGAGATTATTTTAAAAACAGTAATTAAAAAAAAACGCTGAAACACGTCAACTTTGTTATTTTTCTAGCAATATTTTGGCATATGTAGTAGTTCCAAATCCTGCCGCTGGCGGCGCCACAATCAAAGTCAGTTTTTTTTAAATTGCAACCCTTTATTTTTGTTGCATTTTTAGATAGCTACCGTTGTCCTGATTACATTGATGTGCCACATCTGGGGCCCCACAGACAAAATAGACTTGTCCTGTTCAGTATCGCTTACATGAAACCAGCGTGCCATAAATCGGGAAGCGGAGCAAGGGAATGTATAAGAGAAGATATGTATTCTGCCAGGCCCGTATTAAATAATTTCGTTCGAGCGGTATATTTTCAAAAAGTATTAAATTTTTTTTGTTTAACATTTAAATATTTGTAAATAAAACACTAGATATAAATAAAACCTGCTAATCTGCTATAACTTTTTTTAATTGATCTTTTTTCAGGGTAAAAAAATTCGTGCTGGATTTTAAACACGAAAAAACCTAATATTAATTAAATAATTTATGTATTTAGACCATTTTTAATGTAATCCTTGATAAAAAAAATAAAAATAATAGATGAAACGATAAGACATCATAAATTTGCTAATGAGAAAGAAGGCAAATTAAGCTCTTAAAATAAAAAAAAACTTAAAATTCTGTCAATTTTAAAATAAAAAACTGAACAAAACAGACCAATTTCGCTAAAAAATAAATCCAAATGAAATAAATTTCTACTAAAGGCGAAAAAAGTATTATTTTCAATATTATATTTAATTTAAAATATTCCTAGTGGATTAGCAAAGAAATTCATCTAGTTTTACACTCCAGAATGAACAAAGTTCTGGTACGGCTCTGTTCTAAGGAGAGAACAACCCAAGATCTGTGTGCGCACGCAAGGTATTGACATGCAAAATTAATAAAATCGGTTAAAATTTATCTCGTAATTACTACTTACTGGAAAAAGGAAATTGGTTGGAATTGGCTGGAACTAGTTTCACTACGAATAGGACACACTTTAACAACACATTTACCCATAATGTATAAAGAATTTTACATAAATAATATATCCTCACAGGTCAACTGCTTAAATATGAATGATGCGAACTGTAAAAAACAGGCACCCGTTCAGGCACCCGCCCGGCGGTATCATTTTCTCCTTAAGGCAAGTCTATTTTGTCTGTGTGGGGCCCTATACTCGAATCGTGCGATGTGGTCATATCGTGAGAAAGTGGGCGGAGCTTGCCGATATCATGCCAAAATATAAAAATGCGTATTCTCCAAAAATGTGACTGATCCCATCCCACAATATCAAGAGAAGGGAACATCGCTTGATCGTTAGTAGGAGAAACGTCGATCGTGTGAAAAATATAACCTAAACATATTTCTGGTTATTTATATTTTGTGACACTAAGTAATAATTATAATTATTTTAAGATGAATTTTGAAGACGTTGCGTTGCTTCATGTAATTGATGATGTTGCTGACACTGAAGAGCAAGTAGATCGACCTAATAGAGCCTTTTTACCCAGGCAAAATCCATTTTTATTGTCCGACGATAAATTTGTAAGATTTTTTCGTTTGACTAAAGAGCTTGTACGACTTGTGATTGATTTGGTAATCCCTTATGTACGAGCTGGTGCGAGGGCGTCCGCATTAAGTGTGGAAAGAAAGGTAATGTAACCTAATTTGTTTGAATAATATTGAAACTTAGTATATTAATATTATTATATTAATAATTATAGGTTTTGATTGCACTAAAATTTTTTGCGACAGGAAGCTACCAAGAAATAACAGGCACAAACTTATATATAGCTGTTACCCAAGCAGCTGTAAGTAGAGCTATACAGGAAGTTGCAAATGCTTTAAGCAGACCGGAAATATTTAATAGATTTGTCCACTTCCCCCAAAATCACCAAGAACTATCGGATTTAAGGAACAGGTTCTTTACAAAATATCATTTTCCCGGCATTATTGGTGTTGTGGATTGTACGCACGTCGCCATTGTTCGTCCTCCCGCAAACGACGCGGAAAACCCGGAACATGTATACATAAATCGACGACAATATCACTCCATCAATGTGCAGCTAATATGCACTGAACATTTGAAAATAATAAATGTCAACGCTCGTTTCCCAGGAAGCACGCATGACGCGTACATTTGGTCTCAATCAATGGTGTATGAGACATTGGAGCAGATTTATCGAGCCGATAATGAAAATCCATTTTTTCTGTTAGGAGATTCTGGTTATCCATTGCGTCCATGGCTGCTTACTCTTTTGCCAAATGTACTACCAAATACCCCTGAATCCCGATTCAACAACCGCTTCAAAACCGTTCGAAGCATAATAGAAAGATGCAATGGCTGTTTGAAAAACAGATTTCGTTGCTTACTCAAACATAGGGTTCTCAACTACAGGCCGCATAAAGCTAGAATAATAATTAATGCCTGCGTTGTATTGCACAATCTGTGCATTGATCACAATGTACCGGAACCAGATATGGACGAAGAAATTGGACAAGCTAATTTCGGAATGTATGTAGCGCCTGCATTTATAGACAATGAGATTGAAGGAAGAGCGAATAATGGAGTAAACCCAGATCTAAATGCAGGTCGGCGGTTGCAGAGGCGCGTTATCGCAGCTCATTTTCCAAATGATTTATAATAATAATCACAAATTTGTAAAGAACAAATTTATTAATAAACATTTTATTAACATTTTTTGATTATTTTGTGAACAGAAAAACAGTGGCGCAAAGTATCCCCTCATGGCGCAAAGTATCCCCTCATGACGCAAAGTATCCCCTCATGGCGCAAAGTATCTCCATTTTACGGTACTAATAAATAAAAAACATAATCATTATAAGTTAAGCTGTAAATATTCTGCAATTTTTTCCATAGCTTGTACATTTCTGGTTAAAAAATCCAATTTTTTGTTTTGATAAAATTTGCGTTTTTTGGTGTCCTCCTCCATTAATTGTAACTTTTTGCGGTAATATTGTTCTTTTATTTTAATTTTCTTCCCTGCACCCTTGCACCATTTTATCCGATATCTGTAACGATTTCGCCAGTCTTAGGCTTTTCGTTGTACGTCTTTTAGGGCTAGGAATATTTCGAGTTACTGACGATGGAGTACCAACCTAGAGCATTTCAAATTAGTGAAAAAAATCACAAATATTAAAGTGAATTGTACATCGTGAAAAAATATTCTTACATTGTACATTGTATATTCTGAAACTCTTGGGTACTCTGCTTAGCATACACACTGTGCAATATTATGATGTAATTTAAAAGTTGCAATGTAGTTACTTACATTAGTAATTTCCTGTAGAACACTGCAGTGTTCCATGGTAGATGGTAGATCCTCGGATGTAGCAACGTCAGGAGCAACATCATTAGCAACGTCAACCGCTTCCTAATAGAAATTTAATGAACAAAAAAAAATTCCAAACTCATTTTCAGTTATTTCTTATCTCATGCACAAAGATTACTGCCGACTCTGAAATATTGGGGTCAAAAATTTTCTTATGTAACCCTCCACATGTAGCATATCAATGTACTCAGGACAACGGTAGCTATCCAAAAATGCAACAAAAATAAAGGGTTGTAATTCAAAAAAAACTTCGATTGGGGCGCCGCCACGCGGCAGATTTTGGAACAACTACAAAGGCTAAAATATTGCTAGAAAAATAAAAAAGTTGACGTGTTTCAGCGTTTTTTTTAAATTACCGTTTTCAAAATAATCACATGTTCCGGGACTTTACGGACACACTGTATACGTTCATCATAATTGATAAGAGAAACAAAACGTGCGAAAACAAGAATGCATAAATAAATAAAACAATAAAATAATTGACTTACTTTTTTTTCCTGCGTTCCGCGTAGAGAAAGCCGTACAAATTAAAAATAGACACACACATACACATTACACTAGAATTGCTTCTATTAGTTTTAACTGAAGACTAGATGTGTGTTAGAAAAGCAAAAAACTATTAAAAACATGCTGGGTGGGGTTTAAAAATAATTTAAATTGCCGACGCCTAGATATTTTTTCACACACAAGTAGAGACACTATGTATGTTCTCGACCGGAAGTGACCCAGACGCTACGTGACGTCAGCAGTAGGCAGTTCTCGATGATGGCGCCCCCCTGGTGGGGTGGTGGGGGGTGATCATATTAGCTATTGGTGGGCAGCCATTTGGGCAACGCCCTCAACTGATAAGCGTAAGTGAGCCTATTGGTGGGCTGTTGGCGGATGGCGGCTGGCGGATGGCGGCCATGTTTGATAGATATTAGCTATTGGTGGATGGGCGTTCCCTTTAGTGTTGTGGTTGGTTGTGGGCGGGGGATGTGTGTTTAGTTGGCATTACTGGAGATGCAAAAGATAAGCGATATGCATATTGGTTGTTTGTGGTTAGCGTATTAGTTTGGTATTACTGGAGATGCAAAAGATAAGCGATATGCATTTGCTGACGATGGGCGTGACTTAACAGTGGTTTGATATCCGGGGGGAGATAAGGATTTATTATTATTTTGTTGTAAATTTTATTTTTGACGCCATTTTGAATTGCTGGATCCCCCGACTTGTCCCGACTTGTTGTTCGGCAAGTTTCGGGGGTTTTTAATGCGGTGCGGTATCAGTTATTTGGAGATAAGGATTTATTATTTTGTTGTAAATTTTATTTTTGGTACCATTTTGCCTGACGTCACCCCAACTTGTCCCGACAAGTCTATTTATTGTCCAGAGATCTTTTTCGGTGATCAGTCTTAATATTGTTTGCAGTATTGATAATGGGGTTTAAATCGTTATTAATATTTCTGCTAAGTATAATTTTGGTAAAATCAAATAATTTAACTGATAAAGATGTTGTAATAAAACATCTCGAAACATTTGGCTACCTTAATAGTTCAGAGTTTTCGTTGACTAATTATGAAGAAGCTTTAATATTATTTCAGGAGAGATATAATTTAAACATAAGTGGTGAAATAACGAAAGACCTTTTAGAATTTATAAAAACACGTCGTTGCTCTATACCAGATGAAAATATTTATGAATTGACGCAAAACCCACCTAAATGGAATAAACATAATATATATTGGTATGCATATAATAGAGAGATAAAAAAAGCTACTACTAGAGCTTTCAATGAGTGGGAAAAATTTGTAAATCTAAAGTTTATTTTTTCGTTTAGAAATCCTGACATTCTAATTTCATTTGGGAAAAATAACCATAGTAATTCAGTTCGATGCATGAAGGGTTATTGTATTGTACCATTTGATGGAAAGGGTACTGTAGTTGGTCACGCATACCACCCAAGTCATATTAATTCCTGTACGGAAATTCATTTAGATTCAGATGAAAAATGGTATTTTGGTTTCGATATACCTGAAGATAATGATAAAACAAGTCTATATACCGCATTGCTTCATGAAATTGGACATACTTTGGGGTTGAGTCATTCATCAGATAATAATGCACTAATGTACCCATATTTTTCACCAAATATAACAACCCTATCCGATGAAGATAAAAAAATATACAAAATTTATATGGATTACCCCCAAAAACTACTCCAAAAATAGTAACATCAACAACTCCAAAAACTACTCCAAAAATAGTAACATCAACAACCCCAAAAACTACTCCAAAAATATCAACAACAACAAAAACAATTCCAACAACAAGGAAACTCACAGGTAAACCAACAACAAAAACAATAAGCAGACCCAAAATAACAGATTCTACGCAAAAACCTACACCCACATCAAATTTAACTGATTTATGTCAAATCGAGCATCCACAAAAAATGTTAGTAACCAATAATAATCATCTATATGTTTTTCACAATGGTTTAGCGTGGATTTTAAATATAGGAGAGCCCTCCGGCATAAATCTTAAAAAGCCTAAAAAATTAGTGATTATATTAAATATAATGATTTTTTACATATATACCAAAAACCTAGTGGTAGTGTGGTAATAATAGATAATTTAAAACGTGTTAGTACGTTTTCTTTTCCTAGTCTTGCATGTGAAACATTTAATCAAACAATAGACAAATTTAATATTGCTCGAAGTAGCAACATAAATGCCATTTTTAACTCAAACAGCGGTAGAACTTATATTATTCATGATGATTATTGGGTTACTGAAATTGATGAATGTAATTTAAATGCAGTCAATCGGGGGACTATAAACCAGTTTTTCCCAGGAATCCCTCCAGATATATCTTCAGCATTTCGCTATACAAATGGTAACATTTATTTTTTTTTTTAATTATTTTATGAATATAACGAATTTTCTGGTAAATGAATAAGAGCAGAAGTTTTTGATTGGAGTTAATTTGGAATAAATTGTCCCAATGAAACAATTTTAAATCAATTAAAAAATATATTAACATCCCTTTCAACATACTTTTATTAATAATTATAAAAGGTTAACTTTATTAAAAAAAAAATCATTTCAATGTTGACTTTTAAAGGTGGCGGTTTATTAAATTCTGCAATTAACAACCTACCCTTTGAGCTTCACGTGCCTTCTTATCAATTTTGCGGACCAGGTACTAAATTAGATAAGAGAATTCAAAGGGGTGATACTGGTATAAACCCCTTAGACGCTGCATGTAAATATCACGATATTGCTTATTCAAAAAATAAAAATTTGGAGGATAGACATAAAGCGGATTGGATTTTGGAAAATAAAGCTTGGGAAAAGGTGAAATCTAAAAACTCTAAATTAGGTGAGAAAGCAGCTGCTTGGTTAGTAACAACGGGAATGAAGGTTAAAAGAAAACTTGGAATGGGCGTTCGAAAAACTCGAAAACCAATCTCATTTAAACGAGGGGTGGTTGATAAAATTAAAAAACATGTTCAAGATTTAGATATATCCAATCAAAATTCACTTAAAAAATCTACTGCAACGGCACTTAAAGCAGCTCGGGTGATTATAAAGAAAGCCGGGGGTCGTAAAAATATTAAGGTGCCTAGAATAATTCCATTTGAATCAAACAAACAAGGAGGATTTTTACCTCTTTTACCACTATTCGCAGCCTTAGGGGCTATAGGATCATTGACTGGAGGCGCAAGCGCTGTAGCCAAAACGGTGATAGACACAAAAAATGCTAAAAAGAAACTTGAAGAATTAGGTCGACATAATAGGGCTATGGAGGAAATTGGGAAAAAAGGTTCGGGATTATATTTAAAAAGGAATGTCAAGGGAGGATATGGTCTTTTTTTAAAACAAAAAAACCCAATAGAGCTCTATATGATTCTGAATTGGTAAAATATGCACAAAAGCTTAAAATACCCTATTTTAGAGGGGTTTTTATGCGAGACGCTTTACCAAAAATAAAAAATAAAAATGAATCTGCAATCTTAAATTTAGACATTTCGAAAAATTTGGGTACACATTGGGTAGCTTATACTAAAAGAAACAATTCTGTTATTTATTTTGATAGTTTTGGCGGTCTTAAACCGCCAAAAGAATTAGTAAATTATTTAGGAAAAAATGTCTAAATTAATTATAATAATGATTGTTTTCAAAACTTTAAATAAATTAATTGTGGTCATTTATGTTTATGGTTTCTTTATAAAAATAAATGAGATAAGAAAATATGATTAGTCTATTATTAACCGTTGTTTAAAGATAATTTCCCAGCTATTTACATTAAAAAGTATTAATTATGTTTTAAGTATAGATTTTACAAATCCAATACAACTTAATCCAGATTTTGACTACGGTATAGCTTTAATAGGGTTTTATTCCTATAACAGCATCCCTAATATTGAAGAAGGTGAAAATACATTTTATTATAAAGAAGCGAGTGCGAGTGTGTTAAAAAAAATAATAATACCAACTGGTACTTATGAAATATTAGATATAGAAACTAACCTAAGACAACAAATTATTCCTGACACCGTTAAAAAGGAAGATTATGATAAATATTTTTCACTTAAACCAAATAATAATACTTTAAAGTGTGAAATTCAAAGCAATACGTTGGAAATAGATTTTACACAAGCAGATGGTATAGGAAAAATATTAGGATTTTCAAAGCGTACTTTAACACATGGTAAAAAACACGAATCAGATCTACCTGTTAATATAATAAAGGTTCGAACCATTCACATTGATTGTAATATATCCACAGGTGCATATTATAATTACCTACCAACGCATACCATTCACGAATTTTCGGTAGACGTTGATCCGGGCTATACAATCAACGAAATTCCCCGAAACCTTATATATTTACCAATAATAAATAAACAGGAAATATTTAGTATTACTTTGGTAATTTTAAATCAAGATTTTAAGCCAGTTAATTTTCGTGGAGAGGAAGTAATTATTCGTTTGGAATTAAAAAAATTATCATAATGGGGTTAACATTCAATGGGCCCATTGATGTAACTTTCTTGCTAACTGGTCCGCTAAAAATATCACCAGAAAAGAAATAAGTTTTAGTTTGCGTTTGATTACCTGACAAGCTCATACGTTTCATTTAATATAGTCTTGTTTCCCCCACTACGTGTGTTCCCCTGTTCATTTTTACAATAACAAAGCAGCCATGACTCATAAATCAATTTTAACAGATTCTAACCTCGAAATTTTAGCAAGTGGTTCAGAGCTCCCGATAAGTTAGCCAGAGTTTTGAATTTAGCGCCACAATCGTGGCGTGGAAGGTTCAACCTTCAAGGTTGGTACCGGCATGTTTATAACCTATAAATTTTCGTGAAACGTTTATCTTTGGTTTGTAGTTAATTAACTAATTGCTAGTCAAAAATGAACGATTTGGGTAATGAAATCGAGCAACTAATTGTGGAAGAAATCGAGGAAATGATAGTTGGTGATCAAAGATTAGTATTAATTAATTTATTAATTGATTGGTAAGTACCAACACATTGAACATGTTTTGTATGCCTTGGTGTATATTTTGTACGTAAAATAGTGGCATAAATTAGAAACTATAGTTTTGAGTAATTGAATTGTAAAAACTCGGTATTACAATAAACAAATTAAAATAAATAAATTCGTATCTTTTCAATTTAATTGCTCCAAACTATTAATTTTAAGGTAAGCCAAAATTTACTGGAAGTGCGACTCATATAAATTGCACTCCCATTAACATTAATTATGAATTTTTATATTTTTAGTCATGAACTTAATTTGCAACGGAGAAGGCTACGTGATGACAGCAATCCTTTTAATTTGGAAAATAAAATGTTTTTGCGATATTTTAGAGTAACTAAAATTGTTGCAGAACAAATAATTTTTAAATTAGAACCATTCTTAACTCAGGGGCAACGGAGAACTGCAATTTCTGTTGAACTAAAGGTAAATTATTGAAGTATTACTAATTTATATTGCAAAATGCAATAATAATAAAAACATCCCTTCTAAAATAATTTTTAATAATATACAGGGTGTCCTAAAATTAATGGTATACCGCAAAACAACAGATTCTTTAGGTAAAAATATTACCCCCACAATTTAACCATTGACAAGTTGATAAAGCACATAGGGTGACCTAGTTAAAAGTTTATTTTAAAAAAACAAATTTTTTTTGCACAAAGTGTGGTGTTTGGGTATTTTTCAGAGCAGAAATTTTAAATTTCCTTAAAAAAATAATGTAGATTTTAAAGAGAGCTGTCTGCAACACATTGCATTTAGCCTATTTTTTTTTACTTTTTTAGGTTGCTTCATCAATTTAAAATGTCATACATACATACATAATACAAAATTGTATTGTCCTTTATTTCTAAAACCTGATGTACCTGAATTAACAATTTAAAAAAATAGGCAAAGGAAAAACTTTATTTTACTTTAAACAAATACAATGTTTCGCATACAGCCCTGAAAAGTATCAAATTTTGTGCAAAAACGTCACTAATTAGTGGACACCCTGTATATTTATTTTGGGTAAATTATAAATATCTATGCATTTGTTTTAATGTTGTTTGCAATTTGTAGGTTCAAAACCATGTTTAATCTTCTGGGGGTGATAGGTGCCATTTATTGCACCCATGTGGAAATTGTGGCTCCTGCTGCTGAAGACCCTGTAAGGGGTATTACAGCCTAATGTTCAAATGGTATTTAGCAATGATTTTAATAATATTTAATTTGCAATAATACTAACTATATTTTTTTAGATTTGTGACCATGAGTTGAGAATTCTAAACTGCAATGCCAGATTTCCAGGCTCAACTCATGATTCTGGAATTTGGGCATTCAGTTTGATAAGAAATATGTTGCATGAGCAATATGTTTCAGGGCAGTGGAATGATGAGTGGCTAATTGGTATGATAAATGTTTTATATATTTTTTAATAATTATTTACATGTGTAATATGGTTTATTAGCATACAAAAGGTTCTGTACATATATATATATGTATATATATATATATATATATATATATATATATATATATATATATGTGTGTGTACTGAGCCTTTTCTATGCTAATAAACCAAACATACCAACATATACAGGGTTTCCCATAATTAGCGTGCAATACTTTAACAGCAGGTTCTACGCATATAAGAAAAAAAGTTCCCATTAAAATAGGTCAAGAAATGTTTCCCAAGGGAGCTACAGCCCCGAAAGAGAAGCCCCTGAAGATGTTTTTTATTTAATATCTCCAAAACCGTTAAATAGAAAAGTGAAATTTTGGGATATAATTAAACTTTTTATGGCCAATAAGTTGCAATGATAACAAATTCAACATTTTCATAAGGGGTGGGTCAGATAGATAGGGAGTGTGGGTAAAACTACCCTAACTTTTTTGTACGTATCTTGGGCTATTATTTGATATGAGATCATAAAATTTTAGAGTTTTACACATAAAAAAGGTCCATTTGATGAACTTCAATAGCATGCACTGTTTTTGCTTAAAATCGATTTAAAAATTACCTTACATAGCATAAAAATTCATAATGAAATCACAACTGGAGAAAAAGATTCAGCGTAGGCCATGGACAATTTTTAAACACCCTGTCACATAGTACATGAAACTGTCACCTGTCTTAAATAATTATTCATAAAAATGGCAGCTGTGTTCCATGGCCTAAGCTGATTTTTTTTCTTTTGTGAATTCATTATGACCATGTAATGTAATTTTTAAATTGATTTTAAGGTAAAACAGTGGATAATATCAAAGTTTAACAAGAGGACCTTTTTTGTGTGTAAAACTCCGAAATTTCATAATCTGACATCAAATCCTAGCACGAGACACATACAAAAAAGTTAGGGTGGTTTTAACCCCTACTCCCAACTACCTGACCCACCCCTCATCGAAATTTTGAATTGTTATTATTACATCTTATTGGCCATAAAAAGTTTGATTAATTCCCAAAATTTTACTTTTCTATCTTGAACGGTTTTGGATATATTAAATAAAAACCATCTTCAGGGGCTCCTCTTTCAGCTCTCTTAGAAAGCATTTCTCGGCCTACGTTTATAGGAACTTTTTTTCATATTTTTGTACGTAAAATCTGCTGCACGATAATTATGGGATACCCTGTATAACATAATATTTATTTTAGGTGACTCACGGTACCCACTGTTACCGTATTTGCTTACCACTATTATGGATGCCTCAGAAAATAAACCGAAAGGTCGCTCATATAAGAGCAAGAAATGTAATAGAGCGATGCTTTGGTGTTCTTAAACAAAGGTTTCGGTGCCTGACCAAACACAGAACCTTGCATTATCATCCTGTCAAGGCAGCAGAAATAGAAGAATACTTCAAAGAATTAACTTGAAAATATAGAAGTTTTTTTTCTAGCTATAACATAGTGTAAAATAAATAAATATAATATAAAAATCATGTATTACTTACTATCACTGCATTAGTGTAATTTAGATATAAACATATTTTGTTAAATTAAAATAAAAGACTAAAATAGTACATATCCATTTAACAATATATTTTAAATCCAACTCAACATATAACCTAGATATGTTTGCAATATTGCATTTACATTTTTCCTATATGACAACTATAAAATGTTACATTTTATTCTGAAATGCTGAAAGATTTTGCTTCTATACTTTACAAACATGGCAACCCTAAATGAGTTTCTAAATTATTATAAGAAAAACATGTTCTACAAAACAATTTAGGTTCTAAATAATAAAGCAACATAAGGCAAAAAATAGTAAATAAAACGTTTAATTCGTTATACTTTGTTCATAAAGGCTTTTCTATAACATTGTTTTATGCTGTATTTGTAATCAGGCATGTTAAAAGTTTTGGTGGTTTCTTGAAGAAACACAACACAATTATTCATTTTCACACTAGTAAGACACTTTTACATATTGCACTTAAAACCCCGCATAAAATTAAGCAGCAGAATTAGCTGGCCATACACAGGCGTTATTTCGCGCGGTTTATCGTGGCGTGTTGGGATGTAGCGGTTAGTATGCACGAAAGAACGGCATGGCAAAAAAAGCGTCATGTTCCATACACTTGATAAAGTATTCAAATGATTTAGCAAGTGATTGCCCGTGGTATATCAGTTTCAAAGGAAAAATCGTATGTGAGTGGGCAAAAAGTGTCATTTATCGAGTTGTTTAAAACTGCATGTGCTCATGTACAAATTTTCAACGTGAAATTTTGCCAAGCAAAGGTAAACCGTGACGCGGAATGTGGCGTGTGGACACTCCACACTCCAGAGGAAAGCACGTCTGAAATCCCTTCCCGTTCTATCATTGCGCGCGGCGATACTCACTCACGTACATGATTTTACATATGTTTTTGCAGATAACACGATAAACCGCGCGCAATAACGTCTGTGTATGGCCAGCTATTAATAACACCATAACCTTGTTTTGAAGGCCCAACTTCTTAATTTTGATAAAACATAACTTAACAAATGAACGTATTTTAGCTAAAAATAAATAAAAATGTTTAAAAAAACTATATAGTTCTTAAATGCATGGTATTACCTTATTTTTAATTCATTATAACTTGTGCTTGTAAATTTAATTATAAATATTTTTATTAAATGTCATTGTAATTAGAGTCTGTATGTTGGCAGAACTGATTTATGTTGATACCAATTGCTTCGCATTATACCTAGCCATATTATAATAATAAACAATAAAAGATAAGAAAAATAATAAATAATTATAATATTTCTTCGTCTAAGGCCTTTTATCTCATTCTGTGTAGGTATACCAGAGATACAACACTGACTCAAACTTTCTTCCAAACCGTTCCAAAATACCAACCAAACTGAGCAAAAGTTACTGTGTTAACGGAATTGCTAACTTAGCAAGAGATACATCAATACCCCGAATAACTATTATAAAAATCCTAGCACAAACAATTTGAAATCAGTTGACAGCAAACGCTTGCCTAGTTCAAACAACCTTAGTCATTCAAATCGACTCTTTCTACAATCACTAGGCTATCATGTCAGACCAAATCTTCGACATCTATCGAAAAACACAGTTTAGTGAAACAATTCAAAAGGTTGACTACAGAACTTATTACCCCTATGTTAAATCTTTCAATAACAATGATGTTATAGAAATTTCAATAAATCAAAGGGATTCCTGGCTTCTTATGCATGATGCAGCCCTTTTAATACAGGGTAAATTAAAGATAACTAAAGGGGACGGAAATGCCACCCTTGTAAATAATTTTTCTACTTTTCTGTTCGATAGAGTTTCTTATGAATTAAATGGAAAAGAAGTTGATGGTATTCGCGATCCTGGTATTGTGAGCACAATTAAGGGCTATCTTAATTAGAGTAGCGATGATTCAAACCATTTAGGCATTGCAGGGTGGAATTATCCCTCACCACCCTTAGTAACATACAGCTGCTCAAACTTCAACTTTTAATATTCGTTTACCATTACATCATTTATTTGGTATATTTAATGATTATCAGCTAGCTCAATTTGGTAAACAGACTATACGTCTTGTAAGAGCTCGAAGTGACTCTGATTGCATAATTATAAAAGAAAAAAATGCAACTATTGCTGTTGGTACCAGAAAGGCAAAATTAACCGTTGAAAATATCTCGTTAAAAGTACAAGTTATTACACCCAATGATTTATTAAAGCTTCAGTTGTTGGAATCAATAAAATCAGACAGGCCCATAGTAATTCCATTTAGAAAATGGGAATCTCATGAGCTGCCCCAATTAACTAAAGATGCTACTAAGGAAATATGGCCGGTTAAAACGTGTACTGCATTGGAAAGTCCACGCTATATAATTTTAGCTTTTCATGAAAATAGAAGAGGTGTTGAAACAAAAGATCCATCATATTTTGACAACATTGATATATCAGATATACGTGTTATCCTCAATGGCGAATATTTTCCTATAGAACGCATGAATAAATAATTTTGCTGAGGCCCATTATAATTATACACAATTTTATCCAAGTTTTAAAAATGACTTTACAATAGCAAAACGCCCTCTACTTGATTATGTGCAATTTAAGAGCCGCACCCTTTTTGTAATTGATTGTTCTAAAAGAAATGAATCCTTAAAATCAGGTACAGTTGATATAAAAGTTGATATTGAGGCGAAAAAAGGCTTCCCCGATAATACAAAAGCATATTGTGTTATTATACATGACGTCATTATGGAGCATCTCCCACTCAGCGAAATAGTTCGTAGTTTATCCTAATATTTTTTTTAGTTTAAATTAGTCTGTGTAAAATGAAGGTTGTGTCTCTTAATATTCAGGGATTTAATTTATTCTTCGAAGAAAAATGGTTTTTTCACCCAAAAGAAATAGCAGTTATGAATGGAGTGCAAACAAATCATTATTTCTTAAAACCAATGGTAGAATTTAGACAGTTGTCGAATAAAAATAAAAAACAAGTTTGCTTTGAAGAAAAAATTCATGGTCTTCGTTACTCTAGAGGGCAGGTGAACTATAATGAGATTAATAATATTTTACTAGAATTATTAGCTGAATACGATGCTGTTTACATGAATGGAAATCAAGGATATACATATTTAAAAACAGTCTGCGGACAGTTATTACCAAATTTAAAAATTGTTAACATTGAAAACCTTAACCTATGGGATTATCCAGTGTTTTGCAAAACAGTTATGATGTGCATGAATCATTTCAATCATCGCGTTCGATGTAGCATAGCAAACGCACGCATTATACATGATTGGCTTCAAAAGCACCTTCCTCATTATCATGAGTAGATGTAAAAAGGAGGAGTATACGCAAAGAAAAACAAAATTTATTGAAGATCTAAAAACGTTAACAAGTGATATAAAACTGTATGAAGATAAGAATAATCTAATCAAGGCTTTTACTACTAAGAACATATCCGAGGATCGATGGAAAAATGTTTTCGAGGATCCGCTCAGGTTCATCAACTTACCTTTAACTAAAAAGAAAAATGTTGTACTTAAATATAATGTAAGCCAAGGTAAAAAATAAAAAAAGAAATGATTTATTGTTTTTTTATTTTTTTTGTCTCCCTTTCACACGCACATTAGAATATATAAAACTCAAGGTAAGTTATATAACTACATTTCCTAACTGCATATTTTAAAAATATAATAAAAGCATAAATGGTTAGTAAAATTATTCCAATTATTAACAGAGACATACATTCAATAAATATTTTTGTGGAAAATGGTGTATTTGAAATGGTATTTTTATTAATATCACTATCATTTAAAGAGATATTTTTATCATATTTATTTAATTTAGTTATTACACTGTTTATACTATCCATATGATGAAACACTCTAGTCCTCCCACCATCCTTGGATAAAAGATATTTTAATTTAAAATGTAATACATGGTGTGATGAGGTATTAACTTGTATTTCGCATACATTTTTTACTATGCTTCTATCCATTTGCAGCCAATTCTGAGGCCATTCTGAAATTGTTGTATTACCATCAAAATTAACACTCACATAACAAAGGTTTGTATTTCTAGGATAATTTACGTAAAGCGTATTATTGATAAATGTTGATAATAATAAAAAATTAACAACTGAAAAACTCATGATGTTATTTAATAAAAGTAACTAAAGCAACTAACCATATTTACACTTGGTAATTAGTATATATCTGAAAAGTGGGTTGGGGGAATAAAAAAATTTAAAGATTTAAGTAAACATTTTATTTTAAAATTTTCTTATAATAAATAAATTATCCCCCTGAGGATTTTTATACACAAACCGTCCAGATGATGTAGTCTTAGGCGGTTTGTAGTTTTCTATAAGCCATGCTGGTAGGGGCTGCTCCAGCTGCTGCTCTAGCTGCTGCTGCTGCTCCTGCGGCTCCTCAAAAACATCGCGCACCCCCTCAGTAGGATCCAACACGAATTTGAAATCGCTAAACAAAATAAACAATATTAGAAACATTAAAATTGTATAAAATAAGAAATACTTACTTTACACCCAGCATTGTTTGGGGGGTGGGTGGAGGCATTGGAGAATTGCAATGTAATGTTGGTGTGGTTAAATCAATAACCTCATCCTCATCGCAATACACCACATATTGCTCCATAGCCTCCTCACCACTATAAAGAAAAAAAAATATTATTAATTAATTTTACACAACAAAATAAATAAAATTACCTCATTTCTCTTGATCTATCTATAAAACAATAATAAAAAAAATTATTACAGCCCGCACATTTCCTTCCGTACGCCCAATTAATTGCTCTTTAGAAAAATATAAAATTAAAAAAAAATGAGTATTAAACATTAAATATAACTTACTCCTTAAAGGGGGTGAAGGAAGGCGGTGGGGTTATATTTCTAAAACATAAATGTAAATAAAATATATTTAAAAATATGCAAAATAAACTTACTTTTCAATGAAATACCCCTCAAGGTCCTGTGGAGGTGTATAGCGATAAGTTATATAATTCAACTCTGACAATCTAAAACATAAAGGTAAATAAAATATATATATAAAAAATATGTAAAATAAACTTACTTTTCACGGAAATACTTCTCCAGGTCCGCTGACATTTTTAAAACCAACTAATGCATTTTGCATGCAATTATTTTCTTTTATAAACAATTTTTTATCAAGCAAGCCACGTAAATTTGCTTTGTAATACAAACATGTTGATAAGTAATAAATTTGCGGTAATTATGCAAACTTTTATCTGCACACAAACACACATGCATCCGTTGAAGTTGATTGCAAGTCACCACAAGTTGAGTTCTTAACCGCTAAAGTTTTAAAAATAGATGATAAATAATAAATTTTGCGGTAATTATGCAAATTTTTATTGGAATGGAAATTTCTAGAAGGAATTTATCAACCACTTACATACATGTATCCGGCACAAGTTAAGCTCTTATCAAATAACATCCTATTGCTTTAGGTCATCAAGGTTTTTGAAAACATATAAATTGCGCGCAAAATTATTGAAATATTCATTCGCAAACCAATCATTTTGTGTGTACGTGTCCATATAACTAATAAGGTGAGTTGTAATATTTTTTTATTTTATTTAGTTTAATTTAATTTAGTTTTAGTATGTCTTTTTTAAAAAAAATTAATGCTGTAGCCACAGCTGAAGATAAAGAAATTAAAAAATCTGAAGAGCTCGAAAGGGGGCAACTATACCCAATCAAAGCATTAAAAATTGTTAATGGGAAGTATGGGGAGATTCCTCTAGTGGAGTTCAAGGATTTTGCAGTTTTTCTACCAAAGAGAATGACTAAGGTGGTTGAGGAAAACCTGGAGGAGCTCAATAACGGGAAATTTGGTCTAGTATATCTAGGCCACAAGGAATTTGATGACAGCAAGTTTCAGCCTACACCTACATTTGAAATAAGACAAATTTAAAATGGATGTAGAAATAGGTCATGTGAGTACTACATCACTTAATTTAATTTCAAATGCCTTTAAGTTATTAAGTGCAAATTTTTGTCCGTGTAACGTTACAAATAGTAACGCCACATGATTTATGTATTAGAAATAAGTTAAGCACTGTATAAGTATAATTTAGTTTATTGAGTACACACTTGTTCACACTGTATATCGCATATCGGCTTAAGAGTATTGTATTTTTATGTTTTGGTTATTATTTTGGGGTCTTTAGGTCGCTGGCTTCATGGTGTTGATTTGCCATGCCTAAAAGAGTACGTTTATTTTAGTTTTATTTATAACCAGGAAGATCTTGGTACATATTTTAGGTTACGACTGAATTTACCTTTTAGTTATTGTTTCGATATGTATGATGTGTGATAAGTATGAATGGTTAAGTGAGTGAGTGTAGGTGAATGATGTGGGTGCTCCTGGGTCTCCTTTACGGTATATATGCGTTTTAAGTTTATCTGGGGCCCTGGTAATCCTACAACATTAGTGTACTTTAGAATAGGTTAAAAGGGGGTTAGAATAAGTTAGTTATAATTTTGTTTTTCTTTGCGTATACTCCTCCTCTTTACATCTACTCATGATAATGAGGAAGGTGCTTTTGAAGCCAATCATGTATAATGCGTGCGTTTGCTATGCTACATCGAACGCGATGATTGAAATGATTCATGCACATCATAACTGTTTTGCAAAACACTGGATAATCCCATAAGTTAAGGTTTTCAATGTTAACAATTTTTAAATTTGGTAATAACTGTCCGCAGACTGTTTTTAAATATGTATATCCTTGATTTCCATTCATGTAAACAGCATCGTATTCAGCTAATAATTCTAGTAAAATATTATTAATCTCATTATAGTTCACCTGCCCTCTAGAGTAACGAAGACCATGAATTTTTTCTTCAAAGCAAACTTGTTTTTTATTTTTATTCGACAACTGTCTAAATTCTACCATTGGTTTTAAGAAATAATGATTTGTTTGCACTCCATTCATAACTGCTATTTCTTTTGGGTGAAAAAACCATTTTTCTTCGAAGAATAAATTAAATCCCTGAATATTAAGAGACACAACCTTCATTTTACACAGACTAATTTAAACTAAAAAAAATATTAGGATAAACTACGAACTATTTCGCTGAGTGGGAGATGCTCCATAATGACGTCATGTATAATAACACAATATGCTTTTGTATTATCGGGGAAGCCTTTTTTCGCCTCAATATCAACTTTTATATCAACTGTACCTGATTTTAAGGATTCATTTCTTTTAGAACAATCAATTACAAAAAGGGTGCGGCTCTTAAATTGCACATAATCAAGTAGAGGGCGTTTTGCTATTGTAAAGTCATTTTTAAAACTTGGATAAAATTGTGTATAATTATAATGGGCCTCAGCAAAATTATTTTTTTCGAAATCCAGGTTCATGCGTTCTATAGGAAAATATTCGCCATTGAGGATAACACGTATATCTGATATATCAATGTTGTCAAAATATGATGGATCTTTTGTTTCAACACCTCTTCTATTTTCATGAAAAGCTAAAATTATATAGCGTGGACTTTCCAATGCAGTACACGTTTTAACCGGCCATATTTCCTTAGTAGCATCTTTAGTTAATTGGGGCAGCTCATGAGATTCCCATTTTCTAAATGGAATTACTATGGGCCTGTCTGATTTTATTGATTCCAACAACTGAAGCTTTAATAAATCATTGGGTGTAATAACTTGTACTTTTAACGAGATATTTTCAACGGTTAATTTTGCCTTTCTGGTACCAACAGCAATAGTTGCATTTTTTTCTTTTATAATTATGCAATCAGAGTCACTTCGAGCTCTTACAAGACGTATAGTCTGTTTACCAAATTGAGCTAGCTGATAATCATTAAATATACCAAATAAATGATGTAATGGTAAACGAATATTAAAAGTTGAAGTTTGAGCAGCTGTATTTACTAAGGGTGGTGAGGGATAATTCCACCCTGCAATGCCTAAATGGTTTGAATCATCGCTACTCTAATTAAGATAGCCCTTAATTGTGCTCACAATACCAGGATCGCGAATACCATCAACTTCTTTTCCATTTAATTCATAAGAAACTCTATCGAACAGAAAAGTAGAAAAATTATTTACAAGGGTGGCATTTCCGTCCCCTTTAGTTATCTTTAATTTACCCTGTATTAAAAGGGCTGCATCATGCATAAGAAGCCAGGAATCCCTTTGATTTATTGAAATTTCTATAACATCATTGTTATTGAAAGATTTAACATAGGGGTAATAAGTTCTGTAGTCAACCTTTTGAATTGTTTCACTAAACTGTGTTTTTCAATAGATGTCGAAGATTTGGTCTGACATGATAGCCTAGTGATTGTAGAAAGAGTCGATTTGAATGACTAAGGTTGTTTGAACTAGGCAAGCGTTTGCTGTCAACTGATTTCAAATTGTTTGTGCTAGGATTTTTATAATAGTTATTGAATGTTAACCCCATTATGATAATTTTTTTAATTCCAAACGAATAATTACTTCCTCTCCACGAAAATTAACTGGCTTAAAATCTTGATTTAAAATTACCAAAGTAATACTAAATATTTCCTGTTTATTTATTATTGGTAAATATATAAGGTTTCGGGGAATTTCGTTGATTGTATAGCCCGGATCAACGTCTACCGAAAATTCGTGAATGGTATGCGTTGGTAGGTAATTATAATATGCACCTGTGGATATATTACAATCAATGTGAATGGTTCGAACCTTTATTATATTAACAGGTAGATCTGATTCGTGTTTTTTACCATGTGTTAAAGTACGCTTTGAAAATCCTAATATTTTTCCTATACCATCTGCTTGTGTAAAATCTATTTCCAACGTATTGCTTTGAATTTCACACTTTAAAGTATTATTATTTGGTTTAAGTGAAAAATATTTATCATAATCTTCCTTTTTAACGGTGTCAGGAATAATTTGTTGTCTTAGGTTAGTTTCTATATCTAATATTTCATAAGTACCAGTTGGTATTATTATTTTTTTTAACACACTCGCACTCGCTTCTTTATAATAAAATGTATTTTCACCTTCTTCAATATTAGGGATGCTGTTATAGGAATAAAACCCTATTAAAGCTATACCGTAGTCAAAATCTGGATTAAGTTGTATTGGATTTGTAAAATCTATACTTAAAACATAATTAATACTTTTTAATGTAAATAGCTGGGAAATTATCTTTAAACAACGGTTAATAATAGACTAATCATATTTTCTTATCTCATTTATTTTTATAAAGAAACCATAAACATAAATGACCACAATTAATTTATTTAAAGTTTTGAAAACAATCATTATTATAATTAATTTAGACATTTTTTCCTAAATAATTTACTAATTCTTTTGGCGGTTTAAGACCGCCAAAACTATCAAAATAAATAACAGAATTGTTTCTTTTAGTATAAGCTACCCAATGTGTACCCAAATTTTTCGAAATGTCTAAATTTAAGATTGCAGATTCATTTTTATTTTTTATTTTTGGTAAAGCGTCTCGCATAAAAACCCCTCTAAAATAGGGTATTTTAAGCTTTTGTGCATATTTTACCAATTCAGAATCATATAGAGCTCTATTGGGTTTTTTTGTTTTAAAAAAAGACCATATCCTCCCTTGACATTCCTTTTTAAATATAATCCCGAACCTTTTTTCCCAATTTCCTCCATAGCCCTATTATGTCGACCTAATTCTTCAAGTTTCTTTTTAGCATTTTTTGTGTCTATCACCGTTTTGGCTACAGCGCTTGCGCCTCCAGTCAATGATCCTATAGCCCCTAAGGCTGCGAATAGTGGTAAAAGAGGTAAAAATCCTCCTTGTTTGTTTGATTCAAATGGAATTATTCTAGGCACCTTAATATTTTTACGACCCCCGGCTTTCTTTATAATCACCCGAGCTGCTTTAAGTGCCGTTGCAGTAGATTTTTTAAGTGAATTTTGATTGGATATATCTAAATCTTGAACATGTTTTTTAATTTTATCAACCACCCCTCGTTTAAATGAGATTGGTTTTCGAGTTTTTCGAACGCCCATTCCAAGTTTTCTTTTAACCTTCATTCCCGTTGTTACTAACCAAGCAGCTGCTTTCTCACCTAATTTAGAGTTTTTAGATTTCACCTTTTCCCAAGCTTTATTTTCCAAAATCCAATCCGCTTTATGTCTATCCTCCAAATTTTTATTTTTTGAATAAGCAATATCGTGATATTTACATGCAGCGTCTAAGGGGTTTATACCAGTATCACCCCTTTGAATTCTCTTATCTAATTTAGTACCTGGTCCGCAAAATTGATAAGAAGGCACGTGAAGCTCAAAGGGTAGGTTGTTAATTGCAGAATTTAATAAACCGCCACCTTTAAAAGTCAACATTGAAATGATTTTTTTTTTAATAAAGTTAACCTTTTATAATTATTAATAAAAGTATGTTGAAAGGGATGTTAATATATTTTTTAATTGATTTAAAATTGTTTCATTGGGACAATTTATTCCAAATTAACTCCAATCAAAAACTTCTGCTCTTATTCATTTACCAGAAAATTCGTTATATTCATAAAATAATTAAAAAAAAAAATAAATGTTACCATTTGTATAGCGAAATGCTGAAGATATATCTGGAGGGATTCCTGGGAAAAACTGGTTTATAGTCCCCCGATTGACTGCATTTAAATTACATTCATCAATTTCAGTAACCCAATAATCATCATGAATAATATAAGTTCTACCGCTGTTTGAGTTAAAAATGGCATTTATGTTGCTACTTCGAGCAATATTAAATTTGTCTATTGTTTGATTAAATGTTTCACATGCAAGACTAGGAAAAGAAAACGTACTAACACGTTTTAAATTATCTATTATTACCACACTACCACTAGGTTTTTGGTATATATGTAAAAAATCATTATATTTAATATAATCACTAATTTTTTAGGCTTTTTAAGATTTATGCCGGAGGGCTCTCCTATATTTAAAATCCACGCTAAACCATTGTGAAAAACATATAGATGATTATTATTGGTTACTAACATTTTTTGTGGATGCTCGATTTGACATAAATCAGTTAAATTTGATGTGGGTGTAGGTTTTTGCGTAGAATCTGTTATTTTGGGTCTGCTTATTGTTTTTGTTGTTGGTTTACCTGTGAGTTTCCTTGTTGTTGGAATTGTTTTTGTTGTTGTTGATATTTTTGGAGTAGTTTTTGGGGTTGTTGATGTTACTATTTTTGGAGTAGTTTTTGGAGTTGTTGATGTTACTATTTTTGGAGTAGTTTTTGGGGGTAATCCATATAAATTTTGTATATTTTTTTATCTTCATCGGATAGGGTTGTTATATTTGGTGAAAAATATGGGTACATTAGTGCATTATTATCTGATGAATGACTCAACCCCAAAGTATGTCCAATTTCATGAAGCAATGCGGTATATAGACTTGTTTTATCATTATCTTCAGGTATATCGAAACCAAAATACCATTTTTCATCTGAATCTAAATGAATTTCCGTACAGGAATTAATATGACTTGGGTGGTATGCGTGACCAACTACAGTACCCTTTCCATCAAATGGTACAATACAATAACCCTTCATGCATCGAACTGAATTACTATGGTTATTTTTCCCAAATGAAATTAGAATGTCAGGATTTCTAAACGAAAAAATAAACTTTAGATTTACAAATTTTTCCCACTCATTGAAAGCTCTAGTAGTAGCTTTTTTTATCTCTCTATTATATGCATACCAATATATATTATGTTTATTCCATTTAGGTGGGTTTTGCGTCAATTCATAAATATTTTCATCTGGTATAGAGCAACGACGTGTTTTTATAAATTCTAAAAGGTCTTTCGTTATTTCACCACTTATGTTTAAATTATATCTCTCCTGAAATAATATTAAAGCTTCTTCATAATTAGTCAACGAAAACTCTGAAGTATTAAGGTAGCCAAATGTTTCGAGATGTTTTATTACAACATCTTTATCAGTTAAATTATTTGATTTTACCAAAATTATACTTAGCAGAAATATTAATAACGATTTAAACCCCATTATCAATACTGCAAACAATATTAAGACTGATCACCGAAAAAGATCTCTGGACAATAAATAGACTTGTCGGGACAAGTTGGGGTGACGTCAGGCAAAATGGTACCAAAAATAAAATTTACAACAAAATAATAAATCCTTATCTCCAAATAACTGATACCGCACCGCATTAAAAACCCCCGAAACTTGCCGAACAACAAGTCGGGACAAGTCGGGGGATCCAGCAATTCAAAATGGCGTCAAAAATAAAATTTACAACAAAATAATAATAAATCCTTATCTCCCCCCGGATATCAAACCACTGTTAAGTCACGCCCATCGTCAGCAAATGCATATCGCTTATCTTTTGCATCTCGAGTAATACCAAACTAATACGCTAACCACAAACAACCAATATGCATATCGCTTATCTTTTGCATCTCCAGTAATGCCAACTAAACACACATCCCCCGCCCACAACCAACCACAACACTAAAGGGAACGCCCATCCACCAATAGCTAATATCTATCAAACATGGCCGCCATCCGCCAGCCGCCATCCGCCAACAGCCCACCAATAGGCTCACTTACGCTTATCAGTTGAGGGCGTTGCCCAAATGGCTGCCCACCAATAGCTAATATGATCACCCCCCACCACCCCACCAGGGGGGCGCCACCATCGAGAACTGCCTACTGCTGACGTCACGTAGCGTCTGGGTCACTTCCGGTCGAGAACATACATAGTGTCTCTACTTGTGTGTGAAAAAATATCTAGGCGTCGGCAATTTAAATTATTTTTAAACCCCACCCAGCATGTTTTTAATAGTTTTTTGCTTTTCTAACACACATCTAGTCTTCAGTTAAAACTAATAGAAGCAATTCTAGTGTAATGTGTATGTGTGTGTCTATTTTTAATTTGTACGGCTTTCTCTACGCGGAACGCAGGAAAAAAAAGTAAGTCAATTATTTTATTGTTTTATTTATTTATGCATTCTTGTTTTCGCACGTTTTGTTTCTCTTATCAATTATGATGAACGTATACAGTGTGTCCGTAAAGTCCCGGAACATGTGATTATTTTGAAAACGGTAATTTAAAAAAAACGCTGAAACACGTCAACTTTTTTATTTTTCTAGCAATATTTTAGCCTTTGTAGTTGTTCCAAAATCTGCCGCGTGGCGGCGCCCCAATCGAAGTTTTTTTTGAATTACAACCCTTTATTTTTGTTGCATTTTTGGATAGCTACCGTTGTCCTGAGTACATTGATATGCTACATGTGGAGGGTTACATAAGAAAATTTTTGACCCCAATATTTCAGAGTCGGCAGTAATCTTTGTGCATGAGATAAGAAATAACTGAAAATGAGTTTGGAATTTTTTTTTGTTCATTAAATTTCTATTAGGAAGCGGTTGACGTTGCTAATGATGTTGCTCCTGACGTTGCTACATCCGAGGATCTACCATCTACCATGGAACACTGCAGTGTTCTACAGGAAATTACTAATGTAAGTAACTACATTGCAACTTTTAAATTACATCATAATATTGCACAGTGTGTATGCTAAGCAGAGTACCCAAGAGTTTCAGAATATACAATGTACAATGTAAGAATATTTTGTCATGAGGGGATACTTTGCGCCATGAGGGGATACTTTGCGCCACTGTTTTTCTGTTCACAAAATAATCAAAAAATGTTAATAAAATGTTTATTAATAAATTTGTTCTTTACAAATTTGTGATTATTATTATAAATCATTTGGAAAATGAGCTGCGATAATGCGCCTCTGCAACCGCCGACCTGCATTTAGATCTTGGTTTACTCCATTATTCGCTCTTCCTTCAATCTCATTGTCTATAAATGCAGGCGCTACATACATTCCGAAATCAGCTTGTCCAATTTCTTCGTCCATATCTGGTTCCGGTACATTGTGATCAATGCACAGATTGTGCAATACAACGCAGGCATTAATTATAATTAATGCCTGCGTTGTATTGCACAATAATAATTATTATTCTAGCTTTATGCGGCCTGTAGTTGAGAACCCTATGTTTGAGTAAGCAACGAAATCTGTTTTTCAAACAGCCATTGCATCTTTCTATTATGCTTCGAACGGTTTTGAAGCGGTTGTTGAATCGGGATTCAGGGGTATTTGGTAGTACATTTGGCAAAAGAGTAAGCAGCCATGGACGCAATGGATAACCAGAATCTCCTAACAGAAAAAATGGATTTTCATTATCGGCTCGATAAATCTGCTCCAATGTCTCATACACCATTGATTGAGACCAAATGTACGCGTCATGCGTGCTTCCCGGGAAACGAGCGTTGACATTTATTATTTTCAAATGTTCAGTGCATATTAGCTGCACATTGATGGAGTGATATTGTCGTCGATTTATGTATACATGTTCCGGGTTTTCCGCGTCGTTTGCGGGAGGACGAACAATGGCGACGTGCGTACAATCCACAACACCAATAATGCCGGGAAAATGATATTTTGTAAAGAACCTGTTCCTTAAATCCGATAGTTCTTGGTGATTTTGGGGGAAGTGGACAAATCTATTAAATATTTCCGGTCTGCTTAAAGCATTTGCAACTTCCTGTATAGCTCTACTTACAGCTGCTTGGGTAACAGCTATATATAAGTTTGTGCCTGTTATTTCTTGGTAGCTTCCTGTCGCAAAAAATTTTAGTGCAATCAAAACCTATAATTATTAATATAATAATATTAATATACTAAGTTTCAATATTATTCAAACAAATTAGGTTACATTACCTTTCTTTCCACACTTAATGCGGACGCCCTCGCACCAGCTCGTACATAAGGGATTACCAAATCAATCACAAGTCGTACAAGCTCTTTAGTCAAACGAAAAAATCTTACAAATTTATCGTCGGACAATAAAAATGGATTTTGCCTGGGTAAAAAGGCTCTATTAGGTCGATCTACTTGCTCTTCAGTGTCAGCAACATCATCAATTACATGAAGCAACGCAACGTCTTCAAAATTCATCTTAAAATAATTATAATTATTACTTAGTGTCACAAAATATAAATAACCAGAAATATGTTTAGGTTATATTTTTCACACGATCGACGTTTCTCCTACTAACGATCAAGCGATGTTCCCTTCTCTTGATATTGTGGGATGGGATCAGTCACATTTTTGGAGAATACGCATTTTTATATTTTGGCATGATATCGGCAAGCTCCGCCCACTTTCTCACGATATGACCACATCGCACGATTCGAGTATAGGGCCCCACACAGACAAAATAGACTTGCCTTAAGGAGAAAATGATACCGCCGGGCGGGTGCCTGAACGGGTGCCTGTTTTTTACAGTTCGCATCATTCATATTTAAGCAGTTGACCTGTGAGGATATATTATTTATGTAAAATTCTTTATACATTATGGGTAAATGTGTTGTTAAAGTGTGTCCTATTCGTAGTGAAACTAGTTCCAGCCAATTCCAACCAATTTCCTTTTTCCAGTAAGTAGTAATTACGAGATAAATTTTAACCGATTTTATTAATTTTGCATGTCAATACCTTGCGTGCGCACACAGATCTTGGGTTGTTCTCTCCTTAGAACAGAGCCGTACCAGAACTTTGTTCATTCTGGAGTGTAAAACTAGATGAATTTCTTTGCTAATCCACTAGGAATATTTTAAATTAAATATAATATTGAAAATAATACTTTTTTCGCCTTTAGTAGAAATTTATTTCATTTGGATTTATTTTTTAGCGAAATTGGTCTGTTTTGTTCAGTTTTTTATTTTAAAATTGACAGAATTTTAAGTTTTTTTTTATTTTAAGAGCTTAATTTGCCTTCTTTCTCATTAGCAAATTTATGATGTCTTATCGTTTCATCTATTATTTTTATTTTTTTTATCAAGGATTACATTAAAAATGGTCTAAATACATAAATTATTTAATTAATATTAGGTTTTTTCGTGTTTAAAATCCAGCACGAATTTTTTTACCCTGAAAAAAGATCAATTAAAAAAAGTTATAGCAGATTAGCAGGTTTTATTTATATCTAGTGTTTTATTTACAAATATTTAAATGTTAAACAAAAAAAAATTTAATACTTTTTGAAAATATACCGCTCGAACGAAATTATTTAATACGGGCCTGGCAGAATACATATCTTCTCTTATACATTCCCTTGCTCCGCTTCCCGATTTATGGCACGCTGGTTTCATGTAAGCGATACTGAACAGGACAAGTCTATTTTGTCTGTGGGGCCCCAGATGTGGCACATCAATGTAATCAGGACAACGGTAGCTATCTAAAAATGCAACAAAAATAAAGGGTTGCAATTTAAAAAAAACTGACTTTGATTGTGGCGCCGCCAGCGGCAGGATTTGGAACTACTACATATGCCAAAATATTGCTAGAAAAATAACAAAGTTGACGTGTTTCAGCGTTTTTTTTTAATTACTGTTTTTAAAATAATCTCATGTTCCGGGACTTTGATTGTGGCGCCGCCAGCGGCAGGATTTGGAACTACTACATATGCCAAAATATTGCTAGAAAAATAACAAAGTTGACGTGTTTCAGCGTTTTTTTTTAATTACTGTTTTTAAAATAATCTCATGTTCCGGGACTTTACGGACACACTGTATAATATAATATAATAATAATGATACAAATTGATTTTCTACCCTTCTTATGTTACACACATTGTTATTGTTAAATTATTATAACTTTTATTGTTACTTAAAGTTATTTATTTGTTTAATCATCAATGTTATTTGAAAAATTAAAAACTGTTCTTCAACTCTCCATAATGATAATAGATACCATAAGAGCACTAACTCAATCTATCTGAGCCAAAACTCTCTCAATATATTATATATATTGTGTAATAATAATAATAATAATAATAATAATAATAATAATAGTGCTTTATTGCCCAACAGTTAAACCATTACAGGACATTCATATTCAAAATATAATAATAATAATAATAATAATAATAATAACAACAATAATAATAATAAAAAACAATTAAGGTATATACAAAAACTTTGGCTAAAATTAATTAAAAAATAGGTAAAAAATACAGTATATATCAGGTACAGTACGGATTATGAAGAGCAACATTCAAGAACAGATTGTATAATGAAACTTAAAGTATTAAAATTAATATCACAGTTTACTGAAATCATGTTAAAATTTTGACACATATAGTAAATCGGTGATTTTTTTCCAATATTGGTATTAGCTCTATGATTCCTAAAGGTTATTTGATTTCTAGAGTTTTTACGAGGTATATTAAAATTTAACCTATCCAATAAGATTGTACAATCGACATTGGCATGGACAATATTGTACAAAAAAGTTACCGAGATAATAATTCTTCTTAAATCTAAAGAATTAACATTAAATATTGCTAAAAGCAGCGCATGATCAAACCCTTGGACAGGATAGTTTCCGTATATTTTAAAGTGAAGCAGCTTGAGAAATTTGCGCTGCACTGTTTCTAAGCCCATTTTATGTGCTTCATAAATCGGGCTCCAGATTAATGAGGCATATTCCAATTTAGACCTAACAAATGCAAAATAGAGTGTCTTAAAAGTTCTTTCATTTTTAAAAGTTCTCGTGTTTCGAATCAGAAAGCCTAAGGATCTAAATGAAGAGTTTATAGTTTTTTCTATATGTGCAGTAAAACTTAACCCTGGATCAAACTCCACACCTAAATCCTTAAAAGCCGAAACTCTTACCAATTTGCAATTGTCAATGCCATATTCAAAAGTAATAATATTTTTCTTTTTGGAAAATGTCATTGTTTTACATTTATCTGTATTTAGATGTAGACAGTTTTTTGTACACCAACGCGAAATACTTTCTAAATCATTTTGTAAATCATAACAATCCTTTGTCGAATTTATTTTACCAAAAATTTTTAAGTCGTCAGCAAACAAAAGGTTTTTAGATTTTATGCATTCAGGAAGATCATTTATAAATATAAGAAATAAAAGGGGCCCCAAGTTGGAGCCCTGCGGCACCCCTGATGTTGGAACAAAAAACTGTGAGCCAAACCCGTTATAAAAAACAAATTGACTTCTGTTAATTAAATAGGAACTAAATACACTAACTAAATCATCACTAAACCCAAATGAAGCTAATTTTGTTAATAGAACATAATGATCTATCTGGTCAAAAGCCTTTCGAAAGTCAGTGTAGATCACGTCAAGTTGGCCATGACTATCTAATACATCACTTGCAAACTGAGTAAATACTGCCAAGTTTGTAACTGTTGAACGCTTTTCAACAAACCCATGTTGATTTATGGATATTATATTTTTAATTTTATAATAATTTTTTTTATATATTATTGACTCAAATAACTTGGAAAAATTACAAAGAATAGATATTGGCCTATAATTAGCAATATTTGACGGGTCTCCTGACTTTAAAACTGGAATAATCTTGGATATTTTCCATGTTTTGGGAAATTGCTTACTGGAAATTATGAGGTTAAATAAAAATACTAAAGGCTTTGCAAGTGCCATAGCACAGTCCTTAACCAAAAAGCTTGGTATATTGTCAATTCCACTTGTAAATTTATTGTTTAATTTTTTTGAAGCGAACAATATATCAGCCTCGGTAATGGGATCTTTGGATATATTGTAGTGGGATGGCACACCTTTATCAAAGTAATTTATGTTGGATTTTTTGTATACATTAGAAAAATATTCACAATATTTATTTACTATATCTAATGGTTTATCATAATAAGTATTATTATAATAAACATTGTTTGGAATTCTAGATACTCCTTTCTTAGACTGGATAAAAGACCAAAATTGATTGGGATTATGATTTATATTATTCTCAGTTTCAAATATATAATGTTTATAAGAGTCGGATATTTGTTTCTTTAGCATAGTTCTTGTATTTTTAAAAAGTTCTAGGTATATTAATCTTTTAGTGCGTTTATATTTTTTGTGATAATGCATTTTTTTATGAATAGTAGAAATTATAGTTTTGTTGAACCAAGGAGGGTAATTTAATTTACGTTTACAATTAGTTTTTACCGGAATACACTTACCAAATATTTCATTAATTGTATTATAAAATTCATCACAAGCTAAATCTACATTTGAAATATCTTCAATAAAAGTCCAATTGATGCCTAAGATGCTATTATATAAAAGGGGGAAATTTGCTTTTCTAAAGTTGTATTGAATATTTTTACTATTAATTTCAAAATTTGATAAGTTTTGCAGGTTAAAACCTAAAAATATATTTAAAGCTGGATGATATTCATCAACTTGAACCATAGGACAATGATCATGCACTACATTGCAATTAAAATTTGAATAAACAAGGTCTAAAATTCGATTAAAACTGTTCTTGACATTATTATATTGTACCATATTACACAAATTTGCAAATGACAAAAGTTGGCTGCTCTTCTTATCATTTATATTGCCATATAAATTTGGCGTATTAAAATCTCCCAATATTAGCACAATAGATAGCATTACATCTATTATTATTAGTACAACCTTCAACTTACATAATTAATAATTGTCATTAATATAATTTTGAGTTATATGTTATTTTATAAAATTAATTATTGTTCTTTTAAAATTATTATTAATAAAGTTCTTAGTTTTTAGATAAAAACTAAATAAGTAGCTTTATTACATAAACTAAATTATTTGGACATAAGATTTAGAATTGAAGCCAAACCAACAGATACACAACAACAACAACAACAACATGCAGTTACAAGAATTAAATAAGATGATCTAGAATATCAGTTTCCAACGTCATTACAAGATATTTCATATTACGTTGAGTTAAATTAAGTTAAGGTCGTGCACAGCTATCAAAGCAATTAATAAACTTGGTCAATATCGAACTGTAAATGTTAAACTTGATTCTACATTGAAAGAAATTTATTTTGATGAAGAAGATAATCCAATATTTAAAGATAATTTGCTTGAAACTTATGAAACAACCGATTTAAATACCTTAACTTACTCTTCAACAAGTGAAAATGTAAATTATGATCAAACAAATATGCAAGCGTTACCTAAATTAGTAGAATGTGAAATGAAATTAAAAGACAACAATAGTAAACAACTTAAAGAGATTGTTAAAGAAATGGAAGTTAATAAATTTGATGGTAAAAAAAATATAGAAGATTTAATTGATAAATTTGAAATAGAATGAGTAAATAAAAATTTAACAGACGAAAAGAAGATTAAAGCATTTGTAATGTACGGCACATGCGCCGATAATAATTATTGTAACGGGCTTTGGACGCTCGCGTCAATTCGAGTTGGTCTGTGTAAATGGGTAGACCTATAATAAATCTCTAGTTAATCAGTCAGTAGTTTTAATAAATGGCAATATACAACACTAGCGACGAGGTAAAAGGATAAGAAAATTGTTAGAATCATTTGAATCTGTATTGGTGAATTAATTAATGGTAAAAGTATCAAAAGACCGCAGCACGTGTTCGCTTTGGAACCGGCAACAAAATGGCGAAGTCTAATCAGAGAATACCTGTGTTTAATCCTGAAATTGAAGAATGGGAACTATACCAGGAGCAATTGGAGCAGTATTTTGTGACAAACGAAATAACCACAGAAGAAAAAAAGAAAGCCATACTACTGAGTTCAATAGAAAGTGCAATATATAAAATGTTGAGAGATCTCAGTCACCCAAAACAGCCAAAGGATGAAGAATATAGTGTGCTATGCAGTCACCTAAAAAAGCATTATGGATCAAAAACAAATTTATGGAAGGAGAGAAAAAAATTCTATGATCTGCAGCAAGAATCAAAAACAATTTCAGAATGGTATGCAGAAGTAAGAAGCGTAGCAGTAAACTGCAAATTTGGTACAAATTTGGGAAAAATTTCGAAAGACAAATTCGTTTCTGGATTAAAAAAGTGCAAAATTACCCGAAGGTTATTTGAAGAGGATGAAAAAACGGAGCTTAAAAAAATGTTCGAGTTGGCCTTGAAGTGTGAAATCGTAAACCAAGAAAATCCGGAGATTTTAAATTTGAACTACCGAAAGAAAACCGTAAAATAAACCATTTAAAATGTTAATTGATAGTGGTGCTGCAGTAAATGCAATTAATAATGAAACTTAAACTAAATATTTTTCCAATTTTAGATTAACTTAAGACTCGACAATTTTAAAAGGATATGGTGGTCGGGAATTTTCATCCAGAGGTTTTATATTAACGAGAGTGAATTTCCAAGGCACATCAAGGTTTGTGAGGTTCTATGTTGTCAACAGTGGAGGGCCAAACATTCTAGGAAGACCATGGATTGAAGAATTCAAGGTCAAAATAAGTATTGTTAATGAAATCTCTTTAACAAATGAGGTAACAAGTCTTATAAACAAATATTCTTTAGTTTTTAATGATAAATTGGGAAAATATAAACATGATAAAGTATCTTTAAAAATAAAATCAGAACATGTACCCGTATTCTGAAAACAGAAAAATTCCATTAGCTTTTAAAGATAAAATAGAAAGTTCCTTGAGTGATTTTTTGATTGAAGGTATCTTAGTACCAGTGGAAAGTAGTGAATGGGGTTCACCCCTGGTACCTGTTATTAAAAAGTGTGATCCAAATAGTATAAGAATTTGTGGGGATTACAAAGTAAGTGTAAATAGATACTTGGAGGAAATAAAGTATCCGTTGCCAAGGGTGGAAGAAATCTTTGACAAGCTGAGTAAAGGGGAAGAATTTACTAAATTGGATTTAAGACAAGCATACAACCAAATACCAGTTGATAAAGAGACAAGTAAACTACTAACTTGGAACACTCATAAAGGATTGTTCAAAATGACCAGAATGCCATTTGGAATTACTCCAGCAACAAGCATTTTTCAAAGAATCATGGACAATCTTCTTAAAGATTTGGATTGTGTTGTAGCATTTGTTGACGACATCTGCATAACAGGAAGAAACAAAGAAGATCACATGAAAAATCTGGAAAGAGTTTGCAAAAGGTTGCAAGAGGCAGGATTTACTGTGAATCAAAATAAATGCAAATTTTTCCAAAAAGAAGTGGAATTGTTGGGACATATAATCTCTAAAATGGACTTTAAAAATCAAAAGATAACGGTTATAGGAATAATAAAGTGTAATCCTCCTAAAACTTTAAATGAAGTAAGATCTTTTATTGGAATGGTCAATTATTACAGCAAGTTTATACCTAATATTGTAAGTATTTTAAATCCAATCTATAAGTTACTAAAAAAGGATAAATTTTACTGGTCAAAAGAATGTGATGTTTTTTTAACAAAATCAAACAGCTTATGTCTAAAGATAATCATTTGGCTCATTTTGATGCCGCATTACCTGTGATTTTAACTTGTGATGCTTCTCAAGTTGGTATCTCAGGTATTTTATCAGTTTTAAAAGATGGGCAAGAAAAAATTGTGGCATGTACATCCAGAACAATGACTAAAACAGAATTAAATTACAGTACAAGTTGCAAAGAAGCACTAGCAATATATTACAGCTTACAAAATTTTTATCAGTATCTATATGGTGAAAAATTTACCCTTAGAACTGATCACAAACCCTTAGTTTCATTATTTGGAGAAAACAAAGCAATTCCACAGATAACATAAAATAGATTACAAAGATGGGCTTTGTTTTTATCTGGATTTAACTATAAAATAGAATATATTAAAGGTGAGAATAATAGAGCTGATTTTTTCTCAAGATCTCCAGTCCAAATACAACACCAAGGACAAGAGGAACCAACATATATCAACTTTACAGAAAAACTAAACAGCTGGCCCATCAACAACAAACAAATAAGACTTGAAAGTAGAAAAGATCCAGTAATCAGCAAAGTGTTGAAATATTGCGAAAATGAAAGGTGGCCTTCTCAACTAACAGAAGAATTGAAAACACTTTATAATAGACGTGCAGACCTTACCATAGAGAACGATACACTATTATATGGACATAAAATTGTAGTTCCGAAGAACCTTAGAAAACAAATCCTAAAAGAACTGCATTCAGGACATTTTGCCATTGTCAGGACTAAAAACATAGCAAGATCCTATGTATATTGGCCTAGGATTGATGAAGACATTGAAATCATGGTAAAATCTTGTAAACCATGCTTATTTAACAAACCTGACCCTCCCAGAGCAAAATTAACTCCTTGGCCGATTGACAGAATCCATATTGATATATTGGGACCCATTCAAGGTAAAATGTTTCTAATTATAATAGAATCATTCTCAAAGTAGCCAGAAGTATTTATGCTTAAAAATATGAAAAGTGTTGAAATTGAAGAAAAGTTACGCTACTCTTTTGCACGTTTCGGTTTACCAAAAACCATAGTTAGTGATAATGCTCCAAATTTAACATCAAAAGAATTAAGAAAATTTTATGAGTTTAATGGAATAAAATTCAATACATCACCTCCTTATAATCCCAGAAGCAACGGTTTAGCAGAGAATGGTGTAAAAACCTTTACAAGTAAAGTAATTTCAGGATTAATGGATCCTAGAAACAAGGACAAACCAACAGCAAGTTAGAGAAATGCGGAACATCCTTCAACTGGAAAATCGCCAGCAAGCTTAATGTTTGGCACAACTCTAAGAAATAGACTAAGTTTATTACAGGAAAATTCAAAGGAATTACCAGAAGGTAACAGCGAAGTTGAGGAAAGGTTTAAAATAGTAAGAGAAAGACAAATTAAGAATTTTGGAGGGAAAGAAAGAGTGTTTAAACAGGGAGAATCAATAATGTTTAGAAAATACCCAAACTGCAAATCATGGGAGAAGGGTGTAATAAACAAACAGTTAGGTAATTCAACTTATGAGTGCAAATCTATCAAGGGCTTTATTCATAAAAGACACGCTAATCAAATAAACTCGCGTATGGAGGATAAAACTCCCCAATTGCAGAATGCAGGAGATGATTCAGATTTATCTTGTATTTATAGATCCTGAACCGTCCTCCAATGTTGATAACAATGAAAATCGCAATGATTCAAATTTGCCTACCTCTAATAATGAAAATGTTCTCGAACCTAGTTCTTTAAATTTAGATATTTCTAATAATAAAAATGTTCTCGAACCTAGTTCTTTAAATTTAGATAGTTATAATAATGAAAATAATGTAATCACAAATATAACTTTTTTAATTAACAAATTGGTGGTACCAGAAAATTATCCAATGCCTCGAATTGAAGATTTATTTGAAAGAACACGTGATTGCGTATATTATACTGTTTTAGATTTTAATTCTGCATTTTGGACAATTACAGTACATGAAGATGACAGAAATAAACTGTCTTTCGTCACTGAAGATAATCAATTTACATGGAAAGTCCTTCCTTTTGGTTTTCGTAATTCACCAATCATTTTTAATAGAGTTGTTGCAAACATGATTAGAAGAAAAGGGCTAAGCTCATTCTGAACAAACTATTTAGTTGACATAATAATCTACTTAAAAACAATAGTTGACCATTTTGTTCATTTAGAAAAGTTTTTCAAAGTCATAGAAGAAGAAGGATTTAAATTAAAAGAATCCAAGTGTAATTGGTTTGAGAATTTTGTAAAAATTTTAGGCCATCAAATTAGTAAGAATATAATAAAACCATTGAAGGATCGTCTTATTGCAATGAAAAAATATCCACCACCTACAACAAAGAAACAAGTGGACAATTTTTAGATAAAGTGGACTAGAATTACAAATTTATTGAGAATTGTTCAAATCGTCTTGCAACTTTACATAATTTATTAAAAGAAAATGTTAAATTCATTTTGTCAGAAGAATGTCAAGCTGTTTTTGATGATATCAAAAAATGTTTATGTTCGGAACCAGTATTACGTATTTTCAACCCAAATAAAATGATCTATATTTGTACAGATGCTTCTAAGGTTGCAGCAATCATGAAACGAGAAGATGAAGATATACAATTACATCCAGTAGCCTATTTTTCACGCAAATTAACAGTGAGTGATAAATTAAGAAAATATGCAATTTATATTGAAGCAAGAGCAATTAAAGAAGCAATATTATATTGGAAACATCTACTAATTGGAAATGAATTCATTGTTTTAACCCATCACAAGCCACTAGAAAACCTCAACTTAAAGGTTCGACCAGATACATAACATAAATCTTTTCTTATCACAATTTAATTTTAAAGTAATCTATCAACAAGGTAAAAACAATTTGGATGCTGATGCATTATCACGTAATCCTATAAGAACAATTAAGGAAGAAATTGAAGAAGATCAAAAGACTAATGACCTGGTGGATTGTGAAGAGAACATAATTGATGGTAAAACAATTAAATATAAATAAAAGAGATCGAAAGAGAATAGAAATTTCAGAGAAGTTAATGAAAAAACTTGCTCATAAAGTACATCTTAACTACGGTCATATTGGTATAAATTGTATGATTAAAATAATTTCACCTCTATATAAAAGCAAAAATTTAAACAAAATCATTGAGAATAAATACAGAACATGTTCAGACTGTATTAAAAACAAATAGGCAACGTTTATTTTTGAAAACCTAGGAGAGCAAAAACTTCTAAAAGACTATTCTGCAAAGAGTTAAAAAAAAAACGAAGCAGCTGGGAACATTCTGTTTATTTATCGCTCTAGTGGCTTAAACACAAACACAAAATTCAAACAACATCATGCCAAACCAACAAGCTACACAATTAATTTTACCTATCTGCCCCTAGAATCGCCGCACTGTATCATTCAATTAGAACATACCATCAAGTTCAACAGTGGTATGAAATCCAAAAAGATGTAAAGACTGGGGATGAAAATCTGATGCAAATGGTTTTCTTCCCGTAGCTATGAAAGAGAAACCAACCCCCGAAATATTATTAAAAATTGTTTCATGCTATTGTAAAAAAGGCAGAGCATGTTTTTTCTATGTCGGAGCTTCTTTTGCTAATGTATTGTATTTTGACGTGTGATGGAACCCATACGAATTCAATATTTTTGTTATGAGATTTAAGTCGATGTAGGATATTTTCGATTAATGTGAGGAAGGGATGAGTTGGGAATAGTTGTTTTTAGAGCGGTTAAGGAGCCTAGCGAGTCAGATATTATTAAGAATGATGTAGAGGGTTCTTTATGAAGACATGTTTTTAGAGCCTCAAAGATGGCACTAAAAATGCTGAGATCGGGTTGGGTTGAAATAGGGTATTTTCAAATGAAGATTATGAATTTTATTATAGAAGGGTGGCTTAATTCGAGGGTGATTAGAAAAAAGGTGGTCGAAAGATAAGGAAGGATGGAACTGGCACACTTACAAATATTAATTATGTAAGTTGAAGGTTGTACTAATGATAATAGATTTAATACTATCTATTACATCCCCTCTCTTAAGTTAACCATTCAACTAGGTGTGGTCAATGGAACTAACTGATTCATGTGAAATATTTTGTTTTTCTTATTTGTATCAATTTTAAATAGTAGTGGTGATATTTGTTCAACGACTTTGAAAGGACCATCTCTAATAGAATCTAATTTATTTATGTTCAATTTGTTTCCTTTTTCTACATATACTAGTTCATTAATTTCAATCGTTTTATCTCTTTTATTCTTATATAGATAGAGAGAATAGTCTCTTTTTGTTTTTCTCATTTTTTTTTAATACGTTCAATGGCAACTGCTCTAATTTCTTCTAAATCAATTTCTTTGTCTTCTAATCTATTATTTGCTGTTCTTGTTGGCTTTTGGTTTGAAATAATTTTGGAAGATTGTAAATTTTGATGGACATGGATTGGTTTTGTGTTTTTATAACCAGTTTTTATAATTGATTTTTTAGACACTTCCAAACACCGAATTCTGGTATCAATAAACTTTATTATTTCAACATATGTAGGTAACTCATTTTGTTCACTAACCTTCCCACTTTTCTCTAGAAATTTTATCAAGTTTTAGGTTGATTAAGCAGACCAATAAATCGTCCCAATGTTCAACTGGTCTTTTTAGGTTTTTTAAAGCATTGACAGCTGACAAAATAACATCACGAAACTTTTTTAAATTATTACAAAAATCATTGACAATTTCAGGAAATTCAATAATAGACAAAATTAACGAATGGACTAATTGAATCGTATTATCGTACCTATCCCTTAAAATTTCCCAAATTGGTTGAAAATCAACGGTATTTACTGCAGTTTCAGAGCTTCATCGGTTAAACTAGCATGTAAATAATGTAATCGCTCAACATCTGAAAGTTGATTATTGTCAATTACCAAAGAAGTAAATAAATTTCGAAAATTTAACCAAGAGTCTTGATTACCGTTAAATTTTGGAAAAATGATTTGAGGAAGCTTTATATTTTTCCTAACCCTGTCATTAACTGAGCCCTCCTGTTTATCAATTGAATCAATATTAGCTAGCAATTCAAAGACTGAGTTAATAAGTAGAACATACGTGTCTAGAGCTGCATAATATTCTTCAGGATTGTAGAGTTCCAAATCTCCAGTTCCTTGACCTGGTTTGAGTGCGATGATTATCATATGCTCCTCTCTAATATTCTTCTCCAAGTTCTCCAATTTTCCTAGATTCCATTGTAACATTTCTTTATTTAAATTTTCGCAGGCATTTAAACGTTGTTTCCAGCTGTGAAGTTCCAAAAAATAACTCTTAATTCTAATAAGATGCTCGGAATACTCCATTATTTTGGTTTTCATATCCAAAATATATTATGTATCAATTGTCACCACTGACAGAAGCAATTTAATAAAATAATAAATTATTATTTATAAGAGACAAACTCTAGCACGATAAAAGAATCTTGATCCAAATCTACGGCGCAACCGTATTGTGTCAGGAACAAATTCCAAATTTCTGCAAAATTTTATCTGACACGATAAATGCTCCAAATCTACGGCGCAACCGTATTGTGTCAGGAACAAATTCCAAATAAATTTCACTTTAAAGATTTTCCTAATATTCTCCAAACCACAGAATCTCAGGCGGTCGATAAGTGGTAACACGAGGAAGAACATACGCATGAACGTTAATATGTTTAGAACTAGAATTAACCGAATTAATCATAAAATTAACAGAAGACAGCACATTTCCAGTTGTTGTGCCATTTACTCCAGTTATTGTAGCAGAAGTTCGGTTCTTTGGCAACATTAACACTTGTGTTAAATGTTCTGAAATAATGCTACATTCAGAACATTGGTCAAAATAAATGAAATGTTTATATAGGTACCTAAATTCAACAAAACTTTTAAATTATTATAATATAAATAATTATAATTTAACGATAATTATTAATATAATAATTCTAATTCAACAATATTATTAAATATTTAAGTATACCTACGTCATTATTTAAAAATATAGGTTAAGTTTAGGTATAGTCTAGGTATTTTAAATCAAATTTGCCTATAATTATAAATTTCTATAGTTTTCTATGTCTATAGACATTGAAATAAAAAGAACACTTACCTAACTTATAAAATAGATCTCACACACAAACAATTTAATTAAAAAAACACTTCTTGACAGAGGCAACACCGCAGGGCTTCTGATACACCGCGGAGTGTGTCTCTTGTTGTTTATGCACCAACGAACAGTTAACCGCCCCGTCCCGTATTACCGGGCTTCGACTAGCCAGTGTAATGCACCGGGCTTCGTATTGATATCCGTGCATGTATATATATATATATAATATATATTATATATATATATAATATATATTATATATATATATAATATATATTATATATATATATTAGACTGGTTCAAAAAAATCGAATATTTTTTTTTCTTCAAAGCCCGCATTAAAATATCTTCCTAGTAGTGAAAAAAGAAGCCTGTAAAAATTGTAGCTCTTAATATTAATATTTAGAGGTCGCTCATCGTGAATTTCTATTTTACCTTTAAATAACACAGGAATTCTTTTTTCTTAACTTTGAAATTTTATAACTCGTTTTTGAGTGAACATATTTGAATGAAGAAAATTGAACGTTCTACAAAAAATGTCTCTTATAATTTTTTCGTAAATTCACTCCTTTAATAGTTATTCAAGGTTGAATTTAGACATATAATAAATGTAACGTTTAAATAACACAAGAATTTTTTTTTACTTTTAATTTTATAACTTTTTTTGAGTGGACATATTGGAATGAGCGATAATTTTTTTTAAAAAAACATAAAAAAAATTAAAAAAAGTTCACAAAAATCTGGAAGCGGCGTAAAGCAGCGGAATAGTTCGCTAGTCTTTTTTTAAAGCTTGTCTTGTAACCTGCTTAGCGTGAGTTCGAATCCAGATTTTTGTGAACTTTTTTTAATTTTTTTATGTTTCTTTAAAAAAAATTACCGCTCATTCCAATATGTCCACTCAAAAAAAGTTATAAAATTAAAAGTAAAAAAAAATTCCAGTGTTATTTAAACGTTACATTTATTATATGTCTAATTTCAACCTTGAATAACTATTAAAGGAGTGAATTTACGAAAAAATTATAAGAGACATTTTTTGTTAAACGTTCAATTTTCTTCAAAAATATATAGAGTTTATTCCAATATGTTCACTCAAAAACGAGTTATAAAATTTCAAAGTTAAGAAAAAAGAATTCCTGTGTTATTTAAAGGTAAAATAGAAATTCAAGATGAGCGACCTCTAAATATTAATAGCTACAATTTTCACAGGCTTCTTTTTTCACCACTGGGAAGATATTTTAATGCGGGCTTTAAAGAAAAAAAAATATTCGATTTTTTTGAACCAGTCTAATATATATATATATATATATATATATATTTATATAGAATGAAATATTTTAGAAAAACTAAAGACAAAAGTAAAAATTTCAGCTCATTCTATAAACGGGAACCCGTGCCGACTTGCATCTGAACCCTCCGTTAGCCAACGTTAGGCGCGCGGTATTTTGTAACACGGTTGGTCGCGAGGTCTTCGATCGTAAGTCATTTTGTGTTTGTTATTATGTCACCCTTATATTATAAATTATTGACAAATGTTAAAATATAGTTCTATTTATGTGTATACTTTGATAAAAATGTATATTTTCACAGGGAGTGGCTAGTTACCCGGAAGGGTCTGGTGAATAGGCCGTAAACTCTGAAATTGATAAACTTTAATGGGTTTTACTCTAAATAACTAAAAGAGTCTATTGTGAGAGATGACTACCGAAAACTTATTGAACTGTCTAAAATATTTTTGGGAGGACATCAAGAAAAGAAATGCTTATAAAAAGCTGAAATTCCATATAACAGTATATTTTAGCAATACTAATTAGTATATTAATATATTTAAGGGATAAAATCAACTAAATTAGTGAAACAAATGATAGAAACAAAAGCAATAATATTAATTAGTAATCATATTTAATAAAATCATTAGAAAAATACAGTCATGAAGTATATCTTCTTTTTAAAGTGTTTCGTGTTACAAAATACCGCGCGCGCCTAACGTTGGCTAACGGAGGGTTTAGAATGAGCTGAAATTTTTACTGGGAGTATATAAACAAGTAATAAATATAATTAGAGGGTATGCGTAAAAAAAATAAAAATAAGGGACACCCTAATATATATATATATAGGGTTACCAGACGTCCGGATTTGCCCGGACATGTTCGGGTGATAAAAAATAACATTTTATTATGAGGGACAGTAATGAAAATTTAGTTTTATCCTAAATGTATAAGTTCTTAAAGGGGTTTCTTTTAATATTTTACCTCCATTTATTTATTACTTACCTATATTTAAAGCAGCGGGAACCATGGAACTGGCTCCAGGAAAGCCATAGGCCGGATGAGCCAATGGAGGAGGCATCTAATACCAATATGGACCCAGAGCAGCCATCATAGTAGGAGCTGCAGTGGTCCTGGAGATGGAGCGGCCCAGAGTTGGTGGGCTTTCACCGTGGAGCATCCAGGAGACATGTCCGCCCAGAGCTGCATGGACTTCGGTAAGGGGCGGGGGTAATGGAGCTGGTCGGGGGGGTTGATGGTTCCCAGAAGAACCTTCCGGAGACCTCTGAACCTGGAGTTAGCGGAGCTGCGGAATCCCCAGGAATGGAGCGAACCGGAGCTGCTCTAGAATAAGAAACCGCCGGGCGATCGTCAAAGTTTATCTGGGTCGGCGTCGATGTCACGATGGTCACTGGAGTGGCTGGAGTGATCGGCATTGCCTTGGCGGTAAGCAAACTGAAAGGTGGAAGGTTTGTCCCAAAAATAATAACACTTGTACAACTTAAAAATCACTTGGCCCGCACATAAAGTTCGTAACTGCTACTAGCTCTGATAGATAACTATTGACTTGCTGTGAAGCAAATCTGTTGTGATTGGATTGGTTGGTCCAAGGAACGACGTCCTCTAGATTCTTCCTGCAGACTGCGTGCTGATGGAAGTACCATTGGGGTCCAATGCTGGGTGCTGATTGCACCTGAAGTGTTGTATCAAATGCTAGCAGCGTTGTTCTGTATGGATGGTCCAGGTTGGACCCTTTGGAGCACCTGTGGCACGTGGAGAATCATTTCGTATCGTGAAATGTGGACGGAAGCGTCGGCGACGGCGTCCATGACAGGTGTTCCGATAAATTCCATTGTATCTTCAAATTTTTCTTCCGAAACTCTTCGAAGACGATGTCCACGGAAGCCTTGGTCACGTTGTCCAATAAAAAACCAGAAGATGACTCAAGTGTGGCGTCGGAAAAATCATGAACGTTATTCAACTTCGCAATCTTGGAAGCAGAACGCGTAGTGGGCATCGCAGGAACTGGACAGCTTATTTACCAGACCTATTGCTGGTTGAGAAGGTCGGTAACTTCTCCATTGGGAGCTACCGACACCAACCGGGATACAACGTACGTGCGTTTCCTTGCAGCCTGTTGCAAACCAGAATATTCTTCTTGATATTTGACTTACCCCTGGTAATATTGTTTACAAAAAGATTTCTTTTCTAACAAATTTGAATCTTTCGAATTTTAATTCAAATAACAAAATACAATTTATATGAAATCCATCTATCTATCCATCTATCTAAATCTATATGAACTCGAATCCAATAAGGTACGAAATCTCGTTCGATTACCTTATTTAGGTACGAAAACAAAGCTTCTAGAACAATTTAGAAGCTTTGAAATTATGAATGCCCAAATATGGTCATTCGAATAAATCTTAAATTTTTAATAAACCAATAGAAAATGTAATATTTTCCCTGTTCCTGATTGGTTGAAAACAGAGGTTCTCGATAAATCGTTCTTTTAGAAAAAGGTGGACGGACGGAAAACTGAACACTTTAAAACTTTTGTGAAAAAATCCGAAAAGGCTCCTATCTCTTAATGTTAAAAGTGTTCGTCCGTACCTTTTTCGATATGCCCCCTGCAAATTAGGCCAAGTGATACATTTATTTTATAACTAATTACATAAAATAGATGTTAATAATGTAACCTTTTTACTGTTCGTAGTGTGAATTAAAACACGCACTGGTTTATTAACAAACTAAACGATTTATTTTATAACTTATTTACACTTAAAACACTAAGAAACTATAAAACTAACTAAACACTTAACTACTAATTATTTATATATCACTTCTTTTGTTCGATAGAGTTTCTTATGAATTAAATGGAAAAGAAGTTGATGGTATTCGCGATCCTGGTATTGTGAGCACAATAAGGGGCTATCTTAATTACAGTAGCGATGATTCAAACCATTTAGGCACTGCAGGGTGGAATTATCCCTCACCACCCTTAGTAAATACAGCTGCTCAAACTTCAACTTTTAATATTCGTTTACCATTACATCATTTATTTGGTATATTTAATGATTATCAGCTAGCTCAATTTGGTAAACAGACTATACGTCTTGTAAGAGCTCGAAGTGACTCTGATTGCATAATTATAAAAGAAAAAAATGCAACTATTGCTGTTGGTACCAGAAAGGCAAAATTAACCGTTGAAAATATCTCGTTAAAAGTACAAGTTATTACACCCAATGATTTATTAAAGCTTCAGTTGTTGGAATCAATAAAATCAGACAGGCCCATAGTAATTCCATTTAGAAAATGGGAATCTCATGAGCTGCCCCAATTAACTAAAGATGCTACTAAGGAAATATGGCCGGTTAAAACGTGTACTGCATTGGAAAGTCCACGCTATATAATTTTAGCTTTTCATGAAAATAGAAGAGGTGTTGAAACAAAAGATCCATCATATTTTGACAACATTGATATTTCAGATATACGTGTTATCCTCAATGGCGAATATTTTCCTATAGAACGCATGAACCTGGATTTCGAAAAAAATAATTTTGCTGAGGCCCATTATAATTATACACAATTTTATCCAAGTTTTAAAAATGACTTTACAATAGCAAAACGCCCTCTACTTGATTATGTGCAATTTAAGAGCCGCACCCTTTTTGTAATTGATTGTTCTAAAAGAAATGAATCCTTAAAATCAGGTACAGTTGATATAAAAGTTGATATTGAGGCGAAAAAAGGCTTCCCCGATAATACAAAAGCATATTGTGTTATTATACATGACGTCATTATGGAGCATCTCCCACTCAGCGAAATAGTTCGTAGTTTATCCTAATATTTTTTTTAGTTTAAATTAGTCTGTGTAAAATGAAGGTTGTGTCTCTTAATATTCAGGGATTTAATTTATTCTTCGAAGAAAAATGGTTTTTTCACCCAAAAGAAATAGCAGTTATGAATGGAGTGCAAACAAATCATTATTTCTTAAAACCAATGGTAGAATTTAGACAGTTGTCGAATAAAAATAAAAAACAAGTTTGCTTTGAAAAAAAAATTCATGGTCTTCGTTACTCTAGAGGGCAGGTGAACTATAATGAGATTAATAATATTTTACTAGAATTATTAGCTGAATACGATGCTGTTTACATGAATGGAAATCAAGGATATACATATTTAAAAACAGTCTGCGGACAGTTATTACCAAATTTAAAAATTGTTAACATTGAAAACCTTAACCTATGGGATTATCCAGTGTTTTGCAAAACAGTTATGATGTGCATGAATCATTTCAATCATCGCGTTCGATGTAGCATAGCAAACGCACGCATTATACATGATTGGCTTCAAAAGCACCTTCCTCATTATCATGAGTAGATGTAAAGAGGAGGAGTATACGCAAAGAAAAACAAAATTTATTGAAGATCTAAAAACGTTAACAAGTGATATAAAACTGTATGAAGATAAGAATAATCTAATCAAGGCTTTTACTACTAAGAACATATCCGAGGATCGATGGAAAAATGTTTTCGAGGATCCGCTCAGGTTCATCAACTTACCTTTAACTAAAAAGAAAAATGTTGTACTTAAATATAATGTAAGCCAAGGTAAAAAATAAAAAAAGAAATGATTTATTGTTTTTTTATTTTTTTTGTCTCCCTTTCACACGCACATTAGAATAAATAAAACTCAAGGTAAGTTATATAACTACATTTCCTAACTGCATATTTTAAAAATATAATAAAAGCATAAATGGTTAGTAAAATTATTCCAATTATTAACAGAGACATACATTCAATAAATATTTTTGTGGAAAATGGTGTATTTGAAATGGTATTTTTATTAATATCACTATCATTTAAAGAGATATTTTTATCATATTTATTTAATTTAGTTATTACACTGTTTATACTATCCATATGATGAAACACTCTAGTCCTCCCACCATCCTTGGATAAAAGATATTTTAATTTAAAATGTAATACATGGTGTGATGAGGTATTAACTTGTATTTCGCATACATTTTTTACTATGCTTCTATCCATTTGCAGCCAATTCTGAGGCCATTCTGAAATTGTTGTATTACCATCAAAATTAACACTCACATAACAAAGGTTTGTATTTCTAGGATAATTTACGTAAAGCGTATTATTGATAAATGTTGATAATAATAAAAAATTAACAACTGAAAAACTCATGATGTTATTTAATAAAAGTAACTAAAGCAACTAACCATATTTACACTTGGTAATTAGTATATATCTGAAAAGTGGGTGGGGGGAATAAAAAAATTTAAAGATTTAAGTAAACATTTTATTTTAAAATTTTCTTATAATAAATAAATTATCCCCACCTCTTTTACCACAAATACCATAAAGCCCACAAAACTCAAGTTTGCATTTTTATTTATGTGTAAAGGCCAGGAAACCGGAAGTTTTTGCAATTTTCCCAACATTTATTAAAATGGATATAGCCGGTTTTCCACGGATGCTCCTCAACTATGGTCTAGGTCTTTTAAATCAAATTTGCCTATAATTATAAATTTAGACAATATTTTTAAATAATGACTTCAACTTATATCTCAATTTACGTGTTCAAGGGTTTTTCGAGAAAATATGTTTAAAGCCTTTTTATTTAATAATGAAAATAAGTTCGAAAAATAACTTTTAGGGAATTTTTTTTTAAATAAATAAAAAATATGCTGTTAAAGAGCGTATACGCGTATATTTTTTTAGTATACTCTGAAAATTTTGTACAAATCAAGCGAACAGTAACGAAGATACAGCGCTTCAAAGTCGTGAAAAATGACCACTTTTCAGCAAAATAATCAAAAAGGCGTCATTTTTACCGACTTTGAAGCTCTGTATCTTCGTTAATGTTCGTTTGATTTGTACAAAATTTTCAGGGTGTACTAAAAAAATACGCTCTTTAACAACATATTTTTTAATTATTTAAAAAAATTCCCTAAAAGTTATATTTCGAACTTTTTTTCATTATTAAATAAAAAGGCTTTAAACATATTTTCTCGAAAAACCCTCTACACGTAATTTGAGATATAAGTTGAAGTATTTGTATCCAAAATTTCATAAAGATTGGTAAAGGCGTTTTAGAGTTAATTTTTTTATATTTATTATGCGATAATTTTGTCGGGCAGTGTATTAAAGTATACGTCATTATTTAGATTTTTTAGAGTTTTTGGTGTATTTAAATCTAATAATTTAAAAAAAACTAGATGTCTTTATAATTTAGTCAGTTTCACTTGTTTTGATTCCCATTTAAGTTTTACACAAAATTACCTAACCTCAACAATAATTCTTATAATAATTATAATGTTTATAATTAACCCAGCTATCATCTGACAAAGTTTGCCATAGAGCTTGTAGAGCACCCTGTATAAGATATTTAAACCTTTTCGAAATTATGATGTATGTTTTAGAGCAGCAAAATGAATGTCTTGGAGTTTTAGGAAATAGTATTATGTTCTTTTTATAACTGTTTTATTTCTCGTAAGTTACATAAACCAAAATCGTGTATAAGTTTTTATATGTATAATAATAATTAATAATAAATAATGGTTCCCTAGGAACAGGGTTCCATAGAGATTACATATATTTATTCAATAAGCATATATACTACTTCAGTAACTCAATCTCGAACATACTCCCCCGCAATTGCGAAGTCAATTAATACAAAAGATAAACAAGAACGCTCAGCAATAACAGGGCTAGTATTTAGAATTTATAAGATTAATCAGTACAGTAAAATTTTATTTAAAATTATTAATAGGTAACTTAACCAATTTAACAATTGGACGCTGAAACTCTGAATTTGCAGTTTTTATAGTAACAGCGCGAACCAACCCATCAGCACCAGGATGAGTACTGATAATACGACCCAATTCCCACTTATTTGGAGGCAGTTGTTCATTTCTTACTAGAACAAGATCGCCTTTCATTAAATTAGGTTGAGTACTAAACCACTTTGAACGCGTTTGCAATTCGAAAAGATATTCTCTTTGCCATTTACGCCAAAAGTTTTCCACAACCTTATGATAAAATTGCCAGTGAGTAAGTCTGTTATCTGTTAAATCTAATACAGAAGGAGTGGGAATCGACTTAAGAGCACATCCTACCAAAAAGTGTCCTGGTGTAAGAGCATCATAACTTTCTTTGTCATCATATAACGGAGCTATAGGCCGAGAATTTAAAAGACCTCGAATTTCACTTAATAAAGTCCGAAATTCGTCTGCACTAGGTGTAACATTTCCAAGTTGAGGTTTAAGATATTTTTTTACACTTTTTACTCCAGCTTCCCATAAACCTCCGAAGTGAGGAGCAGAAGGAGGCAGAAAGTGCCAAGTTAATATTATTAACTCTAAAACGCCTTTACCAATCTTTATGAAATTTTGGATACAAATACTTCAACTTATATCTCAAATTACGTGTAGAGGGTTTTTCGAGAAAATATGTTTAAAGCCTTTTTATTTAATAATGAAAAAAAGTTCGAAATATAACTTTTAGGGAATTTTTTTAAATAATTAAAAAATATGTCGTTAAAGAGCGTATTTTTTTAGTACACCCTGAACATTTTGTACAAATCAAACGAACATTAACGAAGATACAGCGCTTCAAAGTCGGTAAAAATGACGCCTTTTTGATTATTTTGCTGAAAAGTGGTCATTTTTCACGACTTTGAAGCGCTGTATCTTCGTTACTGTTCGCTTGATTTGTACAAAATTTTCAGAGTATACTAAAAAAATATACGCGTATACGCTCTTTAACAGCATATTTTTTATTTATTTAAAAAAAAATTCCCTAAAAGTTATTTTTCGAACTTATTTTCATTATTAAATAAAAAGGCTTTAAACATATTTTCTCGAAAAACCCTTGAACACGTAAATTGAGATATAAGTTGAAGTCATTATTTAAAAATATTGTCTAAATTTATAATTATAGGCAAATTTGATTTAAAAGACCTAGACCATAGTTGAGGAGCATCCGTGGAAAACCGGCTATATCCATTTTAATAAATGTTGGGAAAATTGCAAAAACTCCCGGTTTCCTGGCCTTTACAGATAAATAAAAATGCAAACTTGAGTTTTGTGGGCTTTATGGTATTTGATTTATAAGACATAGGTACTTTTTTTATTATTCAAAAATATTAACAAAATGTTAAAATTTGATAATAAATTTTTGTTATAAAAAAATAAACCAAATTAAAAGTTGAAAAATAAAAAAAAGAAGTGGGGAAAATTGCTATTTATTTTAGCATCCTATAAACAAGAAAAATGTATTACCAACCAAATATTGTTTTATAGCTAACATTATAAAGTTAAAGCTGCCTTTTATCCAATAAAAATCGTAGATAAAATAATACTTTAACCAAAACGGTTGATAAAATAATATTGTAATGGTAAGTATAAATTGACAATCTTATCTAAAAGGAACCAAGCGCCAAAAACTATTTTTGGACTCTCATTTTTAATAATGCTCAAAAAGTTTATCATTATTTAGAACTTCTTTTAAATTATTGAGAGGACTTTCAATAATAATAATAATAATAATAATAATAATAATAATAATAATACTTTATTGCCCAACAGATTTACATCCAATTAAAGGACAAAATTATACAATATACAATAAGTTTGTACGTACATAAAATAAAACAACATTTAGACATCAATGATACTCTTGAAAAAGTAATCAGCTTCCTTTAATAAGAAAGTTAGCGAAGAACTATTAATGTCAATTTTTGAAGATATTTCGTTAATATTTTTGATCATGACTTGCACTGGAGATTTCAACAAAACATTAGTACGGGCATTATCTTCCCTAAAAGTTAATTTAGTCCTAGAGTTTAAACGGGGAATATACAGATTAAACATAGATAATAACAACATACAGTCGATATTATTATGAAACAAGTCATACACAAATTTTATGCTAAACTTAACTCTACGCAATTCAAGTGAGTCCATTGAAAAGGCCCGAAGTAATTCAGCCTGAGGATGACCTCTGAGAGGATAAAAACCATGAATTCTAAAGTTTACAAATTTCAGGAATCGTCTTTGGATATTTTCCAACGAAACTTTGTAGGTTGTGTAAATTGGGTACCAAATCAAGCTGCAATATTCGAGCCTTGAACGAACAAACGAATAATACAAATTTTTTAATGCGTTTATATCATTGAATGTATCAGAATTCCTTATAATAAATCCCAACATTTTTAGGGAAGAACTAGTTATATTACTTATATGCCTATCAAAAGTTAATTTATAATCAAATAAAACACCCAGATCTTTGACAGTATCAGAACGTTCCAGTAAAGAGTTATTAAACATATAATTAAATGTTAACGGATTATGGCCTTTGTAATATGACATAACTTTACACTTAGAGGCATTCATATACAATTTATTGGCATGACACCATTGTTTAATTTTGTTTAGATTATTTTGAATCATACTACAGCTCTCAGCACCATCCACTCTAGGAAATATTTTTAAGTCATCTGCGAACATAAGTTTTTCACAGTCAAGGTCTTGAACAATATCATTAATAAAAATGAGAAAAAGCAGAGGGCCTAAATTTGAGCCTTGCGGGACTCCAGATTTACAAATAAATGGCAATGAGTTAAACCCATTATAAGAGACAAATTGAGTTCTATTAGTGAGATAAGAAGCAAAGAACTGAGTTAATGAATTGTCAAAGCCAATAGTATTAAGTTTGCTCACAATAAGCGAATGACTAATCCTGTCAAAGGCCTTCGAGAAATCCGTGTACACCACATCAACTTGAGATCGCTGGTCAAGTGCTTTGGAAACATATTGGGTAAAATAAACAAGATTAGTAGTTGTGGAGCGACCAGCCATAAATCCATGCTGATGCGGTGAAAGTTGATTACGAATAAAGGGATAAATGGTGGAGTACAGGGCCATCTCGAAGACCTTCGCAAAGTTAGACAGTATCGAGATGGGGCGATAGTTCGACATATTGGACGCATCACCGCCTTTAAGAACTGGACAGACACGAGCGATTTTCCAAATATCTGGAAAAGTGGAATATTTAAGAGCTATATTAAAAATATATACCAGAGGTTGAGCCAATACGTGAGCACAATCCTTAACCAGAAAGCTTGGCATCTGGTCATGTCCGGAGGTCATCTTATCACCCAATCTCTTAACTGCCCTAATTACCTTAGCTTCAGTGAGACTGTTAATTACTGGAAAATTACAATTTATGTTAGAAGCTGAATAGGAATCACTTGAATCATCGCTTGTAAAAACAGAAGAAAAATATGAGGAAAAGCCATTCACAATTGAGAGCGGAGAATCAAAGGTGTTTTCGCCAAAATGCATCTTTCCTGGTATTCTAGTTTGAGTACGTTTATTATTCATTCAAATTCATTCAAATTATAATTAAGTTTTTGAGCAGCATTAAAAATGAGTTAGGTATATACAAATAAGTTTGTTAAGCTCCGAACAAGTTTTTGGTTCCTTTTAGATAAGCACTATCCAAATAAACAACCCAATTTCTTATTGTTGTTTGGTCGTTTGGTCGTTGTTTGCCATGTATAAATAAATTGACCAGTTGTGAATGTTAATTGACAAATTGCCATGAGAAGCTATCTGTAAAAATCAGTTTTTGCAATTCAATGTTACATTTAAATGATATTTAATAAAAATAATTTTTAGTTTATTTCATACCGCTATTGGAAATTTTTTAAATAAATTAAAAATTATTTTTATTAAAATTGGAAATGTTTCAAATAAATTAAAAATTATTTTTATTTAAATTATTTAAATGTAACATTGAATTATAATAATAATAATAATATATACAAATCCCCTTGTTTCCCTAATTAATACTATGTAAAATATCTGGACAACTTGTAAAACCTCCCCAAAGGAAAATGCACTCCAAATAATATTTCAAAAATAAATAATTCTTTAAAATTAAGTGTATTATGAAAGTATTTAAGAAAACATTGCCTTTGAATCCACGCTATGTAGAGAACAAAACATAATTTTGGGAATATAACATTTATTTTGAAAATCAGTAGATACAAATTTAAGAATTCCGCATTATTTTCCCCGCATTCCTATCAAAAAGTCATCAAGCGTATAGTCTCCATTGTTGCCAGATGTACGGGCTTCGTATACTGCGTAATACTTATACAAGTATATAATCTCGGGCTTCGTAAAAACCGAGTGGGCTTCGTTTATACTTTAGAATGTAACGTTTCGGGCTTGGTAATGTAGGATTGCATTTCTATATATATATATATATATATATATATATATATGTAGGACCACTTGACTTCTGGGTGGCGATTCTTGAGTTAAGAGAACGCTTCTCATAGGAGAAGTGGGCGTTTCTCTCAAGTTTTGACAGCCTGCATTATTGAATTTAAGATAAGTTAGTGCGTTCTTCTCTCGGAAACTATTTTCTGCTTTAGGAGAACCAAACCATTGCATGATTTTAAGAATGCAGCCTGTCAAAACTTAAGTGAAACACGTTCACTTCTCATGAGAATAGCGTTCTCTCAACTCGAGAATCGCCCCCCTGGTCTAAAAACGTCCCCACTTGGCGTCCTGCTTAATACATATAAAAACTAAATACTTTCTTAGCGTCACATAACTTCCATACTAAATTCGCCAAAAATAAGATTACTTATGAGTCATACGTTATGAAATTGCAACGTCGCTTTCAACCAATTGAACTAAAATAAGAATCCATCCTTATTTAAGCATATAATATGTGAGTCACAAGTGAAACACAATGTTTTTTATACGACCCTTTTATTTTTCATTATTTTCAAATACAAAAAAAAATAACCTAAAAACGTGTTTGACAGCTGAATGTCAAACAATGCTGTCAATTTCTTTTCACACAAACATGTCACTTTACATTCGAGTTTTGCCTTGCCAATGAAAATATTTATTCTTTATTATAATAGGTTTTTGAGTTTATTTATGATTCCAAAGATTTATTTATAAAAAAATATTTTTTTGTTAAAGTTAAGTTTTTAAAATTGAAAATCTACTTAGGTATTAATAAATTAGATTTGTATTACTTATGTTATGTTATGTTATTGTTGCCATTAAAAATATTATATATACACTATATTTTATTAAATTTTTGGTTATACAATACATTTTTATTAGCTTTAAGTTTGAACCAAATTACTAAAATTTATTTTAACACCGCAAGAAACATGTAACTTCGTTACCCTACTGACGCACACTGGTCGAATTTGGCAAAAACGTGCTATTTATTGAAATTTTCATTTTCAATATTTTAACGTGACAACGCCTTTGCAGGTTTGCTAACATACCAATGATCAAGTTAGCCATGACTTTGCCAAAGCATCATGGTGTTTTCTTGGTTTTATTAAACGTCAAAGTTGCGCTATTTTTGACGTTTGTATTGCGTTTTTATAAATGACAGTTCAATGGCTTGACTTTAGATGTTTATAATTATTGTATTTTAAAGAAATATAAAAAGAAATAATATGGAGGAGAACCACACAGGTATGTTCTCATTATATACCAAAAATCTTGGATTAAGTTTCTACTGTGAGAAAAATACAGGACATTATGCGAGTTGGTGTCATTTTGTTTTAAACATGTTTTAAATACTAAAATTCTAAAAGCATTTTGTTAATGATTTCAACATATTTCCAGCTGGTCATATTTATTTTTGTATTCTACAATGTCTTCTTATATTATATGAGTTATAAAACGTTACCCCAAAATACCCCCCCTAAAAATAAATAGAATTTAAAAAAGGTTGTTTTACACCTTATTTGTTAACATTTTAAACCGAATTTTATATTCTATTAATAAAATATCAGCCTGGAAATAAACAATTACTTAAACATATAGTTTATAAAGAATTTTTTATCTTTCTCTTTTTCTGCGTCTTGATATCTTGCTCTTTCCTTTTCCTAAGCCACTCTATGTCAAATTTTGAGTTAGTTTCTAGAATTTTTTTATTGCTTTTAGACGAAGTCCCACCAGGGCCAGTGTTGTCGCTAAGCTACAAAGAATTATTTGAATTTTTAATAAGTTTTCCGGAAAAAAACCTAGATACCAAGTTTTGTCGAATTCAAACAAAAATATTGACCCTCACTGGTTACAGTAGCTTATCACCTGAAGCACGAACAATTCAAAATTAAGTGGATTTCATCAAACAGAACAAAAAAAAGATTTTTAGACCACAACAAAGAATGGATAAAAACGAAAGTGGAATTTAAAAGAAATTGCATAACTGGTAAAGTTAGGAAATCACTTGATTTCGAAGCTTGTTCCGAGACAACAAAACGGTTAAAAACATCAAAATTGCGGGAAAGTTTTTCTACAAAAGAATTAGTTTATGCAGCCCAAATGGGATATCGAAAGGAACATGAATTAGAGGCATCTAATGTTCTTAAATCCATTTATACACAGCCATCAAAAGCAAAAGAGTATTCCAGTTCTCTTTTAAAACAAAAAAGCACGTGTGAAAAGCTGACATCAGATAAGGCAGTATCACTTATTATTGAGGGTAAATTTACTAAATTTCAATACAAACTATTGAAAAAGCAGGCAAATGATAATAATTGTTTTATGTATCCTTCTTATGATAAGGTACTTGAAGCAAAAAAAAGGTGTTATCCCGAAAATATTCATGTATCCGAAAGAGTAGCAGAAGTCCCAATTCAGTCATTACTAAATCATACAAGTCGGAGGCTTATAGATGTACAAATGGATGTACTTAAAACTATGGTTAATGAAAACAATATTTTAAACTTGACTTTAACTTGCAAATGGGGATTTGATGGGTCATGTGGACAATCAGAATACAAGCAACGATTTCAAGATGTTTCATTGTCAGACTGCAGTATCTTTTTTACATCTTTAGTGCCCATAAGGCTTAATCTTAGTGCCAAATCTGACGTAATAATATGGCAAAACTGCAGAACATCGTCAACAAGATTTTGTCGGCCAATAAAAATTCAATTCGCTCGAGAGCTAACATAACCGAAAAACAAAAAATGGATAAACAATTAAAAGAACTAGTTCCTTTTGAATTTATTTTACCTGAAGATAATATGCGTATTTGTATAACATTTAACTTATACCTGACAATGATAGACAGTAAGGTGGGAAATGCTCTGACGGAAAACAATTCTACGCAAAGATGTTTTGTTTGTGGCCTATCCTCAAAAGACTTCAATAATATTGATGTTATTCTTCATAGACCCGTTATTAATAGTGAATATTTAAAATACGGTTTGTCTACATTGCATGCTTGGATACGTTTTTTTGAGTGCTTGTTGCATTTAGCTTATAAAATCGATATTAAAAAGTGGCAGGCTCGAAGTGCCGAAGACAAGCAAATAGTTCAAGACTCAAAAAAACGTATTCAAGAACAATTGAATTTCCGATTGGGACTAATAGTGGATAAGCCCAAACCAGGTTTTGGTTCCTCAAATGATGGAAACACGGCTCGCAAATTTTTTGAAAATACGAGCGTTGTTGCCGAAATTTGTCAAATTGACCAAAATCTTGTACAAAGATTTCATATCGTATTACAAACATTATCATCTGGATTTGAAATAGATATACCGAAATTTCAAGTTTACGCAATTGATACTGCAAGACTTTTTACTAAGTTGTACTCTTGGTACTATTTACCAACTTCTGTTCACAGGGTGTTAATGCACGGAGCGGAAACAATAGGTTCATTTAAAATTCCGATTGGGCAGTTATCTGAGGAAGCACAGGAGGCCAGAAATAAAGATATAAAAAATTATCGATCAAGCTTTTCAAGAAAAACCTCAAGAAAAGATAACTTACAAGATATGTTTAGTCGCCTCCTTGTTTCCTCCGACCCTGTAATTTCTAGTTTACGTAAAACACCCGCTAAAGCAAAAAAAAGTATTTTACCTGAAGCTGTAGCTTTACTTAATTCGCCAAAAGTTGATGACAATTTTTTAAATTTACCTGAAGCAATAAGCTCTTCAGATGAAGATGATAATTAGAGATAATTGTTGTAAAAAAAATGTGTTCATATAGTGACTATTCGTAATGTTTAATTAATTTTAACCTTTACAACCATGTAGGTAAATAAATAGTTCTTAGATACATTTATTATATATCGACTTTTTTAACAATTAAAAATAACTTGAATTTGAAAGTAAGATTTTTTTCTAACTCTGGTTTGTGTCACCCTGTATAATATAGGGCACTCTCAAAATAAATTTAAAACATTTAAAAGGTTAGTTTAGGCAAATTATGAATACAAATTTAATTTTTACATACAATGGCTATGTAAATCAATTTATAGCACGTTTTTGTCAAATTCGACCAGTGTGTGACGGTGGGAGAAATAATTAATGTCCTAATTGTTTATTTCTTCAACCCGTGGGCGAAATGTTGCCCATGGGATGAAGTAAGTAAGCTTTAAATTAAAATAGATGTCAAATGTCAGATAAAATATCAAATAAAACTGGCTTTAAATTACTTGCGCCATACTTTTTTCGGTTCTTCAATTATTCATAATTTGTTTTTAGACTGATACCTATGTATATTTTCCTGCTAAGCAAAATAGCCATATCAGCTTTATACGGCAGTATATTTCTTGCGGTAGATATTACACTTTCGTGGTACCTACCGCACTCGCTACGCTCGTGCGGCTAACTTTACGCTCGAGGAATCTGTTTTTACTCCCACTAGTCGCACATTATACTTTTTTTATCATTTTTAACATAATGTAAAAAGGATAAAAAATAGTAGGTATATATGGGTGAATATCCAAAACGGGGATAAATTAAGGTGGTAAAAAAATAAAAAGCAAAGATTAATAAAACACTAGCAAAATAATACCTCAATGTGTATTTCTTAATAACATAAAGTAATTTCAAGGCGGCTATAAATTAAACTTAATAGATACAAATAGTTATAATAATAATAATACTATTAGAAATTTTTTTTAAAGAAAAATTAAATTAAATTTATTATATTTTAACTATATATTATTAATTATCGTTAACAATGCCTTAACTTATATGAGCTAAGAGTTTAGGGCAATATTAAGAAAGTAAACAACTCCATGGAGTTGATGTCCATGGAGTTGATGTTTTTATAGTTAAAGTCACAAACTTTAGAAAATGGTACATAATGTATCTTTAGTTAACTGTAATTTAAGCAAAGCATATTTGGTTATTTCACCTTGAGAAAGTTTAAATTTCAATTGTATTTAAATCCCTTTGTTATTAAAGATATGGAGTTGATCTTTAATAAAAATACTTACCCGTTTTTTCGCAAATAATTGTTCTTTATAAATTTTTATTAAATATTACACCCCCCCTGCCTTGCTTACACAAATCAACACTAAATCACTCAAACGACGAAGTCTTCAAGCATTACTAAAATACGTTTTATACAGGGGATTTATCATATATTAAAAGGCTGCAAAGAAGTCAGCTGTAAAATGGTGTCTCATGCTTTATTCGACATTTTGGGTTAAAATATCAATAAGTTTGCTTTTGGTTGTATTTTTTTATACATTCCAAGTTAGAGGAAATGCAATATGAAAGAATCATTTCACAATTGCATCTAGTCTAATAGTATATGGATGATTTGTTGTCCCTACGCTAGGTGGTGACAGTCCATGGAGTTGAGTTTAAAGCGTTTAAGCAAATTCAAATTAATAAAATAAATAATGTTTTATTTTTTTGGTTAAGTACGATCTACTGCTAGACATAAACTGTCTATTGTAGTGTTATTTAAATGCTAACTACTTTCATTAGTATATTTTATTTAAGAGTTTCAGCATATTTGCTCCTGGAGAATCACCCATATACACATAATGTGCGATTAAATTTAAATAAATTTAAAACATTTAAAAGGTTAGTTTAGGCAAATTATGAATACAAATTTAATTTTTACATACAATGGCTATGTAAATCAATTTATAGCACGTTTTTGTCAAATTCGACCAGTGTGTGACGGTGGGAGAAATAATTAATGTCCTAATTGTTTATTTCTTCAACCCGTGGGCGAAATGTTGCCCATGGGATGAAGTAAGTAAGCTTTAAATTAAAATAGATGTCAAATGTCAGATAAAATATCAAATAAAACTGGCTTTAAATTACTTGCGCCATACTTTTTTCGGTTCTTCAATTATTCATAATTTGTTTTTAGACTGATACCTATGTATATTTTCCTGCTAAGCAAAATAGCCATATCAGCTTTATACGGCAGTATATTTCTTGCGGTAGATATTACACTTTCGTGGTACCTACCGCACTCGCTACGCTCGTGCGGCTAACTTTACGCTCGAGGAATCTGTTTTTACTCCCACTAGTCGCACATTATACTTTTTTTATCATTTTTAACATAATGTAAAAAGGATAAAAAATAGTAGGTATATATGGGTGAATATCCAAAACGGGGATAAATTAAGGTGGTAAAAAAATAAAAAGCAAAGATTAATAAAACACTAGCAAAATAATACCTCAATGTGTATTTCTTAATAACATAAAGTAATTTCAAGGCGGCTATAAATTAAACTTAATAGATACAAATAGTTATAATAATAATAATACTATTAGAAATTTTTTTTAAAGAAAAATTAAATTAAATTTATTATATTTTAACTATATATTATTAATTATCGTTAACAATGCCTTAACTTATATGAGCTAAGAGTTTAGGGCAATATTAAGAAAGTAAACAACTCCATGGAGTTGATGTCCATGGAGTTGATGTTTTTATAGTTAAAGTCACAAACTTTAGAAAATGGTACATAATGTATCTTTAGTTAACTGTAATTTAAGCAAAGCATATTTGGTTATTTCACCTTGAGAAAGTTTAAATTTCAATTGTATTTAAATCCCTTTGTTATTAAAGATATGGAGTTGATCTTTAATAAAAATACTTACCCGTTTTTTCGCAAATAATTGTTCTTTATAAATTTTTATTAAATATTACACCCCCCCTGCCTTGCTTACACAAATCAACACTAAATCACTCAAACGACGAAGTCTTCAAGCATTACTAAAATACGTTTTATACAGGGGATTTATCATATATTAAAAGGCTGCAAAGAAGTCAGCTGTAAAATGGTGTCTCATGCTTTATTCGACATTTTGGGTTAAAATATCAATAAGTTTGCTTTTGGTTGTATTTTTTTATACATTCCAAGTTAGAGGAAATGCAATATGAAAGAATCATTTCACAATTGCATCTAGTCTAATAGTATATGGATGATTTGTTGTCCCTACGCTAGGTGGTGACAGTCCATGGAGTTGAGTTTAAAGCGTTTAAGCAAATTCAAATTAATAAAATAAATAATGTTTTATTTTTTTTGGTTAAGTACGATCTACTGCTAGACATAAACTGTCTATTGTAGTGTTATTTAAATGCTAACTACTTTCATTAGTATATTTTATTTAAGAGTTTCAGCATATTTGCTCCTGGAGAATCACCCATATACACATAATGTGCGACTAGTATAATGAAATCTATTTTTAAATGTATTTAGTGAAGTTTGCCATCTGTTGATAACATTTTTTTTTAAATTAAAAGTCTACTGATTAAAATAAATAAATAAATGCTCATTTATTTTATATTAAATTATAAAATTTTAAATGTAATACAATATACATGGCATTAATTTATTATTTGCAAGTTTTAAATCGATATAATTAATTTGATCGAAATATTTGTACTTATTTAAAAAAGTAAATCTTTAAAAAGAATTAATGCAAACCTAAATAGCATTCAAAGATTGAATTTCAATCTATTTATAACTTGTTTATATTAACGACACCGTTGTCAAATTTGCTTTTCATTTAAGGGCGCTTGGTAAACCTAAGATTGAAAAGAATGTTATATACACAAGGCGATAGTAGTGACTCTCTAACGCAAACCCTTGAATTAAAATATAAACAGAATTCATTAAACGACCAAGTTAAACTCTTTTTAAAATTTAGTTTTTCTGCATCTCACAGCCATCTAGCGCTTATTGGTAAATGTTTTTGGTAGAGTCCAGTCGGCGTCCGTATAACGGACGCCCAGTGACCAAAGGACGCCGTTTGTATACGAAATTTAACATTGGAGGACGCCTAGTGGGATTATATATATATATATATATATATATATATATATATATATATATATATATATACATGCACGGCTATCAATAGGAAGCCCGGTGCATTACACTGGCTAGTCGAAGCCCGGTAATGCGGGACGGAGCGGTTAACTGTTAGTTGGTGCATAAACAACAAGATACACACTCCGCTGTGTATCAGAAGCCCTGCGGTGTTGCCAATGTCTAAATTTATAATTATAGGCAAATTTGATTTAAAATACCTAGACTATACCTAAACTTAACTTATATTTTTAAATAATGACGTAGGTATACTTAAATATTTAATAATATTGTTGAATTATAATTATTATAATAAAAATTATTATAATAATAATTATTATTAAATTAATTATAAGTCATTATTTAAAAATATTGTCTAAATTTATAATTATATGCAAATTTGATTTAAAATACCTAGACGATACTTAAACTTAACAATATTCTTAAATAATGACGTAGGTATACTTAAATATTTAATAATATTGTTGAATTATAATTATTATAGTAATAATTATCGTTAAATTATAATTATTTATATTATAATAATTTAAAAGTATTGTTGAATTTAGGTTCCTATAGGTATAAACATTTCATTTATTTTGTTTATACATCATAATTTTGAAAAGGTTTAAATATACAAGCTCTATGGCAAACTTTGTCAGATGATAGCTGGGTTAATTATAAACATTTTTTCTTAAATGACATGGATGCGATTCGTTTTTGTTTAAAAGTTAAGCCTTTAAAAAATATATTTCCATGTTAATAAAAAATATACAAATATATCAATAAATATAGAACCCAATTTATTATTGTTGTTTGGTCGTTTGGTCGTTGTTTGCCATGTATAAATAAATTGACCAGTTGTGAATGTTAATTGACAAATTGCCATGAGAAGCTATCTGTCAAAAAGCAGTTTTTGCAATTCAATGTTACATTAAACATCATACCGCTATTTTTTAAATAAATTAAAAATTATTTTTTTAAATTATTTAAATGTAACATTGAATAATAATAATAATAATAATAATAATAATATATACAAATCCCCTTGTTTCCCCAATTAAAACTATGTAAAATATCTGGACAACTTGTAAAACCGCCCCAAAGAAAAATGCACTCCAAATAATATTTCAAAAATAAATAATTCTTTAAAATTAAGTGTATTACGAAAGTATTTAACAAAACATTGCCTTTTAATCCACGCCATGTAGTGAACAAAACATAATTTTGGTAATATAACATTTATTTTGAAAATCAGTAGATACAAATTTAAGAATCCCGCATTATTTTCCCCGCCTTCCTATCAAAAAGTCATCGAGCGTATAGTCCCCATTGTTGCCAGATGTACGGGCTTCGTATACTGCGTAATACTTATACAAAGCTGTATATAATCTCGTTTGACTCGTGTGCCCCCTACCGCCAAAGCATTGGAACTAAGGGTGTATATTTTGATAGGTTTGAATGGCATTAGGAAGCCCACCACTTTTTCGCCATTGAAACAAGGGGGCATCACTTAACTCTAAAACAAATTTATACACGCTAATTTTAGGAAGCCCGATTTCGGGCTTCGTTTATACTGTAGAATGTAACGTTTCGGGCTTGGTAATGTAGGATTACATACCTATAAATATATATATATATATATATATATATATTTATATAGAATGAAATATTTTAGAAAAACTAAAGACAAAAGTAAAAAATATATATTCGAGTATTTGCGTCAAAGCAACATGACATTTTTTTTTTCAAATGACCAAATTAGTTTTAAATTAATATATATTTATTATTTTTATGTTTTTAATTAATTTTAATGCGCCAGATTTAAAAAAAAACTCTGAAAATAAAGACAAAAGTTTTAAAAAATGAGCTCTAATACACATTTTTTGACATAAAATCAAGTATAGCCAAGTTTCTCAACAGTTTCCGTCAAAATCCTTAATAACGACAATTATTCATATATTAACAAACACTTCCACACACACAAGAAATTGGGGCAACCTGGGGCACCATTACTATTTGCAAAAAGTTTGCTTGAATGCACGTTAAAAAAATGACAAAATTTGGACGGCTATTACTATATATAAAATAAAATATTTTTTTTAATTTTTAACGTTATACCTTAAAAGACATTTATTTTAAAGCAATCTACCAAATATAACTCCTGTTAATTATAATTTATAGTTTTAATCGCATATTTACCAAGCGCGAGTTATTTATATAAAAAAAGGTGTTTGTGCATTGTTTTAAAATTTTATACGTCACGGTCCTTATTAATATTTTATAAATAAACAAATGGTTCTACATTGTCAAGAAAAGCATAAGGATCAATTTTATGTATATTTTTTTGCTGTAAGGGCAACTTCAGAAATCGACTTTTGGTCACCTATACAGGTCAAATAGGACACAGTGCGACGCCTACTGCCTATTCAAGCACTCCTCATCGAAATAAATATGAACGACCAACAAAGCAACTAAAACTTTATGGGACAAGGCAAAAAAATTAATTTTCTCAAGCACAAATTTCTGAAATAGATGGAAAAATAGTAAAAATGATTGCCAAGGATTTTCAACCCATTTCTATAGTAGAAAATGAGGGTTTTTTAGAATACACTCACCTTTTGCAGCCCCTATATAAACCTCCAAATAGAAAAAAATTGGCCAACAAAATTTTACCAAAATTTTATACAGGCGCGGCGTCAAATTTACAAGTAACACTGGATAGTGTAAAATATTTGTCTATAACTACAGATATTTGAAATTCAGACTCCAATAAGGCATATTTAACGATAACCGTTCATTTTATCCATGAAGATAAACTTTTTGCACGGATTTTAGCTACTAGGGAAATACCTGGATCCCATACAGGTAAAAACACTGCCGCAGTTTTAAATACAATTTTAAATGAATGGAATGTATTTGATAAAATATTAACAGTTGTTTCTGACAATGGAGCAAATATAAAATGTGCCATAAATGACTACTTGCTCAAACATCACCATCCGTGTGTGGCCCATACAGTAAATCTTACAGTAACTGAAGCTATAAACAGTAATAGTCACCTAAATAATATTCTTAAAAAGTGTAGAAGCCTTGTAGGATACTTTAAACATAGTTCTTTGGCCAATGATAAGCTAAGAGCAGTTCAACAACAAATGTAACTGAAGCTATAAACAGTAATAGTCACCTAAATAATATTCTTAAAAAGTGTAGAAGCCTTGTAGGATACTTTAAACATAGTTCTTTGGCCAATGATAAGCTAAGAGCAGTTCAACAACAAATGGGTTTGCCCGTGTTGAAAGTGAAACAGGATGTTGCGACGAGATGGAATTCTTCGTTTATTATGTTAGAAAGACTTCTTAGCATAAAGGATCCATTATGTGTTGCTGTAACAAATCTTCCTAAAGCACCAGATTTTCCAGATCCTCAGATTCCATAGAGATATTGAGACCAGCCAATAAACTTACAATCATCCTTTCAGGGGAAAAATATCCCACTATATCTTTGATAATACCTCTAATTCGAGGATTTCAGTTTTCTCTAAGTAGTCTGATTCCAAAGACCAATGTGGGAGAAGAACTTAAAACAAATTTAAGTAAGATAATAACGAGAAGGTTGGGGTCATTTGAAACCAATAAATCTGTAGCAAAAGCCACATTTTTAGATCACAGAATTAAAAAAATAGGATTCGGTTTTTCAGAGAACGCAAACAATGCTCAAAAATGGGTGACGGATGAAGCTAGACTAATTTTTGCAAAAAAAATTGAGGCTAAATCTCTGGAAAAAAGTTTTCAACAAGAAAACAGTAATAAACCAAATGTCACCAAAGATATGTGGTCACATTTTGATAGTTGCTGCGGTGCAAACCCATACAACGCCGACGAGTATGGTAATATTATCAATCCGGCAGTACTCCTTTAGACAGGAACAGTAACCCATTGGAATTCTGGTCTAAACAAAAGCAAATGTTACCTAAATTATATGAATTGGCGACAAAATACTTGTATTCCGGGAACATCAGTGCCTTCTGAGCGGGTATTTTCCAAGACGGGACAAGTCACAAATTTACGCCGCAACAGACTTCTTCCAAAGAAATTGGATGAAATTATATTTTTGCATACTTGTCTATAGGTAGTCTTTTGGGGTTTTTATGTAAAATTTACCAAAGAATAACGTTTAATTTTTTACATTTATTATTTATTTATCATTATTCATTGATCATAATATTATGTTATGTCCCTATTTATTATTATCAGAGTGTCTTTATTTTTTAGAGTATATTTTTGTGTTATTTTTATTTTTTTGTGTTTATTATTGACAATTTTGTTTTTGTTGTGTTTTTTATAATTAAAGTTTATTTATTTTTTTATAATGTAATATTTTATTTAGATATATCGACTCAATCAAATATATTCTCTAAAAAATGCGTCTGCGGGTTCAATTTTTGCATGTAATTAATCATTCACGTATTGATTTTCCAAGCAGCAATCAAAATTGAAATTATAAATAATAAACTGCAATAACTGCAGCGCCCGTATTTTAGTTTCCGCGATGATAGAATTTTTTTATTAAATTCGCTATTTTAGAATTTAACTCTAGAATGATAACCAATTAACCGGTTTTGATATAAATAAAACTTGTATTATAAAGGGCATTCTAAATTAGGATGCTTTAGAATTTCTAACTAATAATTTGTATTGAAATGCTAAAATACTTATTTCGGGTAGTGGAACCACATATTTAGAATAAATATGTGAGTGGAACAAACATAAAATCGTTGTGTTGGTAACTTTTAGTTTTGAACTGTGATTGGCAGCACTGAATACCTAAATATTATCCCAGCGTTGCCTAATTTATTTTTCATTCACCGTCAATCGTACAGGCACCTTCTTTATCTCTGACAGGCACGTGTCGTCCAAGTTGGTGTCGACTGTCGAGAACTAGAGTGCGCGCAAATAACCGGTTATTTATCACTTGGATCCGAAACTCATAACCGAATAATTCAGGTTATTTCAATAACCGGGTAATAGGTTATTTTTTACTCGAGTGCTCCCAACACTAGAAATTATGTATATTAGCAATGTGTCCCATGAGTCTGTTGGTTCGTCCATTTGCCTTAAACAACACAAATGTTTGTATAGATTTTCGTGCAAAAATCTAATTTTACTTGCTGATGCCACAGTTATATTTTTCATCTGAAAAATCGCTCTTAAATGGTTATTAATTAAAAGATTTTTATTATTGAACCGTTCCCATAAAGTGTTACAGGCTGTAATGAAATTTTCACCGACAAATTCAATTGACTGAATGACCTGAGGCGCAGAAAAGTAATGATATTTCTGTACGTCCGACAACTGCTCCCTATTATGAATCAACGATGTAAATAAGTCTCTAAATTCTAACCACGTGTCGTATGATCCACTAAATTTAGGTACCTGTAGTTCCGGCAGAATTACTCCTTGCAATTTGCCGGGCGCATTCCGCCTGCTCGCTTTTAATACTTTTGTCATCGGCGGACGCCGAGGTCTCACAATTTATATCGAATTTTTCGAATAATGTTTTTGCTTTTGAAAGCACAGAATGATATTTGTTTTTGAATTCTTTCCGTACTTTAATTTGTGCCTCAGTGTCCTCCGAAAAGCACCCAATCTCAATCTGTGTGCTCTCAAACTCGTCTATGATTACCTCTATTCTCGCAATTCTTTGACTTAGCTCGATAATCTCGCACCGATCACTTTCGTCAGAATTAAATGCCTTAAGATATTTCTCAAACAATGTCAACTTTGTCTTAAACGAACCTCGCCTTTGAATTAAAATTTTTAGATCATCTTTATTTGCCATGTTTTTTATACGTGCTATAAAAACAGGTTAAGTTTTAATAAATTTGTGTACGCAAATCTTAGCCAAATCTAAGTCTTTAATATAATCTAACCTACCAGCATTTAATCTGCTAATAACGGGGAGAGAAAGGTAAAAAGAAATGGTCTCAACGCGCCCATTGTCCCCAATCGTTGAGTCTGACCGAGGCCTCCTGAGCCCGTGCCTCCACAAAGAGATGTAGTGGCGCCACACGGTGGGATAAGCCCTATCTCGTTCTTTCAAAATCATTTGTGACTACACGGGTAAATATTTTTTCATAAAATTTTGGCCAGATGACCATATGCATATATACCATAAAATATATGCACGATTTTAAATTTAGACCAGTGGCGTAGATTTTATAACGGAATTTATCATAATAATATAAATAATATTAAACATTAATGTTGTTTTTGGTTTAAATGTCAATATATGTTATAATTAAGCTTAAACAATAACATATATTATTATAATTATTTATTAAACAATGATTAAATAAAAATAAAATTTATATTTTGTAAATTTTTATATTAATAATTTTAAAACATCTACATCTAAAGGAGAATTATTTTTCTTAGCATTAAATACCCTTTTGGCAGATATGGCTGGATCTGATGTTGCCAATAATAAATTAATAAGGTCCTCATTAGTGGCCTTCCTGGAAATTTTTCTTGTGTGACTTTCCCTTATCGACTTGTAGTCTTTATTTCGAGCTTCCTGTGCCTCCTCTGATAATTGTCCGATCGGTACATAAAAATGTTCTATAATTTTTCGTCCATGTATTAATATTTTATGCACTGACGATGGCATATAGAACCAATTATAGAGGGATACAAAAAGCTCGGCTGTTTCCATTGCATATGCCTCAAACATGTCCCCATTGATTTCTCTGCCCGAGTTCAAAGCTTTTAGAATTGTCGCAAATCTCCTTATCAGCTCCACATCCACCTTGGAAGCAGTCAGTTCCGGATCTTCGAAAAATCTTCTGGCGGTATTACCATCGTTGGTATTCCCAGACCCCTGTTTGGGCATGTCTATTAGAAGACCTGTCTGTGTCCTAAATTCTTCCTGGATTCGTTTTTTTTCCTTGTTTGTGTTCCTCCGTTCTGGCTGACCAACATTTAATTTGGATTTTATAAGCCACATGGAGGATACATTCCATGAAACGTATCCATGCATGCAGACTGGAAAGTCCATATTGCAGTGCCTCCTGAGAAATGGTCCTTTGTGAGATTTTTGTCAAAATGTTCATGTCCTTTGGACTCGCCTTGCAAATTGGACAACATGCCGATGATGATGTATTTGTCATCACCTGTACAACCTTTCCATCCACCATGGTTGATAAAAGATTATATTTTATCCTAAATATTTTATCGTCCTTGTGTGCTGTGAATTCTTGTAAGTTCAATATTTGGTCGTTGATGTCCTCCACGTATTTCTTTGTTACTTCCGGGGTTTCCTTGACATATTCAAAAGAAATCGGTCTGCAAAATTTGGTGGATGATGGCTGTTTGTTGGTCCAAAATATTGATCCTTGGTCGTCTTTTATTTGAGTGGGCACGAAAGAGCACATAAACATGTGACTATCACTCTGTGATGGTGATAAAAAGGCCTGCTTATATTGAGCTTGCCCGGAAGACCCACTTTCCTATTAGCTCCAAATTTTCCGAAAATTTGGATACGTCTTCATTTATGGCCTTCACTATTCTTGTTGCGGTATGATCCCACAATGATTGCAGTTTTACAGTCGCACCAGTTTCACTCATTTGGATGTCATTTGGATAACACTGGAGTTTAGTCTCTCGAATGTGTTCATAAGATGGAAATAACTTCGAGTTATGCGCCAAAGCTGCTTTTCGCAACTTTAGGTACTGAGCTTTGGAAAACTTTAAATCCAAAAATAAAGCCAAAGCTTCTTCATTGGAAAACGGAATCTCCCTTGCTGCCCCTGAGGTGTACATATTCTCCTTTGAATGTTCGTAGACGTAGTTGACTGCATCCAATCCTATGGTTTCACGAATTTCCAATGCTTTCCTTCTTTTCGTACTTTCACTGGAAGTCGAAAATTCCTGGCTCCTGGGTCTCCCTGATCGCTTGGGTGTGCTAAACGATGCTTCGGGTGTGATGGGTTCCTCAAAATCCAAAGAATTGTTTACCCATTCCTTAAATTTTTCGTAAAACTTAGTTTTACAACGGCTAACCTTTTCAAGTCGGTCCTTAACGTTTCTAAAAAAACGAATTAACTTTTCCACTTGCTTATCAGTCATTTTGTTGCCCATGAAATAATTGTTCGCAACAAATTCACACAAAGAATTGAATTCATTGTGATCGAAAATGTTTTTAATTAATTCACTATATGCAATAACAACCATCTTGCTACACTTGCCACTTGATATAAATATTATTTCTAATTTGAAGTTTATATAGTAGTGACAGGTACACCTATGACAGGTGCCACCTAGGTGGCAGGTAATATATAAGGTAGTAAAGTCCGGACACGATTGTCAATGTGACTTGGTATTATTTTGTTGTTTATGGTTGGTACGTAAACATCAAATTTGTCACTTTGAGACAAACAAATATCAGTGACGTACGAATTATGTCATTATGTCATTGATCTTTCAAATAATTATTATCGTTAATAGCATTTAATCAACAGTGTTATTAAATTTTTTTTTTAAAATATTGTACTTATAAGGTTCCAGAATAAATATGAAGTTTAATTACTCCTTATTATAAGTATTTTCCTAAAAATTATAATAACCATAATGTTGTTTAAAATACGCCTATGATAAAATTTGTCAAAAATTTAACCTGTAAAATTAAAACTACCTATCAAAAAAATAAATTGTTACCAAATTAAAAAACGCAGAGGGAAATATATGTCTAAACCGTGACATTGACAGTCGTGTCCCAACCCTGTTTTATTAAGGGTCTCTAGTAAATACTACTTATCATTCTAATTAATTCATATTAAACCAGGTAAAATATAAATTAACTCTTTCTATCTGAATTAGGGCCGGTATATTTAAGTAAATTTAATATACCGGCCCTTAAACAAAGGTAAAATAAAAGTTAACTTTTTAATGTATTTATTTACTAATTTAACAATAGTGTTATTTACAATATTTTAAAATAAAACAACACATTCCGAACTCATTTCGGCGAATGCATGAATGGCATAGACGCGTTTGACGGTCGCAGCCGCAACGTACATGTGTACTAAGTGAAATATCTTGAAAAGTTATGAAAATGGGCAAAAAGTGGCAACAGTATAACTTGGCAACATATTTATACACCTTTTCATATAAAAAAGAAATTAATCGGCCATGGCGAAAAATGGCGGATTTGACTTTTGTCCCGTGAAATTGGAAAAAATTTCCAAATTTTTGCATTTTATTCTAATAAAAATTCTGTGATTATTAAACATTTATATGCTACCAAATTTGTACCCAATATAAAACATACTTTTCTCTTTAAAACTGCATTTGAATTAATATTGTACCTTTATTACTTTTTCAGATATATTGCTTCAAACACCAACATTATTTTTACTAAAACATTAAAAAAAAATGTTAAACTTTGACGGTCTGTATCTTCTAAAGTAAATTTTATTTTGATTTGTAATTCGGGAATCTGAAAGATCAATGTTTTTTCTATACATTCCATTTTTTAAAAATATGATTTTTCGATACTCCAAGTTACGACTTTTGGTGAAGGTCATCGTGCTGTTTGTCCGTCGTTGGCTTGCTGTTTTCGTTAATGTGATTGCTTCTATATTTCTTGGCTGCTTGTTGAATGTAGCTCGAAGCCGAACATGAATTTCGTTGAAGGAATGTATACTGTTTTTGTGTTTTTTTAAATATATAAGAATAACGTATAATACTTTTGTAAAAAATGATGTCGTTCGAATGCTTGACACCACGATAATGATCTCTCCCTTTACCGGCTGTCCTCATAGTGTAGACGGCGCAACATAGAGGGCGCTGACTGATGGAACATTTTTAGACAACCTTGGTCATTCATTTACAGGGCTACTGAGTACAGGCCTTTTTTTACTGAACAGAAAAGAACATAAGAACATGGGTTATCCTTTTTATATAGACAGGCAAACCTATAACCCTCTCTAGACCGATGTGTCCAAGTGTAAGACGAAGGAACTTCTTTCCTTTACATGCCAGAGATGCTTCTTAGATATGCTCTTTTAACCATCCTAGGCAACACATTATAAATAAAACACCATGACTTTCAAAACTTTCTAGTAGCCATTTAGTTTGAAAGTAAAGAAGTCGTCTATGGCTGTTGGTCAAATGGTCGATATTTTGAAAGCATTATTTTCTCACAAAAATGTATTTTTAAACTTTAAAACTGAATTTATAAATCGAATCGCGTTAAAAAAGCTTTTAAGGACAATTAAACACATTTTTAATACACAAAATTTACCTAAAATTCATATATCTTTACCTCAGAGTAGGGCAAGACCAAAAACTTGATTTTGATGAAGAGCGTTTAAAGATTTTGAACGCAAAATTTTCATCTGCATTGTTGTTAAGAATATTCTGTGGATTTCATAGAAATCGAGCTTTAAAAATCAGGTATTTGGACTTGCCAGAATTTGTCTCTGGGGTACAGATGACATCTGTGTGACAAAAAAGAGAAATGGGGAAAAATGTAAATGCGGCGTTGAACACACACTGCAGGGTTAATACGTGCAATATAACAAAAAATGGTTTAATTGGTTAAAACATTCTTGAATTGAAATATAGGTACAACTATTTTATTATACTTGCATTGTTATCTGCCAATGTACCATTATGTACCATTATGTACCACTTAAAAGCGTTTATAACACCGTGTTTATAGCTGGATTGCTTTTAAATCATCTAAGTAACTATAATAAAATCAACTATTGCCAAATGTAAAATAAATAATTAATTAAAACTTAATTTAAGATAAATGTTGAGTACAATTATTATTATTATTATAAATTTTAAAAGCCATTTGTTGTCACTGATTTCACTGTAATTCAATTATGTTCTTGTTTTAATGGATGTTCAAATTAAATAATGTTGAACCAGCATCGCCTGTCCCATTAGCAACTTATTCGTTTACAAACTTTCAATTTGTTATTTGTCAAGTGTTTAACATAACCAGCAGCCACTGCAAAATATTTTCACACAACTTGACGCTTAGGCTCATCAACGCACATTCCACTGTTGGCCTTAAAGGTTGCAGATGTACATAAAAGCTTAAAAGCGTGACCGGTTTATTTTAAGAAAATTGTAAGGTTTAGGTAAAAAATACATTTTTCAAGAATTAATTTAGACAACCTGTTTGATGCATTTTTCTATTGTATATTTTAGAAACATATCTGTAGGTGTATTTGCCGGTTTGGGGCAAGATTCTTTAAAAAAAATTAAACATAAGGTACGGTCCATTTTAAAAGAAGCAAATCAGAACCTTCCTTTTTATATCAGTCAAACACAAATCACACAATTCATATATTCTGCTATACAAATACAACACAAATTGCGACAATTTTTAAAATCAAAAACAGGAGCTTTTACTAAAAAAATATAGTTTTTCCTCGGTAAACATATGACTTGGTTTGTTTTTTAAAAGAATTTAATTTAGGAAAAGAACTATAAATTATAATGTCGACTTCATTTCTGATTCTTAACATCGTGAAGCATCGCCTGGATTTTAGCATGCATAGACCAAATAATTATTATTATATAATATATATTATATAATTATAATTAAAGATTTAGATTTAATGGACATTTATTTCATATTGTATTATTTTTGATATAGATCTTTAGATGTTCTGAAAATAAGTTTACGGTCTCTTTTTTCAGCAAATTCTGTGATTTCAGAACAAACTTTTTCTTGATTTATTGTGACATTAAATAAAAATGGGTATCAAAAAGCGCTTGCTTTTTAAATTACTTTTTTAAGAAAATGGCATCGAAATGAGTTATTTTGTCTTTTAAATATTTTAACACTTGTAACAAAAATTGCTAGTATTTTCGCTGTATAATACGATATTTAGTAAAGGACGAAAAAAATTTAATATCCAATGAATAATACAGACAGTGTCAGTGTATTTACACCCTTTGAGGGTGTTGTAAAATGTAAATATTTTTAAAATTGAAAACGCCTGTATATAGAACTTGTGTATAGTAAAAATAAATATTTTGGTGAAAAAATATACATGTTTTTAATTCCTTCCATCGCCTCAGAGCCACCTTAAAAATAAAAATTATAATATTCAGACGAGGGTAGAAAGTGGTAAAAAATAAAATATTCAGAAAGAGGTGGAAAACGGTTTAAAATTTTTTTCCAGCCAAGATGTTAATATTAACGTGTTTTTTTCTCCGTGTTAATAAATACTGGGAAATAATATTGAGAGACTTTAGCAAATTTCTATTTTTGGAATTAACAACATACTTTTATTGCCTTACTTAAAGTAACGGAATTAATTTGCCGTTGAAAATACATAAAGGCGTATCTCGTTTTTGTTGCCAAACAAAAATGTGTTCTTAAATATTAAGTAAAAAAGGTTAACATATTTTTCACAACAACAAGATATGCCTTTACGTATTTTCAATGGTAAATCAAGCTAAAAGTAGCAAAATACAATAACATTTTAAATTCGATGAATGTTTTTGGTTAAGTAAATTTTATTAATATATTTACTACTATGTTTACTATTTTTATTTCAATTTTTCATACTTGCATATGCTATGTGTTCCTTTCCACTCAGAGCCTAAAACCTCCTTTTTTCAATACGAAACGACAACAAAAATGACTAATTTAAGCACCTCCATAACAGTGTATACAAAATAACAATAACCCCAAGACGTATTCTAAAATTTATAAGTATGCATTTTAATGATTTTTTCCATAAAATGGATATAAAAATTTAAATCTTAAAGGTTTTAAATTATTTTTTACTTCCTAAAATATCTGAAGAACACAGAATTTAATAAGAAATACATTTAGAAAATTAAATATAAAGTTTTTGCTGGCTAAACTGTCGCTACAGTATAGTTTATTGGAAATTGTGCGCCTAATATATGGCTTTACTTAAACAGTCGAACCGACTAAATATATACGGCCTGTGCTTCGGATAATAATGTCCAAGAAGTATGGCAGGTACGATATCGCTGATTCTCTAGAAGGAAGCGGTAGCTATGTACCCGTGGAAGACCTCCGACTAAGATAATCTCGAAATCATTAAGTCTCTTTCACAGAAAGGCAAAGTACCTTAACTGATTTTTAAACAAGATTTAGTAATTATAATTATAAGAGACCATATACTAGGCCAAATGCCTATCGATTTTTTAATCGGTTGTTAACATTTCTTAGTGTACAATGTGTTTTTGACATTTAAGCTAGTTTAACTCAAGTGGAAAAGTGTATTTTTTATTATTTTATAAAAGCTGTTACCCACACTGTGGGTCCCACAGTAAAAATATTTTCAGCTTCATTAAACGTAGATATGTTTTGCTTTAAAAGGACTACTTGATACTGACCCACGCAAAATATGAAATATATATAAATATCTTGCATGACAAAAAACATTTATCTAATTATAAAACACACACAACTGTTCACCAGCATCATACAAAAAACAAAGATGATTTAATTGTTAATTGTTAATTAATTGTTAGTTGAGGTTTTCAAGAATGTCAAAAACTCAACATGGGCCAGAGTACCATGGAATAAAATTTTTCAATAAACTTTCAAATTAAAGAAACAATTTAAGCTTTGATGATTTAAGATTGTTTCTTATATAACGTTTGACTCACAAAGCATATTACAGTACAGATGAGTTTTTGAGTGAGATTTGGGATTAGCTTATTGGCAGCTTTTAGATTATGGGTTCATTTTATTTCATATGTCTATTCTATTTATAATTTATTTATATTTGTATCTACTAGTGTTTATTTCTCTGTATTGACGTTGTACACTTACTGGTTTATCACTAATAAAGATTATTATTATTATTATAATTATTGTCTAGTAAGTAATTTTATTGCAATAAAATACAAAGCCCATGTTCAGTGTTTTGTCTATGGAATTTGATAATAGTATATTATGTATCAAGTTTGATAAACGCCATTTTATACACGAATTCAATTTAAGCACGAGCGAGCTTGCGAGCGAGTGCTTAAATTAATGAGTGTATAGAAAAGTTTATAAACGAGGTGCATACTATACTTTTTACAACAAATACTTATTATTATCTTAAAATGATTTAAATAAAATATGTGTATAGAGCGCCATCTATGAAACAATAGGGGAAACTGTGTGTCACCGTCAAATGTCAAATTGTTATATTTTATAAACACAGATTACAAAGGTTATAAATCTAAATGTAATCTTTGAAAATGGACAGTTTTTCACTGTGAAAGTAAAGAAAATGTTTTATGAGCACTTTACAGTGGAGTCCGTGCCCGAATTTAAGTTATAGTTTACTGCCGGCGAAATTAAAAGGTCAGTACAATGTTCATATAAACTTTTCAAATATCGGCGATGAGAAACTATTTAATACTTTTGTATTTTTGTATTGAGATAATAAAATAATTTTCACATTTAGTATTATTTTACAAGAAAGGCACTTTATTTTAACGATTGTAGGACATTTGACAACTGCCAAATAACTTAAAACTCACTTTAGCCCGTGACTAAAAACTTGTTGCTAACTTCGCCCGTGACTAAAACGCCATAAAGCCACAACTTTTCAATGTGTATTTACAAGGTAACTTAGTGTCATTAGGGCGTTTTAAAGGTGGGAGTAGAAAAAATTATTTAAAGAGCGCTAGGATGTAAAAGTTTTTGTTAAATAAATGAATTGGTCCATTTTAGCGTTTGACACCATCAATAAAAACTAGATTTTTTCCAAATTTGTATATTTGGTTAATTTATTACAAAATTAAAAATAAAATTGTATTATCACACTACATGCTGTAAGTTGTTAAATGATCTTCAAAGACTTAATAATTTATTTCTATACAACAGGCCCAGGGCCCAGTAACAAGATTAGGTTTGTATACATTTTGAAATCAAAAGATAAGAATTGCGACTCTTTAATTATACTACATTAAATTTAATTTAAATAATGCTTAATTAACTTGTTAATTACCCTGTTCATTTTATAGTTAAATTATTCTAGAAATTATGTTTTAAAACAATAATCAAAATTATCTGATCAAATCTAACAATTTAAATTTAAATTTTGGGTTTGTTTTCTCCCTTTATTGTACATAATCAGAATATTGGGAGGCGCCATAATAATGCCATAAGAAGTATTTTTTTTGAATTTGCACAATGCATTGTGTACATGATCATGTAAGTTTTTATGCAAAATAAAGTTATCCTCATTTTGTTGCAATAATTAGGGGATATTGGTAAATTTCAAGTATCCAAAATTTTGCTCATGGTTGTAATACTATAATTTAAACCTACCTTATAAATGTGTTTTATACACAAATAATTATTACGTTTTCTTTATTCATGCAGCAAAAAATATTTTTTTTTATTCCAAGCAAATTCTCGTTTTTTTATTTCAGTAGTAAACATCGTTTTGTTCACTTTAAACGTGTTTAATAATTATTAATTATAATTAATTATTTTAAATTTACAATGCCCTTAAGACATTTAATACCTGCCGACGCAAATAGAGCCCTTGGAATGTTACAAGCATGTATGCGTCAAGTGGATGTTGCTCAGCAGCTAGGAACGTCCCAAAGTGTTATTAGCAGACTCTGGAAAAGATTCACTGATACCGGATCGACAGCTAGAAGACGTGGACAGGGCCGTAGAAGAAGTACGACCCAACGATAAGACCGGTATCTCGAATTAACAGTTCGACGGAACAACACAATTTCGGCAACTCAACTTCGGCAGCAACTTCAAGACGCCGCTGGAGCCCTTGTGTCAGTGAGAACTGTAAGAAATCGTTTATATGGCTTTGGATTGAGGGCTCGCCGGCCATTTAGAGGTGTATCTTTTACACAAAGGCACAGGAGGCAGCGTCAACAGTGGGCTCGTCGAAGAAGAAACTGGGATGTAGAGTAAAATTCTGTGCTGTTCTCTGATGAGTCGCGTTTTGGTCTACAAAGTGACTTAAGACGCATTCGAGTATGGAGGAATAGTAGAACAGCCAGGCACAGAAGTTACGTGCAGGAAATCTAACCCCTTAGAGGTGGCACTGTAATGGTTTGGGCAGGAATCGCATTGGGGCGCCGTACACGACTTTATGTTTGTGAAAATAATATGACGGGAGTCGTGTATGCGCGTGACATTATTCAGAACATTGTAGCGCCAATTCGTCAAGACGTTGGAGAAAATTTCATGTTTTTAGACGACAATGCTCCTCCCCACAGAACGCTCGAGGTACGAAGAGCTTTACAAAACTTGGAGATTGAACATGTTATGCACTAAATGACCACAATCCTCCACCTCAAACAAGGAATGATTTAAGGAGAATTTTACCACAATTATGAGAAAATCTTCCTCAGGATCAGTTAGATAACTTAAAGTGCATGAATCTTACACACATTATTAATGTTGAATATTTAATGTTCAATGTTTACATAAAAATAATATTAATTTTTTTACAACAAAATTAAAATATTCCTTTGTTAAAATTTTTGTTTTTATTTCTTAAAAAGCCCGAATTATTATAATATATCAAATTTAATAAGCCCTATAAATTATTAATATAATATAATATCCTCTAATTTTTGCCGCCAGTGTATATCAAGTTAGCAACAATGTATAGAGAAGGTTATGTTTGCAATCCCATTAATTTAAAAGCCCTCTACAGTCCTCCCCGTAACTATGCCCCGATTCTTACAGCTTTCTCTGCATACCAAACAAACGGTTAGTTTGCAATGACAGATACATAAGCTGCTAGGGTTCTTAGTGCAAACAGTATTGTAAGCCCTATTGTAATTTGGGTTCTATATGCACACCTAAGAATTTGACATTTTTTTCTATGTTTTGTTATTGAATAGCAAGAGTCTGTTTGCACCAAACCAGTCACCCACGCTTTTCTCTAAAACATTGAATTTTCCAGAGACTTGTCTAGGGTAGCCACGCTTACTGAGACCGTGGTGTCATCAGCAAAAATGATTATATTTTTATATTTCCCTGTTAATTGATAGGTCGTTTTTATATACAAAAAAGTATGGGACCAAGAATGGATCCAATAATAATATTACTTTTTGCTGATGTGATCCTCCAACTTGTAACCGTCATTTTGACAGTTACCTATTTATGTTATTTTATTAGTTTTTTTACATCTAGAACGGGATGAATGTACCTACACTGTTAAGTGTTTTATTTTTAGTTTGACTAATTGTTAAGTATATTTTAACAAGGATATTTGTTTAGTTGTTTAAATGCCTCTTTCCAAGAGAATTTATTAATTTTATGGGAATTCCTTTTACTGACACATGGATAGGATTGCCTAGGAAGGCCAACAGCATCTAAAATTCTTTTTAAGCCATTTCTTTTAATTTTATTTAAAAACTTTCATTTGATAGTATGCAACACAGAACACTTCCGTGTGGGAGGGGTTGTGTGTAGTTATAATTATAAGTATAATTAATATCACAATCCACACAACAAGGTCTGTTCTATCTCGTACTAAAAATACAAAAAATCACTGCAACACTGCACAGTTTAACGGCGGCCATTTTTGTTGTTTACAATTTTTGTGCTTTGGGTTTGTGCTTTGGTTGTGGAAATGTCGATTTTGATAAAGTTTCGTGGTTGAACCCAACTCCGCAGAGCGTTCGATTTTGTCGGCCTTTACGAATAGCTTTGGAGAAAGAGGACGAGGAAGCAACACTAAAAGAACATTTTAGATTGAAAAAAGAAATCGAACAGCTTCTTCCATATCGATTTAAAATGTCAAATGGAAAATCTGCGAGGGTACAATATGATATTTATGAAACCTTGCTTGATGGGAAATGCCTCAATACAATCGTCAAAAATAAAGCTTCAAGTAGATGTCCCATAGGTTTACGCACTGCACATCAATTTTCAAACCCCCCAGATAATTTTACTGCTTCAGAAGCAAACCTTAAATATGGATTAGGGTACTACATTGCGAGATAAAAGTATTTGAGCATTTTCTTGGTCTTGGATATCGTCAGGACCTTAAGTCATGGGATGTGCGACAACCTGCAAAAGGTAAGAATTTCAATATTTGTATGGCCAATTATTTTCTTCGATTAAAAAAAGATAGGGAATAAACTTACAAATAATTTTCTAAAAATGATTCTGTACTCCTTTAAGAGAGTGCTTAAAGATTATAAATATCTTTTTCTTTTAAAGTCTCAAATAATGTTTTTTATTTTCAAAATATTTTATATATGAAATGTGCTATTATTATTTATTTTTGTTTTGAAGTCGATTTTGAGGAGCGCCAAAGAATTCTTTAAAAAAGAATATATGAAAAACTAAAAGTACGAGTGGATCAACCCTAGTAGAAGTCTCTAGGTACTCCAATCATCATTTAAATTTTATGAAAAAGTCAAGGTCAAATTGTGGTATTATCACACTGAATGGTGCATTCTCAATATTGTGGTATCGTATAATATGATTCATATTAAACAGAAAAATAAATATACCAAATCCGACTATTTTAAGTAGGTATGGTTTGTAGCTAAATAAATATTAATATAATGTCTTGCAATATAAACAAATTGATTATCAATTTATAATGGTTTCTAAATAATAACTTATAATGTATGAAATATAATTTTAATTTTAATAAATGAATTGTATTTTTATCGCTTTTGCGGCTGACGAAAACCTTGAAAGACGAACACTTTTAACACAGCGAGATAGGAACACCGGGGGCCTGTTGTGATTGGATCGGTTGGTCCAAGGAATGACGTCCTCTAGGTTCTTCTTAAAGGCCGCTTGCTGATGGAAGATCCATTTGGCCGATGGTAATGTCCTACATACCTGAAGTGTTGAAACAAACGCTAGCAGCGTTGTTATGCAATGTTGGTCCAGATTGGGCCCCTTGGAGAACCTGGGGCACATGAAGGTCCATCTGGTATCGTGGAATGTGAATGGGCACGTCGGTAACGGGGTCCATTTCATCAGTTCCAACCAAATCTAAATTCTCGTTCAATGTTTCTTCCGAAACTTCGGAAACCAAGTTGAGTCTTCGAAGACGGCGTCCACAGAAGCCTTGGTCACGTTGTCCAACACCAAACCAGTAGCGGTGGAAACCTTAGAAACTTCGCTCAACTTCGCTATCTTGGAAGCTGACCGCGTAGTGGGCACCTTACTTGCCAGACTTACTGCTGGTTGAGCAAATCTGTCACTTCACCATTGGGAGCCACAGATAGGCAACGGGATACAACGTGCGTTTCCTCGCATCAAGTTGGAATTTGAACGATTGGATCAAAATTTTCTTCACCCTTTGTAACTTTTTTCTTTACCCATGGTAATATTGTTTACAAAAAAGTTTTCTTTCTTTTTATTTAAATTCGATTCGTGCGAATTTTAATTCGAAATAAATTCAATCAGGAAATTAATTTAAAAAATGCAAACAATAAAACAAAATTCAAAGTCAAAATAAGTTACCAGTTGGGTTGTCGAGATGGCACATCGAGTAGAATCAATACTATTGACTCAATAGCTGGAAGTCGCTATTGAGCCCTTAAATTGAACTGATTTTAATGCAGCAGGCATTACTATTTATAAACAAACACAAAAATACTACACATACAGGAAAAAGACCACAAATTAACCCTGTTAGAAGCCTAAGAAATTAATAAACAAATAAAAAACAAAAAAGAACAATGCCTTAATGAACAAGTAAATTTATTATATACACCAATCTACAAACATCTAGTCAACTAACCAAAAACAACAACAACAACCTAACCTCATTTTATATTTATATTTTCAATCATTTCTAATTTTATAGAAAAATAATATTCCTTAAGTTTTAATGTATCATTTGTTTAACTCGTGTTTAGTCTCATTGATTATTTATTGTATCGACAACCTAGTGATAGTTTATTTATGTAATAATAGTATATTTTAATATTTTGATGTGTAAGTTACTTTAAAGTATGCTTAACCTATATATATTGTGACACTAACTTTATTAAAAAAATAAAAATATAGCGCACTTACCTCGGCAACTCTTATTTGTCGACGCTAGGTCGGGATTCAGGTAAGTATGAACGAAAATCTTGAGTCAAGGGCGCCAGTTGCGACAAACTCAACAGGAAGTCGGGATAAAAATTTCACAATAGCACTAGTTTGCAATTTAAATACAATTTAATTTATACTCGTAAATTTAACAAAAATTAAAACAATTGTCGCACTGTGCGATGCTAACAAAAATTAAAACATTTGTCGCACTGTGCGGTCATCTATGGTGCGATGCCTACCGCGCCTACGTTAGAAGCAACAGCGCATGGCTGTGAGAGTTGACAGAACCAAAACAACTTAAATAAACGTTTGTTTTACAAAATTCCAACTAAATTAAGGCCCTAACTATCTTAAAAACTTAATCGAATGTCTTTTACACTAGGTAAGTACTTATTACTTTTAATAATAGGTTACAAACTATATTTTTTACAGATTTAAGTTAATGGCTTACTTAAGGGGAGTTTCTAGCTGAAACCTTATAAATCCGGCAACCACAAGGCACGGAAACGATGGGATGTAAGTCCACAACTGGCTGGTTACTATATTCCACTCCACAATCAGGTATTGTCGAGAAGTCCTGGTTATCCAACCAACTTATTTTACGTTATTTGTAGATCAATTGCAGCCTTTTAATGGAATCCAAGTTATATCTAGGACTGGTGTCAATACAACGGTAAACTAGTCTTCACAAAACCAACCGATTCCCAAAAATGTTTACCATGGAGGCAAATCCAACCAACTTACCCACAAGATTTGTGCCTTTTTACACAAATTTCAAAAATTGATTACTTAAATATCTTAGATTTTGGGCAATTAATTCACCTTAAGTGTGCCACAAAATCAGATTCACAAATGGCTGTCCATATTAGTAAATTTTAGTTTGTTCAGTGGCAGACTGTGCTATACAGCCTGCTTTGTTATACAGTATGTACCGTGAAAAGATAATAGCAATTTAAACTTAAATAAAACTTATACATAATTACAATTAAATCTTAACTAAAACACAAAGATTAATTTAGTTACCTATACACATTATACCCTTACTTAGAAAATAAAGCCCCAACACAGGAATTGACTGACTTTCGTTTATTTACCAAACTAAATTAAATTCTAAAAAAACAGTCTGTTACATTCCCCTTCTTCCCATTTTCTTAAAACTATAATTATTTAATCCCAAAAATAAAAATGTTTCAAAACGCAATGCTTAAGATAATTCTATTTTCAAAAACACACAACTCACTGGTTGCAAGAAATTTAATCCTTCTAATTTCCAAGTCATGTAAGTAAATTAATTAATCAAATTAATTCAAACATGTCAATTACATTTAAACTTTTGGTAAAACTACCAATTAATCATAATAAATGAACTAACGTCGCTAATCGGGTGGTTTGTCTCTTACGAATTCTTACGTACTGGGGTTTCTCTCGTCACGTTCGGGTTAAATTTGTCTCAATTCGGTTTTCTGCAGAATTCTTTGTCAAAATAGGGAAAAAACAGCACAACATTAAGAAAAAACTCATACAACTTTCGCATCACATTCAATCTTACTTTCACACTTTAATCAAAATTACTTATTCCTCGTTGGTATTTACGGACTCATCAGATTCGGCTGAATCATCCAGATTAATGTCAAGATAGGGTTTAAGATCTTTTGTATGCCACCTGCCCACATCGTGACCATGCTCATCGGACAAACGATATATTAACGGAGAAACAACTTCCGTAATCGAACACAAAATCCATCGACATGCTAACTTTGAGGAAAAATTATTCTGCCCAGAGGACAAAACATGGTGACGTTTCCAAACGCGGTCTCCTAGGACATATTGGGGTGCTGGTCGTTTGCGAAGATTATAATAATGACCATAATGGTTGTAGGCGTCCCTTAAATGACGCTGAACATCTAGATAAACCTGTGGAAGTTGAGCTAACATTTGGGTATACTCGTCCCTATCAAATTGATTTAAATCCAAATCCCTTAGATTTACTGTCCCATAATAATCACCCGTGATAGGCACATGACGACCGAAATTCAAATAATTGGGCGCATACCCTGTAGATTCGTGTACGGCGCTACGAATGGCATAACCAATTTTTGAAAGTTCCCGATCCCAGTTCTTGTGATTTATCTCGTCAATATAGGAACGAATTGCAGTCCCAACCACGCGGTTTACACGCTCCACCTGATTGACCTGCGGATGATACTTCGCATTATAAAACAATTTAACGCCATAGTTTTCGGCAAATTGTTGAAAACTACGAGAGGTAAACTGTTGATTATAGTATTCCCATTTGCCTCTGTCATGGGGTGCAACAACACAAACTTAGAGAAGTAATCACTAACAGCCAAAATGTACACAAACCCCCGATTAGACTTGGGTAAAGGCCCAACAATGTCAACAGAGATAGTTTGCCAGGGAAAGCAAACTTTCTTTGGAGTTCCAATATGTCCTGGACGGGCGGGTTTGCTTTTTGAGCAGCACACACACGACAATTTTTTACGTATTTCCTCACATAACTTTTCATTTTCGGCCAATAATAAAAATCTCGTACTCTACACAGGGTTTTATAAATACCAAAGTGTGCAGCAGTGGCCTCGTCATGACAAGATTGTAAGACCGGCGATCGATAATGTTTAGGGGTAACTCATTTCCATTCGGGAACATTATTCTCGAACAATAACTCAGAAGCAACATGCTTAAACAGGAGACCATCTCTAATAACCCAGTCAGGAAAATTATCCGGGTGATCCGTCACATTTTGGAGCATTCTTTGATACCAAGTATCAGTTATACAATTACCAATTTCAAAATTAAGAACACAAATATTTAAAGGGGCTCTTGACAACGCATCAGGAACAATATGCGACGTACCCTTGCGATGCTCAATGTCCATCTCGAACTGCTGTAGCCGAACGGCCCAACGAGCTAGACGACCCGATGGTGATTTAAGGTTTTGCAGCCACAATAGGCTCGAATGATCAGTGATTACCTTAAACTTAACACCTTCAACATAGCAACGAAATTTTTCAATACCAAACAATAAACCGAGCAGCTCCTTTTCAGTGACACTATAATTTTTCTCAGCCGAAAGTAGAGTTCGACTGGCATACGCAATTACAATTTCCTTACCATTTTTATCCAGTTGAGTTAAGCAACAACCCAATCCTAAATTGCTCGCATCACATTGAATGGTAAACTGTTTATCAAAATCTGGGCTGGCGAGAATGGGAGCAGAAACTAAGGCTCTCTTTAGTTCAACAAAACATTCACTAGCCTCATCAGTCCAGGTAAGTTTTTAAGACTTCTTCCTACCTTTGATAAGATTCGTCATCGGAGCAGTAAACATTGAGAAGTTTTTAATAAATTGCGTATACCAACCGCAGACGCCAATGAAGCGCTTAAGTTCTGTGACTGTCTCAGGCTTCGGAAGGTCTAACATAGCCGAAATTTTGGATGGATCAGTTCTCAAACCAAAACGATCGACAATGAATCCTAAATATCGAAGCCAAGGACGACAAAATTCACACTTGTCAAGGTTAAGGGTGAGATTTGCATCCTTGAGCCGTCGATGAACCTCCTCTAAGACTTCCAAATGCTTCTCAATACTAGGAGTGGCGATGATGACATCATCAAGGTACACAAAACAGAAAGGTTCCAAGTCAGGGCCTAAAACGGAGTTCATAAGACGCATTTGAGTTTGGGGAGAATTACACAAGCCAAAGGGCATAACCGTGAATCAAAAAGACCACGACCAAGGATCGTAAAAGCTGTTTTCTCGCAACTGGACTCTTCCAAAGGAACTTGAAGAAACGCTTGCTTTAAGTCAAGACTGAATAAAAAACGAGCACCGCTCAATTTTTGAAGGATAGAGTCTACCAACGGCATAGGGTAGGCGTCTTTTTTCGTCACCGAGTTCAATTTTCGCCCATCGTAACAAAATCTCCACTCACCACTGGATTTTTTGACCAAAAGAACGGGGCTAGACCAAGCACTGTTTGAAGGCCTAACAACACCTAACTCCAGCATTTTATCTAATTCCTTATAGAGATGCTCCAGCATATAAGGAGACATGGGATGAGAGCGCTGTTTAATGGGTTAAGATGTACCTGTGTCAATTTTATGCACTATTTTATTGGTACGACCCAACTTAGTACCTTTAACATACGATAACTCCTGAAACTTGGCTATTACCGAATTCAAAGCTAACCGTTGAGCACTATTTAATTCAGATTGATCTGAAATAACATTTACAACATCAAGAAAATGATCTTCTCCCTTAACAAAAAATAGTTTATTTACAAAGTCTATCTTAAAACCAAAACTATACAAGAAATTAGTCCCCAAAATTAAACAATAATCAACAGATGGCACAACAAGAACCTTCATGACTTTGAGGTGATTCTCTACTTTAAGATTAACGAGCCCTTTAATATCCTGAGAAACTCCATCTGCAGTTGTCAAACGAGAACCAACACTGTCAAACACCTTTAAATCAAATAAATCTAATAAATACAGACCCTTACTACCAATTACTGTATGGCTAGCTCCAGTATCAACCAGTGCAACGACATTACTACCTAAAATGCTAACATTAATATGTAGCCTATTGTCACAAACCCGATTTACAAATAACGCCTACACACTGAATTTTGATAAAATTTACAAACATACTCACACCATGACTTCCATTCACTCCGAGTGGTTTTTGGTGAGGCCTTATTCCCAGACAAGCACAGGTTACGCCGACCTACTGAGCGTTTCCCGAAGTTAAGTTTTTTGAGCACTTAGGGCACTCAGGACGTTTAACTCCATGAGTCCCACAACCAAAACAAATGGGTCCACTAATCGGCTTCTTGCAAAATTTAACTGAATGACCATCTGCAGAACAATTCCAACATTTCAACGCAGAAAGAGTAGGTTTCGAAAATCTATTGGGAGCTGAACTTTTAGACCGCTCCACTCCTGAATAAGCTAAATCGGATTCGACTGCGACTGTATGTTTTGAAGGAGGGGCAACAAATTTACGCTTGATAACTTTAGCGTTTTCAAGCAATCGACAATCAGCAATAAGTTGCGCTATGGTGGTAATATTACGCAACGCGATGTGCGATTGATATTCTGGGAGTAAGTTATTTTTGATCACCTTTAACTGTTCTTCCTCTTTTACACTCTTGGTCAAACGACTAAAATAATTTTGCATCACCGAAATGTAGAGAGTAACCTTCTCCTCCGAACCTTGAGTCCTACTACGAATCTCGTCCCACAAAGCATCATCAAAATCCACTGGTAGGAAGTCACGCCTCAAAGCTTGAACCAAGGAAGTCCAATCTATTAATATACTTTTAATGGAGTGATACCAATGTAGTGCTACCCCTGAAAATAGGTCAACCGCTGACAAAAACAATTCACTTTCAGAAATATTCCTCGCTTCCTGAAGCTCTTTTACTCTCTGTAAAAAACTATTAACCGACCAGACTTCATTCGTTCCATCAAAAGTTATTCCCCACTTAAAAATAGGAGTTTTATGTTTCCCCCCTTGGTTACTTGAATGTTCAGATGGTGCAGAAGAAAGTAGAGAAAAATTAAAAGTCGCATCTTGACTAGATACTAAGGCAACATCAGCAGCTAGAGCGGTGACTTTAACAATATTACTAGCGCGATATTCTCTAATTTCTTCATTCTTATTATCAGTAGGCAAACGCATTAACCGACCCAAAATGTGTCTATATTTAGCCATAAACTGATGGTGAACGTCTTCATCATAAACATTTAAATCAGAGGAGATTGTCTGTAAGGTTTTGATACTAATGTCTAATTGTGACTTTTCAGTTTCAAAATTAAGATTAGAAATATCATACCTAGTAGTAGGTTTATTTGCATCCGTTTTAAAACAAATACTTAAGCATTTTGTCTTGGTACTAATATCAACATTATTACAAGCTAAATCCCTTATATTAAGCTCGTAATCTATTTCTGATTCACTCAGGTAAGAAGGGTCTATAACGTACAGGTTCTCCATAATCAATTATAATTATATAATAATTATTTTAAAACAAATAAAAAATTGGATATACCACCTAATATTTTAAACTTTAAAACTACCCAAGTAATTGTCCCCTACTTAAGCAAGGCGAACTTTTGTTATTGTGAAAACTAGGAAAGGAGAAAAGGAAACAGGAAAAGGTACTCAAGATTTTCTGGGCCCCACGTTGCACGGTGCCAATTTTGTGACACTAACTTTATTAAAAAAATAAAAATATAGCGCACTTACCTCGGCAACTCTTATTTGTCGACGCTAGGTCGGGATTCAGGTAAGTATGAATGAAAATCTTGAGTCAAGGGCGCCAGTTGCGACAAACTCAACAGGAAGTCGGGATAAAAATTTCACAATAACACTAGTTTGCAATTTAAATACAATTTAATTTATACTCGTAAATTTAACAAAAATTAAAACAATTGTCGCACTGTGCGATGCTAACAAAAATTAAAACATTTGTCGCACTGTGCGGTCATCTATGGTGCGATGCCTACCGCGCCTGCGTTAGAAGCAACAGCGCATGGCTGTGAATTTCGCAGTGAGAGTTGACAGAACCAAAACAACTTAAATAAACGTTTGTTTTACAAAATTCCAACTAAATTAAGGCCCTAACTATCTTAAAAACTTAATCGAATGTCTTTTACACTAGGTAAGTACTCATTACTTTTAATAATAGGTTACAAACTATATTTTTTACAGATTTAAGTTAATGGCTTACTTGAGGGTAGTTTCAAGCTGAAACCTTACAAATCCGGCAACCACAAGGCACGGAAACGATGGGATGTAAGTCCACAACTGGCTGGTTACTATATTCCACTCCACAATCAGGTATTGTCGAGAAGTCCTGGTTATCCAACCAACTTATTTTACGTTATTTGTAGATCAATTGCAGCCTTTTAATGGAATCCAAGTTGTATCTAGGACTGGTGTCAATACAACGGTAAACTAGTCTTCACAAAACCAACCGATTCCCAAAAATGTTTACCATGGAGGCAAATCCAACCAAAAAAGGCCTAATTACGAAAAATACAAGAAATTGTTGGAAAATATCCCAATTGTAATGTACAGCAGAACTTACCCACAAGATTTGAGCCTTTTTACACAAATTTCAACAATTGATTACTTAAATATCTTAGATTTTGGGCAATTAATTCACCTTAAGTGTGCCACAAAATCAGATTCACAAATGGCTGACCATATTAGTAAATTTTAGTTTGTTCAGAGGCAGACTGTGCTATACAGCCTGCTTTGTTATACAGTATGTACCGTGAAAAGATAATAGCAATTTAAACTTAAATAAAACTTATACATAATTACAATTAAATCTTAACTAAAACACAAAGATTAATTTAGTTACCTATACACATTATACCTTTACTTAGAAAATAAAGCCCCAACACAGGAATTGACTGACTTTCGTTTATTTACCAAACTAAATTAATTTCTAAAAAAACAGTCTGTTACAATATGTATCTAATATCTATTTATGTACCTCTTGTAGAAACCCTGAAGATGCCGTAAGGCGAAACCGGTCGGTTTTTAAAATAAAATATTACAGCAGGGAAGTGCAATTTTAATCCAAACAGATTTATTTACAAAACTAAAGTACCACTGCTTAAATGGATTACATAATTAAACAATTACTATTTATATTAAATTTAGAGAAATTTGAAACCAATAAGATATTGAATCTCGTTTCATTACCTTATTTGGTCACGAAAATAAAGCTTCTAGAACAAAATAGAAGGTTTAAAATTAAGTATGCCCAAATAAGGTCATTTGATAAAATCTTAAAATTTAGGAAAACCAATAGAAAACGTCCTTTTTTTATTTTGATTGGTTGAAAACAGAGCTTCTCGATAGGCCTTTTTTTCACATATATCAGTGTTTAGTCCAGCAGACAGGAACAACCGACGCCGGACCCAGTAGGCGTCGGTCCCTATATGCTTCGTTTTTTGTTTGTGCCCCTATATTTTGTTCTACTACGTGCACGAGGTCAGTAATTATTGTATGTGCCCGTCCCATTTATCTTATCAAATTTTATTGTATATTTTATTATCATGTGTCATTTACTTGTTCTATATTTTTATTCTTACTTTTGGAATTATGCTTATACATATAATTTGTTAATTTACACCAAAAATCGTGATCCATAGCCTTCGGCCGCTGCGAAGGATTTGCTGCGGCCACAGGTCGCTCGCAGGCTTTATAGCCCGAGCTCACACACAGAGCTCACAAGACCCGCCCCCTTTTCTAGACCGCTCATTGGTCTGCCAAAAATCTTCACCTCGTGCACTGCTACTGCTTAATTATTCGTGATTTTACACGTCTTTTTTTTGATAAAGTCAAATACTTTAATTTTGATTAATCACAGTTTTGACTAAAAACCAACTAGCACACACTCTGGTCACTTCTATGTGCCCAGCAAAATATCTATTATTTGTCTATACTAAAATAGGCTGCAATCTGCAATTATGGCAGATAAAAAGCCACATTCTCCCCTAAAACCCTCGGAAATTCCTTCCCTGGGTCTTTTCTATACGGACCTTGAGTCCCCTGCCTTCGTAAAGTCAAGTAAAATTGACCGCACACCTGTCAAGGGCAGTAAGCCCCCATCTACGCAACAGGCCAAACTCGACAAAGGTAAAGAGCCCAGAAAACCTAAAAAAGACAAGGACAAGGATAAAAAATCTAATTATCCAACCGGGGGTGATTCAAAGCCCTCGGACAAAACAAAATTCTCCATTTCCCCAAACATAGAAATGAAAATTACGGAACTCGTTCACTCAAGCTATGACTCTCATACAAAAAACCTATTTTAAGATCGCCTACAAAGCCATGAGGAAATTCGCCTCCAGCGTGAAAACGCCAGGCTTATTGACATGGTTGAAACCCTTATCACTCAGATCTCCAATCAAGTCCAAATCGAATCTCTAAATCCAAATATCATAGCACTTACCAATCCAATTCAAGACAAAGCTGCGTCCAACCCGGCCCTCTCCCCAAGTACGCCAGACCACTCCAACAATCGTAGAAGAGTCACTTCTTTCACGCCAAGTACAAGCTCAACTGCAGCGCACATGGACACTGCCCTTTCTATTACACCCCCAGATAACCAGATTTTTCTCCTCTACCGCCACTGGCGAATATTGAGGTGCCTCCTTTGCCGACTCACATCAGAACAAAGGTCCCAAACTACACTCCCCCAACCTCCAAACCCCCCCAGCCTTCGTCAAACCTGCTCTAGCTAAAACCAAGAACAGCTCCAAAGACTACACCCCCCCAGCTAACCCAGCCCAACCAAATTGCCAAAGCAGAATAAAATTCCGCCAATAATTTTAAGACAAAAAGCCAGGTGGACCAGGGTATCCGGCGCCATCTCCAAACTGGGCTTCTCCTTCTCCAAAGCCATTAACACTAAAGACGGCGTAAAATTTTTCCCTATCACCAGTTATGACTACCGTGGCATAACTAAGTTCCTCTCCGAAAATGGAGAGGAATGCCATACCTTCATGCTTCAGGAAGAAAAAACCGTCCAGGTAGTCATCAGAGGCCTCCCCCTTGAAATTCCCATTTCCGACGTCGAGCAGGACCTTAAAGACCACAACTATCACCCCAACTACCACAGAGGTCAACTGAAAACTGAAATGCCCCTTGTTGTGGTAAAGGTCCCCCCAGAAGAAGACCGCATCTTTGGTCTCTCCTACCTACTCAGGATCAAAGTTAAGGTTGAACCTTTAGAGCGAAAAAACATCATCACGCAGTGCTACCGCTGTCAAAAGTACGGGCACGCCCAAACAAAATGTTCCGCTTTCCCCCGCTGTGTCAAGTGCGCGGGCGGGCATCATTCTTGGGAATGTACAAAGGCCAAGGAGGTAACACCGAAGAGCACAAGGCTAACGCCCCGGTGTGCCCAAGAAACCCCAATATCAAATTAAAGCCTGAATTATAGATTGCCTTCCTTCCTTCCTTCCTTCCTCCCGTAGAAGATGAACAATGCGAAACCCAATAAACATTTTTGACGTAATTGTCACCATTAACATTTCCCGTGTAAGAATTTTTAATATTTTGTGATAATATTTTGCAATTAAAGTAATAAAAAAAATCAAAGGATAAAATATTTTCTTAACAAAATCATATTTTGAAGTTATTTTAATATTTTAAAGTATCAATAATTGTTAAGTTTAATTAAAATTAATAGCGGGCAATGTTAATGGTGACAATTACGTCAAAAATGTTTATTTAAATCGTAGTGCCAGTTATAGATTCCCGTACCGTAAGGAAGGCATTCCTTCCTCCCGTAGAAATGTTTAAGTTTTATCTTTTACCGTAAAGGTCTTTGAAATGACCAATCACAGTGCTTGTTATGGACATGCGCTGTAGGGTGACAGCGCGTAGGCACAAAATATTTAAAATACATGATTGTTTAGTATTATTTAAGATAGGTGTTCAGTTTATTAAATAATTTGTGTCTCTAAATAGGATATTTAGATATTGTTTATGATCAATGTCTTTCATTTTTAGAAACTTTGCTTTGTAAAACCCCGTAGTTTCCCGGTCTTGTTCGATGTTTTTTTTTCATTATACTGCCCTACTATGGAGAAAGGCAGTAACTACAAAAAAATTCTAAATGTGTTTTCTTGTGCTATGATAAAGCTATGGACATTTTGTATCTTAATTCAACAAAGAAGTGGAGTAAACCTTTTTCTATGCAGTAAACTATCTTATAAGTTAAATAAATCAGTTAAATACCTACTGCTTTTTATAAAAATGTAGTTTATGCTAATTTCCCACAAATTTCTTGTTTAGCAGTTACTGCCTTTCTCCATAGTTGGGCAGTATACAACAAGCTGCCTGGCCAATTAAAATTGTGATCACTGCACTAATATATAAATGTTTATCTTTCATATTTACACACAATAGGTAAAAGTTTACCCTAAAACGCAGAATATAAACAAAAACAAATGTCAACCATTTTAGGTGTCATCGCCCATGGTTACGGAATTATACACGGAAATCTATAAATTGACTTTTTACGGGACGCAGAAATCGTACGGGCACGACTACGGGAGGAAGGAAGGAAGGCAATCTATAATTCAGGCTTAACTGCCCCTGCCCAACCAACCACAACCCAACCAGCGAATATACCTCCACCAGCCCTGGTTAAAACCTTAAGCCAAGCGTGCACTCCCCCTCCCCCATTTTCGCAATCCACTGTCTCCAACAATCCTGCCCCAGACTTCACCACTCTCATAGCCACATTGATCAACTCCATAAACGGTCTCACCTCTGGAATGGATGCAAAATTCAACTCACAAGACCAAGCCATCCTCGCCCTAACGAAGTCCATCTCCGACATACCCAAATAATGCCCCCAAAACACAGAGCTCCCACCCTTGACATCTTTCTAATACCTAACCGTGAACGTGAACGTATCTGCTCCGCTGAAATGCTAAGAAACTGTGATTAAACAATCCATCTAAATATTTTTTAGTGCAACATTTTATAAACCAGGGACTGATTGACTAATTCAAAATGTTATTATACTGCAAGTAAGTGCCACAAACTCAAAACTCTAAATTTAGTGTTTTACAAAAGTGTCATTGAACAAGGTTATAAGTGCAAAAAACAATAACCATAAAAAACTTCAAAACAAGAGAATAAAAATTCCCTGCGTGTGTTTTGCGTCCACCGGGGATTGAACTCGTGACTGCCTGGGTCGGAGTCGGGTGCGTTTCCGCTGAGCCAAGGTGCTTATTGAAGTAATTAGAAATCAACTAACTACCAATAAGCAACTCGTAAGATGAATATCACAAATGAGACTCTATTAGCTGCAATTCAAGCATCGACTGATTCAAATAACAAACAATTCTCAACCATACAAGAACAACTCAACAATCTTCAGCTTACAATAGAAGACCATACAAAAAATCTTCAACAAAACTCAAAAAAAATCGAAGAACTGCAAACTGAAAACCAACTATTAAAAGAAGAAATCAAACAGCTAAACTCAAAATTAAAAAATAACAATATAATTGTATACGGTCTACCAGAATCAGAACCAGAATTGGTACAATTTAAAAACCTCTTAGAAAATAAATTAAACATTAATATTGAGAAACAAGATATACATAACATTTACAGATTGGGAAAAAACGATAAAAAAAACAGACCGGTATTAGTTCAATTTATTTCTAACATAAAAAAACAGGAACTATTTAAAAACATCACAAAACTAAAGGGCACCAATATTTCTATCTCAAACGACCTCACCAGAGAAGAAAGAGAAGAAAAGAAGGTTCTTTGGGAATTCTACAAGGAAGCAAAAGAAAAACAAATTAACTGCTCACTAAGGGACACATTCGTCATAATAAACGGGCAAAAATTTACTTCAAGACAACTCCAAGAATACAGGGGAGCAGAAGAAAATACTAACGCCGGCGAAGGAAAAGAGAAAATCGTAGAAATAGAAGCGGAAAACAAATCAACAGAGACTAATAAAAAAAGACCTTTGGAAGAAACCGAGCAAGACACAAACAAGAAAAATAAAACGGAGATAAAAACACAAAAACCTGCATTACTAAATCTAAGATCAAATTTGGCTGCAATTTGATCTCCCTTTAACTAATAACAATAATAATTTATTATTTTTTTTTCGTAAGTTTATGTGTTTTTATGTGTTAAAAAAAAGAAAAAAAAATTTAATATCTATCTACGTAATTGTCCACAACTCTTTTTGCTTATGTTTGATTTTAATTTAAATAATTAAGTAATCTTAATACCTATTTATTATTTTTTGCACTCCTTTAACATTAAAGTTTTCAATTTAATATTCCATGCTTTAAAAGCAGAGCACGAATTCTACTATTTCACGTATAACGTGAACATATATTATAAAATTACTTAATCATACTCTTGGATTCCCCTTCTTCTATGGTTCATTCACATGATGGATAACTATATAAACAATTTTTACATAGATGAAATCAAAACTGAGATCACGCACTCACTGAAAGAGTGCAGTGAAGTTTTTCAAATAAATAGCAATACAAATAATATTAAAATAATTCACATGAACATTAGAAGTGTCCAAAAAAACCTCGATGAATTGAAAATTGAGTTAAACAATTTAACCGAATCCCATGATATCATAATTTTAACTGAAACCCACATTCTGGAGGACTTCTCTCTGTTCAATATCTTGGGTTACGCTACTTTATACAACGGGGGTAAAGTCAACAAAAATGACGGTGTCCTGATATTTGTGAAGGAAAACATTCACTTTTCAAGTCGTATTGTCAAGTTCCACGAGATATGTATAATAGAATTAAAAATTAAGTATCAAAAATCCAAAATTCACTTATTAGCAATTTATAGATCGCCATCTCTTGATCCAAAAGAATTCCTTGCAAATCTTAACGATTACCTACACACCAATAATCATTATCTAAAATCGGATTATAGTCTGATAATCGGTGACATCAACATAAACATTAAACAGCAAAATGAGATCAGTCACCAATATCTTGATATATTATCAGAATTTGACTTTATTTCAGCCATAAACACATACACCAGAGAAATAAATGAATCTAAATCCTGTCTTGACCATATTTTTGTTAAAACTCGCCGCGATAAAGAACTTCTCCTTCCAATTGTGGTAAAAACATTACAGATCACTACACTATTGCTCTACAAATAATCTTTAATAGGGTCCCATTAAAAAAAAAGTCAGTAATAATCTCTATATTAAATTCATAAACTACAAAAAATTGAATAATAACCTAATTGAGTATAATTGGGATAGTCTCTACCACTATGATAATATTAACGACGCTACAAATGAATTTCTAAACATAGTTAATGAGAAAACTAATGAAAGTATTACCTATAAAAGTATCAAATCTTCTGATAAGAAAAGAAATGAATGGATAAATTCCAATTTAATAAACTTAATTAATGAAAAAAACAAGTATTACAAACTTAGCAAGAATAACCCAAACAATACCCAATTAAAAAACCAATATAATAAACTTCGCCTACAAGCAAGCAAGTCCATATCTCAAACAAAAAAAAACATATTACCAGCGAATATTCGAAGAAAGTATAAACGATAAATGTAAACTATGGAATACGGTTAAAAACCTAAAGAAGTGTTGTAATAAAACAAAAATTTATTCAATAAAAACAAATACACATTTAAAATTCGATAACGATTTCGACATGGCTAATGAATTTAATAAAACTTTTATAAATCTTGGTGCTGAACTTGCAAACAAAATAGTTAATAACCCAATGTATACACCCAACAAAAAAATTCTTCAGAATTCCTTTTTTCTCGAACCCACAAATGAAAACGAAATATTGAATATAATAAAAAATCTTAAAAACAAGAAATCATTTGGTTACGACAATATAACAATAAAAACGTTGAAAGAAACTGCCAACTCTATAACAAAACCACTCACATACCTTATCAATACCATCTTGGATACCTGAGATATTCCACAATGCTTTAAAATATCTATAGTCAAGCCTATCTTTAAAAAAGGTGACCGATCTATATGCGAAAATTATAGACCAATCTCATTAATAAGCAATGTGGCAAAAATATTAGAATACGTTCTTAAGAATAGACTTGAAAAGTTCTTTAAGAAGTATAACATAATCTCCAATAAACAATATGGCTTCCAAAAAGGGATCTCCACCGAAAATGCCATAGCCTCGTTAACCAATAAAATATACAATTCTCTCGATAAAAGCGCCCCATCCATTGCTTTATTCTTAGACCTTGCAAAGGCATTCGATACAGTTGATTTTGCTCTGTTGCTCGAATCCTTAGAACAAATAGGTTTAAGAGGAAAAGTACTAGTATTGTTCAAAAACTATTTAAATGGCAGAAAACAGTGTGTAGAGGTTAACAACGTAAGAAGCCACTTTTTGCACTGTGAATATGGAGTTCCTCAAGGGACCATACTAGGCCCATTATTGTTCATTGCTTACATAAACGATCTATTCTTGCAAAGGTCCAGTGGTGACATTCTTACCTTCGCAGACGATACCGTCATATACTATGAAGATAACAATTGGAACACCTTAAAAAACAAGGTTACATTAGACTTTTCAAATTTAATACTTTGGTTTAACTATAAAAAGCTTACCATTAACTATTCTAAAACATTTTTCTTACCCTTTTCGTCCTACATATCTTCACTACCAGCCTTTAATTATATTGATATAACTACAAGCAACAATACCATTCGAATAGACAAAACTAATAAAGTTAAATACCTTGGGATCTACATTGATCACAACCTAAAATGGGATGGTCAAATTGAATATTTAGTGAAAAAGTTAAGAACTCTAATCCCCCTCTTTAAATTCTTAAAAGATGTGTTGCCAATCTCAACACTGAACACCATTTACTATGCATTAGCACAATCGCATATACAATACGGAATATTAGGATGGGGAGGAGTAAATAATAACTACCTAAATTATCTTATGACAACCCAAAAAAGGTTACTAAAAATACTCTACAATAAAACTTTTCTAATTCCAACTGAACAACTGTTTATAGAAACTGGAATGTTTGATGCGCGCCAATTATTCTTCTTTGCCATTTGTATGTATCAATATAAAAACAAAAAAAACCTTAAATTAACCAACCCCAACTTTAACACCAGAAAAAAAACAAATATATATCATACATATACGCCAAAAAAAACCATAGGCCAAAGAAATTTTAAATATCTCTCCCCCATAATATTCTCCCTCCTGCCAGAAGAGGCAAGAGAAAGCAAAACTATTTACATGTTTAAAAATAATTGTAAAAAATTTATTAAAGAACAGGACCGATTATACGCCCATCAAAAAATCAATATAAGAAATAATTAACAATTCACCTTATTTTACTTACATGTAACCTTATTCTTGCAAAAACAACCTTTATTTGGCAAATTAAGATGGATTTGCTGGATTAAAGTTGTTACTTATAGAACTATATACTATATTGGTTCTTTCAAATTATTAACACTTGCTTTATTAATTCTGCAAAAATTCAGTCTCTTTTTTAATTTTTAATTTTAATTTGTATTGCTAGATATATGTTGTTTAAAATATTTAGTCGTGTTTTCGTCCAATTCTAATTCTAAGTGTTTTTATAAATCTACTTCGTTTATTATACTTATATGTAAATTATTGTTATCCCACAAACAGATATTATTTCAATATCTTGTGGTGTATTATGTATTATGATTATGTATTATGTTTATTTATCTATTTATTTTGGATATATTTATATGTACAAATGGATTATTGTTATTATTGAACTTCATAAAGTAGGTACTATATGTCCACACACAGACGCCTTTAGCGCATCTCGTGGATTACTATTATGTTTATTGAACATTTATTATATTATTATGTAAATTTACATTTATTTCACTCAATAAACGTTATTATTATTATTATTATTATTATTATACCACTTTATCCTATAACAAACGTTGATATGATAGAAAACCAGTAGATGTGAGAAAACCGTTAAAACACAAATAGTAACGCTACATGATTTATGTATTAGAAATAAGTTAAGCACTGTGTATAAGTATAATTTAGTTTATTGAGTACACACCTGTTCACACTGTATATCGCATATCGGCTTAAGAGTATTGTATTTTTATGTTTTGGTTATTATTTTGGGGTCTTTAGGTCGCTGGATTCATGGTGGTGATTTACCATGCCTAAAAGAGTACGTTTATTTTAGTTTTATTGATAACCAGGGAGATCTTGGTACATATTTTAGGTTACGACTGAATTTACCTTTTAGTTATTGTTTCGATATGTATGATGTGTGATAAGTATGAATGGTTGAGTGGGTGAGTGTAGGTGAATGGTGTGGGTGCTCCGGGGTCTTCTTTACAGTATGTATGCGTTTTAAGTTTATCTGGGGCTCTGGTAATCCTACAACAGTAGTGTACTTTAGAATAGGTTAAAAGGGGTTAGAATAAGTTAGTTAAAATTATTATTTTTATAAAAAAACGTTACTTACTTTTATTTTATGTAGGGTTTCATATTCGGAAGGTTTGTTTGTCAATTTTGGTAGTTGAATTATTTCAAATTGTTTTGACGTTTTACCCGGTTTAGGGAAATTCGGTATTTGGCAACTGTTTCTTTGGAATGCATTCACGAAGGGCCATGGCTCTAGAGTTGATTTAAGTTTGTTTGTATTCACTGCGTTGCTCATTAATTCTTTAATTTTTTATATATTGCTGAAGTGGGCTTTGCATTAAGAATATTACAATAATTAAATTGTACGTTGGTAGCATTGTTTGGTCTGATATTGCGTATGAGGGTTTGTTCGAGGAGAGGGGAGAATCGGCAGGTAGACGCTGATGTTCTGTGGGTAGACGCGGGCGAATGGCGGTTTTCAAGTTAGATGATTTGTTAAATCTAACTAAAGTATAATTACGATTCGTTTAGTAATAAATTAGTTGTTTGCCTATAATACCAAGTTAGCGCAATTAGATAGAACAGTGGTTGCCGTGGTCTCCTGAACAATTGAGTTATTTGTAATCGAGCAGCGTGGTGAGTGCAATCAAATGTATATTCCAACTTTTTCTAAGTCATCCTATTTCCTAGTTTGCTAAATAGCCATCTAAAGTACCTGGGAAATATTCCATCGGCCTGGGAAGCTCTTATTTTTAGAAATTTATCGAAAAAACCGAAGAAACTCCGTAAGTATTTTTTTTGTTGTGGTAACCCATTTTTTATACGAAGTATTATTCATTTAGGGTTTTTTCTTGGGGGCACATTTTCTGGAGAGGTTATCCTGGTCTTCGCTTATAACTGTAGCGAAATAATTAATCTGAGAGGTTTTCCTATGGAGGAGTTCCTGATGGAACGGTCGACCTGGCTGTATCAAAGATCGCTTTTATGACAGTACCCATGGAGCACGAATAGCCCCATGCATCCAGGAGCCTGATCCAGCCCTTTGAATGAGTATACCAGATGTCCAGAAACCCTAATCGGGATACAGGTTTTTTTATCATTATTAATTTTTTTATTGCGCAAAACTGCGTTGCAGTAAATTATGAAACATTATTTTATTTTTTAACCATTTTTAGTCTAGTGTAAACCAATAGCTATTCGGTAATGGTTTTAACATCCTAAATATTAAATTTAATATAATTTGCATTTGAAATATAAAGTAAGTACCTAAACTTTGAGTTTAAGTTAATGACCACAACCTTAGGTTATTGTACTCTTTAAAGTTGTGGTGGCGCCCAGGCCAAAGTGTAAGTATGAGGAATAAAAACCCACAGACCTATGCTCCCAGACACGAGAGCTGCCGGAGCATATAACCCCAAGTTGGTTATATAAAATTGGCGCGCAAACGTGTGGCCCCGATTTTTCATACTTGCATTTTGGTTTATTAATTTTTAAATTTTTTTTATCTGTCAAATTTAACTTTGTAAAATTTTTCATAATTTACTCATTTTTTTAAGGATTACACACATATTAAGTAAGTGAATCTTTTGTAATTATTAGAAACCTAATACTTAACATTTAAGATCTTACTCTAGGATTAACGGCATAACCTGATTACGAATTTCGGATTTGATACGACGATAAATATTTTTTAGGCCTTTGCGATATACAGTGTGTACCCACAATTGATTAAAATTATATTTTGATTTTTATATGCCAAGTAGGCAAAATTTTTATTTAATTCTACGAATTATTGAGTATAGAGATACTCACATTAATGTTTATTTTATATTGACATACTTTTATTTTATATTTATATACTTATGCGTGTTTACCTTATTTTTAAATTTTGATTTAAATTTAAATTTGAGTTCAGGTCCGTACTGGCCCAATTTTTGGAGTTGGTCCATGATTTTTTAGTAGTTTTTAGAATCAATTTTAGTAAACCAGTCATTTTAAAGTTAAGTCCGGTGGTTGAATAGGCGAATTGCTGTATTGATTTTTTTATTCGGTAATCTTGGAGACAAAAATTATTGCTAAGCATCTTCGCGCGGAAGAGTTGGACTATGAATTAAAGATCAGAGGCACAGTCACCAGTAGAAACCATGACGAGAAGCGCAAAATTTTGGCTAGGTTGTTAAAAAAGTAGAAACTTAATCCTTTTGTTTTTTTAATTGATAATTTAGTGTTTGACACTGAAAAGATAGCCATTAAATACTTTAGACTCAATTACTGAATTAATTTCAGACTTTCAAGGTAGAACTTTAGACTCCTTATATTCAGTGCTGATATCTAGACTTAATCATGTTACCCAAAGAGTCCAAAGAATTCCCATTCCTGAAGCAGATGAAGAGGCAATTAAGCCTTTTAACGAATATAAAAATGAACCATATGCAACTTGCCTGCATTTAGATGCAGAACTAACAGTAACTTGTTTTGAAATAACAGGCTGAAATTATTTTTTAGCATATAATCTTTCTTGCATAAAATGGATAACAAAAAAAAAGAAATACTTTTACAATAATCCTCGGGATATCCAAGAACTGATCGAAGTGATGGAACGTGGAGATCTCTCTGAAATAGAAGAATTAGGCTATTCTGACGATGAAGATGGGGATAAAGATTTGATCGATGACTTGCCTACAACATCTGCCACTTGCATTAGAGTTGGCCAAGACACGATTAATCGAACAGAGACCGAAGCCCTTGATAAAGTTGATACTGAAAAAAAAATGAAGTTGACTATGAAGAGGAAGACATTAGAACTGAAGTAATACAAAATGAAGATGAGGAGGATTATGAAATCGAAAATGAAGATGAGACTCATGAAACTGAAGAAAGTGAGGAGGAGGACATAGTGGAAGAAGAAGCTGAGGAACGTAGAAAAACAAACAGAAAAACCATAAAAAGGGCCGCAAAAAACACAAAAAAGACAGCAAAAAAAATATCCAAGAAAAAAGCACCAAAAAAGGAACCAAAGACAGCCGCCAAGAAAAAAAAGAAGAAATTAGAAATTAAATGGAACCAGGATCTTTTTGCTCCATCTCCAATGAGAAAATTCCCAGACTCAGTGGGTAACAGCAGTGAGCCTTTACCTGCTTTAGAATATTTTTCTAGATATTTACCCTTTACAATATTTCAACAGATGTGAGTGTACAAATATATATGCCTTGCAAAAGGACAAACCATTTAAAACTACCACTTCTTCTGAAATTCAAGTTCTTATTGCATTACATATTGTTATAGGGTGCCTTAACAAGTTTCCTCGCGTCAGAATGTATTGGGAAAATATTTTGGGAATACATCTCTTTTTGGATAATATGACAAGGGAGAGATTTTTTTTCTACGTAGTAACCTTCATTTAGTCAACAATTTAGATAAACCAGAAGTATGTACGGATAAATTTTACAAAGTTCGACCACTAATGGATTATAACCTTAACTTGAGGGCTATAGCGTACGGCAGCCTTTATCAGGGAAACAATGGGTCAATGGGGGAATATTGTTTGTTAATACTTACTCATTTTTGCTCAACATAAAAAATAGGGCGCCAATGTATTATGGTGACCAGCTGTTAAAATTTCTCAAGCAAGTAAGGTGATATATATTGACTATTTAGTCACAGTGTGGTAGTGCAGTTATAAATGTAAAGTTAATTTATACAACTGATTTTACCTTCATATGGCCATATGTGGTGTACATTGTCGATGTGAATTTTTGTACACTACTGTAAACTGATTTCTAAACAAATATTCATATTAAAACAATAAAATGTTCTTCACTAATTCGAAGTGGTCACTATTTTTGGTGGTTATAACAAAATTATACGACCTGGGGTTTGTTGTATATGCCAATTATCTTAAAATCTGACAGCTAAGTTTACTGGTCGGCCATGTTCTTCAACCTGTTGCGCATAGAAGATCCAGATTTGCATTTTCCTTACGCACCTCAAGGTCTTTCCAAACTACGTTGTTGTTAAAAAAATGAAGCCATCCAAAAAAATTCGACATAAAAAAAACCTAAAACGACGCAATTAAGTATCTCGAAAATTCTAGTTTCTTTGACTTACCCTTATTATGATATGCTATCGTCAGCCACAATATTACCAGCGATTAAACGACATCTTAGACCTGCGACAATCCCAAACCAAAACTTAAATCCACTAAAAAAGAGAGAACTCGTTGTCAGAATTGTTCAAATTTCCGTTAATTACTACTTACATGGGATTCTAGGATTTCACAGACCTGTATGTTCAACTTAACCTATGCATTCAAAGATTTACAGCCTCTTCTAAACTTTTCTAGGCTTGGACAATTTTGCCCAGACTCTGATGCATACTCTACGGCTGTTAAAGGTCAAAGAGGAAGCGAAAACGACCACGTCGACAGCGAGGATACTTAACGTTGCCAGATCTCTCCCAAAATACAAAACTTTTAATCTTCGCACCACTAATATTCACACTGATCTTATTTATTTAAAAATAGAAACATAACTAAAGCTTTTTCCCGATGAAATTTGATAATTAAGACCCTTAAACGTCTTAATTCCAAACTGAAACGAATCGTGGCAACCATGTAACCAATTAGCGACACCTACCAAATAATAGAATAAGCCTTTCTTATTCCCAAAGGAATCTACCCATTTGGTAACATAGCTGTCATCGTTCAACAAAGAAAATCAAAATAAACCGAATCATTTCACTAATTAAATAATATAAGTAACAACTGTTTAATCGTCAAAATGATGGTTACACAATTGCCCTTCTCCAAAAAAAATAAAAATATTTATCCCAAAAGAAATATTTTTCCGAGTACTAACAAATCCCAAACATAAACTAATAAGGCTTCAGTGTGAATAAAAATTTTGGTGTGAGTTGGCGACTTAAGAATGATTTAACCCTAGAAAACAAACATTTTAAATTTGACAGTTTTGAGGAGGAACGAAGCAGACCCTAAGTCATGCAACGCCTCTAAACAATAAGCAACTAAAACGTCAGAAAGTTAATTTAAATGTAAAGCAAATTCTCCTTGAAGAGGAAGGATCCTGACAAACCCAGTTACGCTGGGAACCAGTCCCAGAAACAAAAAGAGGGAGGCAACCGGTGGTCCTGTATCTGAAACAGGCCATCCCTCCAACGAATGGGAAATAATGTGCAGTACATTATTCGAAAAAGTCTTACGGCATGTCGCCTTGACATACCGTTAGAAAAAAAAGAAGTAGGTACTCGGAACGAATTCCGAGTAGGTAAAGGGAGTGTCCCAGTGACCAGTTGCACTAACTGGAACCACATTGAAAAGACTGGACAAAAAGGTGCTACAGGCGATATGGCTTTGCCGTGCATGCCATAGCGACAACTAAGTGTCGGCCTGATCAGAATTTATAAACAAATGGGTAATCATTAAACTAAACTAAAATAACTGCCTGTATCCGCACTCAAGAATGTGGTAGCGCAGGAGAGACTATCCCCCCTGACCAGAAAACCCACCAAGGCCGCCAGAGAACCCATCGCTCCTGGATGTTATAAGGCGCGTCGGCGGAGAACTCTGACGCCTTCCCTGGTAGACCCTCCGAGCCAGAAAAGACACCCCCTCCACATCCAACACACTCTTAAGCCCGGAATCCAAACAGTTACTACACCAGGCAAAACAAACCGTGGTAACTCACAGTGTGGTGAAAGGCACGATGTTGTTCCATCACCACTTGGATGGGTTTTAGCTACAGGCCGTACGATCTCGCTGTGACTATCGTAGCAACAATTGTTGGGGTTTCAATGTTGGCCTGACGGAAAACTTCTCATACTCACAGAGAGCTCTAAAGAACTTAGAAGGGAATGAGACTGGCTTTCTGCTAGTTGATACTTAACGCATATCAAACGCCTTTAAAAGGGTCAAAATTAGTAAATGTCAAAATCAGTAAATGTCATAATCGGTAAAAATACGTAATCCGGTTGGGTTATATAGCACAAAGCACAACAGGGTGACTCAACTTCTGATAGAACTATCCGGAATAGCTAGATAGCTAAATGTTTTACAGGGAAGTGAGTTACCACATACACGGAAATCTAAACCTAACTTAAACCTAACTGAACCTAAACTAACTAAAACTAACCATGGTTTTACATACAGGCCTTACAACAAAATTTTACTCACCGGTGAGATTTGAAACCAAATCAAAAACTATAGCATAAACTGCAAAGCAGTAAACAATACAAAATATTTGCCAAAGTTAAAATTCAATATACGCCATTTCACAAAAAAACTACGTTACCTTTATCTATTCTATCGACCTCACCCCACAGAAATGTTCGAATTTGACCCAAAGTATGGTTTGATCTTAGAAACATGCCATACTCCTGCATTGGTACCATCAGGATACTCAAGTTCATAGGCTACAGTAGAAATTTTTTTTTTAACTATGCAAAGCTTGTATTTGCAATCCAGTTTGGCACTAAAGTTCTTGGAGGCATCACTAAGTACAAAATTTCTTTTCCAGACTTTCTCACCTGGTTTAAATGCAATATCCCGCTTTCGAAGATCAAAGACACGCTGATTTTTTGCATATGCTATGGACATTTTCTTTTTTATTTTGTTGTACAGCTCTGGAAGTTTCGACAGTTCATCCACATAGGATTTAACCTCGGTAGGCCCTAACTCTGAACCTGATATTTTAGGTATTTTACCATAATACTCCCCTGAAAAAGGAACTACCCGACCAAAATTTAAAAAAGTGCTAGGGTAACCAGTAACCTCCGATGTGGATGAACGAATTGCCGCTGCTATTTTATGGATTTGTTTGTCCCAATCCTTGTGTGATGTTTTGTCTTTGATATAACTTCGTAGAGCGGTACCGACTACTCTATTAATCCTTTCACTAGGATTTGTCCTAGGATGGTATCTGCAATTAAACCTTGTAATCCTCACAAAGTTGTCTAAAAACTTTGCCAGCATACTGGGTGCCGTTATCAGCAATAATAAATTGAGGTACCCCCCAAACTAAGAAAACCTGATTTTCCATGAACTTGACTATTTCCTGAGCAGTGGCATGTCGCATTGGGTGTAATAGAACAGATTTGGTAAACCAATCCGAAACTAGGAGTATATATGAATTTCCACCTTTGCTACGGGGTAACGGACCATAAATGTCTGTAGAAATAATCTGCCAAGGAAAACTAGCTCGCTTTTCAGTACCCATTTTGCCATAAGTTCCCTCAAAGGCAATTTTTTGTTCACTGCAGGTCTTACACGCACGAATGTACCTAACAATATCCCGGCGCATCTGTGGCCAATAATATTCAGACGATATTCTGCTAAAAGTTTTAAAGAACCCCATATGACTTGCTAATGGGTCATCATGACATTTTTGTAATATTTGTTTACGTTGTGAGGAAGGAACAAATAATTTAAAGTCTGAAATATTTGTATTGATGTTCGATTTTTCAGGCATATACTTATAAACAAAATTACCGTCTACTTTAAAATGAGGATATGTTTTAGGATTCTTTAAAATTCTATCTCTAAATGAGGTATACCATTCGTCAAAATCTTCTGAAGATGTTAATACGGAGTCAACCACAGGGTGCACTCGGGATAAAGAATCTGCGACAACATTCAAGGTACCTTTACGGTGAACTAAATCAAAATCAAAGTTGGACAATAATACTGCCCAACGAGCTAATTTCCCGACAGGGTTTGACATTCGCTTCAACCACAACAATGAGTAGTGGTCCGTTATAACCGTAAATTTTTGACCTTCTATATACGGCCTAAATTTTTGTAAACCGTGTATGACACCTAAAAGTTCACGTTCTGTAACTGAATAATTTCGCTCGGCCCGACTTAGAGCACGACTTGAGTATGCTATGACCTTCTCTTGACCTTCTGAAACTTTAAAAATTACTGCCCCAATGCCTGTCAAACTAGCATCAGTCTGTATGTAAAAAGGCTGAGTAAAATCTGGACTTGACAATATTGGGGCCGATATTAGAGCTTCTTTAATTTTTACAAATGCAGATTCAGCAGTACTGGACCAAACTATAGGTTTATTTTTACCTTTGTTTCCTTTTAATAGGTCATTCAAGGGCGATACTAAAGAGCTGAACCCATTTATAAACCGGCGATACCACGAACACATCCCGATAAATCTCTTAATTTCTGTAGTATTTGTTGGTCTCGGATAATTTACCATAGCCTCGACTTTTTCAGAATTTGTTCTTAAACCGTTTCCATCCATAACAAAGCCCAAATATTTAAGTTCCTTTCGGAAAAATTTACATTTATCGATATTTATCGTTAAATTAGCGTCTTTGAGGCGATCATAAACCTTCTTCATAAGTGAAATATGTTCCGAAAATGTATTACTAGTTATTATTATATCGTCAAGATATACAAAAACCTTAGGCTCGAACTCTGGACCTAAAATCTTGTCCATTAGTCTTTGTTGTGTCTGGGCGCTATTTGACAACCCAAAAGGCAATACCGAAAAATGAAAAAGTCCTCTACCAGGAACACTAAATGCACATTTCTCTTTAGATTCTTGATTTAAAGGAATCTGCCAAAACGCACTCTTTAAGTCGAGACTAGTGATAAATTTTGCATCACGGAGCATATTTAAAATCCTATCAACAAAAGGTAAAGGGTAGGAATCTCTTTTCGTGATAGAATTCAATTTTCTACCATCAAAACAGAATCTGAACTCACCATTCGGTTTTTTAACCAACAAAACCGGACTGTTCCAATCACTATGTGATGGCTCAACAACCCCCAACTCCAACATCTCGTCCAGTTCCTTATTTAAGTGGTAAGTAAAGTAAATACTGGCGTTGTTTAAATGGTTTGGCGTCACCCGTATCAATATGGTGTATCATTTTATTAGTTCTACCTAACGTTCTACTTGTTAAGTTATCATAAAGTGATCTAATTTCTTTAAATTCTTTTAACTGTTGGTCAGTTAAGTCACACAACCCAGTTTCAGGCTCTAAGTTCGGAGCTATTGCATCAATAGAAAAATTATTCACCTTATCATGCCAAGTACTTGAAGAAAAATCTAAAGTCAAATTAAATAAAGAACAAAAATCGATACCGAATATAAACGACGCACTTAAAGAAGGAACTACCAATAGTTTAAGTAATTTAACATTATTATTTATGTTAACAGGTATTTCAGAGAAACCAGTTATGGGTTGTTTCTTACCATCAGCTGTAAGAACATTTTTAACTTTACTCTTATTTATTTTGATGTTATTTACTTTAAGAAAAGAGATTCCATCCCGACCTACTACAGAATGGCTAGCTCCAGTATCCACTAAAGCCACTAAGGGATTGTCAAAAACAGTTACAGTAATATAAGGTCTCCAGTCGTTTTCTCGTCGGCTAAATAACTCAGAGGTTTTAGGTACTGACTTAGCATGGAAATCTTTAATATATTGAAGCCAAGTTTCCCACTCGTCGCGAGAAGTAAAAGGTTTTGTACCATAAAGTTTTTTGGAATTCGCACTTTTAACTTTTACATTTGGCGAACGCGACTGACAACCTAACCTATTTACAGAACTAACATAACCTAACTTACTACCACCTACTAAACGCAAACAAACTTTGACCTTTGATCTACGATAAGGTATACTGCGGTCAGTATTAAAGTATACCTGGCAATTTAGTTTTTTGAACAGACGTTACACGTTCTGACTGTAACATCAGGCTTACCACACTTGAAGCAGAAGGTTTTTCTAGGTTTCTTACAACTAGAAAAGATGTGGCCTTCTTCACCACAATTCCAGCATTTATATCCGGAAACTGAATTTACGTTGACTTTACCAGTACTAGGACGATAGTTTTTACTAGATGAGGTTTCGATATATGTTAAGACTGGTTCCAGCAACTTTGAAGTCGATGGCTGAGTATACTTTTGCATTAACATATTATTTTCCTCAATTTTAAAACAAAGTTCTTTAAGTTTCTCAATGGTGGTGATATTTTCCAAGGCTAAGTTCTTATTAAAAGTTGGTAATATATTTTTTCTAAAAATTTTTAATTTCTCAGCTTCACTCAAAGGGTTCGATAATCTACTAAAAAGTTTTGACATTACTGGAAAATATTTAACAACCTGTTCATTTTTCCCCTGAGTCCTACTTTTAATCTCATCTAATAAAACATCGTCAAAGTCACCAGGCAAAAATTCTCTTTTCAAAAGTACTACCAATTCATCCCAACTATTTACTTTACTTTTACTATCAGAATACCAAGTATGGGCTGAAAATTTAAAAAGTTCGGAAGCAGTTTTAAAAAGTTCTGCCTTTTAAATGCTTCTAGAAACACACAATTCTTCTACTTTTTCTAGAAAAGGAATTAATTTATTACTTTGCCCATCAAAGTGCAAATCCCATTTGTATACAGGTACTGATTTATTACTATATGAGTAAGTTGGAATGTTTGGTAAACTAGTTGAGGTATTGGCTTGTATTTTAACTTCAAGATCCGTAATTTTATCAAAAAGCTCTGCTTCAAGTAGGTACATGTCTGCCAAACTCTCGCCCTTAAAATTTTGAACAGCTTTATTCTCATCTGCATCAGGGACAACAACTCTTAAAATCCTGAACTTAATATGATTTAAACGTGATAGAGTTCTTTGAAATGTGACATCATTTTTAGAAAATCCTTCATACTGGTCGATATCATCTCTGATAGAGTTCAAAGTTTGAGGGATTTTTACTTTCTCAGTATTGTAATTATAACGCGTTCTAAAATCTTTACTCTTTGATCTAAGGCTCTAGTAGATCTGAGGGATCTAACATTCATTTCATATTCCAGTTCTTCCAAGTTTAAAAGTTTTGGCTCAAATAATTTGTTGCTGTCCATGACTAAAGATAAAACTAAGCTGCACAAACAAAACTATTTTAAAAGAAAAGTAGGTTAGTAGTAAGATCTGGTCTGTCTAAACAATATCTAAACTCAATTGACTTCAAACCATAACCTTCGAGACACTTAATTGGGTCTACGATAATATGACTTAAAGTGCGCAAGTTCATAAAAATACAAACAAAAATTGTGTCTAAATTATTATTTAAAAAAAATTAACCACTTTTGTAGTAAAGAACAAATTTTACTAGACTTCAAAAAAAATTAAGTTCAACAAACAATATTCGTGCCACACGTTGCAGCGACAATTTGTATAACCTTAACTTGAGGGCTATAGCGTACGGCAGCCTTTATCAGGGAAACAATGGGTCAATGGGGGAATATTGTTTGTTAATACTTACTCATTTTTGCTCAACATAAAAAATAGGGCGCCAATGTCTTATGGTGACCAGCTGTTAAAATTTCTCAAGCAAGTAAGACATAACTAACTTGAGTTGAAGGTTGTATTAATAAATAAATTATAAAAATTTAAGGTGATATATATTGACTATTTAGTCACAGTGTGGTAGTGCAGTTATAAATGTAAAGTTAATTTATACAACTGATTTTACCTTCATATGGCCATATGTGGTGTACATTGTCGATGTGAATTTTTGTACACTACTGTAAACTGATTTCTAAACAAATATTCATATTAAAACAATAAAATGTTCTTCACTAATTCGAAGTGGTCACTATTTTTGGTGGTTATAACAAAATTATACGACCTGGGGTTTGTTGTATATGCCAATTATCTTAAAATCTGACAGCTAAGTTTACTGGTCGGCCATGTTCTTCAACCTGTTGCGCATAGAAGATCCAGATTTGCATTTTCCTTACGCACCTCAAGGTCGTTCCAAACTACGTTGTTGTTAAAAAAGTGAAGCCATCCAAAAAAATTCGACATAAAAAAACCTAAAACGACGCAATTAAGTATCTCGAAAATTCTAGTTTCTTTGACTTACCCTTATTATGATATGCTATCGTCAGCCACAATATTACCAGCGATTAAACGACATCTTAGACCTGCGACAATCCCAAACCAAAACTTAAATCCACTAAAAAAGAGAGAACTCGTTGTCATAATTGTTCAAATTTCCGTTAATTACTACTTACATGGGATTCTAGGATTTCACAGACCTGTATGTTCAACTTAACCTATGCATTCAAAGATTTACAGCCTCTTCTAAACTTTTCTAGGCTTGGACAATTTTGCCCAGACTCTGATGCATACTCTACGGCTGTTAAAGGTCAAAGAGGAAGCGAAAACGACCACGTCGACAGCGAGGATACTTAACGTTGCCAGATCTCTCCCAAAATACAAAACTTTTAATCTTCGCACCACTAATATTCACACTGATCTTATTTATTTAAAAATAGAAACATAACTAAAGCTTTTTCCCGATGAAATTTGATAATTAAGACCCTTAAACGTCTTAATTCCAAACTGAAACGAATCGTGGCAACCATGTAACCAATTAGCGACACCTACCAAATAATAGAATAAGCCTTTCTTATTCCCAAAGGAATCTACCCATTTGGTAACATAGCTGTCATCGTTCAACAAAGAAAATCAAAATAAACCGAATCATTTCACTAATTAAATAATATAAGTAACAACTGTTTAATCGTCAAAATGACGGTTACAGGATACAGTAAGAAAAAGATGCCTGGAATTAGAAGTTGAAGAAAACCTCGCCATTGATGAGTAGATGGTGCCATTTACAGGCACCCTTCCTGTGAAACAATACATAAAGGACCAACCAACCCCATGGGACATTAAAATTTTTGTAATGTGTGGAAAAAGTGGGCAGGCATATGATTTTATTGCCTATCAAGGGAAAACGACAGAGTTTAACCAAGAAAATTTAACCAAATTTGGGCAAGGAAGTTCAGTGGTTCTTCATTTGGTTGAAAGGCTTGTAAAAGAAGGACATCGAGTATTTTTTGACAATTATTTTTCGTCATATTTTCTATTTACCGAACTAAATCAAAGAAACATATATGCCGCCGGAACTATAAGGATCAATAGATTCTATGACCCCCCACTATTGCCAGATAAGCAGATCAAGATGAAAGATAGAGGATACACAGATGAAGTTGTGAGTGAACATAACATTGTTCTCATAAAATGGCTTAATAATAAACCTGTGTCTTTAGCATCAAATTTTGTTGGCAAAGGAAATGAAGATAAAGCCAAAAGATGGGATAAAAAAACCACACAATATATAGAAATAGATAGACCGGAAGTCATAAAATTGTACAATCACAATATAGGTGGCGTAGATCTCTTGGACCAGCTAATTAGTACTTACAGAATATTTATTCGCTCTAGGAAATGGACCCTTAGACTAATTATGCATTTTATTGACTTTGCTTTAGCGAATAGCTGGCTGGAGTACAGGAAAGACTGTGATTTTGCTGCAATACCAAAAAAACAAAGAATGGATTTATTGGCTTTTAGGATGAGAGTAGCTGAAAGTCTTATTTATGTTGGAAAAGCCGTTAATTTAAAAACTAAAAGAGGAAGGCCATCCACATCCCCTTCACAAGCACATCAGCACAAGCGGGGTGAAAAACGTCCCTGTACTGATATTCAGCTTGACATGACAGATCATATGCCTCAAATTGATTCTTCCAAGGAGGCCACTAGGTGTAAAAATAAAGGATGTGGAGGAAGAACTCATTTTTTTGCGATAAATGCAAAATTCATCTTTGTTTGTTCAAAAATCGAAATTGTTTTTCCTCGTTTCATAGACCATAAGTTAGATTATTTTGACATGTTTTTTTACTAGGTGATGTAGACTATTAAAATATTAAAAAATGTTTATTAAGATTTTCTATCGTTTTGTCGACCTGTTATTCCCTAAATTTAATTACAGCATTTTGGACCTTATGTACCTCACAATGTACATTTATTTAAAAAAAAATACTAATCATAAAAACTTTACAAAACCGATATGAATCTATCATATGACCAATAAAAAGTTAATTTACACAAAAAAAAAAATTTTATTTGCTCAATTTAATTCAGGTCTGAAGGGGTTAATGACCACAACCTTAGGTTATTGTACTCTTTAAAGTTGTGGTGGCGCCCAGGCCAAAGTGTAAGTATGAGGAATAAAAACCCACAGACCTATGCTCCCAGACACGAGAGCTGCCGGAGCATATAACCCCAAGTTGGTTATAGTATATACAAAATTACCATAAAGCAATGTCGTGCGGGTATTTACTAAAAATTAATTTAATGTATTTTGGGCGTAATCTAAATTTTCGCTTGTACAGACCTATACAGATAGGGAGAATTGTAAAGGTTGGATATAAAGTGTGTGGAAATTTTTATTATGAAGAAGTGAAGTTAAATGACAATTTTGGGGAAGGTGACGGTTTACAAATATGTTTTTATCAAGGAGGGGTGTTATTTAGAGTAATTAACTTTTACATTAATGAAAACGTGTCAATAAGAATAGTTAACGAAGATGACGTTTTTAACGATTCTGCGCGGATTATACATATCACTCGTGTCCCGGCGGAAGAATAATTTTGGTATCTATACTATATATATATATATACTATCTATACTTGCATACATATTTCAAATCAAAATATTTTGAGGTTTTTATAATTCGACATAATTACATGTGGGAGGGTTAAAAATAAAAATAATAACCAATTGAAACTTAAATTATTTTTAATTAGTAAAACTAAACAACTTTAATAACCCATAGATGAAGAGTGGGGTCGATAGGCTCAGGGAGGAACCACAGGCTATGCCCTCCATACGTCCCCATTCCTATATATGCCCTTGAGGGTAAGGTATATGCTGATGTGGCATACGCGGATTGAATCAACAATCGTTTGTTCTGAAAACTACCATAAAAACAAAACTTTAAAAACTTACTTTGTATGGAAGAGGTAGCCTCTCCTTAATTTTTTGAATTATTTCATTGTCTGAAAAATACTATATGAGAAATTGAGAAATAAGTGATATATTTTTATAATACCCATTGTGAATTAAAATAACGAACAGTTATGGTGCGCAAAATTATTACCACTATCAACACACGGGTTCATAGTTATAAGAAAAGAAAGTATATTTTTTAATAAGCGGAAATATCATTATCAAATATCCCTATTTCCTACAAAATTTCTCGATCAATTATATATATATATATATATATATATATATATTAGGGTGATTCATTTCCGCAAAGTTTTTGTTTTTTTTCGGTGCTCAAGCAAAATATTAATCTACCTATGGAAAAAAAAATTTTCACCAAGGTAGAGCTCTTAATATAAATTTTAAGTACTTGCAGTTTAAATTTCAAGTTTTCCCATTTAAAATGCATGTAAAAAAAATGTTTTTTTTTTTCAAATTTCTAATGCTTACCCACCTTTGACAATATTGCAAATCGGTTTAATACACCTTATGGGGAATTTCACGCTCTTTAAAATTGCTTTTGAGTTTTTTTTTGTAACTCGCATTGGTTCACCAGTAGGAGGCGTCAAAGGACAGTTTTTGAAAAAAATCGTTTTTTTTTTATTTTTTCGAGCAAATTGCCAAACGTAGTGAGAAAAAAGGGCTGATTCATAAAAAAAAAAAGTTATCCAACCAATATTTAATGAATTTACTGCCATTTTTATAACTGAAAACGTAAGAAATTGATAAATACCAACCCATAATGTTATTTAGATTGATTTTTTCTATTTATTATCATTATATTTCCCTACACTAAGAACTTTTTTAAAATTATTATGATTTCTCACTCATAATGAATATGAAAACAACACATAAATTCATAAAAAAACAACAAAACTTTAATCGGAATATACAGAAGGTTATGTAACATATTTCAAATTTCGCTTCAAAAAATTAAATAATCTTCATTTATACTTTTTTGCTATTTTTTTATGAATTTATCTGTTGTTTTCATATTCATTATAAGTGAGAAATTAATAATTTTAAAAAACTTCTTAGTGTAGGGAAATATAATGATAATAAATAGAAAAAATCAATCTATATAACATTATGAGTTGGTAATTATCAATTTCTTACGTTTTCAGTTATAAAAATGGCTGTAAATTCATTAAATATTGGTTGGATAACTTTTTTTTATGATTCAGCCCTTTTTTCTCCCTACTTTTTGCGGTTTGTTAGAACAAATTTAAAAAAAAAACCGATTTTTTTCAAAAACTGTCCTTTGACTACTCCTACTGGTGAACCAATGCGAGTTACAAAAAAAAACTCAAAAGCAATTTTAAAGAGCGTGAAATTCCCCATAAGGTGTATTAAACCGATTTGCAATATTGTCAAAGGTGGGTAAGCATTAGAAATTTGAAAAAAAAACATTTTTTTTACATGCATTTTAAATGGGAAAACTTTAAATTTAAACTGCAAGTACTTAAAATTGATATTAAGATCTCAAACTTGTTGAGAATTTTTTTTTCTATATGCAGATTAATATTTTGCTTGAGCACCGAAGAAAACAAAAACTTTTCTCCCTACTTTTTGCGGTTTGTTAGAAAAAATTAAAAAAAAAAAGATTTTTTTCAAAAACTGTCCTTTGACGACTCCTACTGGTGAACCAATGCGAGTTACAAAAAAAAACTCAAAAGCAATTTTAAAGAGCGTGAAATTCCCCATAAGGTGTATTAAACCGATTTGCAATATTGTCAAAGGTGGGTAAGCATTAGAAACTTGAAAAAAAAACATTTTTTTTACATGCATTTTAAATGGGAAAACTTTAAATTTAAACTGCAAGTACTTAAAATTGATATTAAGAGCTCAAACTTGTTGAGAATTTTTTTTTCTATATGCAGATTAATATTTTGCTTGAGCACCGAAGAAAACAAAAACTTTGCGGAAATGAATCACCCTAATATATATATATATACAGTATGTCTCAGTATCTTGGAATCATATGGAAATCTTTTTTATTATTAATTTTAGGAAAAAAAGTTATTCTTCATAAAAAGTTCTGCATGGTGTAAAACTTAAAATGCAACCCACAAATATTAATTTTTTTTAGTCGTATACGGGGTATGTCAAAAAATATGAATTTGGCTCAAGAGTAAAGTACCTTTATATTTGACAATATCGAAAATTGTTATAAAGAAAAGTTAATCAGAACTTAAAACTACGTTCAAATATGCAATTACATCCATTTACATTAAAAAAAAATATTTTTTCTTTTTTGTCTACAATATCAATGCAAATTTAACTGTAACATGTAATCTAGGATTCACTGATAAACAAATGATTTGTTGATATTCTAAAACTTTTTGTCCTGCTAGATCCCCTGACTTAACTTAAGGTTTTCATGTTTTTTCTAATCATAACAGATAAATGTTCATTAAAAATAGAAAGATTAGTAAAAATTAACAAAACCTAATTTTTTAATGTAAATGTATGAAATTGCATATTTAAACGTAGTTTTTAGTTCTGATTAACTTTTCTTTATAACAATTTTTGATATCGTCAAATATAAAGGTACTTTAAACTTGCGCCAAATTCATATTTTTTGACATACCTCGTATACGAATAAAAAAAATTAATATTTGTGGGTTGCATTTTAAGTTTTACACCATGCAGAACTTTTTATGAAGAATACTTTTTTTCCTAAAATTAATAATAAAAAAGTTTTACATATGATTCCAAGATACTGAGACATACTGTATATATATATATATATATATATATATATATTAGCCGCGTATATAGAAAGGGCTGTATGCGATGCCTAAGTATTCCGTGTTGCTGTGGTGGATTTTTAGAAAGAAGGTAATAAAAATGCAATTTTTTATTTTAAGTTTTTATTAATTTTTGTTCTTTTAGAGCGAACATAACGTGGGCGAGGACAGATTCCCCTCCTGAAATAAAGTAATACACATTCATTTTTATATTAGGTTTTTCTTTTTAGTTTTTATTTTTAATAATTTTTAGAATTACAATAATGAACCCACGACGGGGAGTGATCAATACCATGGACATGGGTAATAACAGCAATACCACGGCGAATAATAGGTACCTATATATCTAAATATTTATGCATATTTTTATGTTTTTAATAATTTTAGAATTACAATAATGAACCCGCAACGGCCGGTTGTCAATACCATATTTTATGCATATTTTTATGTTTTTATTTTTGTAGCTTGCAACGATCCTAGAAGGCAGTCTCTATGCCGTCCCCCAATCTCAAATGGGTAATTATATAAGATTTATTATTTTTATTTTATATTGATTTCTAGGCCCATTTATTACGACCCAGACGACCTAATGACTAGGCCTGAGACACCAACAGAGTAATTAATTTATATATATATATATATATATATATATATATATATATATATATATATATTATCATTTTTATGATTTTTATTATTTTTAGCTCGCCGCGCAGGCGCACACCTGAGTTTACCCCCTCGGGAGAGTTAACGCCATTACCCGAGCCCTCTCCACCAAATAGGTAATTTATTTACAATTATTTGAAATTGAGGTATATTTAATATTTTACAGCTATTTATATATTTAACATGAGAATAGATTTATATATTTAACATAGGAATATAATTTTAGATTGACGACATATCATAGATTTTGACCCTAGGCTTTTCACGAAATGAGATTTGAGGTGAGATGTTTTATATATTATTATTTGACTAGGGAGGTGTTGACCTCCTATAATTATATACGGTACAGGTAGCACTTTTAAGATTACATTTATAGGAGTGTTATTATTCTCTCCAATCAAAATTTAACAACCTACCGAGCGAGAAGATAAACGGAATATATAGTAAGATCAGTTGTACAAATCAAATTAGTCCTCCTGAGGGTATCAGTGGTTTTTAAAATGACCTACTGTTCGTGTAATACATCTTTAATACCATTCGTAAGTTTTTAAAAGTTGCAGTATCACTGTTAGTAGAATTAATTCCCCCGGGGGAGGGGGATAAAAGCCCCACTGTGTTGAAGAACCCCACTCGAGACTAATCCTTAGATCATTTAAAGTGTAAATAACAAAAGCTTCTGCCGACATAAATTTTGTTGGCGTTATGTAAATTGCTTTCAAGTTTGGCTTGTATAGTTTTTCTTCCTTTCTGGTAACCACACTGTGCTCCTTAGTTCTTTGAATATTGTTTGATATGTATTTACCATGTTTAAACAGCCCTATCCGTCATATCGTTCTCCCGATACACGGCGAGTTGTACACCACATGTACACCACATGTACACCGCATGTACAGCACATGTACACCACATGTACAGCACATGTACACCGCATGTACAGCACATGTACACCACATGTACAGCACATGTACACCGCATGTACAGCACATGTACACGACATGTACAGCACATGTTATTAAAATAAGTGACTGATAGACTATAAATATAAAAATTCAATAATCTTAAACTTACAACTGATCGCGGACGGTTTTTAAATATTCATAATTTTGATTTCATTTTTTGTAAACAGTATCGTATTTAGTTAATAATTCCATTAAAATGTTATTGATCTCATTGAAATTCACATACCCGTCTGAATATCGTTGTCCATGAATTTTTTCTTCAAAGCAAACCGCAGATATCAGACTGTTTGGCAGATCCAGAGGTTGCAGATGCCAACTTAAAAGATACAAATTATTTCTGCTAAACATTTTTAAAATATACAGTGTGTCGCACTTAAGATGAAGACACCCCCATTTTTTAGTTTGATAATAAGGGTGCCATGGAAAGTAATAATTTGATACTAACTAAAGTATTAAATGTCAGATTAAACTTTCAGTTTATTGCGTTAATTTGTAATCAGTGATCACATAATTAAAATGCCATTGACTTTAAGAGAAAAAATCGAAATAATCCGGTTGTTTGGCGATCATGCTCGTAGTAGCAGAGAAGTTGCTGCAAAGTTTAACCCAAGACATCCCCAACGTGCTCCCATTACTCATGGAAAAGAAGCCATTGTAAATTCTCTTTTTAATGAAACTGGCAGTGTTATTAAAATCCATCGGAATGGTCAACCTCGGCGAATACATCCGCATCTCGAGGATAATGATATATTGGCGGCAAATCGAGCAAATCCATGCATGAGCCTTCGAAATTTATCATCTCAAATGAATATTAGCAAGGATAAAATTAGAAGATGTTTCGTACGTCACAAGATCAAGCCCTATAAACCAAAGTTCTTGCATACATTAAAAGAAGGTGATCAAAATAAAAGATTATACTAATGTTCGGAGGGGACTTTAAGCCCGCGGTCCGTTCCTACCCCTAACCCGCACAAGCCATTCATTTGGCTTCTGGGAATTCTTAGGAAGTAAGGGTGGAACTAAAAAAGCACTTTTGTATATAAACTTTTTTTTGTTATTGGGCCCAAGGTAATATTTATTTTTATAATTTTTGGTATCGTCTCAAAACTGTAGATACTGGGCCAGAGATAATCCTCACTGGGTTATAAATTGTAAAGATCAATATTCCCAGAAAGTTAATGTCTGGTGTGGGATTTTAGGAAACCTAATAATTGGTCCTTTTTTCTTTAATGTATCATTAAATGCTGATCGTTTAGTTAACTTCTTTGATGGGGAATATTGGGATGCAATTGGAAATCTTCCACTTAATGTTTATGAATTCGTAGTAGACTAAGTTTAAAGTTCAGATTTCAGTTGAGTATCTTAAAAAATGTGACCCATCAATATGTATGACTGTGCAAAAATTCAAATCTGTATTTTTTCAAATATCAAACATATAGGGGTGTCTTCATCTTAAATGCGACACACTGTATATATTGTAAGATTTCCCCTTTCTCCAAGTTTTACGATATCATTTACTTTTGCAGTATTTTTAACCGTAACGGTATTCTGAGTTCTTTATCCGCAGTAATTCATCCCTTAAGGAATTAGTAATTAGTACTTTAGACTAAAGGCAGGGGAATGGCAAAAGCTTCTGTAGACATTAATTTTGTTGGTGTTATGTATATTCCTTCCGAATTTTCTTGGTAACCACCCTTAGTTCTTTGCTGATCGGTAGCGCTTTCATCAGGGCATCCTGAGGCTCTTTACTTGGTTTAAACATTAAATTTGGTCCAACGTATGGTATATAAATACTCGTCAGTTCTGCAACTCGTTATCGTAGCGCTTCTTGTCTCCTTCCTCCATTTCTTGGAAACGCATCTTCTCCTCAAATGACATCGAACCACTTTGCATGTTCGGTCTCACAGATGTAGGGAGTGGTACTCTTTATCCCTTATCTATAAATTTAGTCAAATTACGCCTTGTGTACATTGGTATAAATATAATACCTAGGCTTTTGAAGTTTATAACAAAAACAGAGTTTTGATATTTGGATTAGTTTCGAGTGCGAAACGGTATTTCACACCAAATGGGTAGATTATTATTAGTTAAAATTTGATTTATAGTGGTATTTTTTATAATTATTATAAGGATGTACTGCATAATTAATAATATTATAGTAAGGAAATTAATTAAACAACTATATTTATTTTATAAAACAACTAATGTCAATTCATATTTTGTATTACGAGCAATAATTGTTAATAATTATTTTATACATGTATAATTGGTTAGCCAAAAGACGCCAAAAAGTTTTTCTGGGCTTAGTAAAATCATTATTAATTTTTGAGCAGCATTAAAAGAGTTATTTTTACAAAAAAAGTTTTTGGTGTCTTTTCGCTATCTATATCCTATCCTATTATAAGAAAACTGTGTGTAATTAATGTGACATGAATAAAATCATTTTAAAACATCTATATTTTTTATTTAAAACAACTAATAACAATACATATTTGTAACATACAATTTGGATATATAAAACAGCCATACGGTTTTAAACAACAGATGATTCATTAAATAAATTTATTACAATTATTAGCTGTTTTTATATCCAAATTGTATATTACAAATATGTATTGTTACTAGTTGTTTTAAATTAAAATTGAAAAATAAAAATTTAGAGGTTAAACACCACTCTAAAAATCTTATAAAATTGTGAACCTGATTATATAAATATATACCTATATATATTTATATATATATATATATATATACAGGGTGACCCAGTGCTCTGTGATCGGTCCATATTTTTTTTTGCTATTAAAGATATCGATATGAAATATTTATAGAAAATATGATCCAACTAAACCTATTTTCCAAAATTATTTTGAACAAAATTCCACTTCCGGTTTCACCGGAAGTGACATCAACATTGTTATTTCAAATAGAATACCCTATATATTTTTTGATTTTTAAATTTAATATGTAATTCCTGATAAAATTTCTATAACATTCCCTATACCTAAACTCAATAGTTTTCGAGTTATTAATTTTTTTCGTAAAAATTTGACAGTTGCGCCTTCAACAAAAATAGCCTATATCTTCTTTGTTATTAGGTCTATTGGTATGCGGTTTGGATTTTTGGAATCTTGAAACATTGTTTTAAATATCCCGTATAAAACTTTGCCATATTTCTAACCAATTACTTGATAAAAATTAGGGTGAATTTGGCAAACTTTAAACGTTAATAACTTTCTTATTTTTAATGGAATGCTATGTATATTTTTGCAGAATTCAATTTCTTATAAAATTATCTTTTGATTGGTATAACCATTCCCTATACCTAAAGTTAATAATAACAAAGATATTTCACAATTTTGTAATAATTTATGTATCAACACACCTGAAAAATCGACAAACTAGTTATTTTGACGTATCCATGGATACCAATAACAAAAATTGTTTAAAATCTAATTGTTTCAAGTGTGAAATTATCTTTTTGGTAAAAAGGAGTACATATCACATAATCCACCATGGTGTTATTCTAAATAATACAATTCAACGTTATACAGAGAGAAATTAATGCTTATTCATAATTATTAATAATTTCTTTCGTTGAATTATATTATTATTTATTCTTATAATAGAAGCACAAAAATCAATTAAATCAGAATTAAAAATTTAATTTACCGAAATACTTAATTAATAATTATAATAAATGCTCAAATATACGGCCATTCTGCTGAACACACAAAATTCAGTCTATGTAGAAAAGGTTGCTTCACGCGGGTTAGCATATCCTCGTTAACAGAATTAAATGCATCGGTTATTCGCTGCATCATATCCTCAGCTGTGGTTGGTCGTTCTCTGTAAACTTTTTCCTTTACATACCCCCAAAGGAAAAAATCAATGGGTGTCAGATCTGGGGAGCAAGCTGGCCAAGCAATAGTTCCTCCTCTTCCTATCCAACGGTTAGCGTAACTCCGATTTAAAAACTGCCGCACGATACGGCTATAATGAACAGGAGCACCATCATGCTGAATCCACATGTTCGCTGTTGTATGCAAGTCTACGTCACGGCCTCCAATAGTACCTCCCCAAACGTTCAATGACCACCTATTTTGGTGATCCATGGTTCTCAGCCAATAAGCGTTATGAGTCGCATAATAGTGCAAATTGTGCCTATTAACAGATCCACTACTCTTGAAAGTAGATTCATCCGAAAATAAAATGCCGTTTAAGAAGTTGCCATTAGCATGCACAATTTCAAGAATTCTATTTGAAAAATCTACTCGATGCCGAAAATCGTCATCATAAAGTTTCTGATGAAGTTCCATATGGTACGGGTGAAATTTATGGTTTAAAATTATGGGATTCACACTGCTTTGCGATAGACCAGTTTCTCTTATGATCTCCCGAGTACTCAAAAAAGGACTTTCCTCTATCGTCAAAAGAACTTCTAATTCATGGTCTTCATTAATTCTCCGTCCAATCAATTCTTCTTTCTTGTAAGAAATATTACCCGTCAATTCAAATCTATCCCTCAATTTTTGAAATAAAATTACTCGGACCAATCTTGAGTCTGGATATATTTGATGATAAATTCTACTAGCTAGCAGAACATTTCGATCCGCTTCTCCAATACAATAAACCATATTTATCATTTCTTGTCGCGTAAAATCCATTTTAACTAAACAAATACTAGAAAAAGTGAAACAATTAGATTTTAAACAATTTTTGTTATTGGTATCCATGGATACGTCAAAATAAGTCGTTTGTCGATTTCTCAGGTTTGTTGATACCTAAATTATTAAAAAATTGTGAAATATCTTTGTTATTATTAACTTTATAGGTATAAAGAATGGTTATATCAATCAAAAGGGAATTTAATAAGAAATTTAATTCTGCAAAAATATACATAGCGTTCCATTAAAAATAAGAAAGTTATTATCGTTTAAAGTTTGTCAAATTCACCCTAATTTTTATCAAGTAATTAATTAGAAATATGGAAAAGTTTGATACGGGATATTTAAAACAATGTTTCAACATTCCAAAAATCCAAACCGCATACCAATAGACCTAATAACAAAGAAGTTATAGGATATTTTTGTTGAAGGCGCAACTGTCAAATTTTTACGAAAAAAATTAATAACTCGAAAACTATTGAGTTTAGGTATAGGAAATGTTATAGAAATTTTATCAGGAATTACATATGAAATTTAAAAATCAAAAAATATACAGGGTATTCCATTTGAAATAACATTGTTGATGTCACTTCCGGTGAAACCGGAAGTGGAATTTTGTTCAAAATAATTTTGAAAAATAGGTTTAGTTGGATCATATTTTCTATAAAAATTTCATATCGATATCTTTAATAGCAAAAAAAAATATGCACCGATCACAGAGCACTGGGACACCCTGTATATATATATATATAATATATATATATATATATAAATAAAAATGGATATTATGAAAATTTATTTTTAATAAAAATATATAAGGTGACAATTATTTATAGATATACACTAATTACCACTAACACCATTATGACCATCGTGACCGCCATGACCATCACCATGACCATCATGGGAATCACCACCAAGACGGTCATGATGGTCATGGTGATGGTCATGGCGGTCATGGTGCTGGCCATGATGGTCATACTGATTTAGGCAACTTAGGTAATTAATTATCCGTTAGTTAACGATCGGTAAAATATCATATAATTTTATAATGATTATGTGATAAGCGATTATATGTTATTATATGATCTAACAGCGTTGTTGTTGGAGACAACTTAGGTAATCAATTATCCTTTAGTTATCGATCAGGGGTAAAGTAACATAGGTTTAAGATGTTGTGATGGGCACGGGGTGGGGGTACCCCATACTCATGCAAACGGCAGTAACCCAAGGCGATTTGAAGAATCGCGCGAACTAAATTTAAATATTGACAGCGCAAGCAGTGTTGTCAAGTTTGGCCAAAAGAAGTGATCGTCTAGAAAATTGAAAAAGGATACCCTACGTTGTGTTATTTTAGTTCGCTTCTAGATAGGTGGAGTAGCCAATGAGAGGAAACCTGATTAAGTAATAAAACACAATAAGTATGGTTGTATGTTTTCTCTATTCATTGTTTGGTTACAATGGAGTTTTTACAAAGGATTGGTTGACGGTATTTAGCGTTTTATGTATTGCAGTGTTTGCTGAATATTGGTTTTTAGTTAGCGTTTGTTATTTGGACTTTGTCATACCAAGCGTTAATAAAGCAGATTTATACATGTTACAAGTACAATTTACCCCTCCCAACAATCCAACAGGTTATATAATGAATATTATTGGATGAAAACCGTTTTGTCTAGTGTATTGAAACCTTTTATAGCTATCTAAACATATTACGCTACAGTGTACATAATAAATGCATTCTCCACTAGGATAGTTTCCATATTACGTCTCACAGTATGACCCCTTTGTCGGTAAAAAACTCTATTGTCGAGCCCTAGTCTTGTGAAGACTAATGTTATATGGATCTTGTTGGGTTTGTGTTACCCAGTATTTTGGATTACATTATTTAATAATAATAATACCTCCTATAACCCTCTTCCCTATCGCGAGCAGGCACAATACATTAGACAAGCATTTTTCACGCCCGTCCGCCATCTTACGGAGCAAAGAGACGCGTAACGTACTCTCGGCTAAATATCCCCAAAACACAACAAATCTACATTATAAAACTTTGTTAAAGGATACAACCACCTTAGTTAGTTAATTTAAACAAGGTAAAGGATCATTTGAGCTTACCTACAAGGTTTATTTCACAGCACGAAAACCCACGACTCGGACGGCCCTTTTCCTTCACCTGTTGCTTCCCTTCTGCTGCTCGGCCAGTTCTCGATCCCACCCAACCTACCGCGACAGGGCCGGCTTTAGCGCGCTCGATTAAACAGGACCCCATTTGAAATATTCATAAAATACCAAACCGTACAACCCAAGTAATAATACGTTATATAATTATAATTCAAGTATTTTTTTAAGAAAGGGCAACGCTGCATTATTTTAAAAACTTAACATTAATTTAAATGTCTAATTTCGAATAGGTAGGATGCTTTACGTGTAGATTTATTCTTGGTTGCGTTTTTCTCGTTTGACGGAGGGCGGGTCAACAAAGACGCCCCTTTGAAAGATGGCGAAGAGGCTGTAGGAATCTTGGTCATACTTTCAACTTCAACAGTTGAACCCGCTGGGCCGACGAGGTCCGGTAGTAGGTGTCTTTATCTCCCTGCCATTCAGTTCCTCAGGTTGCCTCTTCCAAAGGACATCACAGTGTACATGTAAACAGAGAACAGAGAGTGATGAGTATAATGCATAAATAAATACAATACAATCCTTCTACCCCAACACTACATTTGTTTGGTTAATACTAAGGTATAAAAATGTTTGTTAAAAGCTTGGGAAAGTTAGTATTAGCTAGAAAAAAGTTGTTAGTTAGCAACACTCCCAGGAGTCAAGCTTACGTTTACTGAAAGTATTTATAAGACCAACTTCACCTAAGGATTTCACCCTTCGCCCCTATCACCTGCTTTTCTCTGATTAAGCCAACGGGCGTCCACAGGACAAATCTTCTAACCTCAAACCCTAGTTGAAACGTATTGGGAGGGTTTTATACAATGAAAGAAAACACGCCACATTTCCCAAGACATTTTAGTGACAGCAATCAGTTACATTGTATACAAGGTGTCCTAACGCAACTCTCGTGAATGAGTATTCATATCCACATTTTAAACAACATACAAGGATAGTCCCTTTTGTCCAAGTTAGGTCTTTTTATGATAAAGTTTTAAACTATTTATGTTAAACCTCCCTCTCAAATTTCCGGTCTCCGGATCGACAAGCGTATACACTAGGGTGTTTCATTTTGTAGGGTAAAAAATAAAATGTAAAATTTTTGCAGACTTTGCTCGCGCCCCGAGTCTCCGTGATGTAAAATATATGTACGCCAAATTTCAAGAAGATTGGATAATATTTAGAGGTGGCACACTTTGAACAGTTTTTTAAAGGTAGTCAAAAATACGATTTTTCAATGTTAAATACTTTTATTGGGAAAACTAGAAATCACAAAAATAAAATAATATTAAAACTAGAAACTAATATTAATAAGTAGTGTGTTAGGCAAAACATGTGTTATTAATCAACTTTGAACGATGCAATCTCTTCTTTTGTTCGCTTAGTGACGACTTGTCTGTGATGCTCGACTACCCTCAATAGGAATTGTTTTTGTTCCTCGTTCCTGACAGATTCGTTAAATTTTTTTATCAGAGCAATTCCTCTTTCTGCGGTATCATTGACCACCTTAAGAGCATTCACATGGCTTCTTAGAGAATCAGTGCAGTATTCTGTCACGTCGTTGATCCCAAACATTTCAAAGAATGTTTTTGTTTTATTAGTAACAAAATGGCTCAGGTCTTTTCCTTCAAAAACTAGGTTTTTACCCTCTAATCGTTTCATTTCCTTTTTCTTTACAGGTTTGGTTTCTAAATTTTTAGTCATATTTTCCTTAACAGCATGAGTAATACGTTCGTCAAAAAAAGCTAATCCTACGTTTGTTTCCGACAGATACCAAAGGTGTCTCTTAGCAACTGTGAGAGCACTTTTTCTGACGTTTGCGTCTGGGTAAGTACTCAGAAGCTGTAGCATATCCAAATCATTTTTTGGAGCCCATCGACTTACAATTGCCTCGTGCCAAAAGCGAACATATATGAGGCTGACAAAATGTGCAACCTGTTTCATTCCTTTCAATTCTCGTTGGGGAATATTCAACTGTGTAGTGAAGAGAACAATTTTAAGTGCATATATTGCCTTTGCCATCCACCTTGCTTGATGCAGAGCCCCTGGGACCCTGAAACTGAAGTCGTTTTTGGACCAACCCCCTAGGTACAGAAGTGAGAGTTGTAATAACTCTTTGTAGTCTTCTCTTGGATGACTTCCGTCTTTTAGGACATTTTGTATGTAGTTAGCCATTTTCACTCGTTGTTCCTCTAGAAAGCCTTGAACGGGACTTTCTTCATCCAGCATTGTCGTATTGTCAAGTGAAGCCCACAAAGTTTTAAACTTTTGAAAAATTTGGATTTCCGGACCACTTGATGGTACGCTACAACACTCCTCAAACACTCCTTTTATTATTAGTTCATGGGTATGATGACGGCAAGCCAACCACAACAATGTTCGTCCGAATTCCCTTTCAATTCTGGTACATGCCCCTTGGATCAGTCCTGTATTAGATGCTGTAGTATCAAAAGATATACCGATGATATTGTCACGTAGCCCAAATCGGTCCACTTCCCGAATAACTACTTCAGCCATCTGCTCACCAGTGCCTTTCAGGGCAACAGGTACGCCAAGCAAATGCTCAAAATCTTTGCCACTCACTAGAACTGCAACTCTATCTTCCAAAGTTTTGACACTTCTATGGGCAACTGAGGGAACAGTTTACTATCCCAATGCAAGACCAAATAAGGGGGATTTTCAAAGAGTGACTCTTCGATTTTCTTTGCCATTTTTCTTCTATTGATTGCCCGAGCTCGATAAACGGTAGATGGAGAGACGGAAATTTTTGAAACATCGTGGTCAAGGCTCTTTGCAGTTGCTATAAATGAAGTACTTGCTTGTCTAATAGAGAGCTGTTTTCGATCCCAAGTGGACGTAAGTGTCTGATCAAGAGGTTTTAATCTAGGAATTGAACGTAATTTTTTTTTTGCTGGAGGTGAAAACTCGGCCTCTTCGTCACTTGGTGCTGATGATGATAAGGATAAATCTTTCATTATTACTGTTTTATTAATTTCAATGATAGCTTTGTAATGTTTATTCTTATATGATTCTTTTTTTTCTTCTTTTCTACACTTAGTACTTAATTTCGAGGCGAAAACCTTGTCTACTCCACCCATTGACGAACTCATGCGATCTTCTCTTTGTGACCTAAGAAATTCTTTATCTTCTTGTGATACGCTAGACATTTCCATAAAATTTTTCCGGGAAATGTCAAATAACTCGACGAGGTCACCTTTCCAAATCTGCCTTCTCACATTTGCTTTATCCGTGTTTCTTGATTTCTCTTTACCCATATTTCTGTATTCTTTGTACAGTTTCTGTATACCAGCACGGATATTCTCCTCCGTCTTAACAGGAATATTTGCTTTCCTCCACACTTCCTGTAGTTTAGTACTGGTAGATTTAGCAGCACCCGAAAGTGTTTCTTTCATTTCCTTGTGACGGTAAATAAAAACTAAAAGTACTTGTTCCTTTGAAGGGAGCCGCGCTCCTAAAAACTCATCACTAGGCAACTTTTCTAGCAGCCAAATTCCTCTTTTGGTTCCCATTTTAAAGTTTAATTTCGGTTCTATAACTGAGGTTGTCAATTGTTGTAAGGGAATTTAAACCAATTTGAGTATACCTATTTATAAATGCAGAGATTAATATGGATTAATGTAATTACAATAACAATTATTATTTTACCTTACAAATAAAATGAAATGTTGTATTTTACCTTACAAATTAAATGATCTTAAATTAAATAACCTTGCAAATAAAATAAAACTGGTTCAAACAAATTCCTTTCCAACAAAATTCCGGATACCTAAATTTCACTAGTATGAGATAAAAGTGGTCAATGTGTGCCACCCCTAAATATTATCCAATCTTCTTAAAATTTGGCATATATATCTTTTTCATCACTGAGACTCGGGGCGTAAGCAAAGTCGTATGAAAATCACATCTTTGGAAAAATGAAACACCCTAGTATACACGTTCGGATGTGGGCTCGCCTTAACTTCATAGGGGCCAGAGTATAAGGGACACAGATCGTTTCAAACCTGCATCTGAGGTCGGGCATTCGCGCAAGAGCACCCAATCGCCTACGGCGAAGCGGTCAGCTTCCTGACACTTTTGTTGTTGCCGTCTGGCACGTTTTAAGAGGTTTTGTTTGGCCTGTTCACGAATTTCCGTAACAGTTAGCCCTGTAGAAGGTGACAATCGGGAGTGGATGGCATCCCACAGAACATTTACTGGGTTTTCCCCATAAAGAATCTCGTACGGAGAAAAACCGGTAGATAGATGAGGCGTAGAATTGAATAGATCCTGGCAGGAGCCCACTAAATCAGCCCACCCGGTATGTTTGCGAGAGCAATAGGTCCTAAAAATGCGACCTAACTCCTTCATAACCCTTTCACTAGGGTTGGAGGCGGGGTGACGAATTGAAGATAGCTTGACTTGAATTCCTACATCTTTTAAAGTAGATTGCCAGAGGCGAGACGTGATCAGAAACGATCTTTTGAATAGTAATGAAGTGTGCAAAATCCCCCAATACCTTTTTGACAGCCAATTTAGCAACCTGGCGGCGCATAGGGTACAACCTTACAAACTTTGAGAAAGTGTCGATAACCACAAATATATGTGTTACTCTGGCACGCCCCTCAGGGAGTGGTCCGAAGAAATCACACGTAACTAATTCACCTATCCGCGTAGCTATAACCGGGTTAGTAGGCCCCACAAGGTAACGATTTGGGTATTTATTAACCTGGCATACATGACAGGAACGTATCTATTGCCGCAATCGGGAGCGAAGATGGTCGACATAAATCAGTGGTCTCAGAAGAATATACAATTTATTTACCCCAAAATGGCCGTACATTTCATGGTAAGCCTGGAAAAAACTAGTGCAAAGGGATTGGGGTAGAATTAGCAGTACCGGGCCAGATTCGTTAACCTGGAAGCACAAGAGAGTTTTGTGGAGGAAGCAATGCGGTAAAACTCTATCCTGTCGATGATTTAACGTCACCGCCATTCCAGATAAAATGGAATGGATTGGGCCGAATAAGGGGTCAGCACTTTGATGCTGTGGTAAGTTGCCAAACTCGGTGTGGAGCTGTGGAAGCTGGGAAATATCGAAAAGGTCGCAAAGTTTGGTTTGCAAACTGAAATGAGCAACTATGGGTTCCCGGTCTTTCGCCGCTACATATTCGGAGTTGGTGGGTTGGCGGGACAGCAACAACATTCTCCTTACCCCGGAAATGTTCAACTGTATAATCGAACTCATTCAAATACATTACCCAACGCGTTAATATATCATTTAACAACCTACTCTGCTTAAGGAATTTTAGGGCATGATGATCGGTACGGATTATGACACGATGACCCAACAATAGGGTGCGGTATTTTTTTAGTCCAAAGATAATGGCTAAAAGTTTCTTTTCAATCACTGTGTACAACAATTCAGCCCCACTAAGAACCCGACTAGCATACCCAATGACCAAATGCTCACCTTCAGCACCCTCTTGGTATACCTCCGCGCCTAAAGCATACCCCGAGCTATCTGTCTGCAGAAAAAAAAGGTTTTCCATACTCCGGAAAACGCAGCATTACCGTATGCAGAAATAGTTCCTTGACATGTCGAAAAGCCTTAATTTCACCGGGACCCCACTCCCATTTTACAGATTTACGCAGTAGACGCGTTAAAGGTAATAGTGCATCACTGTAATTTTGGACAAAACGTCGATAAAACCCACAGAGTCCCATAAAACCCCGTAACTGTTTGATATTCTTGTGGTCCGGAAACTTGGCAATGCACTCCACCTTATCAGTGTCCGTCCGGATGCCTTGGGATGTCAGCAGATGCTCCAAGAACTTAACCTCAGATTTTACAAAGTGCGTTTTGGAGAAATTTACCGTCAAGTTGGCTGATTGCAACCTCTCGAATACCGAAGTAAGATGGAAAATGTGATCGTCGAAATTATCGGAGGCAACCAAGATATCATCAATGTAGTTGAATACATTTTCTCGGAGTTCGGAACCCAGAATGATATCCATGGCCCGCGAGAAACTACCCACTGAAACCTTTAACCCAAAGGGAAGAACTTGATAAGTGTAACTGCGATGATTGTACATAAACCCCGTGAATTTGGTAGAGTCTGGGTGCAAGGCTATTTGCCAGTACGAGGCTACATTCGCTCTATTTCCGAATCGACAGCTTCACGTAGACTGAATGGGACAGGGTAAGTTTTCCTTAGGAATGGCGTTTCGTCAGCCATGAGAATTTTATGTTTGTACAGGGAAGTAAGTCCGGGTTGGTCGCTGAACAAGTCTCGGAACTGAAGGAGAAGTTTGTGCAGCCGATCGCTTTGAAGGAGGGACAAAGGCAATAACGCCATCCGGGCGTTGACTTGGGACTCGAAACGGGGGCAATAGCTTCAATAGCGGTATTTAGGGGCGATGAGGGGGTCGGCACGCACAGGGGTTTCACACTGAAAGGGATATAAACCGGGGCTTCCACACCTAAAATGAGAGTATCACTATAAAAATCAATTTTTCCCTGTACCTCGTACATCCAATCGACACCCAGGATTACCGGACGAATCAAATGTTTTACTACCATAAAGACATGAGAAAACAAAAGAAACGTGTTAGGGGGGATTTGGAATTCCAGACATACCTGATAACGGATTCGGGTGCTAAGATGTCCAGCAGCTCCTCTTTACTGAGTGGCAAAGACGGGAAGCACTAAAGGTTTTCCCTTTTTTTTAAATTCTCAAACACCTCCTCATTAATGCAAGACAATTCACACCCCGAATCGACCAGAGCCAATATCGAGAGCCCGAAGCATGAAAGGGAAATATGGGGTAGTTGTTTTACAGTCTGAGGCTCTGTCAGATTCTCTAGAGCGCTTAAGGGTACCAAAGTATAAGCCCCATCCCCTATTTTAATAACCTCCAACGAGGTTGGCAAACCCCCACCATTTTTTCCACAAAGTGATCCAGGTTTCCAGCCCAAACGAGTCATGAGTCGAAAACCCTTAGGCGACATTTCCCTGAGGTCCGTTTCAAGGGCAGGAGAAATGCAGTATTTGTGCTTCGGGGAGTTAAAAAACGAAAATGTGGAAGCTGAGGTGGTTCCCGGGGAAAATCTCCACTTTATTTTCCCCGGGGAAAGTTTCCCGCGCGTGGAGGAGGTGATTTGGGGTCGAAAGATGCAGGGAGTGTGGCCGTGGAGGAAGATGGCTTACTCAAGGCGACGTATCGCTCGAAAAAATTTAGGGTCCCCTGGAAACTTCGATCAGTTGACGCGATCCACAATGATTGAACGCCCTAGGGAAATTGTTGTAAAATCTCATAAACAATTTCAACTTCACTTAGATTTGGACTTAGGCCCTTAAGACTACCATACTGCTTCATGAAGAATTCAGTCATGCTAGCTCTTCTATCCCGATGGGACTTTATGCCCAAAACATGTCGCCGTAAGTAAGTTTGTTTTTCGGGGGACCAAAAAAAGGATAAAAATTCGGTGCTAAATTGGTTAAAATCGATACCACTCGATAGAGTGTTTGCCCAAACGGCGGCTGAATGGTGAAGGCAATTTTTCACAAACAAGACAAGGTTGGCCTGAGGGATTTGGCAGACCCTCACTATATTCTTTAACATGTGAAAGAAATTTAACCGGGTTTTCCTGAGGAAAAGCTGAGAAAGTGGGCTTCCGACAGAGATTGTCGACATCGCCAAAATGGCGAGTCGATAGGGATATGATTACTTGGCGAACCTCTTGATCCGAAAAAGTTACATTACCCGTTACAGGGGCCACACCAGTCAACGGCGCGAAACCTATCCGGGGCCGACTACAAACTCCCAAAGGGGTGGAAGCAAAAATATTATGAGCAAACTCACCAGCTATAGGCGATGCTCCTCACGCGAATGCCTCATCCTCGTGCTTGTGCTCTGCCCCTCAACGTGGCTGCATAACCTTTGGATCAGATTCGTTTGCATGCTGACGGCCTCCTTTAGTTGCGCAAGTTCCTGATCCAGAATTTGCAAACGAGTTCTGTCGTCGAGATTTGACTCCGCCAATAAACCTCTTCCGACGACAGGGACAGCAGAACTCGCAGGATTGACATGTCCCAGCGAAGGATCTCCACCAAAATCAAGGCGACCAGTAGGTCGGTCCTGGTCAGCCGAACTATGGTCCACAGGAAGGCGCCCGACAGTGGAATGGACTGCAGGAATGAGCCCAGTAGGGTTGAGTCCAGCAGGACTGTGTTCAGCCGGCTGGAATTCAGCAGGATGATCCTTCCGAGCAAGTTCATCAGGGTGACGCGGAAAGTTGAGTCCTGCGGGGTTAAGTCCAGCAGAATGACCCGCAGGCGTAAGTCCAACCCACTAGGGTTGGATTCAGCAGGGCTGAGTTCATCGGGTTGACTCATAGAAGCGAGTATAGCTGAGTTCTCCGGGTTTCTCGCTACGTGGGCACCGTCTTGTCCCAGCTGCATATCTTCAGATACGTCACCGTATCTAGGGTCGTTAACTTCAAGTGCAGTCTTTGGTAGGTTCTCTCCCATTGTCGAAATCTACAAGGTTTATTTCACGAAGTATCACATAAATATAAAAGAATATTATCACATCAAATCCCCTCCTAGGCACTCCAAACCTATCCTCCTATGCATCGGCCACATTCTGTGCCGCAACCAAGAAAAAATCCAACAAGCTCAGTATAGCTCCGGAAACGACATCGTGCACTGTGTCGAAACCAAATAAAACCAAGCAAATCCGACAAATCCTGGTCACGGCACCATTCTGTGATGGGCACGGGGTTGGGGTACCCCATACTTATGCAAACGGCAGTAACCCAAGGCGATTTGAAGAATCGCGCGAACTAAATTTAAATATTGACAGCGCAAGCAGTGTTGTCAAATTTGGCTAAAAGAAGTGATCGTCTAGAAAATTGAAAAAGGATACCCTACGTTGTGTTATTTTAGTTCGCTTCTAGATAGGTGGAGTAGCCAATGAGAGGAGACCTGATTAAGTAATAAAACACAATAAGTATGGTTGTATGTTTTCTCTATTCATTGTTTGGTTACAATAGAGTTTTTACAAAGGATTGGTTGACGGTATTTAGCGTTTTATGTATTGCAGTGTTTGCTGAATATTGGTTTTTAGTTAGCGTTTGTTATTTGGACTTTGTCATACCAAGCGTTAATAAAGCAGATTTATACATGTTACAAGTAAAATTTACCCCTCCCAACAATCCAACAGGTTATAAAATGAATATTATTGGATGCAAACCGTTTTGTCTAGTGTATTGAAACCTTTTATAGCTATCTAAACATATTCCGCTACAGTGTACATAATAAATGCATTCTCCACTAGGATAGTTTCCATATTACGTCTCACAGTATGACCCCTTTGTCGGTAAAAAACTATTGTCGAGCCCTAGTCTTTTGAAGACTAATGGTATATGGATCTTGTTGGGTTTGTGTTACCCAGTATTTTAGATTACATTATTTAATAATAATAATACCTCCTATAACCCTCTTCCCTATCGCGAGCAGGCACAATACATTAGACAAGCATTTTTCACGCCCGTCCGCCATCTTACGGAGCAAAGAGATGCGTAACGTACTCTCGGCTAAATATCCCCAAAACACAACAAATCTATATTATTAAACTTGGTTAAAGGATACAACCACCTTAGTTAGTTAATTTAAACAAGGTAAAGGATCATTTGAGCTTACCTACAAGGTTTATTTTACAGCACGAAAACCCACGACTCACTCGGACGGCCCTTTTCCTTCACCTGTTGCTTCCCTTCTGCCGCTCGGCCAGTTCTCGATCCCACCCAACCTACCGCGACAGAGCCGGCTTTAGCGCGCTCGGTTAAACAGGACCCCATTTGAAATATTCATAAAATACCAAACCGTACAACCCAAATAATAATACGTTATATAATTCAAGTATTTTTTTAAGAAAGGGCAACGCTGCTTTATTTTAAAAACTTAACATTAATTTAAATGTCTAATTTCGAATAGGTAGGATGCTTTACGTGTAGATGTATTCTTGGTTGCGTTTTTCTCGTTTGACGGAGGGCGGGTCAACACAATGTATTGTATGTAATGTGTCCTATTATCATTTTATTGTTTGTAATAAATAGCTTACTTTAACCTATTATTTTAAAACTTTTTGATATTATTTTAGTAAAGTTACAAAGCACTATAATGACGATATATTTTTATATTAAAACATAATAAATAATAATAAAGTGTTTTTTTTAAATATTTTTGGGTACCGATCGGTACTCGGGAACCATTGGTTTTAATTTTTTTCATATAAAGTTAGTTGTTTTAATTATAATGATCAGTCTTAATATTGCTTTATGTTGAGTATTAATAATGGGTTTTAAATTGTTATTAATATTTCTTCTAAGTATAATCTTAGTAAAGTCAAATAATTTAACTGATAAAGATGCTTTATCAGTTATGGTCTTTTTTTTAACAAACTTATGTATCCATATTTTTCACCAAATATAACAACCCTATCCAATGTTGATAAAAATAATATACAAAATTTATATGGATTACCCCCGAAAGCTACACCCAAAATAGTAACAACACCAAAAACAATCCCAACAACAAGAAAACTTACAGGTAAACCAAGAACAACAAAAACAATTTTAACAACAAGAAGACCTAAAATAACGGGTTCTATGCAAAAACCTACACACACATCATCAAATTTAACTGATTTATATCAATTCGAGTATCCACAACAAATAATAGTTACAAATAATAATCATCTGTATGTTTTTAACAATGGGTTAGCGTGGATTTTAAATAGGGGAGAGTCCTCTGATATAAATATCAAAACGTCAGGGTCTTAGACACCTGTCATTTTTGATTAATTCCGAACGTTTCCGAACCCCGCAATAACATCTCACCACTGTGAATATATTAATTGCAATTACAATTTTTAGGTTAATTTTGTGCGCCCCCAAAAATAAAGAATTTTTAACAACAGTCATTTTTGACACTTGTCATTTTTGACACCCGTCATTTTTGACACCTGTCATTTTTGACACCAGTCATTTTTGACACCAGTCATTTTTGACACCTGTCATTTTTGACACCCGTCATTTTTGACACCTGTCATTTTTGACACATGTCATTTTTGACACATGTCATTTTTGACACTTGTCATTTTTGACACTCGTCATTTTTGACACCCGTCATCTTTGACACCTGTCATTTTTGACACCTGTCATTTTTGACACCAGTCATTTTTGACACCTGTCATTTTTGACACCCGTCATTTTTGACACCCGTCATTTTTGACACCCGTCATTTTTGACACCTGTCATTTTTGACACATGTCATTTTTGACACTTGTCATTTTTGACACTCGTCATTTTTGACACCCGTCATCTTTGACACCTGTCATTTTTGACACCTGTCATTTTTGACACCTGTCATTTTTGACACATGTCATTTTTGACACTTGTCATTTTTGACACTCGTCATTTTTGACACCCGTCATCTTTGACACCTGTCATTTTTGACACCTGTCATTTTTGACACCATTCATTTTTGACACCATTAATTTTTGACACTTATCATTTAAGACACCTGTTATTTTTGACACCTGTCATTTTTGACACCCGTCATTAATTAATTAAATGATTTTTTGCATATATACCAAAAACCTAATGGTAGTGTGGTAATAATAGATAATTTAAATCGCGCTAGCTCGTTTTCCTTTCCTAGTCTTGCGTATGAAACATTTAATCAAACAATAGACAGTATTGCTCAAAGTAGTAAAATAAATGCTATTTTTAACTCAAACACGGGTAGAACTTATATCATTCATGATGATTATTGGGTTGCTGAAATTGATGAATGTGGTTTAAATGTAGTTAATAGGGGGACTATAAATCAGTTTTTCCCAGGAATTCCTCCAGATATACCTTCAGCATTTCGCTATACAAATAATAACATTTATTTTTTTAGAAAAAAAAAATTTTATGAATATAACGATTTCTCGGGTAAATTAATAAGAGCAGGAGTTTTTGATTGGAGTTTATTTGAAATAAATTGTCTGAATGAACCAATTTTAAATCACTTAAAAAACATATTAACAACCCTTTCAACATACTTTAATTGATAATTATAAAAGCTTAACTTTAAAAATCATTTCAATGTTGACTTTTAAGCATAAAGGTAGCGGTTTATTAAATTCTGCAATTAACAACCTACCCTTTGAGCTGCATGTAAAGATCACGATATTGCTTATTCAGAAAATAAAAGTTTGGCTGAAAGGCATAAGGCAGATTGGATTTTGGAAAATAAAGCTTGGCAAAGGGTGAAATCTAAGGACTCTAAATTAAGGGAGAAAGCAGCAGCTTGGTTAGTAACAACTGGAATGAAGGTTAATAGAAAACTTGGAATGGGTGTTCGAAAAACTCGAAAACCAATCTCATTTAAACGGGGTGTAAATGATAAAATTAAAAAACATGTTCAAGATTTAGATATATCCAATAAAAATTCACTTAAAAAATCAGCCGCAACGGCACTTAAAGCAGCTCGGGTGATTATAAAGAAAGCCGGGGGTCGTACAAATATTAAGGTGCCTAGGATAATTTCATTTGAATCTGACAAACAAGGAGGATTTTTACCCTTTTTACCATTATTAGGAGCTTTGGGGGCCATAGGATCATTGGTTGGAGGCGCAAGCGCTGTAGCCAAAACGGTGATAGACACAAACAATTCTAAAAAGAAACTTGAAGAATTAGGTCGACATAATAGGTCTATGGAGGAAATTGGGAAAAAAGGCTCGGGATTATATTTAAAAAGGAATGTCAAGGGAGGATATGGTCTTTTTTTTAACAAAAAAAACTACCAATAAAGCTACCCAATAGAGCCCTATATGATTCTGAACTGGTAAAATATGCTCAAAAGCTTAAACCCTTTTTTTAGAGGGGTTTTTATGCGAGACGCTTTACCAAAAATAAAAATGAATCTGCAATCCTAAATTTAGGCATTTCGAAAAATTTGGGTACACATTGGGTAGCTTATACTAAAAGAAACAATTCTGTTATTTATTTTGATAGTTTTGCTGGTCTTAAGCCACCAAAAGAATTAGTTATTTATTTAGGAAAAAATGTTAAAATTAATTATAATAATGATTGTTTTCAAAACTTTAAACAAATTAATTGTGGGCATTTATGATTGTGGTTTCTTAATAAAAATAAATGAGATAAGAAAATATGTTTAGTCTATTATTAACCGTTGTTTAAAGATAATGTCCCAGCTATTTACATTAAAAAGTAATAATTATGTTTTAAGTATCGATTTTACAAATCCAATACAACTTAATCCAGATTTTGACTACGGTATAGCATTAATAGGGTTTTATTCCTATAACAGTATCCCTAATATTGAAGAAGGCGAAAATACATTTTATTATAAAGACGCGAATGTGGAAAAGAAAATAATAATAGAGTCAAACCACGTCAAGTGGGACCAGAAAATTTCACGAAATCACCCATTTTGAAAATAATCACATTATTGTGTAGTAGGCATGACTCATATGTCACAGTAAAAAAATTGTTTTAAAATTCGTTTTTTTGGTAATGTTATTAAGGTTGACAATTTTGTCAAACTTTAGAGCACGGTAAAATTGAAAAAATAGAATCTCTGGGACCACTCTGTATAATTGAATTAAATTTTACACACTATTGTAGAAATGTTTAGAGTATATAATGATTATTTAATTAAGGTTAATTTGTTTAAATAAAAGAATTTTGCATACATTTATTATAAACAATTGAAATTTTGTATGTGTTCTTCACGCTGAAAAAAATTAATCTTGTGTCATAATATGCGGCAAACGTTTCCGTTTAATAAGATGTACTCAAAAATTTGCCTTTCATATGTCATTCCGGAGATATTAATTTTTTTGTCTGGCTGTGCGCTTGATCAGTACGCGGCGCGCTTCGCTGCTAGCTCGTCCGTTCGAACGTTTTAACGGTGTGCCTGAACGAAGTTTAAGTCACATAAAAATGCCGCCAAAAACTGATTGTAGTTTCTTGTTCGGGACCCTTTGGTGACTTAAAAATGATATTTACCAAAGTTCTAGCTGCTCCTCTTTTCGAAATTGTTCGAAAATTCATGATTTTTTTTTTAATTTTTGTTTATCTCTTTGACAGAGTACACATTTGCACACGGATTTTTATAAAATTGGAGTATATTATTTAGGAGACTTAGAGAATATTTTTTAATACTGTTCACATCATTTGATATATACAGGGTTAGCCAAAAATCACTTATTTTTAATAATGCAAAAGCGTAAATTCATGATTTTAGCATAACACGCGAAAAATATTTATTCCCAATTTTTTTTTAGATATTTCTAGGTCTATCAGGTTACAAAATGGCATTATTATTAACCTTTTACAAGAAAAATAGATTTGTAATAACATTTAATAAAATAACGCTTAGAGAGTATTTAAAATGTTGTTTAATTTAGGCTTTTTAGTAGTTTTCAATTTTGAACGAAAAATTGGTTGAAGTTAAAAAATATATTTACCAAAATTCTAACTGTTTTTTTTTAATTTGTAAAAAATTCAATTTTTTTAAATTATTTGTTTATAGCAAAGTCTACCTTTGCCAGAGTACACATTTGTACACCGATATTGTAAACGAGAGAAACTGTTTTTATGCTTAGATTTATACAGGGTTAGACAAAAATCACTTTTTTATATAGTAAAAAGCATAATGCATAAAAAAGATTTTTCAAAAAATTAGGAAAAGAGGAGCAGCTAGGATTTTGGTAAATATCATTTTTAAGTCACCAAAGGGTCCCGAACAAGAAACTGCGGAATTTGTATGTGACTTAAACTTCGTTCAGGCACACCGTGTGCTGACGAGCTAGCAGCGAAGCCCCCCGCGTACTGATCAAGCGCACAGCGGGACAAAAAAATTAATATCTCCGGAATGACATATGAAAGGCAAATTTTTGAGTACATCTTATTAAACGGAAACGTTTGCCGCATATTATGACACAAGATTAATTTTTTTTCAGCGTGAAGAACACATACAAAATTTCAATTGTTTATAATAAATGTATGCAAAATTTTTTATTTAAACAAATTAACCTTAATTAAATGATCATTATATCCTCTAAACATTTCTACAATAGTGTGTAAAATTTAATTCAATTATACAGAGTGGTCCCAGAGATTCTATTTTTTCAATTTTACCGTGCTCTAAAGTTTGACAAAATTGTCAACCTTAATAACATTACCAAAAAAACGAATTTTAAAACAATTTTTTTACTGTGACATATGAGTCATGCCAACTACACAATAATGTGATTATTTTCAAAATCGGTGATTTCGTGAAATTTTCTGGTCCCACTTGACGTGGTTTGACTCAATACCAACTGGTACTTATGAAATATTAGATATAGAAACTTACCTAAGACAACAAATTATTCCTGACACCGTTAAAAAGGAAGATTATGATAAATATTTTTCACTTAAACCAAATAATAATACGTTGGAAATAGATTTTTCACAAGCAGATGGTATAAGGAAAATATTAGAAATTTCAAAGCGTACTTTAACGACGGGTAAAAAACACGAATCGGATCTCCCAGTTAATATAATAAAAGTTCGAACCATTCACATCGATTGTAATATATCTACAGGTGCTTATTATAATTATCTACCAACACACACCATTTACGAATTTTCGGTAGACGTTGATCCAGGCTATACAATCAACGAAATTCCCCAAAACCTTATATATTTACCAATAATACATAAACAGGAAATATCTGATATAACTTTGGTATTTTTAAACCAAGATTTTACGCCAGTTAATTTTCGTGGAGAGGAAATTATAGTTCCTTTGGAATTATGGAAAATTATCATAATAAGTTAAATATTTAACAATTATTATAAAAATCCCAGCACAAGCAATTTGAAATCAGTTGACAGCAAACGCTTGCCTAGTTCATACAACCTAACTTATTCAAATCGACTTTTTCTACATTCTACAAGATCATTAGGATATAATGTCATCATTAGACCAAATCTTCGACATCTATCAAAAACCACAGTTTAGTAAAATAATTCAAAAGGTTGACTACAGAACTTACCCCTATGTTAAATATTTTAATAATAATAATGTTATAGAAATTTCACTAAATCAAAGAGATTCCTGGTTGCTTATGCACGATGCAGCTTTATTAATAGATGGTAAATTGGAAATAACTAAAGGGGATGGCGAGGCAGCCTTAGTAAATAATTTTGGAGCATTTTTGTTTGACCGAATTTCTTATGAAATAAATGGAAAAGAAATTGATGGTATACGCGATCCTGGTATTGTGAGCACAATAAAGGCCTATCTTAATTACAGTAGCGATGATTTAAACCATTTAGGCATTGCAGGGTGGAATTACCCAGCTCAACCAATAGTCTCAACAATAGCCAACATTTTAACTTTTAATATACGTATACCATTACATCATTTATTTGGTATATTTAATGATTATCAGCTAGCCCAATTTGGTAAACAAACTATACGTCTAAGAGCTCGAAATCTGATTATCAAATTATAACAGAAAAAACTGCGGCTGCTGCTGCTGGCACAACAAAGGCTAAATTAACCGTTAAAAATATCAGACAGACCCATAGTAATTCCATTTAGAAAATGGGAATCCCATGAGCTACCCCAATTAACTGAAGATATCACTAAGGAACTATGGTCAGTTAAAACGTGCACTGCATTGGAAAGTCCACGCTATATAATTTGAGCTTTTCATACCAATAGAAGAGGTAATGATACAAAAGATCCATCATATTGTGACAACAAATAATTTTATCGAGGCCCATCACAATTATACACAATTTTATTCAAGTTCTAAAAATGATTTAACAATATCAAAACAATCTCTACTTTATTATAAACAATTTAAGAACCACGCCCTTTTTGTAATTGATTGTTCCCGAAGAAATGAATCCTTAAAATCGAGTACAGTTGACATCAAAGTTGATATTGAGGCGAAAAAAGGCTTTCCCGATAACACAAAAGCATATTGTGTTATTATACATGACGTCATTATGGAGCATCTTCCACTCAGTGAAATAGTTCGTAGTTTATCATAATGCTGTTTAGTTTAAATTATTCTGCCTAAGATGAAGGTTGTGTCTATAAATATTCAGGGATTTAATTTATTCTCTAACGAAAAATGGTTTTTCATCCAAAAGAAGTTACGGTTACCAATGGATTGCAAACAAATCATTATCTCTTAAAACCAATAGTAGAATTTAAGCTGTTATCACGAAAAAATAAAAAACAAGTTTTGCTTTAAAGAAAAAATTCATGGTCTACGATATTCAAGTGGATATGTGAATTTCAATGAGATAAACAACATTTTAATGGAATTATTGCATGAATACGATACTGTTTACACAAAAGGAAATCAAAATTATGAATATTTAAAATTAGTGTGAGCAGTTACCAAATATAAAAATTATAAACGTTGAAACATTAAACCTTTGGGAACAACCTATATTTAAAAACAAACCCCTCATGTGTTTGAACCATTTTTTAAAAAGCGGCAAGTTCAGCACAACAAACGCATTAGTATAACATAATTGGCTTCAAAGTTATCTACCGCATGGATTGTAAAGAATTAGCTAAAAGAAAGCATTGAAATGTATGAACTGTGTAAGGCTTTTGCTGTTATGGGCATTTCTGAGGATCTGAGGAAGAACTCGCTTGACATTACAAATTAAAAAAAAATTATGTGCTTAAATAAAATAATATTATAATAAATAAATAAAAAAAATTATATTGTTTTTATGTATATCCTAAAATTACAATAAAACTCAAAGGTAATTTAAATAATATATTTATTAAATATTTTTACATTTATTAAATACATAACCTAAAAAGTATAAAAATCCATAAATGGTTAGTAAAAAAATTCCTACTACTAACTGAGATATAAATTCTACAAATATTTTTGTGGATCCCCTGATCCTGTAGTGGTGGATAAATTGGTCAAATTAGTTATTACACTATTTAAACTATTTATTTCAAAAAGGGTTCTAGTCTTTCCACCATCTGCTGATGAAATATATTTTAATTTATAATGTAATATATACCGATTGCTGAGGCATTAACTTGAATCTTGAATGTACCAGGAGCTGCATCCATTGGATTCCAATCATTTTGCCATTGAGTCTTTACCATTGGATTATCAACACTGAATGTAATAGATAGATAGTAATACAAAATTAGTTACTGAAAACATGATTATTTGATGATAGTAACTTAACAACTGATCATTTTTCACACTTTAATGTATATTTATTAGAAATAATAGACACTTTATATTATTAATTTTTTATTATAAATAAATTTTTATCTTTACAATTTTTATTTATGTAAATATTTAATTTGAAATGTATTTTATATACATTTGGTTCGTTTCAAATAATAATATCTAAACCTTAAATTTATTTATGTTAATAATAAAAGCTAGATTTAAATAATAAAAAAAATTTGTACAAAAGATAATGCAGGCGATATTTTTTAGAATAATCTTTAGCTTGGTGGCTCGTTAGAATCATTTATTTTTTATCGCTAACTGCAAATTATTTACTCTAATCTCTGCGTTGTTTAGATAGTGGGTTTTCTATTAATCATTATAATAATTTAATTTGAGAAATTAAAATTGTATATCTATACGGCGTGTGTGTAGGCATCTCATTTGCGTTTTTACAACTCTCTCGTTAGCCCATTGATAGCACATCTGACGGTCAGATTCTGACCGCGAAGCGGTTCTAATCTCAGGTATTAATGATTTCATCGGGCGGGTCTAGAGTTCGGATAGATTTTCCTATAGGATTTAACATGGGGAAATACCCGAAATTGTGCTAGAACTTCTGTGCTACTTTATTGAAATATTGAAATTAATACTAATGGATATAATAAAAATTTTAATATATCAGATAATTGCACCATTTTTAATTTAAAATTTTTGGATTAGATGCGAAGTGTTAAAAACTAAACTTAATTTTTATCCTATGTTCTTGTAGTACTAGTGTCTTTTAGAATGCTTGTATTTAGATGAAAAAATGTTAAATGATTTAGAAAAATATACTTAATAACTTACCTTTGAGTTTTAATAATGATTGTTGTCAATAAAAACAAAATAATTTAAAATAAACAAATAAATTTATTTCAATAAAAAATATTATATATATATACATTGTATATATTGATAAATTAAAAACTAACTAATAATCTAAAGTTCCTATGAAGTTTATCAACAAGTTCTATTTATCGTTTGTGTTTCATGGTATAGCTGTGGGAATACTAAAATTAAAAGGTACTCCAAGAGCTTTAAATATTGTATAAGGTTCTAAGGTTTCTAACTTTCTAATTTTTCCCCTAGATATTCAACTTGTTTTTTAGTAACATTAGTTGGTACTGTAATAACTTTAAATATATCATTCTTTTTTTTAACTCCTAATTTTTTTCTTCTAGATGTTGAAAATGTTTTTTATTTATATCCAAAACCTTTTCAATCCACACAATTTTGTTACTCATAGCATCACGTGCCTTTACATGTGCTTTTGAAATATTCTTTAAAGGCTCTAAATCGTTAATAATTTTTGTTTATTAAGTTCTACATTTTGTTTTTTTTAAATCCAATATACTTTCTTCATATTGTTGTATTTTTGTTTTATTTTTTTCAAGTTCTTTGGCGCATTTATCGTAATTTACCAGCGATTTTTTTTTTAAATTTTTGAATTGATTTTAATGTATCTTGTTCAAATTTACTAAGCGAATTTAATATATTATCGAAAAAATCTGAAAATATTTTATCAACATAGCCCATATTAGCAGCATCTGCATTTAAAGTTGGTGATTTTACATTACATATTTTTAGGTTTTCTGTGTCAATATTACCATCGGGAGTATATTTAAGACCCTTGTTACCATACTGTAATTTTGATAGTATCGAATTTGTGTTAGATGGTCCTTGTAAAGATTGACCGAACTTGTTAAGAGGCATTTGGTTTTAATTATGTTTAAGCGTTAATATATAATACCAGCTTCTTTTAATTCATTTTTGGAGGCTACCAATAACTTTAATCTGTCAACCAATTCGTTTACGTCATCCCAATAAATGTATTCTCTTGGTTTTTCATTGTATGTTACCAAGGTAGGCGATGCTCTGCCAAACCCAATTTTTTCAGTATGTTCGTTAGGATCAAAATTTATTTTATGCGCGATTGTAACCATAACAAGTTTACCAAATGTTTGAAAATCTGAAGTTATGTAATTCTTGGGATTTTGTTTAAACATTAATTCGTACAGTCCTGGGGACCCCTTGAAAAAATGATTGTTTACAAAAAAATCAGGACCTTTAAAGTCCACAGTTGAATCCCCAAATTTGATCTTGCCTGTCTCCAAATCGTGGTGAATATAAGTATGATTATATTAATTGCTAGTATCTCTCATATGTCCTTCAACAAAATTTCTAGGTAATTCATTGAAAAAATCCAAATATTCTGCTTTATAATCTTCCGGAATTGTTTTCATGATTGATTCGTTGTCGAGTGTTCTATTTAAGCCTAATTTATTATCATAAAAATCATTTGGATCATGTTCATAAATAGTTTCATTTCCAGAAAATGTGGGGTGGGATGTTTTATTGGGGTCATATTCACTTTTATAAAAATCATTTGGATTATTTTCATTAGTGGTGTCATTTTTAGGAAAACGAATGCTTGAGAAATTTAATGATTTATCTTAAGCTTGAATATCTTTTCTGGGGGATGATTTAAGTATTTTATCAATGGCTTTATATTTTATAGGAGATTGTTTTTTATTTTTTTTGCTAGCTGTAATAAATCTTCTTCTTCAGCTTCTTTTTTCACAAAATCCGTATCATATGCCATCTTTAGAAGAGGCTTTATGATTGGTCTAAAATTTTTATCTAATGTATCATCATTTTCAGCTTTCCCCAATTTAAAAGCTAAATATTTTTTTCCAATATTTCGAGAGAGTTCATTAATTTTTTCAGTTACATTGACAGTGGATGGTGCCATGATTACTAATGATACTAAATATAGTTGTTTTATATATTTATATATTTATCAAACCCCTTTCGATAACGCCCATTGTTTAAACGGAAGTCTTTAATAATTACCAAACAGCCAGCAGTTTTTGTGACAGTTTTGCAGTATTTCTAGCAGTTTTTCAGTATTTCTAGCATTTTTTGTGACTGTTTTGCAGTTTTTTATCAGTTCTTGCGAGAGTTTTGCAGCATTTATAGCAGTTTTGCAGTTTTTATAGCAGTTCTTGTGACAGTTTTGCAGATTTTCTTGCAGTTTTTGCAGTTTTTCTATCGGTTTTTGTAACAGTTTTGCAGTTTTTTATCAGGTCTTGCGACAGTTTTGCAGTATTTATAGCAGTTTTTGCAGTTTTTCTATCGGTTTTTGTGACAGTATTTCCAGAGGTTCTATCAAGATTATAAGGTTACTTAGCAAAAATATTAATAACAGTTTAAAGTCTAAAAATAATAAAACCGATCATTTTATTTAAAACATCTGACTTTAACAAGTTTAATTTTTTCCTTTGTGTGTTGCATGATTATGGTGTGGTGTAAGTGTGACTACTAATATTAGCAGGCACTGTAATCACTTTTAATATATTTCAATAAATTTACTTGTTTAAACGAAAATCTTTTATAATAGCTAAACAACCATAATTTTAATTCCAACATTCTGAGCATATTTTCTTAAACTAATCATAAGTCATATCAGGTAAGACATGTTCATCAAATACATGTTTTAAATTCATATCATCCTGTCTAAATAGCACAATAATATTACAATTATCACGTATTAATTGTTTTGGTATTTTTGAATATGTTTGACATAAGTATGCAGCGTCTATGTTTTTATGTCTACACATTGAATAGTATTCGCGTATTTTATTTTGTTTATCACAAGCTACATCATCAAATATGAAAAAACACCTTTTACTTTGCTTAAAACATTTTGTAATAATTAATATTTTGATTGGAAAAGCGATTTTGAATAAACGTAAATATTTTCAAATTTAGCTCCATTAGGATTAAATATTAAACTTAATACAGCATTTGTTTTACCACACCCACTAGGATCACAAAAAATTGCTCTAAAGGAATTACCATGTTTACTAGCATCAGAACTGGTTTCCAATAAATCTAAATTATTTATAGGTAGTTTTTCGGATTGTTGAACGCAACGCATTTTAGGAACTAAACTCAAATAGTTTTGTTAAGGAATATATAATAAAGTTTATTCAATTAACTTAACAACAGCACGTAATTTTTGGTAACTTATTTAACACCTCATTAGCTTCTTTCACATAAAATGAAACCAAACAACATGGACATGTATCTGGACCTTCATCCGAATTTGACCAGGGGCACGTCTCAAAATGTTTACCACACTGGTTATTTACAATATTAGCATTAAGATGCTGCTCCAAAAATTCTTTTTGCCTAATCCATTTTTTAATTTTATCCTTTTTCAAAAATTCTCGATATATTTCTTGTTGAGTAGGATATTTATTTTCAAATTTTTCTTCACCTTCTTTACCACATTTTTCCAAAAATTTATCAATATTTTGGATTGCCATTTCAATTTCCTCTGCACTAATCATTATTACTCCGATAATATTAAGACTAAATAATACTTTTTAAAAATAGACTTGTTGGGACAAGTCGGATGACGTCATTAATATGCATATTAAATTATGATTTTTTCCCACCCATTTTTCCCATTGGTAACGTGACTAAAAAAGGGAGGGGGTGGTCTCAGGCCATTGGGATTAAAAATAGACTTGTTGGGACAAGTCGGATGACGTCAGCAATTAAAAATGGCGTCAAAAATGAAATTTGTATTATTAATAATAAATCCTTATCTCCAAATAGTGGATGCCAGGCAACCACTGTTAAGTCACGCCCACCCCCTTATCACTAGTTTCCGTTCCCTTATCTCTAGTTCGAAATTTTTGTATCGCTTATCTATAGGTGGCGCCACCTTCGGGTAACAGCGCTACCAACCCAACGCGCTACGTCACCTGTCTGGGTCACTTCCGGTGCAGTACTCTCTTTGTATCTCTACTGTTCGGGGTTGTTAACAATCTTGGTCTTTGGCTGATTTCCTTGCTGGCCCAATTTCCCCCAAAAACTGTTTAGCATAAGCTTGGCCAGACATCTAAGCCCCGGATTATTTAAAATTGCGTCGAATTCTAGTTTAATGCCCTCGCGATTGAAAAATTCTTCGATGTACTTGCTCTTTTGCTTATCAGATGCACTATTTCCGGGCCACCCTGAAGCCTCTTGTTTGATCTTGATGAACTTATTCATCATTTCTGTGAATAAGCCCCCAGTTTTCTGATCGATATTGTACTGTTCAATCTGATATTTCCACACCTCATCGATCTTCAATATTTCATTGCTTTTATCACCTCATCAATTACCCAGGTACCCGATAGCGCGCGGTCTTCTTCGGTGTGCAGGCATTCCCCATTAAACATGTTTTCTCCGCAGGTACGACAGAGAAAAAACATCAATTTATTGTTCATTTTTGTTGGTAAAACAGGGTGATACAAATTTAGAGGAGGTAAAACAGTGCATTTTATTACCCCGTCTGTTTCCTGCAAATTTATAGATTTGCATTGATCGCCAACAAAAACTTCGGGGTGACCAACGGGGTACTTGCCGTATTTACATACCCAAGGGTAAAGGGAGCAAACGCCCAGGGGCCCTATACTCCAGTTGTGAGATCACACGAAATCATGCAAAAGTGGGAGGAGCTACACAAAATCGTATGAAAGTTTACAAAAGCGTATTCTCGAAGGATTGATCATTTGTGATTTTTTCGGGCGAAGTGAACATCTCTTGGTAGAAAGTAGACGAACATGTAAATATTAGACAATGGCCACATAAATATAGCCTTAAAAGTAAATGCCATATTAGAGTTTCTTATTTGTTATTTTTAAACAATGAATTTTGACGAAATTGTATTAAACAATTTTATAAATGATCTTGAAGAACAAAATTGTTAAATATCGCGATTGTAACAATAGGTAAGTCAAATTTGATCGAGATGAAATTTAAAACAATCTGTGCACTTGCCAACGAATTTGATTGGCTACGAAATGCGACAACGCCGCAAAATGTTTCTCAACTGAAATCTCCCATCACATACTTTCGAGAATACGACTTTTCGGTATCATTCGATGACGGTTGGATGTGAAATATCCCATCACCGAAGTGATCTTTCGCTTCCCTTATTTTGGAGTATAGTGCCCCAGGTATTTAATCTTCTCATCCCATAGGGCTCTGTAATATGTCCTGCAATTTCCTGTACGCCCCCCGTAAAAAGCATCTCGCGGGTTTAGAGGCGAATGGGATAATAACGAATTATTTTGGACATATTTTCCTATTTCGGTGTTCTCGTGCATTTCCCGTCGGAAATCACACTCCCATTTTTCAATGACGTTATACCCTGCTGTTTTAAGTCTCTCGATTTTCGCCACTGTTGATTCGTACCGAAAATTCATTGATTCTGTAGGGTCATCTGTTAGAGGCTCGTCGCGATGGTGTTTAAAACATCTGAGGCACCCGTGATAATAGCATCCTTGAAACTCGAAAACTTGATTTTCGCAAAATCCATCAACCTTTAACCCTAATAAAATTGCCTCTTGCCCTCTGCCTGCGTGTTATATGGTGATTTTTCTCTGATTTTCTTCCCATACCATCCATTTCAACGCTATCATTGACTGGTTGTCTGTCATTCCATATCCACCCTTAGGAATAATACCAATTGTGTTTGGTTTAAGAAAATTTCTCCTAAACACTTTATTGCAGGCAGAGGCAATGGTACAGGCGTTGGTAATATTGGTTGGCCGCACAGACCACATAGACTGAACGTAAGGGCGATGCAGTTGAAGCCGGGTACAGGCCTATGCAGGCCCAGCGATCGCGATTTATCTCAGTTATAAATCGACCACCGTTCACGTCGTGATATTTTTTGTATTTATTTTAAAAACATGGGTAAATGTGTAGTGATAGGATGTAAAAATAGAACTGAAACCAAATACGACGAAAAAAATTATGTTATTAAATTATGTAAGTATAAATTAAATATATGAAATTGCAGAAATCGCGCTCTCCTCCGCTATTAAATTGGCTTGCGTCGAGGAAAATCAGAGTTGAATTAGTAAATTTCGAGCCCAATTAATTTCGGAGAGAGGTTATTTGTGCATGTTTACCATTGTTTGTTGTATATCATGTTTTTTATATATACATATATTATATGATTATATGATATATACATATATGTCATTTAGGTATATATAAAATTCGCCAAGAAATATATTAAACATTTCATGTATTAATAAAGTTTCAAGTTTTCATTCACTAAAATATTCATTATCAATTGTAGTTTCATTGTTTTTATAAATAAATTGATTCATTGTTTTTGTAAATAAATTTATTTTTTCCAAAGATCTTTATTAAGAATAACTATAAAAATATGTTAACTTTATGTTATTAGTTTGAAAGACATTAAATATTTCAATATATTTTCTTTTCTTTATTGACTTCGTAAATAAATTCATTCAGGCAAATATAAAATGGGTTTTGCAAATCTGTACCTCAGAGGTAAACTGTAGTAAGTCCAATATTATCTAAAATGAGATATTTAAAAAAAAATACTTAGTACTGCCTTATCCACTAGTCAAGAAATCATAGATATTAATATTTAAAAACTAATGCCATGATGATCAGTTATTAAATGTAAGAACTAGAAATAATTATGAGTTTAAAACATTTTTGACTTCTCCTGAACAATTTACTTAATACACTTTACCTCTGAGGTACAGGGTGATCCCCTATATTATAGTTATAGGGCCTATAACTTTAACTTTTTTATTTTAAGTGTCCCAAAAAATTTAAAAGTGTGGTTATGTAGATACTGTGTTGGCCCTTAGAATAAAAAACAACAGGAATGAGTCTTGTCATTCTTTAGCCGTACTAAAATTACGACGGAAGTCGGCCATTTGCAAGCTCCAAATTATGACACATTTGTGATGCTATATTTGTCAAAATTGAATGTTTTATGTGTTTGTCGGTGTTTTATGTTGTTTTTCTGGTTAAATTAACTTTAAATAAGCGTTTCATTGTTTCTAGACAATATTGTATTTGATATATTCTCGTTTAAGTGTAAATATTTAAAGTTTAAGATATAAATATTAGTGTTTAAGGTGTAAAAACAAATTATGGTTAGTTGTGCAGCTTGTGGTTGCTCCTTGAGCACAAAAATTAAAAATATTCATTTACATTTTATAGGTGAGTATTTTGGTTAAAGTTTAATTTATTTACTTATTGTATATTTTAAAATAATTAGTTGTAAATATTAAACATAAATCAATGTCAAATAACGTAACCTTAGAACATAACCATAACCTAAGATTCTTAGGCTAAGAACGTCACCATCATAGAAAAAACCATAGGCGTATCATATTTTCTGATACTAACCTAATTATTATAAAAATTAAACTTCAATTGTATTTACTACGCCACTGTCAAATAACGGGTTCCTGTATACATTAACTCACCCTTAAATTTCAATTTTTATTGTAAATTTATGTCATAAATGAATATAATACACTATTTTAGGCATATTTAGGTGCGGAAAAACCAAACTTTCGCTAAAATATATGTTTATAGTGTTAAATTCAACAAACTTTGCTTAAAACTATCACCTTTTCTATGTACTACACTGAATTTTAATCTGTCATAATTTCCAATGACAAAGCTATTTCTTGCAATGTTGCCAAGTTTAGAAATGGTAAAATTATTATTTTTTGATTTAAAATTAAATATTTATTGTACCAAAACAAAAGAAATGTATGTAAAAACTTTAATTAAATATTATTATTAAGTAAGTATGCACAATATTTTTGGTATTTACGAAAATAATGATATGTATCTTTGTAAATTGTAGGTAGGCAACCCAGATTGAAATTTAAGATAATATTTTAAATTGAATTGATTGAATTTGAATTATAATATTTTATTAAATAATAATCAAATACCAATAAATGTATCTACTTAATTAAACAATTAAATTCTGTTAAAATTTACTTTTGATTTTATTTAATGGCATGATTTTCAAATTTTGTTTCTTTTGTTTTAAAACAAAATTTGTTATTTTAGTTGTCATTTAATTGATAAAGTGTCAATTGTGATTTATTTTTGCTGTTTGCGTATTTGTTATATGTTGAAAAATGAATATTCAAAATATTACCAACGTTTTTGAGTTAACTTCGAAACCTGACGAAGAACTAATTACTGCCCTACAACAGGCTGGACTTTTAAAAGCCCAGTTTCGTTGCAAGGTAAGAAACTGCCGAAGAATGTGTGAATTAAGAGCCAGGGATGGACAGTTTGCTCTTAATCATGCATTTTACTGCCGCCCTTGTAAAAGGGAGTATAGCGTACTATCGGGAAGTTTCTTTCACCAAATGAGAGTGTCTGTCCGCGATGTAATCCACATCATGTGGTACTGGGCGTGTGAAGTCAGAACTGGCTCCGTCGCCCAGATCACGGGTACTCATCGCGGGCTATCCATTCAAACATTTCGGTATATAAGAGACATTTTATCTTGGAAATTAATGCAAGAACCATTTTTATTGGGTAAGTTCAATATTATATAATATTATCAACAGTTAAGTATACCTAATTGTTTTGAAAAAGTGCCAAGTACCTATAAAGAATAAACTGCAGTTTATTCTTTATCATGATCACGCCCATCTCGATTCGCTCAGCATTTATGTAAATTGATTAAGTTCACAAGTGGCCTGGGCGGGCTTGGTCAGTGCCTGAGCCCATTTTTGCGCGCACAAAATGGGCTCAGGCACTGACCAAGCCCGCCTCGCTTCGCTCGGCATTTAATTAAATTGATTAAGTTCACAAGTAGCCTAGGCGGATTTGGTCAGTGCCTGAGCCCATTTTTGCGCGCGCAAAAATGGGCTCAGGCACTGACCAAGCCCGCCTCGCTTCGCTCGGCATTTAATTAAATTAATTAAGTTGCCTAAGTCCATTTATGCGCTCGTAAACTAAATTTATTATTACTTTTAGGAGGCCCTGGGACAACTGTACAAATTGATGAGTCGGTCATAACGAAAAGAAAATACCACAGAGGGCGCGTGGTCCCCGAAAAATGGATTTTAGGGATTTATGATACCACGAACAATCTGGGATATATACAGCATGTTCAAAACCGTAGTGCCCAAGTGCTAATCCCAATTATCCAGAACCACGTGAGAGCCGGAAGTGAGATCTGGACCGACATGTGGAGAGGCTACAATAGTCTTCCACATCATGGATATATACACCGCACTGTTAACCATTCTCGATATTTTCGAGATCCAGTGACTGGTGTATGTACCAATCATGTGGAAGGCTATTGGAGCAAGCTCAAGCAATATTTACGGCGGTTGGGAGTAATTGGTTCTCCATTCTTATACGAATATATCGACCAATTTTTATGGAATGGTCTTTATGGGGGTACAGCAGTCAATCGCTTTAGTAATTTAATATTACATATATCCCAACGCTATCCGTAATTTTTTTAAATCTTTGTTTTTATTTTTTTTTTTTCAATATTTTTATAATTTAAAATTTTAATGTTCATTCATTTATTAAAACATTATTTTTCCCCACTAGATAGTAACTACCATATTGTTAGGTTTGTTCCTACCGAATATTTTGACTATTAAATGAACGTCATGAATATGTACAATAATAAAATTGCGCAAACAATTTTAGTATTGAGAATGTTCCCTGACTTTCACTCTATAGTCAAAACACTCGGCAAGAGCAAGCCTATTTTAGACCGATGAGCCATAAAGCCTGATTTATAGATTGCCTTCCTTCCTTCCTTCCTCCCGTAGAAGTTGAAGAAAACAAAAACCTGTTGTCCCGTAGGGAAATCTATAAATGGCACTACGATTTTCGTATTGTTCATCTTCTACGAGAGGAAGGAAGGAAGGCAATCTATAATTCAGGCTTTAGTTATGACTCGTCGTTGCGATAGTAATCTTGTCCAGTATGACAGGAATCTTCTCTAAAAATTTAATGTTGAACTTTAAACTGATTTTATAAACAGAATCACGCTCATAACGAGCGGACGGTGGTTCAAAACAATGTGACTTTAGTGGCGATCGACTTTCGCGTCGATCGTCACTGTAACCCTGTTTGTGCAACTTGTTGTTTGTACCTTGGTTTTGTCTAGGCCCAAAACCATGTGACTTTAGTGGCGGTCGACGTCCACGTCGATCGTCGCACTAGCCCTGTACTGTACAACTTGTACAATTGTACAGTTAACTGTTTGTACAATTTTTAATTAATATGAATGCATTTTAAAATTTAAATTTATAAACATATTTTTTAACTCTTGCATATTATTTAGATTATTTTGGTATTTTCGAATTAATTGTACCCACCTAACAACGGGAATAATAAACTCATTATTTACGTTGCTAGGCATCAGTGATTGGCCAATTTCAATATTCACTGTGATTTAAACCAATCAGGATTTAAATTGTGAAAAGTGAGATTGTAACTGTCTAACAGATGTCAGATTTTTACATATATACAAAGGGTAACTATAATTATCTTTAAAATCGAGAGAAAGTGAGGTTAAAATTTATTTTTTTAATAATAAAAATTACTTAATTGGAGTAAAAAAAGCATAAAACTTAAGATAATGCACAGATAATGTGCATATACCTATAGGTATAATATAATAGTATAATATACTATTATACATAGTATTTATTAAATATTATACAGTAATGTGATTTGTTTGTATATGGTTTTTGTACTTATCTCTAATTTTTAAATGTGTTTTTTTATTTGGAAAAATACTACTAATTTGTATATACCACATAGTAAAACAACATACCTATTAAGTTTCAATCAATCAGAATTGAAATTACAAAAGATAAAATATGAAAATAAATATTAGGCCCCTACATTAGACACTATTAATGTTATATTTAATTGTTATATTTGTTGTATAGGTAATTAAGAGTTTATTTTGTTGTTTCATCTATTAATTTAAAAAGTATGTACAATCTTTATATATTAAATTGTTATCTTAATAAATACATTTTAAAAATCTGTTTTATATTATTTTTTATTAACACAACATGTACCTATAGAGAGTTCTTTAATTTATGGTATAATTCATATTTATAAATAATACCTATTTTAGAATGCAATCTGGGTTGCATACCGAATTTCCCTAAACAAGGTAAAAATATTACATCTGGCAACATTGCTTCGAATCTGACATTTTATGTCAAAAAAATTGTTAAAAATTACATTTTCAAACTTAATTTTCTCAAAAATTACTTAAAAACCCGCATTTTTTATTTTTGATATTGACTATTTAAAACACCCTTTTTTTAATGATGTCAATAAAAATTGGAAATTCGGAGTGAGTTAAAGTCGACCGGCCCCAAATAACGTAACCTTAGAACATAACCATAACCTAAGGTTCTTAGGCTAAGAACGTCACCATCATAGAAAAAACCATAGGCGTATCATATTTTCTGATACTAACCTAATTATTATAAAAATTAAACTTCAATTGTATTTACTACGCCACTGTCAAACGGAAACAACTATCCGCCATATTGAAGCTCCACTTTGGACCCAAGGTCATTTATTAAATGCTCCTTCCTGTTGTTTTTTGTTCTAAGGTGTTGGCCCGACTTTTGATACTCGTAAGGAAGAAGGTGACAACCAACTATACGCACTTAGTTAAAGTCATATTGACAGAATGAGATGACATTGACAAATTAATTTCAATCAGTCAGCTGTGTTAAAAACGTTTAAAAGTTTATTTAAATTATATCGAGTCTTAGCATGAAAGATTGTTAGTTTGAGTACAGCAAGTTTGGGATATTACCAAACCAGTATTAAAAGTAAAGTTGGTGATAAAAAATGGTCTCCTAGAGTAACAAGGTTGTTGATGGTAGTAGGGGAATGAATTTGGAAAAATACAGAGATTGATGATTTTTTTCCAACAATAAAATTGTAGGTATTTGTGAATATAAACATACAAGGTATGATATAAATATTATATTAATCTATTTAATTAATCATTTAAAATGGTTGTAAAGCTTTGACCAAGTTTATTATTTTAATGTGGATTCCTAAGGTTTATTTATCTAGTTCAGGAGATTCAATACTTTTAATACAATAACTATAATAAATTACCTAGCCGGGAGGGCAAATACATCTTTCAGGTCATAGATGGCGTAAAGCACGCTATATGTCCCGTACAAATAATGTCATGACATATAGAAGACTGCGTTGAAAAACGATAGATGGCACCATTGTGCAGGCAAATTCTCTTCTCACCGCTTTTGAACTATTCCTTTCCAATATAAGGAAGGGAAGTAAAGATTTCGTTTGGGTCTCAAGCCTATAGCAACTCGGCACTGATGAGTTCCACAAGAACGAAACGCGTCTGTCGATGCTGGCACGAGATCCGAACGAAATTAAACAAGAGCGGTTATAAGAGAAATGCTTGCAGAATATTTAATTAATATATTTATCTAGCGAGTTTGTCGCAAAGTTTCAATACTTTTAATACAATAACTATTATTTGTGTGTTTTTATTACTTAATCTAATTTCCTCTCTCTGGCATCCTTCCTATCTAGAAGCGAATTCAAATAACACAACGTAGGTACCTTTCCGACTAAACTAGATGATCACACCGTTTTTTGGCCACACTTGACAACATTGCGAAGTTGTTGAGGTTATGTTTGAATTCGCGAGATTCTTAAAATCTCCTTGGGTTACTGCCGTTTTCATGAGTATGGGGTACCCCATGCCGTGACCATCACAATACTAAAAAATACTTTTTTCTACGTATAAAGAAAATTGGAAAATTGATCAGTATACAGGGAAAAACCTTCCTTGTAAAATTCTAAGCATATTTCATTTAACATTTCTGAAATATTTAAAATATGATTCAAACATTTTAACAATTGCAGAATTACTAAGCGCCAACTTTTAAATAAAGCCCTTTTGTTTAAAGGACAATAATAATAATATTTAAAATTATTAAAATATGTATTACCTAAATAAAATAAATTTTTAATTTATTATTATTTGGTTTTATTTATTTAAAATAGATATAGGCATTTAATAAAGGTAAGCATAATATATTTTTGTATTTATTAAAAAATTTATGAACAACAAAATTTGTTTATTTAAAATGTTTAAATATATCGTTTGATATTTTAACAAATTATTATTGTGTAAATTATTTTGCATTTATCTAATCATAATAAATATTAACAATACTAATTATAATTATTATATCAATAATGAATAAATATCACTTATATAATATAAAAATATTATAGATAAAAGCACTCCGCGAAAGCGGCTTCACTTGATTCAATGATACGGAATAGGCATCGTTCAGTCTATGTGGTCTGTGGTTGGCCGTATTTTTAGTTCATAAAAAAGTAAAAAAAAAATAACCAAATTAGGTCACATAGTTATAAAATTGGGTTATTATTTTAGGGGCCTAAATATTAGGTACTTTTGCAAATAAAAAAATAAAATTAGCTGATTTATTGAATTATTTTTTTTTATTATAATGTCGATATTGTTGTAAAACCATACATAGGTCTTATGTAGTTTTAGGTACATTATAACACAGTACAACACAATTTCCCTCCCATGAAAAATTTTAGCAGATTTTGAAAATAGAGGTAAAAAAAACGTACCCGTGTCTCACAGTTTCACGAGATCACGTCATAAAAAAATTTTAAGCCGTCATTCCTATTATTTATGCTTATACAGATTGTACATTTTTTACTCGGCTAAAAATATTTTTTTTTGTAAATATTGTATGTTTTTACACAATGCAAAAAACAAATATACAAAAAGTTTATATTTTGATTTTTTTTAAATAATTTTTTTTTAATGAAACACATTTTTGTATTTAACTTATATTCAATACATGTTGGAATAAAATCTTGGTCGTTTAGTTTGACGATTATACAGCCTGTTCAGAATAAAACCGAATATATCTATATATATATATATGGGGCGTGGCCTCGCCTCCCTCCAACGCGCGACACAGTAGCTAAGCAAATAGACTGCATCGCTAATGAGATTTTTTGTATTATTATCATTTAATTTTTTAAGTCCTTACCTGCTCGACCTTTCGTCATGTCGTTTATCACACAAGCAACTGTGACGCGCCTTGGAGGGAGGCGAGGCCACGCCCCATATATATATATAGATATATTCGGTTTTATTCAGAATCTCGAACAATTGACCAGCAATATTCACCCAGCAAATGCCTGACGTCTTTTCCCTTGAAGCGTTTTTCAATTGTTAAAATGTCTTGGTGAAAACGTTCGCCATGTTCGTCACTAAAATCGCCCAAATTTGGTGGAAAATAGTCCAAATGAGCATGGAGAAAATGTATTTTCAGTGACATATGTACTTTCATGTCCTGTGTTATAAAATGTACTTTATAACCCGAACTACAGGGAATAAATTCAGATTCCATCTCGGAAAAAATGGTTGTACTGGGTGTTAAAGGTCTTTTACAGTCCGTTCAGGCTAAGTTGAGCGCTTTGGTGGGGGATCATGTGGCCGTTAATTAAATTAAACATCGAATCGTCGCGAGATTTCGGTAACAAGAAGATGATTTATCAGTGCCGCGGCTTGCCCTTTGTTCGTACAGAGCGGCTACCGAAATACATGTATTTAATTGTGCCTGAACATAGAGATGATGGACGGGGTGACATTCCTTAGACCGCTCAACTTAGCCTGAACGGACAGTACTTTTATCCTCACATATGTTTTCTGAAGGAGCAGTTGGATAATCTTCAGATCGCACTCTTGCGAGAATGACGGATTCTACATCGGCGTAATCAATTTTCTCTCTAGTATTGTACCGAAATCCAAAACTTTTTAATTTTGACATGCAGAAATAACACTGGTCAGATGCGTGTTCGGTACGTCGCGACGGGTCGAAGCCAAATTGTTGGTGCAACATATTTCATACTGTGTGTTTTATCTTGCAATCCATGCAAACAACGGTAACAATAATCGCATAAAACCTCTGGTACATACCATAAGTTTGGTATATACGTCACCAAAAAATAGTCTTCAAAAGCTGTTACTACACTTTTTGTAATATTTCGCATATGGCTTGGAGGTGCAAATAAACCACATACATAACAAAAATTATTTTGATTCGGACACTGCATTTTTACTTTGATTTCAAATGGATGGTTAACTCAACAATCAAAATTAATATGAAAAATTTATCGATTTATCGCTGCAATAATGTTTTTATTTAACATTAAAAAAAGAAAGTATTACCCTTGTATAAAGATGGTTTTGAAAACAATGCTTTTTATGTATAAATGCCGCAGATGTGTAAATTTTTTGTTTTTTTGCTGTTTCAATTGACTTCGTATACTTAAATATTTTTTTTACTTAAATTAAATATATTTTAGGTACACTTGCTTTAAGACTTAAATCAATTTATTTAAATATCTTTTAATTTTTTTTAAAAATGTTAATTCAACAAAGCTCAATTTTTACAAAAAATTGAATAAATAAAAATTTTAATCACCCGACTTTAAAGCATTTTGATTGGCTTAAAATTGAAACATTTTGTTACTTGGTTTAAAAATAAACCGTTTGATATATATATATATATATATATATATATATATATATATATAAATGTGCAAAACTCTGTATAAGATTAAAATAATTTTAAAATGCATCTATAGATGCATTATATATAATGGTTGCCTATCCATTTAGTAAATATATGTATATATTTTTAACTATGCAGTCCAGCTGTTATCGAGTCTATTAAATTATGTCGCGAATAGTGTGAATAACATTTTATTGGATAGCCCTTAAAAAAAAATTATGACGTGATGTGAAAAAACGCCGAGACACAGGTATCATTTTTTTAACACTATTTTTAGAATCTGTAGAAATTTTTCATGGGAGGGACCAAAAATCAAATTTTGTCGTACTGTGTAATCGCTCTGTAAATAAAGGATTTAATTTAAAAATTAAATAAAAATTAACGTTTACTGTACAAAAATGTTTGGTTGGAAAAATAACAAAAAAAACATAATAGGAAATCTAATTTTTTTTATTTATTTATTTAACAATTGCATGATTCACAACGAGTCGTGAGAGGATGCTACTTTATCGTTTGCCGCGTTGCCAACCATAATTATTATTATTATTAATGTATTATGCATATTATATTAAGAGCATAAAACGCAAAATTAGTACATTTTGGGAAAAAAAGTACATTTTAAGTATAAGAAGAAAATTTAGGTGCAAAAAAGTAAAATAGATGAAAAAAAGTTATTTTGGGTCATATAAAACTTGGTCAGATGACTCAATTTTTTATAAAACGGACAAATACAAAAAAATTCGTCCCCGGGGCAATAATTTTATGTAGCTAAAATTATAAAACCGTTAATTGCTCTTGGTACAACGACCCCCGCAGGATTCTCCCCGGAACACCGCGGGGTACGTATCATTAGGGGCACGGGGGGCTTAGCTTTATTGCCCGGCCTGCGTGGTGAGAACACTATAACTTCTCCCAATTCTAAAAGTATGGTGCGCTCTTATGAGTTGCAAGGCTGGGGGAAGCCCAGTTCCTATCGACCACATCTGGGGAACCTGGCGCACCCCAGAGTTATAAATGCCTTACTCCTGTATGAGGCACTGCAGGAGAACGACCCCAATACTTCCTCCTTACTCGTGGGACCAATATGGACATAGCAAAAATAAAGAAAAACCGGCGGCGGGTAGCACCACCGCCAAGGAACCAGATGAGGTTGAAGAACCGAAATCTGGGGCCCAAAGGCGGAGGGCTAAGAGCAAGGCGCGCTGGAAGAGGCAAAGACCGCAAGGTCGAGCCAAAATCTTGGGGAAGGGCCTTATATGACCACCCCAGAAGTAGTCAGACGGGAGCAAACCCCAGCAGACAAAAAAGAGGCCAAGGAACCCTGAAACAGGGAAACCAATGGCGAGTTACCGCGATGCTGCAGTGGGGACCAAAATGGCTATAACAGCCATTGGATACCCAACAAAGATGATTTCTGAGGAGCAGTCCCAGCTCCTCAAGCAACGGCTAATCGCTATACTACGGCACATACTACGGGAAGGGAGTGCTATACCTTACATGCGCCAACGAGTGGACCAAAAGTTGGCTCGCTGGTACAATGGGGGAAGCATCTCCATGGGAAGGATCTCAACTCCAAACATTGGAAGCAAGCAAATTTCCAAAACCCGTAAAGGTCCTCGGATACTTAACCGAGGAAGTACAGGACATGGACCGGATCCTGCGAACGCTGGACGCTCAAAACCAGCTAGAGAACGGGACTTGGAAAGTCCTGTCCAACTGAAAGGTCGAGGGAGGCACTGGCTACCTAATAACCTTACTGATGGATGAACAGTCCTGGCAAAAAGTGGGGGGGGAGAAAACCCTGTACCACAACCTAGGCTGGCTAAAGATCAGAACGTTCACCGGGAAGGAGCCTGAGAAAAAAGAAGAGGGGGAGCTCATGGAGCAGACTCCAATGGACGAGGAACCGACACCAGGACCCTCGTCCATTACTACGATAGTCCAAAGTGGAGGAGAGGGGGAGCCCACTGGGCAGACCCCAACGGACGAGGAGCCGCTACAAGACCTATAGTCTAAACTCTAATCGCCCTGCATGGTAGTGAGGATTATACAAATCAACCTCCACCACTGCAGAGCAGCAACAGCGGCAAGTATATGGCCGCTGACGAGATTCATATTGCCCTTATTCAGAAACAGTGTGTGTACAGGTTGGCAAAAACTATGCCGGGAACTATCAGAGATACCGGCCTACTCTAGACTGCCTAAAGCCATGGCCAAAGGGCCACAGCAGACCCTAAGAACATGCCTAAATCCAGAAGGAGAACACACGACTACTGAAAGTGAGACACTCAGGCTTATGTTGAGGACCCACTTTCCAGGATCAATCATTCTCGAAAACTCGGAATTCCAAAACCAAACGACACTTGAAATCAAGAGATACGAAAAAGTCAAATGGGCAATAAAAACTTTCAAACCATTTAAATCTGCAGGAACTGACGGAATCATATCAGCCATGTTACAACAGGACCAAGACCTGCTGCTACCAAGACTGTCCAAAATCCTAAGAGCCAGCCTAGCTCTTAATCACATACCGGAAGGATGGAGGGAGGCACTGGTGGTTTTTATACCAAAACCAGCAAAAGCCTCCTATGACAAACCAAAATGCTTTCGACCAATTTGCCTGACATCATTTCTTCTGAAAACAGAAGAAAAACTGATAGAGCAACATATACGGGAAGAAGTACTGTACAGAAGGCCTCTACACTGAAATCAATTTGCCTACCAAACAGGCAAGTCCTGCGAATCCGCCATCCATGAGATAACTCAAAGGGCTGAGCAATCTTTAGACAATAAAGAAATGGCCCTTGGGGCATTCCTGGATATCGAAGAAACGTTTGACAACACGTCATATGACTTAATAAATCGATCAGTAAGAGATCGCAACATAGAACTTTTTGTTGGCAAATCGATCAAACAGATGCTGGCTCAACGACGAGCCAGAAGCACTCTTAACAACACCGCTGTTTGAGCTAAAGTGTGTAGAGGCACACCACAAGGGGGGTGCTATCACCCCTGCTATGGAATCTCGTATCTGACAGTTTACTGACACGATTGGAAAATAAAGAAATATACGCAATAGGATATGCGGACGTCATTGTACTCCTTATCAGAGGCAGCAACACAGCCCATTAGTTTACCAAAATGCAAAGAGCGCTAAACGCTGTCGAAAACTCGTGCAATGAGGAGGGACTTCGAGTAAATCCCACAAAAACTTCTCTTAATGCCTTGTCTCGTAAAAGAAAGTTGGAACCCGTGAAGAATCTAATCTTCTACGGGGAAGGAAACGCTGCCCTTGAAAGACGAGGTTACATATCTAGGAGTAATACTGGATAAAAGACTCACCTATCGAAAGCATATAGAAAACATAACAAATAGGGCCGTAAATACCTTTATGACGTGTAAAAGAACATTTGGAAAATCTTGGCATGGTACAATGGGTGTACACAGCTATGGTCAGACCCATAATTACCTACGCGGCGCTAATATGGTGGCACGCAACAAAAATAAGGACTGTAAAACAGATACTCAGCAGAATCCAAAGACTGGCGTGCTTGGGAATAACTGATGCAATGACAACTACACCGACCGCAGCCATGGAGAACATACTAGGAGTCCTCCCTCTACACATTCAGTTTAAAGCTGAAGCGTTGGCGGGAGCCCAGAGACGCCGAAGTTATTTCCAACATCAGACATAATTCCATATTTGAAGAGCTAGAAAATACTGTCAGTCTAGCCTGACTCAGGCAAGAAGGAAACCTAATGTACGTAGAACACAAACGGTTAAAGACCGGTGTATCTGGGGGAATAAAAGAGGTATCTCAAAAGGGCAGTTAAGAAATACTAAACCTGGGAAAAGAGATAACCGGGCATCATTGCCATACAACTGGGTTTTCAACGAATGAGAGAGAGCAATCCCACGGAGAAATTGCTCACCATCATTACACACGAACCAGGACCAATCCGGGCACTGGAGGCATTTAAAATCAATTCGAAGGCCGTACTAGAATGTCTGAGAATTATGACGTCATTAACCGAAGCACATAACCAGATAACTCTTATCCTAGTGCAAGAAGAAGGCAGAGACATTTCGATGAGGTGAAAGCCCAACTTCGCAGCTGATGAAGCCGAACCCATGCTGATGGGGCCGGAACCCACATGCGGCACCAGCCAAGAATCGTCCAGGAAAAAACTAACTGACTGGACAGAACTACAACACAAACAATACTGGGAAAGCCTGTCTGGTCTGGAGCATTCGAAAGCACTTTTGACAATCCATCTGCTGAAGGGCAGAAACCAATGAGAACATACATCAGGACCCAACTTAAGAAAGCATTAGCCCTTCTCACAGGCCATGCTCCATTCAAAAAACACCTTCACATAATGGGGATGACAGATGACCCATTGTGTAGAGGATGCGAAGAAGAAGAGGAAACACCTCTTCACATCATGTGTCAATTTGAGGGATTCATTAAGAAGAACACACAGAGTCCAAACTCACACCAGAACTTTGAAATTTGCTCCCACTGCCCACTGCTAGAGCTATGGAAGTAATAAGATTTAGGGCACAATAGGATTGCGAAAGCAAACCGCAGTGCAGGGCTTTGAACTACCTAACGGGGGAGTTTTAGTGGGTATACGTCATTAGACAGAATCCCTCACTACTCGGGGTCCCAAGAGGAACCGAGTGTGTAAAGAATTTCTCCGCCGGCCAAAGAAAAAAAATGTATATTTTAGAAAAGTTGTTACAAGGTTTTCAGCAATACAATTTTCCAACGTAGTTTGAAATTGGGTTCTGTGTATTTTGGTCGTATTTTTGATATTATGACTTTAAAAATGTATTGAAGTTTTATTTTACTTTTATAACTAATTTATTATAAAAAATCCTCATTAAAAAATTTGTCGACGAGACTAACAATCATTTTATATAGCTAAATGTGGATTTTGAAAACGTTATAACAACGTTATTTGCAATACAATTTTTCAACGTAGTTTAAAAGTGGGTTTTGTGTATTTCGGTCGTATTTTTGATATCAAAACTTTAAAAATGTATTGAAGAGTTTGATTTTACTTTTATAACTCTTTATTTAATTATGTTTTTTTATCCTTTTAGGTTAAGATTTAAAATTAATCAAAAATTTGTTGTCGGGACTTAATTTTACGTAGTTAAAAGTACGTTTTTTGTATTTTGGCAGTATTTTTGAAATCATGACTTTCAAAAATGTATTGCAGAGTTTAATTTTACTTTTATAACCAATGATAAACATTTTTAAAAAATAACACATTAAAATTTTTTCTTTGAACTAAAAAGTTTAAAGTAATTTGAATGTATATTGGGACACGTTGTAACAAAGTTTTTAGCAATACATTTGCCCATCGTTTCCCAGACAATGTTTCAACTATATATTTCCCACTTAAAATTATAAATTTAAATAATGTTTTCTTCCAACGTTTTAACTACGTATTTCTCACTTAAAATCATACACTGGACAATTTACAACGTTAACAGTATTACAAATTATTATTCAAATTTCCAACGTTGTCTGAATATAGTTAAACGTTAATTTCTACCAGGGCAAATAACCAAATAAGTTCAATGTTTCAATGTTTACTGATGACAATATGTATATACTATGTGTGGAAATAATATTAAGAAAATGGTTGACAGAGACAAGGGAGAATAAGACGACCAGTTCCCATGATAAAGTTGTAAACAATAAATAAGTACGCCCTCCCAGTCAGCTGAGAGAACTAAAGCAATCAACGAGGTAGTTATGGTGACAGAAATTAGCAGACAATAAAAATTAAAAACATTTATTAAAAAATCAAATAACTTTTATTAAAAATATTTTATATATATGCTGACGGCGTTTCGGTACAATCTCATGTACCATCTTCAGGTCTTATCTGCTGGGCTGCTGTTGCTGCGAGTTAGACGTGGAGTGGACGTCTAACTCGCAGCAGGGCAGCAACAGCAGCCCAGCAGATAAGACCTGAAGACGGTACATGAGATTGTACCGAAACTTCGTCAGACATACGGTTCTTTTAAGAACAAAAAACCGACAACACGGAGCAGATCCTGAAAAACCACTAATACATATAACGCCCTATATATATATATATAAACTGATCGAGAAAAGTTAAGGATATTGTGAATTCTCTGAGAAAAAAAATAGTTTTAAAAAAAATTTGTTTAACGTACATTTACTCTCATCTCTTTTAGAAATAAAACACATTTGTTTAACGATCAGTTTATATATACATATATATATATATATATATATACTATGTACTATATGTACTTTTGTTTACAGTTGTTTCGTGACTCGACTTATATAATTTTATATAAATTTTACAATTGATTTTTAAAAGAGTTTATTTGGTAAACGTTTAAAGAAGAGTTTACTTAACAAAAGTTTTTAGAAGAGTTTTTAAAATATTCAATATAATATTAAAATTAAAATCAGTAGTGGGGCTTTGCTGACCATTGTATCATTTTCTTGCAGGTGTTCATGGGGTCCCTTTGTTTTAAACAGCTAAAATTGCGTTTATTATTTCCGATGGATTTGATAACTTACATTGTAGTATATAATTATAAATTAACAATATTTGTTAATTTGAAATTATTGTTTATTAATATATAAAATATATATTACTAAAATATTGTTAGATTAATTAAAACTAAACCCTTTTAAACCACAATTTTATTACAAAATTAAAATGCCAAATCAGGCTTACAAAATTAAATGTGCGTAGCGTTCTGTATACATCTCAAACAAGAGTGTCCCGTTTTTTCGACCTCGTTTCAAAATTCCGTCACTGCTCCTCTTTGTACTTTTAGACTCATCAACCATTAGGCACGTATCACGATTAAACGTACATTTGGCGAATTCCACATTACTGTTGCTAACATTCGGCCAATTCTGACAATTAGAGTGTCCTCACTCGACCCTGAGTGCCCAACCAGTCTAGAATCACCTGTGACGGTTAACTCTTTGAACGAAATCCAGAACTCTATAAGAAAATAATTTTTATTAACTAGTAAGGACTACAATTTAATTTTAAGAACACTACAACTAATAATCATTTAGCCTTCATGACGCCAACTCCGGCCAATAGCCACCTACCTAAAAAAAGGTAAAACACACTCGGCCGAGTATAATTTTAAACAGTACTAATAAAATGTAATACAATAACGAGAATAATAGAAGCAAAGGTAATATATAAATCTTAAAGCTAATGATCACCCCATACATGTATGTACCAGTGACCCCAGGATATACAAACCACGACTTTTCAGTAAATCGGGAAAGTACACCTGACCTTATGACTCAAGGTCGCCTTCCGCATAAGGATGAGCTGCAGTCCTAGTCCTGTCAAAACGTCGTTTCTGCTCCCCCTGATATTTATCCTGCTTCTGTACGATGCTGGCACGTACAGCGGTAACGTCAACGACTTGCCGCTCTACCATGCGTCCCTGTAAAAATACTCTAAAACCCATTAAAGCCTCACTGGGGGCCACCCAATTGTACCATTTAGACCTAACTGTATATTGGCAATATTTTTATCCCAAGTATCATCATCGCCGTTTACGCCCATGGTAGTCAATGAGTCTAAAATTGTACGATTATAACGTTCGACTTGGCCATTCGCACGTGGTACTGCGACTGCGTTTAAGTAATGTCTGATTCCCTTGGTATTGCAAAAATTTTCAATTTTTTTACTAGTAAATGACTTTCCCCTATCACTTATTATACGCCTAGGAACTCCAAAAACTTTTATCATATCCTCAAAACAGCGAATTGTAAATCGTGATTTTGTACTTTTTACTGCATATAATAAAATGAATTTTGTAAAGGCATCTATTATTACTAATAATTGAGTGTTACCAGATTTTGTTTTTACGAAAGGTCCGAGGTGGTCAACATGAACCGTATGAAATGGTACTGGGATTTTTGGCATTGGATGTAAAAATCCAGGTGATTTCCCTTAAGGGTTTTTAAAATATAAACAATTGAGGCAGTTTTTAACATATTTCTTAATAAAATGGCGCATACCTTTAAACCAATATTGACTCGCTAACAATTCGGATGTTTTTTCAAATGCAAAATGTCCTGACTCATCATGAGCCATTCTAAGTACTTGGAACCTGGCAAATTTTGGTAAAACCCATCTAAAACCCTGAGTTGTCAACCGATAAATCTTGCCACCTTTTAAACAATAGACTTAAAAAATCTCCCTATTTCTATCCCGATCTCCAGACTCTAAAATAACAGCCAACAACCACGTATCTTCATTGATTACAGTTACTAAAACTTGTTTTTGTAAAGGGTTGCGACTAAGTGCATCCACATGCTGCATCTGTATTCCGGGTCTATGAACAACAGTATATTGATACTCGCACAAAGCCAACACCCATCTGCCAATTCTAGCATTTAATTCACTTTTTGAAAAAGCGTGTCTTACTGCCGCACAATCTGTGACAATAGTAAACAACCTGCCCAACAAATATTGCCGAAATCTCTTTATCGAGGATACTATCGCAAGTGCTTCTAATTCGTATGAGTGAAATTTTTGTTCATCTCTTGTTATTTGGCGACTAAAGTAAGATAAAAATCTTTCTCCTTTGTTATGAACCTGCACCAATATTCCTGCGAGACCACACCGACTAGCATCAATGTATAATTTAATTTCCAAACCGGTGCATCTGTTAATCTTTATTTTAAACTTTGAAAGGCAGATTCCTGGGAATTTTCCCATTCCCATGTTGCATCTTTCAATAGTAATTCGCTTAGAGGTTTTGCATTACATGCATAATTTTTAATGAACTTGCGAAAATACCCGGTGAGACCTAAGTACTGTCGTACTTCATGTACACTTGTTGGTCGTGCGTACCCTGCCACAGCTGTTATTTTAGTTTTAGAGGGTTGTATGGTAGATTCACATATTTCGTAACCTAAATACTCAATTTTTGTTTTAAGAAAATAGCATTTTTCTAAATTTAAAGTTAACCCATGAGTGCGAAAAACTTCTAAAACTTTTTTTAAATTTTGCAAAGCTTCTTGAGGTGTTTTGGCGGGGATCAATATATCGTCTAAATAAATTAATTCTTTCGAAAACCGCAATTGGCCCAATGCTGCGTTTAAAATTCGCTGAAAAACGGCTGGCGCGTTCATCAGCCCAAATGGAACTCTTAAATACTCGTACTGGCCATCTTGAGTGACAAATGAAGTAAGTGGTATAGATTCAGGTGCAACCCTTATGTGATGATAACCCGAATAGAGCCAGATAATCGCCCCAAAAGTTGTTCTATAATTGGTAAAGGATAATGCTCCGGAATTGTAATTTTATTAAGAGGCCTATAATCAATGCAAAGACGTTTTTTTCCGTTTTTCTTTGTAACCAACAAAACTCTACTAGCGTATGGAGAATTAGATTCACGCACAATACCATTTCCCAACAATTCGTCGACCATCCCCCGTATAACAATTCGTTCCTGAAAATTGCCTCGGGCGCGACGCAATTGGTTTACTATCAGTTAAAGTAATTTTCATTTCGGTTAATGGCGTCTGAGGTTAATACAGTCTGAATATTCATTTAAAATGTTTAGTAACTTATTTATAATTTCTGGATCTTTTACACCTACATTTATCTCTTTTGTTTCTATCTTTCGTTTACGTTCGACCGACAAAATTTGTTTATATTCCGCAAATTTCAATTCGTACCCCTTTTTGCAGTATTGTATGTCAGGTAATTCGGCAAAATTTTGCCCTATGAGGACATCTACACCTGCTTTTTGATTATTGATGACGTAAAACTTAAGTATTCGCTCGATATTATCAACAGAGAAATTTGAACGCGTATATAGTTCGGGACTCAAGTCGGCCGCAAGTGCTGATAAAACAACCTTCGTTTTTAGAGGCCATTAATCTAACGAAAACATTTCAGCCGCGTTTTTGGCTATTAGTGAACACTCACTTCCAAGGTTAAAATAACACTTGATTTTATTGCCGTTCAAAAGTATTTCCTTATAAAACTTTTCATTGCCATTAGGACCTATATAATTTACATTATATTCAATCGCCTCTTATTTTGGGACGTTGTGGACAGTTACGTTTATAGTGATTGGTTTTACCGCATTTAAAACACCTTTTAATTTCCTTACCCAGGTGACTACCGATACTTCGTTTGACTATTCCCGTATCTCTCCGCCGCTGGCTTTGCCCCAGATACGTTGCCAGAATTTTTAGCCAAACCTGCCAAAATCGTAGCCACCTTTCCTGTATCATAAATTTTAAATCAGGCTTACAAAATTAAATGTGCGTAGCGTTCTGTATCTCAAACAAGAATGTCCCGTTTTCTCGACCTCGTTCCCCAATTCCGTCACTGCTCCTCTTTGTACTTCTAGACTCAACAACCATTAGGCAAGAAATTCATGTTTCTAATAGTGTTTAAAAGTTAGTGAAAAAGAAAAAAAAATCATAAAATTATTTAAAATTCAGCTTTCTTAAAATTCTTGTTTTTCCGACGTTGCTAGCTCTATATATATATACGTATATATATATATATATATATATATATTTTATATATATATATATATATATATATATATAAAATATATATGAGGCATTCCATGTCAACTCGGCCACCCCCTCCTGTGCAAAATTGACTAAAGTTTTTCGAAATGTGCAAGTGATGAATTTTTAGCTTATCGTCTTAACTTTTAAATGCCGAGTGGTATTTTGTAAAATTTCAAAATGGCGGTGTCAATATAGCGACTGCAAGCAATAGACATCACTTTAAAAAATCCGTAATACGTAGTTTACATTAACTAACAACTTTATACAATTAAAAATTGAATTTTATTTAATGCACTGATCTATTATCAGTGATTCTATGTATTTTTTACCGCTGATTACACAATGGTTCGCCCCTAACCTCAAAAAAAACTTAAAAAGCAGTTTCTCGTAATTTACTGCCGCTTAATGCATTTTTGATGGGTGGTTTAGCATTTCTTTTTTGTATTTCTTATTGCCTAATATAAATATGGCCTTACCTCAGAGTCAACATAAAACTGTACGTTCCTAACCTAAAAGAACTCTCAAAAAATGTATTTTTACCTTCTTTTCAGCTGTTTAAAGCATTTTAAAGATTGGCATAAGGTTAAATTTTTATACTTTTTATTGCCAAGTACGTAAATAATCCAACTATTTACTGCACACAAAGCAGTTTACCCCTAACCTTAAAAATATTCTCTACAAATTAGTTTTCTGCAGTATACAGACGCTAAAGAAAATTGAAATATGGGATTTATAGATTTATTTCCACACTTTTATCGCTAAAAATGTTTATGGCAGTTCTTTGTTAACCTAAAAAAACTTTGCATCCTACCTATGCAATAAAAATGAGGTTTAAATGATATGTTAAAAATATTTACTATAGGTATATAGTAGTTATTACATAACAATATGCTGAATTTGTAATTATCTATATAAAATTCTAATGGAGCCATTTGGAGCATTCGAATACTTTTTTAAGAGTACATTTTTATTTGGTAATACCACAAAAGAATATTATTTTTGGTACGAATTTAATTATCGGTAGATGAAGATTATTACAATTTTAGCATATTCTTATGTAATAACTACTATATAAAAAATATTTACGATTTATGCAAAGTTTTATAGGTTAACGAAGAATTGCCGTCAAAGAAAGATTATAATCGTATTTAGCGATAAAAAGTTTGTAAATAAATCTGTACATCCCATATTTCAATTTTCTTCAGGATGTGTATCTGCAGAAAATTAATTTTTAGAAAATATTTTTAAGGTTAGGGGTAAACTGCTTAGTCTGCAAATTATAGTTGGATTATTTACGTACTTGGCGATAAAAAGTATAAAAATTTAACCTCATGCCAATCTTTAAAATGCTTTAAACAGCTATAAAGAAGGTAAAAATACATTTTTTGAGAGTTATTTTAGGTTAGGAACATACAGTTTTATGTCAACTCTGAGGTAAGGCCATATTTATATTAGGCAATGAGAAATACAAAAAACAAATGCAAAAATATGTATCAAAAATGCATTTAGGGGCTGTAAATTTCACAAAAATGATTTTTAAGTTATTTTTTTGGGTTAGGGGCGAACCATTGAGTAATCAGCGGTAAAAAAACATAGAATCACTGATAATAGATTAGTGCATATAATCAAATTCAATTTTTAATTTTATAACGCTGTTAGTTAATGTAAACTACGTATTACGGTTTTTTTAAAGTGATGTATATTGCTTGCAGTCACTATATTGACACCGCCATTTTGAAATTTTACAAAATACCACTCGGCATTTGAAAGTTAAGACGATAAGCTAAAAATTTATCAGTTGCACGTTTCGAAAAACTTTACTCAATTTTGCACAGGAGGGGGTGGCCGAGTTGAGATGGAATGCCTCATATATATAAAATACTTTTAAAATATGACAAAACAAAAAAATGTACCTATACTGTATACCGCAAATATACCTGTAGACACAAAAGCAATAAGTTCACCTTTCCTTCTAAGCAGTTCACTTTGGTGTTCTTACATCCTTTTTCAATTATAATTTATAAACAATTAGTAAGAGAGTTAGTCACGGAAAAACAAGAATTTTAAATAATTGTATGATTTTTTTTTTCTTTTTCACTAACTTTTAAACACTATTAGAAACATGAATTTCTTATTCCCAGACATTTTTGTTATTAACAATAAAGTACCAGATGCTATTTTTATAAACAAAAAAAAATTAATTTCAAACCATTTTAGTATGGCTGTAATTTTAATATTATTTTATTTATATATAAATAAGTAAAAAATTAATTTGTCAGACAATATTTCAAATGTTTACTTACCAGACCGATTTATTGCTGTAAAAATAATATGTATGTAGAAGAGTTTAGTTTAGGTGGCTGTGTGAGTCAATTCCTGCGGCCCATGTTAGCGGCGCATGTACTCAAGACGGCATCAGTTTCAAGTCATATCTTTACGTTTGTTGTAGTTTTTTAATGTTTACCGTGAAATTTCCATATAATAATGGCTTGCAAAATTAAATGTGTCTTTTGTAATGAAAATAATGGTAAAATAATAAATTTTGTGGAAGAAAAATTAAAAAAATTTAAGTTTTGAGTGTACGTGTTAAATTTAACTTAAAATATAATAACATAAAGTTACCGGAGCAAATTAATACTTCTGATGGATACCACAGACAATGTTATAGTTCTTTTACAGCCTTAATGGCTAAGTATCGTAATATATCTGACAATAATTTTATTTTATCAACAAATATTCCTAGTAAATCTAGTTCTACGCCGTTATTACCGGATACTCCAGTGGATGTGAGTAAGACAGTGTTACGTAGTGGTGAGGCTTCCAATTTATCAACGACAGATCTACCTAGTGCATCTAGTTCTGCGACGTTATTACCGGATACTGCAGTAGATGTGAATGAGACAGTCTTGTATGATGATGGTAGTCCGAGTTCAACAAAAAAATATCTTCCTAGCACATCAAAGAAAGATGATGATGATAATGATGCTGATGATAATAATTATAATGACGAGAGCAGTGACGATGATGACGACTATGGAGATGCATCACCTTTTTGCGACACATTATCGAGTGAAAATAATTAATGCAGTTCAAAATAGATTGTAATTATTTAAATATAATATTTATTAATTTTTTTAATTTAAATATGATCTACACTGCGCGGTAAAATTAACGCATAATAAGTAAAAAAATTCTAACTCTAAAACGCCTTTACCAATATTGTATGTATTTTGTATAAACATTCTTCAACTTATATCTCAGTTTACGTGTTCGAGGGTTTTTCGAGAAAATATTTTTAATAATAAAAAAACTTTCGAAAAATAACTTTTAGGGATTTTTTTTTAATTAATAAAAATATGCTGTTAAAGGGGGCGCTATATTATATATTATTAGGGGGCAGAAGGGGGGTAGTTAATATAATTTTTTAAATTGTAATTTTTAAGACCTTTTTATACATACCCATCATGCCATGTTAACACTGGAATATAAAAATCTAATAAATTAGGGGGGGAGTTATTATAAATTTTTTAATTGTAATTTTTAACACCATTTCATAGATACCCATCTTGCCACGTTAATTTATTAGAATAAAAGTTTAATAAATAAGGGGGAAGGGGGGGTAATTAATATATTTTTTTAAATTGTAATTATTAAGACCCCATCATGCTATGTTAACTTTGCAATATAAAAATGTAATAAATTAGGGGACAGAAGGGGGCTAATTAATATATTTTTTTAGATTGTAATTTTTAACACCTTTTCATAGATACCCATCTTGCACCGTTAATTCTTCAGAAAAAAAGTTTAATACATTATCGGGGAAGAAGGGGGTAATTGATATAATTTTTTAAATTGTAATTATTAAGACCTTTTTATAGATACCCATCTTGCTAGGTTTATTTGCAATAATAACATTAATAAATAGGGTGGCAATTATTTTTTTTTTAAATTGATATTATTAAATCATTTTAATGATACCCATCTACTTATGTTATTTTTGTAATGATTATTACCATAATATTAATATAGTTTAATCATAGAGAAATGTAATGTATAATGTAACATTATTAATGTTATTATAAATACCACTTTTTAATAAAATTTGCTAAATAAATATATACCATATATCAATAAAATAATTTTAAAAATTAACAATAATATTAAGGTATTTTTATAAAATTATAAAATTAATTTAATATAATTTTACAATTTATTAATTTATTAGGACTAAAAATTTATATATTTTTAATAAATATAAATTTTTAGCCCTATTAAATAACCAGTATTAATAAATTACCAGTATTTAATTAATTATATCTGATAATTTTACTCTGATTTAATCACTGGGTTCCGAAAAGGATTAAATCTTAAATGAGCAATAATATAAATACTCTGAAATGATTAAATCTCAAAAGTAGCTAACCTATGGTTATCATTTAGAATATAAATCTTTTAGGTATTTAATCTTTAAAAGAGTAGAAGTGTTTTGATACTTTTGGGATTGAATCTAACTCACCTGGAGAGTAATACTTCGCAGATCGAAATAGGTTTCGATCGCAAGTGAGTTGAGAGCTATTCAAAATCAGTGATTTAATCCTAGTCCCTGGAATACTTTTAACAGCGTGATATATTCCTGTCTTTCTTTCGCCTATCTACTTTGCCGCTTTTAAAATTCTAACCTCAATGCCGGCGAGCTGTCAAATTAATTCTAAAGCTGGTTTCACATTTGAAACGTATGTTTATTAGCGCCACCAGCGTCCAACTCAGGAACTTAAAATTTACTCTCGCGCGTAGTTGTAAATTTATTCTCTCGCCAACGAAATATTTTTACGCGAGAAATTTTTTTTTTTTTTTTAACAAGAAATTTTTTTTTCGCGCAGTTAAAATTATTTCTTGTTTAAAAATTAAAAAAAATTTCTCGCGTAAAAATATTTCGTTGGCGAGAGAGTAAATTTACAACTACGCGCGAGAGTAAAAAATAAAAAAAAAATTTCTCGGGTTAAAATACTTTGTTGGCGAGAGAATAAATTTACAACTGGTGGCGCTAACAAACATACGTTTCAAATGTGAAACCAGCTTTAGAATTAATTTGACAGATCGCCGGCATTGAGGTTAGAATTTTAAAAATACATACATAATATTATTATATAAAAATAAGTCCTGTTGGATTCTTTCATAAATTAAATGTAATTAATAAATAAAAGAAGTACTTGTCTTCAGCCTTAGTTTTTAGCTTTAATATATTATTGTAGCTTTATATTATATTATTGTAGTTATTGTAAATTTATTCTCTCGCCAACGAAATAAAAAAAAAGTCTTTATTGGGTTAACCAAAGGGCTATCGACCTAGGTCCTTCTGCCCGTTTACAACAAATAATATGTTTCTATAGAATGTTAGACATTGAATGTTTTGGTATATACATATATATATATATATATATATATATATATATATATGTATTTGGCCAGCATACAAAGTGAGGACTTGTCTTAGCACGTATATTATGAGGACCGATAGAAGGAGTCAAAATAGAAACACAATTAATATTAAGTTACGCTTAATATTAAATTAGTAACAGGTGGGTACAGAATATACACGTAAAATGTTCATTTAAATATTTTCGAGTATATCAGAACAAAGTGAGGACCGTATATCTGTCTATTCAAGTGAGGACCGTTTATAATGTTTTATGCTACCCATTTTATGAGGTCCATCGTACTTTTGTAAAACTGTGTAACAGTTGACAATACCACAAAGAAATTACATCCTTGGACAAATATACAAAAGTGCTCTTTTAGTTCCACCCTTACTTCCTAAGAAGTCCCAAAAGCCAACTGAATGGCATGAGCGGGTTAGGGGTAGGAACGGACTGCGGGTCTAAAGGCCCCTCCACCTTTACGGGTTAACATATGATTAGACTTATTAATATTTATTAGATATTTTGTTATTTATTATACAGGGTATAAATTTTAAAACTTCCCAAAGTAAATTTCTCTTAAACTGAAAGGTTTTTGAAAAAACGCCGAGACATTTAAAGTTTAATATCGAGGGGTACAATTTTGCATGATAAAAATTGGTTTCCCACCTTACCCTCTGCGCCCTTAAGAATTTGAATAGGTATCGAGTAATACATCATTTTAAAGGTCTTTGAAGTCGTACGGTGTTTTAAATCAGTCCGTTCGTTTTTAATATATTTTAGAAAAAATATTCTTAGGAGTTAGACATTATAGAAAAAAAAATAATGTAATAAATGCTCAAAAATTTGGTTACCCAACCTTACACCCTGCACCCAGCAGATATAGGAGTAAAAAAAACGTTTAACCTAAAGGATCTTGAAAAAATATTGGTTTACGGATACCACTTGTTTTATTGTAAATTGAGGTGTCTAAATCCGATTTCGATAAAATTTTTGACCGAACGGGCCTTCAGAATATTTTGGTTTCCGGATACCCGAGTCACCACTTGTTTTAAAATTTTCATAATTTACAACTAGCACTAAACTGGGCGGAAATTTAATAATTAAATAATATTAGATAAGTTGCGGTCGCGGCGCGATAATCTTCATGCTAGCCAACTATAGCTAGTTCAATAATAATTAATAATTAATTATGAACATTAATATAGTTCTACAATATATTTTTATTCAGTTTTTTAACATTTGATTTGTTTATTAGTGTTGCATTTGTTTTTGATTTTTTGTAAGGCCTATAGGCCCATACGGTATATATACATTTGATTTTGTCTTAATAAAGAATTAATAAAGGGTTCAAATAAAACTAAAAAGCACAAACCGGCTCTTTTATACAAAAAAAAGACGCTTTTAAGCACTAAAAACTTAAAAATAATGTAATTTAATTAAAAATATTTTGTTCCGATAGACAAGGTTTCAAAAAACTTACGCCAATGCTTGGCTGGAGATTTGTCATCCAAAAATAAGAAAAAAGTTCATACAAACGTAGTGCCAGAAATGCTTAGTTTTAAAGATACTTACATTACACACATTTTTTTCAAAACTTTTTTAAAATATCTTAAATATCGTTTGCCAGGTTTTGTTGAAAGTGGGCAACGTTATTTATTGGTTTTGTTAATTTTCTCCAAACCCCTTGATTAATTAAAAAATAATAGAAAGTATTTTTTGTTTAGCTTAAAAAAGGTGCAAAATATGCGTTTTGTTAATTTTCATGCAATAATATTGTTTTATTTTTTCTGTCAAAAACGAGGTAATAAACAACTTGGGAGACCAAAAAGTTTTTTAGTGGCTTGATTATAAAAAAAAATTTAAAAATAGCAAAAAAACTTTAGTTAGTATAAATAACGTTGCCAAATTTCAACAAAATCGGAAAAACGATATTTAAGATATTTTAAAAACTAAACATTTCCGAAACTATGTTTATTAAGGTCATATAACTTTTTTTCCTATTTTTCGATGACGAATCTCCAGCCGAGCATTGGCGCATGTTTTTTAAAGACCCTGTATAAACTTACATATCACTTCAATGACTATACCAAAAAAATTTTTGTAGCTATATCGAAATTATATTTTGCCTCAAAGGCAGAACGAAACTTTAAATAACAAACCCATTTTTTATGAAATTAATGAATGCATATTATGCATTGCCTAACTGACATATATAAACTGCTTCATCGTCTTCACTTTCAATTAATTCTTAAAAATAAAAAAAAATCTTCCGGTCAACTCGTCAGTATTGCAAGGTGCCGCCATATTGTATTTAGTATGAATTAACTTAAACCCTTTCATTTGATACTTAATTTAAGGAGGTTGTAAAGAAATAGGTACCTATTTTGTCACCTTGGGGTGGTCGAATCAAATTTAATATGGAGACCACCGTGGTCTCCATATTAAATTTGATTCGACGTCACTCACCTTATTGTTTTCTACTAGTCAAGCCCTTTTATTTGATACCCATATCAAGTTGTGAATAATAGATAAATCGCCATCTTGGAGCGGATGACATATTGAATTTAGTATAACGCCTTATCGTCAAAACCTTTCATTTGATACCCAAATCAAGGGGGTTGTAAAGAGAAAGGTAATCCTATACTAAATTGTACTGTCTCCACTGGAGACTCTCCAGCACCTAAAGTATGTGCAAAATTTCAGCTCAATCGGTTAAGTATAAGTTGGTTAAAATCGACTTAGATTTGTGGACACTATTACAAGGGAAGCTAATATAACCTAATCCCTATGTTTTGGTCTAGCCAATTTCTTTATATTTATAATAATAATATAATATTTGGAAAAACATATCTAGTGGTCTCTAACAAACCACTTAGTAGCGGTTAAAGGTTAAAGCAGTTTTCCGCCAGATTACTTAAAGATTCAATACCCTGGCACAGGTCAAACCAGACAAAGGACAAATTAAAATTATAGTCAACAAACCATTCCTAGCATTTAGTGAGGACCGTTTACAGTTGTCAATTTTATGGTCCTCACTTAATGCGTAGACAGTTGCTTAAAAGCACCTAAAAATATACGTCTTGAAAATATACTCATCAAGAAGCGCCACCAAGTTGCGGTAGCAGCGCCACCTAGTAGCGGTTTAAAAAACTAAAATGTAAAGTGAGGCTTTTTTTATGTCTTACTGAAACAACATTTTATGCAACACAGAAGCGTTCAGGCATAAAATTATTGCTTTGACAAAGTGAGGACCATATACGGTACTCACTTTGCCATGGGCCTCACTTTAATAGTAAATTACCTTCGAAAGTGGCTCACTTTGTATGCTGGAAGTAAATATATATATATATATATATATATATATATATATATATATATATATAAAAAATTATGAACTTATATAAAAAAAAGAAAAAAAAATAACAAATTTTATCATAATACTCATTTGAACCAATAAAAAGGGGAATGCTATTCCGTGGAGTAACGAGTGTTGTGCTTAAAAAATATATATTCAAATCATAATGAATAATGAATAATGAATAAGTGTACTGACCATTACCACTGAGTTTATAATATGTTGATTATATTGTGCTGGTGTTGTGTAGTGAAATTAGTATTTACTATCGAATTGTAACAATAGTTAAACAATATAAATTGGTTAAGTGAACCTAAAAACTTGCAAAAAAACTTCACCTGCTTGACATTGAACTAATAATTATTTTAAATAAGGAAGAATAATTTAAAAAAGTGTTTTCCCTGCTGGGATTTGAACCAGCTTGCTCTGGGTCCGCGAGAGCGCGTATTCGCACTGCGCTACTCGGCGATCTGACAAACTTTTCTTTAGCTATCAACATGTCTATCTGCGCTGAATGTAATGCTCCTGCTGCAAGAAAACCAACGGTTAATTGTGACGGGTTCTGCAAACGTCTTTTTTATTGTTCTTGTGTTGGAGTCCCTTCTGAAGTCCAAAAATTATTACCAACTTGTCCTGGGTTATCTTGGAAATGCGATAAATGTTATAATGATGTAAACGACAGTTTTTACACTAACTTAGAATCAAAGATAGAAACTCTTTTTGAGGATTTAAATTCTCTGTTTAATAATGCTAAAATTGATTTTAAACAAATGGCAGAAGAAAAGCTTAAATCCTTGCAACCTACGTCATCACCTTTGGTTCAAACCTATTCAGAAAAATTAAGTTAAAAGTCATCAATAATTATAAAACCCAACGATGAGTCTCAGCTTAACTCTGCTACAAAAATGGATATTATGAAAAAAATTAACCCTATGGTAAACAACATTAAAATTAATTCAGTTAAAAATATTAAAAACGGTGGCCTAATAGTGGGTTGTAATGATGTTAATGAAGCGAATAAATTTAAGGAAATAGCTGATAAGGAACTGAAAAATTACAAAATTAAAGAAGCAAATAAGATCCAACCTAGAGTCAGAATTGTCGGTCTTTCTGAAAAATTTAATGAGGAGATTAAGCAGTATTTATTTTTACAAAATAAGGATTTAATTTGCGATCAAGCTACAGTTAAGATTGTGGAAATAAAAGCTTTAAAAAATAAAGACACGATTTATCAAGCTTTACTGCAAACCGATATCATATCAAAAAATGCTGAAACATGGTTTTGTTCTTATTGGGCTAGACAGCTGTAAAGTGTATGATGCCATAACAGTACTTCGTTGTTTTTCTTGTAATGGCTTTAACCAGGACTCCAGTGTTTGTTCCAAAAAAGATAATCCTATATGTCCCCGATGTGCCGAAAACCATTCTGTTAAAGATTGTCAATCAGTAACGCTAAAATGCATAAACTGTCTTAATTTAAAAAATAAAACTGGAGTGGACATTTGTCATGCCGCCTGGGATCATGACAAGTGCCAGGCTTTAAAAAAAAATGTACTGGGGAAATTAAAACACGATGTCTTTGGGTTGCAATAGCAATCAAATTCTCTCCCCCCTCGTACACATGAAAATAAAAAAGAACCTAACACATTGTTAAAAATATACTACCAAAATGTACGCGGCTGTCGATCTAAAGTAGGAACATTGCATGCATCTGCCTGTGAAAAAGAGTTTGAATTAATCTGTTTAACTGAAACTTGGCTATCAGAAGACATAACTAGCTCAGAACTATTTCCGGATGACTATGGTTCTTAGAAGTGATCGCAACTTTGAAGCAGTTGGTGTATCTCGAGGTGGTGGAGTTTTGTTGGCCTACAATTCAAACTTTACTGTTGAGCGTATTAATTTAGATGTATTACAATCTCAACATCCTTGTATTGATATAGTTGGAGGTAGTATTACTTTTAATTTTAAGAAAACTTATGTTTTTGTCTTGTATATTCATCCTAGAATTTCATATATTGAGCTGGATTCATTTTTAAATCGTTTTCATGAAACCATTATCCTCAAAGACAATTCAATTATACTAGGTGACTTTAACATTCCGCATTTTATTAACTTTATGGTTAATGATAATAGTCGGAGGATAATGGTGGACTTTTTAGAATTTTCAGATATGTCTCAATTTAATAATATCGTAAACGTTAATAATAGACTATTGGATCTTGTTATTGGCAATGCAAAATATGAGGTAAGTAGAGAGTCTCACCCCTTATTAATCGAAGATATGTACCATCCAGCATTAGTTGTGATCGTTATGTTAATTAAAGAAAATGTGCCAAGTTTTCCAAAGGTTTCTGATAACTTTAAAAAAGCTAATTTTCACGGACTTTATATGGCTCTGCTTAATGTTGACTGGACTTTTTTGCACAATTTTAAAGATATTAATTTGGCCTGCGATGAATTTTATAAAGTTATTTATGATATTTTTAATTTGTTTGTTCCCAAATTTAATTTCAGCTCAAACAAGAGCCCCTGGTCCAGCCTCCAGCAAAAGGCAGAGGGCGGATAAGGGGACACCTCCGGAACATAATAAAAAGAGGATAAGGCCCTTATCTGATGCTAGGCGGTATGTCTCTTCCTTAAAGAGAGACATTGTCGAGGCGTCGGAGAGGGGACCGAAAAGTAGAGGAAAGGTAGAAGCTCGACAGGAGGCTACTAGTCGACCAACAATCGACAAAAGTCTTCAAGTGGTCATCTTGTCGAACAGGATTGGAGGTACGGTACTGCCAAATGAAAGCGAAGGCATCAGGGCAAGCCTGATCAATGAAATGAGGCGAGCTATGGAGGATTCCACTAAGGCATCCTCCCGCTTGGAACTCAAGTTCATCAAGTCGGGCCTTGTCGACCCGGGCTGGTACTTGGTATCGGCTAGGGACGACACCTCGATGCGTTGGCTGCTGGAGAGCTGGTCTTCTCTGACTGTTGAGGGGGTGGTTTTCACTTCGGTGAAGGCCGCCGAAGCTCCATGGCCAGTGAAGATTGGTTTCTGGCTTAGGCAGGAAAAGGTGGACCTGGCAGAGGTCACAAGGATGCTTGATCTCCAGAACCACTCCCTTAACGTGGGGAATTGGAAACATCTGGAGACCACAGGGGGACCAGGAGCATGGCATCTAGTCTTCTTGGTTAGCCAAGAGGTTGTGAAGCGCCTGGAGGAGTCTGGGTGGGCCCTCTACTTCAAGTTGGTGACCCTCTCTGTAAAGAGGGTCTCGGCTTGGAGTAGCGTGGTGCGCCAGGGCTCATCTGGTGCTGGAACCTCGAAGCAGACTGAAGAAAACTAGGTGCTGAGGCCGTACCATGATACACTCCGTCATGGACACCATACGGGTAAGCCAAATCAACCTACATCACTGCAAGGACGCTGCTGGGGAACTGGCAAGCGTCTTGGCAGGGAGGGAGGGCGAGATTGTCCTGGTACAGGAACCGTATGTTTACAGGAAAGGGGTTAGAGGAATGGGTGCCACTGGCCTAAACATCATGGTCGGCACTGAGGAGGAGAGCAGCAGAACATGCATACTGACGTCCAAGGAACTCAATGTGCTACCACTTCCACAATTGGGGGCCAGGGATGTCACGGCGATTCTGCTGGAATATAAGGTGAGAGGCATTAGAAATAGGATTATATTAGGAAGCGTCTATTTACCGTACGAGGGACCGTGCCCTACTCCGGAGCTAACTCGTTTAATCAAGTTCGCGAGTGACAAGTGCATACCCCTCGTGCTAGGATGTGATTCCAACGCCCACCACTACGTGTGGGGCAGTACCAACATCAATAGCAGGGGAGAATCTCTGCTAGGGTGTTTGGCATCAACAGACCTGGAGGTAATAAACAGAGGCAAAAAACCAACGTTTGTTATTTGCAACCGGAAGGAAGTAATAGACATTACGTTGGCATCAAGGTCAGTATATGAAGATGTTTCTAACTGGAGAGTGACCAACGATATAAAGATGTCTGATCACAGGATGATCAGATTTGAGTTAAATGTCGACAAGGTCACTCCTAACCCAAGGAGGAATCCAAGGGCTACAGATTGGGAGAAATATCTCACCAATCTAAAAAGTCAAACTTGGGAACCTCCTGTGGACATTACCACCAAAGAACAGTTAGAGAAGGAAGTTAACCACTTAAATAGTACGATTGCCATAGCCTACGAGATTGCTTACCCGGCCAAGGTGGCTAAGGGCCAAAAGGTCCCGTGGTGGAGTGACGTGCTTGAAGACCTTCGAAAGAAGGCAAGGCGCGCATTCAACCGGGCTATCAAGGATGGGCTGCAATCCACGTGGGATACGTACAGGGAGGCTAGAAAGTCTTACAAAAAATAGTTAAGGCGCAGCAAGGATATCAGCTGGAAGACATACTGTGGAACTGTAGAGTCACTTCAGGAGTCAACCAGGCTGATGAAGATCCTTAGCTATGACTCAAAAAGGAACGTAGGAATCCTAAGAAGGTTGGATGGATCGTGGACGAACAACAGTGAAGAGTCCCTAAGACATCTCCTGGAAACGCACTTCCCCGGCGAAACTCCTTCCCTCACGTCAACAACGGAGGGGCCAGAGATCCTTACCTGGGACTTGGGCCTTGCCAAAGACGTTGTGAAGGAGGGATCGGTGGAATGGACAGTAAATGCGTTCGATCCATACAAGGCAGCAGGACCGGATGGAATATTCCCAGCATTGCTACAGAGAGGCTTGGAGATTCTTCTCCCAAGAATAGAACGAATATTCCGAGCCAGTCTGGCACTGGGATATGTCCGAAGAGCCTGGAGGGCAGCTAAAGTGGTCTTCATACCCAAAGCAGGGAAAAAAGACTACTCGGCTGCAAAGTCCTTCAGGCCAATAAGCCTAACATCCTTTCTTTTTAAAACATTAGAAAGGATTGTGTACCGGTACCTGCAAGAAGGGGTGCTGAAAAGGTACCCATTCCATAAGAATCAACATGCCTATAGAAATGGAAGGTCGACCGAAACGGCTCTTCATTCTATAGTGCATAGAGTCGAAAAGGCACTGCACTACAAGGAAATGGCACTAGCTGTTTTCTTTGATGTAGAGGGGGCTTTTGATAAGGCGAGGACATCTACAATGTGTGAAGCGCTACAAGCCAGATGCACTCCCCCAGTCCTGGTTAGTTGGGTTAAATCCTCACTGGAGGAGGGGCAGGTCAGTGCATCTCTGGGAGACTGCCATTTGGACATCGGTGTGAGGGGCGGCTGCCTATCATCCCACCTATGGTGTTTAATAATGGATGGACTTCTGAAGAGACTGACGGCTGAAGGGCTGTATGCACAAGCATATGCAGATGATGGTACAGTCCTAATCAGAGGAGGCATTCTAGGTGTAGTCTGCGACAGAATGCAGACAGCATGCAGAATAATAGAAAATTGGTGCAAAGAAAACGGTCTGTCGGTTAACCCAACAAAAACTGACATGATTCTTTTTACCAAACGAAGGAAGATACAGGACTTCAGGGCACCAGCTATGTATGGAAAACCTCTTGAGATTACTGAAGAGGTCAAGTACCTAGGTGTTACCCTAGATAGGAAGTTAAGTTGGAAATCACACGTCGACAAAGTTGTTGACAAATCGATTGCAACTTTCTGGCAGCTGCGCCGGGTGGTGGGAAAACGCTGGGGAGTAAATCCCAAAGTCCTTCACTGGATTTATACTGCTGTCATCAGACCGCGGATACATTATGGATCAGTGGTCTGGTGGCGCAGTGTGAGCAAAACCATCATCGCTCAAAAACTGAGCGACAGAGACTGGCATATCTCGGTATCACAGGCGCAATGACGACTACTCCAACGACGGCATTAGAGGCCTTGCTGAGCTTGCCTAGTCTTTCCCTCTGGATAAAGAGAGAAGCAATGGCGAGCCATTTAAGGATGAGGGATGCCAATAATTGGTTAGGAAAAGGAATAACTTATGGTCATGAGGGCATCGCGGATATGGCTGAGAGGGAGGTCCCAATTAGCAGTATTAGAACGATGCCAGCAAAAGACCGCTTAAGTTTAAAAAAGAAGTTTTCCCTCACTATACCAACAAGAGAGCAGTAGGAGAAAAAGGATGTACACTTTGCACAAAATGCACTAGTGTGCTACACTGATGGCTCTCGTATGGCGAGTACACTGTCTTCAGGGGCAGGTTTCTACGTGGAAGACAGGGATATCCAAAGGAGCTACCCGCTCGGAGGATATACCACTGTCTTTCAAGCGGAAGTGTTTGCCATACTTGAGGTTGCAAACTGTAAGGATATAAGAACAGGGAGTGAGACAGATATATACATCTGCTCAGATAGCCAAGCAGCTCTGAAAGCGCTTTGGGCAGCGAGAACCACATCGAAGTTGGTTCAAGAGTGTGAGGAAGCGCTGGAAAAGCTAGCAAGTACAAAAAGAGTGCATCTCGTATGGGTACCAGGTCATAGTGGGGTGGAAGGTAACGAACGGGCTGATGAGTTGGCCAGATTGGGATCTGAAACCCCCTGTGTAGGACCCGAACCAATTTTTGGAATTACGAGAAAGCAGGTCAAATCAGCCCTAAATAATTGGGCTGATAAAAGGGCGAACGAAAGCTGGAGAAGAAGCGGTGGCTGTAGGCAGACCAGGGATTTCCTGGTCACCCTAAGCAAACCCAAATCCATCTGGCTTCTAGGTAGGAGCCGAACCTCCTTGGGCCCACTTGTGAACATACTCACGGGTCATGGCCTAAGGAAACACCTCACGAGAATAGGGGCTGAAACCAGCCCCTCCTGTACCCAATGCGGAAGGGAGGATGAAACCTCCTTTCACTTCCTGGGACAATGTGAGGCCCTCGGCAGACTAAGGTATAAAATCTTTGGAGTGATGACACTCCAAAGGGAAGAGTTGGCCTCTCTTGCCTGGCAGGATATCCTGACCTTTATAAGAAGGTCTGGAAGATTCGAAAGGGCTGGTATGGGCGAAGAGGAGGATGAGGAGTAGTTTGGTTGGTTTAGGAGGGGCAGATAAAAAGGACCATAGAGTCTAATTGTCAGGCTTCGAGCCTACCCAACCGTACTACTACTACTACTACTAATTTCAGAATTAATTCATCGGCTAAATACCCAAATTGGTATACACCCGATATTATTAATAGCATTAAACAAAAAAATAAATACCATAAAAAATTTAGAAAGTCTCAAAATGAAAATGATCTTTTAATGTTTCAGAACCTTCGAAAATCTATAAAATCTAGTATTAGAGATGCGTACAAAAACTATATAAACAAAATCGAAACAAACATCTCAAATGACCCCAAAATCTTCTGGTCTTTTATTAACTCCAAAAAAGGTCATACAAGAATTCCAGGCAAATTATATGATGAAACTGGTCAATGTTTTGATTCTCCAGATACTATCGTCAATGCTTTTCAAAAGTATTTTCAAAGTGTTTACTTGACGACAAATTACACTAATAAGATTAATAATAAAAATGCCTATACTTCTTCTAATATTTTAATAAATGAACTAAACGAAAAAGATATAACTCAGGCAATAAAAAACTTAAAAACAAAGAAACATCGGGTGATGATCAGATTCCTTCTTATTTAATCAAAGACTGCTTACAAATATTTTGCAAGCCACTATTATATTTGTTTGATCTATCCTTAAATACATCAACCTTTCCAGATATGTGGAAGGTAGCCCGATTGTGTCCAATATTTAAGAAGGGTGATAATAGTTTAATTAATAATTACCGACCTATAGCTATTTTATCAAATTTTTCAAAGGTTTTTGAAATGTCTTTATATATGCGTATCTACCCATCAGTCAAAAACTCTATTTCTTTTCACCAACATGGTTTTATGGAAAACCGTTCAACGGTATCGAATTTGACTTACTTTACCCAATTTACCTCTGTCTGGATAATCGTGGGCAGGTAGATGCCATATATACAGATTTTTCAAAGGCTTTTGATCGGATATGTCATCCTATTATTATTTCTAAGCTTGAGTTATTTGGTTTTTCGGAAGCACTTCAGAACTTTTTTACATCCTATTTAAGTAATAGATACCAGTATGTTTCCTATAGTGGTTTTAAGAGTTTAAAGTTTTTATCAACTTCTGGTGTACCACAAGGCTCTAATCTAGGTCCTCTTTTTTTACAATTTTCATAAATGACATAGGCGACGATATTGTTTGTGAAAGACTTTTGTTTGCCGATGATTTGAAAATATTTAAAGAAATACGCAGTGTTAATGACTGTAAGGCCCTTCAAAATGGGCTGGTAGATGCCATATATACAGATTTTTCAAAGGCTTTTGATCGGATATGTTATCCTATTATTATTTCTAAGCTTGAGTTATTTGGTTTTTCGGAAGCACTTCAGAACTTTTTTACATCCTATTTAAGTAATAGATACCAGTATGTTTTCTATAGTGGTTTTAGGAGTTTAAAGTTTTTATCAACTTCTGGTGTACCACAAGGCTCTAATCTAGGTCCTCTTTTTTTTTTACAATTTTCATAAATGACATAGGCGACGATATTGTTTGTGAAAGACTTTTGTTTGCCGATGATTTGAAAATATTTAAAGAAATACGCAGTGTTAATGACTGTAAGGCCCTTCAAAATAATTTGTGTAAGATTGAAGACTGGTGCAGGAAAAACCAGTTGGGTCTTAATGCAAACAAGTGTAAAGTAGTCACATATACTAAAAAAAAAGAAAAAAACATTCTTTGATTACACCCTAAACCTAAGTTTACTTTTCCGTGTCACCGCCATTAAAGACCTGGGAGTATTATTTGATAGCGAATTAAATTTTCTTAACCACATTAATAGCATAATAACATCTGCCAACAAAACCCTTGGTTTTATAATTAGAAATACCAAAAACATTAAATGTCAAATGGCGTTTAAAACTCTTTATTATTCATTTGTACGCTCTAAGCTTGAGTATGGTTTTCTAATTTGGAATCCAATATACTCTACTAATATAAGTAACTTGGAGAAAATTCAACGACGGTTTTTAAAATTCCTCTCTTTTAAACAAAACGGTGCATATCCAGATCAGGGTTATGATCACTTAACTCTTTTGAATGAATTCGGGTTTAGTTCCCTGCAGTTAAGGAGAGCCACGTTAAGTGTAAAATTTTTGTACAATTTGGTACATAACAAAATTGACGCTCCCCTACTACTAAACCAAATAAATTATTTAATACCAAGAAATACTCGTACCAACCTTACATTTTACTGCCCCAACGCTAGGTCGAATATTATTCTTAAGTCACCAATTTATTTTATGTGCAAAAATTTTAATGTATACTGCAATAAATGTGACATTAACTTCAATAGTATTGGATTTATAATTGATAGCTTATGTAAAAAATGTTTAGTCTAATCTTGTTATACCTCTTTTTGTATTTATATTTTTTTAATAATATTAGGACTTATTTTAATTTCTTGTATGTAATTGTTCTGTAAATGGATTTTATATCTGTTGGACAATAAACGTTATTATTATTATTATTATTAATAATTCCCACAAGGTGAAGCTTGGGTTTTTGCTTTTTCTTTGTTCATCTCCCAGATTGATGCACATTGTTTCAATATTTTTGATGTTAGATTCTGATTCTTTAAATCTTTTGGCGAGTTCTTGTATGCGTGTAAGGATGTTGGGAATATTAATAATCTCATAAAGGAGGGTGTTTGGTGGGTTATGGAGGGGGTTGTTGGGGTGTCGGATTTTTCTGATTGCTGTTGTTTCTGCAACTTCCAGTTTTTTAAGGCAGGTTTTGGTGCTATTCATGAATAAGATACTACCATATTCCAGGATGGGACGGCATATCATGGTGTATATTTTTTTGCAGTATGTTTTTCTATGCCTTTATTTTGGTACGTTAGAGATCTAAAGTGAGCCGCTCTGTTAACTGTGTTGGTTTTCATTATGTTACAGTGGGAGTTAAAGTTTAGTTTGTTGTCTATATTAATGCCCATATATTTGGTTGATTGGCTTGGTGTGACTTGGTGGTTGTATAAACTGATTTGATCGTTTCGATAAGTTTTATTTTGGTGGAATATTATGAGTTGTGATTTGTTAGGGTTAGGTCTGAGTCTCCATTTGTTGAACCAAAGGCATACTTTGTCCGACAAATTTTGTAGCCGTGCTAAAGCCTCTTTTTTAGTTTTTCCGTGAGCTACTATTGCAGTGTCATCGGCGTATTGTAGCACATATTTGTCGAAGTCGAAATGTTTTGGGTCTTCATTGTATATGTCGTGACAGTAGATGTTATATAAAATAGGAGATAGTGGTGATCCTTGAGGTAGTCCCTGTTGGGGTGATATTTTTTTTTATGTCCTCTCATTGTTTTTTATAATTATTTCTCTTTCTACCAAAAATTCTTGGATTATTTTGATGAGCCAGTGCGGACAGTCAAGTTTTCTTAGCTTATATATCAGTCCTTTGTGCCATACACTGTCAAATGCTTTGTTTATATCCAAAAATAGAGCAGCTGTTTTGTGACCTCTAATTTTTGTTGCTTGTATGTTGTTGGCTAATATTATCAGAGGGTGAATTGTGGCTTTATTTTCTTGAAATCCGAACTGGTACATGGGAATTTTTTCTTTAACTTTTTCAAGAAGGAAATGTGCAATCAACTTTTCAAGGTTCTTGCCAATATTGGGAAGTAGTGTAATGGGCCGGTAGTTTTTTACCTTGATATGGTCCAAGTTGGGTTTGGGGATTGTAATTATTGTACCTTTCTTCCATTCTGAGGGAATATAGCTGTTTTTAAGGCAAAAGTTGTACATTTTTATGATTAGTTGATGGATTTTGAATCAAAATTTTTGATGTTTAAATGTTTTATTACCGGTCTGGTGACATTGTCATGTCCTGGAGTAGTGTTTTTCCTTTTGAAATTTTCTCAAAATATAGATCCTCTTTTATCTTGGGTGGGTTGTTATTGAATTGGGTATTTTTGTATGTGTTGTGCCATTGGATTACCCTTTGGTAAAAGTAATCGTCGAAATTATTATTATTATTATTGTTTTCTTCTTGGTATGCTGATTTAAAGTGCTTATGGAAAATTTTTACCTTATCTTTATCTTTTGTGTACTTAATGTTATTTTCAATAATAGTGCTGATCTTTCTGTGTTGTGTTTTGTATTTGGAAAGTCTTTTTATTTGGCTCCAGTATTTTTTTCCATTAAGTTGATTTATTTCTTCGCAGGTATTTATCCATTTATGTTTTCTGAATTCATGTATAAGTTGTTGGATGTCTTTGTTAAATTTGTTTATTCTTGTTTTAAAGTTTGGGTCCAGGTTTATTCTGTATTCTCTGTACATTTTACGTTTTGTTTTAATTAGTTTGATTATATATGGTGGAAGCTCATGTGTAAAAAATAGTGCTTCTTTTTTTGGTGTATATTTTATGACCGATAGTTCTAAGGACTGATTAAATTTGGTAATGTTAGGTTTATTAATCGTGAATTGGTCATTTTCGTAGCACTTGTTATAAATAAGTTTTATTGAAGGTTTGTAATTAAGGGAATTGTTAAGAGCTTTTTCGATATTAAATGCCAGATGATCTGATCCTAAGTCAGGAACAATGTCCACATTTGTTATTATTGGAACTAAATTTTCGGTGTACATCAGTAGATCCGGCGTGCTGTCATTAAAAACGTGGGTGGGGTTTTATGTTTAATGAAATTTGTGCTATTTATAAATTTGTTCAATTGTTTTGTTTTAAATTTGTTTACATTAAAATCGCCTATAATGAGGCTGTGTTTATATAGGCTAGCTTTTGTAAAAATTGTTTCTTCTATTCTAGCAAAGGGGTGTATGTATACTAGAAAGATATGGAGTTTCTCGTTTCCCAGCGGGAATGTGACATGCAAGCATTCATTTAGTTGGTTATTTATGTGAGGTGGGTTGGCTTTTTGTAGGTTTAATGATGGGTGGGCCTGTATAAGACTACCCTCTCTGGACTTGTTATGAATTTGGTTTCCAATTTGGCTTAGCGTTGTCCAGTCTGTGTAATCAACGTTGCTATTTGTAGAGGTTTTGGATATCTATTGAAGTTATTATATAATATTTTTAGAGACATACTGAACATTTTTATCTTCATGTGTGGGTTTTGTTGGTGAGTCTTCATCAGGTTGGTCCAAGTCAAACATTAGTATGTACATTTTATTTCCTGAGAAAATTGCTTGTGTGTCTATGCGGAAGTTATTTTCTATGATTTCCTCTCTGTTTGTGTTTGTTTTATTATTGATCGTATTTGTGTATTCATTAATAATGTAGTCATGTTTTGTGATTGCTTCATGTATTTTTGACTTTGTTACATGTGTTGGTAGTTCCGAAGACTTTTTATTAATGGATTAGCCTTAGGGCGATTAGGGCATTTAAATAACCATGCTTGATGTTCAGTAGCCTTGCATGATAAACATTTTGGGTCTTGACTAGAGGTACAAGTGGAGGTTCAATGACTACCAAAGCATTTGCTGCATTTTGCTTGTGTTCTGCATTCTGATGATGGGTGTTCGTAAGACATGCACTTATGGCAAGGAGAGGGAGCAGGTTTTGGTGATAGGCTAGGATAGACTGGGTAGTGACAGTTTTTAAAAAACAAACCTTCTTTAAGTAGTTTAAGATACGTCTCTTCATAGGCTGTTATTATTCTTACTAATGTGGAAGGCTTACCAGTGCTTCTAGCGATTATTCTTTTGCAGTATCGGTGTTTTAGGTTTATAGTTTTAAGGTATTCACTGATAACCAGGTCTTCAATTTCTATTTCCAATTTGCTTATTACAACTGAGGTTAGAATTGAGGTGTCCTTTGCAGGCTGTATGTTAGGCATTGTTTCTTTATAGTTTAATATATTGTTATTGGTTTTAAGTTTATTGAGACCAGCTTGAATCTTCGACTTATCATTATCTGATTTTAGGATAAAGCCCTTTTTTGTTTTAATGATAACATCATTTGAGTTAGGGAAACATTTTTCCCAATTTTCAGACATTTGGAGTCTTGAGCAGTTGATATTTGTTGGTGACAGGCTGTATATATGTTTATACTTTTTTTGTAGTATTTCATTCATTTTGTGTGAGAAATTTTTTGTTGTTTGCTTTGCTGATTCGTTTGTTTTATGCTGTTTTTTTTTGTTTGCGGTGTTTTTTGTTATGTTGTTGATCGTCATCTTCACTATCTGTGTTATTTAAGGGTGTATTACCAATTATACGGGCTACTTCGATGCTTGTAAGTTTATAAATCCTTTTTCTTTTATTAGAAACTGTTGTAAATTCCATAGCTGATGCTTCTCCAGTAGGGTAGGAACAAGAATTCTGACTCAATTTCAGTCATTTTCCCATGTTAAAATCCCCATAGGAAAATCAAATCTCCATTTTGCAATTTTTTGTCCATATCAAGTCACACACCTGCGGGCATCCACCTTTCCCCACCAAGGTCGCTCGGTCGCCGTTTATAAATAACAGCATGCTGTTTTTGAAAAACAACATGCTGTTATTTATAAACAGTTAAAAACAGCATAAAAACAGCAAAAAAACAGCATAAAACAGCTAATAACAGCATGCTGTTTTTGAAAAACAGCATGCTGTTATTTATAAACAGTTAAAAACAGCATAAAAAACAGCATAAAACAGCTAATAACAGCATGCTGTTTTTGAAAAACAGCATGCTGTTATTTATAAACAGTTAAAAACAGCATAAAAACAGCATAAAACAGCTAATAACAGCATGCTGTTTTTGAAAAACAGCATGCTGTTATTTATAAACGGCGACCGAGCGACCTTGGTGGGGAAAGGTGGATGCCCGCAGGTGTGTGACTTGATATGGACAAAAAATTGCAGAATGGAGATTTGATTTTCCTATGGGGATTTTAACATGGGAAAATGACTGAAATTGAGTCAGAATTCTTGTTCCTACCCTACTACTAGTAGTATATAAAGGCGGACTCTAACCCACAATAATTGGGTTAGAACCCTCACTGTGTAAAAGTATAGGAAATAAAAAATAATTGGGTTTGAAACCTCACTGTGTAAAAGTATAGGTATATGTGTTTGAAACCTCACTGTGTAAAAGTATAGGAAATAAAAAATAATTGTGTTTGAAACCTCACTGTGTAAAAGTATAGGAAATAAAAAATAATTGTGTTTGAAACCTCACTGTGTAAAAGTATAGGTGTATGTGTTTGAACCCTCACTGTGTAAAAGTATAGGCATATCAATTTGTGTGTGTTTGTGTCTATGTGATTTGTAGACATCCTGAATTAAATAAGTGGCTGATGAAATAGTATATGCATTTTAGTGGAATTTGACCTTTCATGTGACAAACGGAAATGTATTAAATACCAAAAACCAATGACCTAGTTTTTTTTAATACATGCATTGCCGAAATACCTAATTAGCAGACTGATGCAACATTTGTTATGATTATTTTTGCGGAATTCGATGACCTTGTAGTGCTTTACGATCATTGTGAATGGAAATTGATTTAATTAGATTTCATGCACATGCAATGACCTACAGTTTTTAATAAATGCATTCAGTAAATAATTAGTATACTGTTGCAACAATTTTTTTTATATTTATGTTTAAAAGATCCTTGCTAATGAGAATTTGAAAATTAATTAAATTCCTCATCCCTACCCACAGACTGCCAAGTATGTTTTATTTTGTGTGTATGATTGTGCGTGTTTAAAACTTAAAAAAATAAAAAAATACACTTAAAAAAAATAAATCTTTTTAACAATAAACAAATATTTTAACTGTTGTAAGTAAATTACCATGTTTACTAGCATCAGAACTGGTTTCAAATAAATCTAAATTATTTATAGGTAGTTTTTCGGGTTGTTGAACGCATTTTAGGTACTACTGAACTCAAATAGTTTTGTTAAGGAATATATAATAAAGTTTATTTAATTAATTTTACAACAGCACGTAATTTTTGGTAACTTATTTAACACCTCATTAACTTCTTTCACATAAAATGAAACCATACAACATGGACATGTATCTGGACCTTCATTAGAATTTGACCAGGGGCACGTCTCAAAATGTTTACCATACTGGTTATTTACAATCTTAGCATTAAGATGCTGCTCCAAAAATTCCTTTTGACTAACCCATTTTTTAATTTTTTCCTTTTTCAAAAATTCTCGATATATTTCTTGTTGAGTAGGATATTTATTTTCAAATTTTTCTTCACCTTCTTTACCACATTTTTCCAAAAATTTATCAATATTTTGGATTGCCATTTCAATTTCCTTTGCACTAATCATTATTACTGTACGATAATATTAAGACTGAATAATACTTTTTAGGTCACACGTTTTGGTGGGAAAATAATAAATATCTAACGTCAGCAATTTAAAATAGCGTCAAAAATGAAATTTATATTAATAATTCAAAATATATCCTTATCTCTAAAAAATTTACGTTACAATTCAAAATGGCGTTAAAACTTAAATTTATATTATTAATAATAAATCTTTATCTCCAAATAGCGGATGCCAGGTGACCAAATTTTAAAAACAGTGTTATAATTGATAAAAATTTAGTTTTAATAGAACTAAACAAGACTGAAATATATTTCGATAAACCTATCAGGAATGAAGGGGTGAAGCTTTTGATATTAATTGTTTTAATAGTTCCAGCTCATACTCTGTTTGAAGTCTACCTGATTTAATAGCATTTAATTTAGATTTGATATCCTTTCTAATTTCTATTATTTTTTGGTTAATATTTTATCTTTCATATTTTTTTGGCATATTCATGCATGTTAATGTTGGAATGGTTTTTGTTATAATCAATTTAATTTTACATTACAATCATATATTTTTAAAATTTATCAAAAAACCAACTCGAAAACAGAAGTACGGTTTATAAATAACAGCATGCTGTTTTTCAAAAACAGCATGCTGTTATTAGCTGTTTTATGCTGTTTTTATGTTGTTTTTAACTGTTTATAAATAACAGCATGCTGTTTTTCAAAAACAGCATGCTGTTATTAGTCGTTTTATGCTGTTTTTCAAAAAACAGCATGCTGTTATTATCTGTTTTATGCTGTTTTTTTTCTGTTTTTATGCTGTTTTTAACTGTTTATAAATAACAGCATGCTGTTTTTCAAAAACAGCATGCTGTTATTAGTCGTTTTATGCTGTTTTTCAAAAAACAGCATGCTGTTATTATCTGTTTTCATGTTGTTTTTTTTTGCTGTTTTTATGTGGAAATCGATCAGAAAGCTAATTTCAAAACCAAATTTTAAAAACATTGTTATAATTGATAAAGATTTAGTTTTAATAGAACTAAACAAGACTGAAATATATTTCGATAAACCTATATATGCAGGTTTTTCAATTTTAGATATTTCAAAAACATTTTTATATGACTTTCACTATGGATTTATTAAAAAAGAACTGGGTAATTGTTCTTCGAAATTATTATACACTGATACAGATAGTTTAATTTATGAATTTACCAATTTAAATATTTATGATATTATTAAAAAATTTCCTTGCAAATTTGATACCTACCTCCGATTTTTCGCATGATAACCAGCATGGAATATTGCAATTAAATAAAAAAGAACTTGGATTATGGAAAGATGAAAACCAGGGAAAAATAATGACTGAATTTGTTGGACTTAGAGCTTAAATGTATGCTTATAAAGTTGAACATGATCATATTCGATAAAATTACAAAAAAAGTAAAAGGAGTTCGAAGACCGGTTGTTAAAAGAATTACATTCGACGATTTTATAGAATGTCTTCAAAATTGCACCAATTTAATTAAAAGTCAAAGTTTAATTATTTCAAGAAATCATCAAGTATTTACAAAGAAACAAAAAAAAACTCGCGTTATCTTTCGATGATGATATTATAAACGAGTAATTAATACGGAAACAACCGATACAGTACCTTGGGGTTACATAAGCAAAAAATAATGAAATATTTGAGTCGAAACTCGTTCAAGGTTAATTAACATGTTTGACGTAGGTAGGATATTGAGACAGGTCAGTTACTTAAAGTAGGTCGGTGAAGAACATTGACTTATGCAATGATGAATTTGAATCAATACAAATTATCTCACGATATATTTTTACAGCAAACAGAAACGTATGGTAAATATTTAAAATTATATATTTCCAGTTTAAATTTAATAGAAGTTAATTATATTTTACAAAAAATATTCGTACCAGATAATATTTTGCAATATAAAATATTAAAAAATTGTAATTATGATGTGTTTGAAACAATAATAGAATCAAAAATAAATACTGATATTTTTGTGAAAAATGTTTTACAAAACCACAACACATCATCGTCACTGACATTTAACAAGAATATTGAAATAGAAGATCTTTTAACAGCTATAAATAATTTAATTTTTTATTATGATTCAAATTATAAATTAATGTTTGCAACAAATTTATTAGCAGATAAAATGGATTTTTCAATGGAAAAATTATGTATGTCAAATGTATGTAAAAATTATAAATCAACATTATTTTATATGAATGATTTAGTTTGTGATGCAATCTTTAATGCAAATTATAAATTTTTGCAAATTTGTTTTGATTGGATGGTAAATAAACCATATACAAAATTTGAGTTTAATCCATTTACAAGAAAATCGCATCAGGAAATTTACAAATGGATTTTAAATAATTTGGAAAAAATAAACCAAAACAAATCGGTTGGATGGAAAGAAGGTCCAAACAGTAGTATTTGGCCATCTACAGAACCGCAAGATTACATAGAAACATTTAAAATTATAAAACCTTTTGTTAAATTTGATATTTAATAAAAACACTATAAACATATTTATTGAGTTTTATTTTCCTACTTTTTTTTCTTTCAGATATAAGCAATTGTAAGGTATGTATGAATTTAGTTAAAAACATTTATTTCATCAAATAACACGATGATGAACTTCGTTGCAGTAAAGTTTGTTTTATTATCATCCTTTATAAATAATACGTTATATGTTAATTATCCAAGAAATACATTAACATGTTTCATCACTTTTAATTCTGAAAACATCACGCTTCATGAAAAATGGTCTCAGGATTTTCTTATTATGAACAGAACCAATGATGGCTGTGAAATAAACATCAACTCATCCAACACATATTTATTGCATTTTAAATTAAAATATTATTTAGCAGATAGAACTTATGTAGAATTAAATGATTTAAATACTGCATTAACAAATTTTACCGCATTAAACAGATTAATAATTAAAACAAACTCAAAACTTTTAGCATACAAAGTATCTACTATTTTATTAACAATTTCATCTTTTTGGTTTGTATTCTTTTTTATTGCAATAATTATTAGGAAAGACATCGTTAAATAATATGTATTGTAGATATTTATAATGTTGTGTGTGAAAAAAATAAAATACTTTAAAATTTTTAAATTGTTTTATTTAACCAAAAAATACATTTACTAATAACACATTAAAATAAATCCTTTTTATCGATCCAACTATACGGGGGACTCGTGGTACCAAACCATCTAACATATAATTTTGTTCCTTTTCGTCTTAAAATTTTTTCGATTAAATGAATATCGGGAAACTGTGCCTTTTGCAGTTCATATTCATAAAAACCACCCAAAATAGGTTTTCCATTCTCATCTTCTAGAATGTAAGTTGTGGGGTTTGTTAGTTTAACCTGTTTCACTGTAAATATTTCATTTGACCAGTTTGGTGTGTAACCCTTTGAAAAAGCTTCGCGATATTTGCTAATGCGCACTTTGTCTTTAATTTTAAATTTGTTATTTAAACTTGACATTTTTATATTGCTAAACGCTGATGATTTTAACAACATCTTTTCATTCTGAACATTTACATCTATCGGTTTCATTTTGATACTGCTATGGATAGTATTATTGTATTTAGATACTATTTTAGGCAATAATTCCAACCACTTATAACTACCTTGATAACTAAATTCCTTCCACATTAAAGATTTTAATGTTCTATTTACTCGCTCAACAATAGATGCTTTTTAGTACTATATGTACTATAATGATTAATTTTTAACTTATCCATAAGACTTTTGAAATCTTTATTATAAAACTCTTTTCCATTATCGGTCTGGAGATTTTTTGGAATATTTGGTTTAATTAAAACTGTTTTTATTGCTTGTGTTACATCTTTAGCAGTTTTATTTTTAAGAGGCAAAGCCCACACAAATTTGCTAAAGGCATTAATAAGGACCAATATATACTTGTGAGATTTATTTTGTTTTGAAAAGGGGATCATCTCTACGAGATCACATTGCATTAAATCGTTTAATCCACGAACAATAACCCTTCTACGTTTAAAGTTTTTTCTTGCTGGTGCATGCAATTCAGTAACTATTTTCCGTTTATAATCTATTGAAACCTTTTTGTGGTTTTTTGTGTTGTTGCGTTTTTTTGGCATGTTGTTTTTTTATTTCATTCAGTTAAAATGGGATATTTAATAATCAATTCTAGAAAAACATGCTCAATAGGTTTAGATGACTCTATTGAAATTTTATCGCCTAATCTTAGTTTTATATTTAGCAATGTATCGTGTGTATACAATTGATTGTTTATTTTGATTTGAAAAGTTTGATTATTAACAGTTACGTGATTTATTATTCCCTCTTTTAATGGAAATTCATAGATTGAATAACCATAACTTAAATCATAGACAACTTTTGGATATTGAATAATGTAATTAACACTTTTTAATGTAATATTTAATAAACCATATGCAGATTTTAGTTGCTTTTTGCTTAAGTGATTATGCAACCCACGTCCAAACTTATCAACAGACATAGTAAAAATGTTTAAGTTTTTGCAACCTATTCAATTATATTAGCTTCTTTTAACTCTTCAATTATGCTGTTTATTTCATTCACATGACTATTATTCCCAGCAAATTGAGAACTAATTAATAATCTTAATCTTTCAACTAGCTCATTACAATCATCCCAATGCACGTATTCTTTTAGTTTATTTGTGTATTGCATTTGTAATCCTTTTCCAAGACGTTGTTGTTGTGGCGCTCTTAATTTCGATCTGTATTGTTTTTCAGTTTGTAATATGTTTGATTCCTCTAAATCAAGTATGGGTTTAATTACATTTATATACTTAATACCTCTATTTCCTGCTTTTTGTGCATTTGCATTAAAATTTCTTTTGTGTGCATTTCAATATAATACTTTTATATGTGTTTCTATCTTCTGGCGTTATTAAACTTTCGTTTGGTTCGTTTTTAAATATTAATTCATATAAACCAAAAGTACCCTTATATATTTTATCTTCTTTTTTTCTATTGTTGTCCTTTATAACAATATCATTTCCTTTAAAATCCATTTCTGAATCTCCATGATTAAATTTTCCCAAAACAGGGTCGTAAGTCAAATAATGTGTGTCAAATCTATTTTCAGTGTCTCGTATAAATCCTTTAACATATTCACGAGGCATTTCATCAAATTGATCTAAATACAAATTAAAAGATGAATCTTGATTTATGTAATCATCCATGGTATCAAATTGCTGTTCGCGAATACTGTCATCGTAAAAATAACTGTCTTGTAATGTGTTGTCTCGTAATGTATCGTCTCGTAATGTGCTATCAAATATTTCACCATCGTCAATAAACTGTGGTACTGGTGTTTTTTTTGTTTTTTTCTTTTTTATAGGGCTAGGTGGTAATTCTTTTTTTTTAACATCATGCTCGCTTTTTATTTCCTTTTCCTTTTTAAAATCTGCCAATGGAGGTGGCTGCGGTGAAACTTTTGATATTAATTGTTTTAATGGTTCCAACTCATACTCTGTTTGAAGTCTACCCGATTTAATAGCATTTAATTTAGCTTTGATATCCTTTCTAATTTTTATTATTTTTTTGGTTAATATTTTACCTTTCATATTTTTTAGCATATTTGTGCGTGTTAATGTTGGAATGGTTTTTGTTATAATAAATTTAATTTTACATTACAATCATATATATTTAAAATTTATCAAAAACCAACTAAAAAACAGGAGTACTGTTTATAAATAACAGTAAGCTGTTTTTCAAAAAACAGCATGCTGTTTTTATGCTGTTTTTTGCTGTTTTTTTGCTGTTTTTTATGCTGTTTTAGCTGTTTCTAAATAACAGTATGCTGTTTTTCAAAAAACAGCATGCTGTTTTAGCTGTTTCTAAATAACAATAAGCTGTTTTTCAAAAAAAAACAGCATGCTGTTTTAGCTGTTTATAAATAACAGTAAGCTGTTTTTCAAAAAACAGCATGCTGTTATTAGATGTTTTTGCTGTTTTAGCTGTTTATAAAATTATGTATTGATCAAATCCTTTTCTAAAGCGACCATTATCAATATCGAATTCTTTACATATTACAAGGAAACCGTATTTTTCGAGCCAACATAATGAACACATATTATAAAACTTATCAAAGGTCATGTCAGTATTAACATGATCTTTATAAATATGTTTTAAGTTCATATCGTCTTGTTTGAAAATTATCAACATATTAGCATTGTCACGTATAAGATGTTTCGGTATATGAGCATAAGTTTGCGTCAAATAAAATGAATCGATAAGATTATGTCTACCCATTGCAAAAAAATCTCTTATTATACTCTGTTTTTCGCAAGCTACATCATCGAAAATAAAAACAGAATTTGATTTTGCCTTCGATGGTGATATTATATTTTCATTATCGTTATACTCATAATAATTAATACCCTTTATAGGTTTAAATAATTCCTTTAAATATTTATAGATCGGTTGGTATAAAGACTTGGAAAAAATATATACATTTTCAAAACGTAAGCCGTTTATGTTTTCAAGTAAATTTATCATTATGTTCGTTTTACCACAATTAGATGGGCCTGAAATTATGCACCGAATAGTAGATGGTAACAAAACACCATGTCTTTGCTGTTTATTAATTTGCGCATCATCATCAAAATTTTTTATCTTGAAACTAGTCGTCTGTTTAACTAAATGCATTGTTTAAGACTAAACATTTTTAAATATTTGCAATATTTTTATATTAGAAACAAATTGGTAAAATACACTTTAGTCTCATTTTAACTTTCAATATAGATACATGTTATAAATGAAGCGTTACAATAAAAATATTATCATTCGCAAAAACATCATTCGACAGAAAGGTGGTAGGGGGTTTGTTAATAAACTAATTAATAAATTACCTGTTGAATTGCATATTTTGGGGTATAATTTTTGTGGACCAGGAACAAAGCTCGATAAACGATTAGCACGAAACGATAAGGGTGTAAATCCGTTGGATGAAGCTTGTAAAGTTCACGACATTGCTTATTCGAAAAACGAGGAATTAGATAAACGACACGAAGCAGATAAAATTTTAGCGAATAGTGCTTTAGAAAGACTTAAAGCTCGTGATTCTAGTTTTGGCGAAAAATTAGCTGCTTTAGGCGTTACAACTGCCATGAAAGCAAAAGTAAAACTTGGTATGGGTTTAAAACAACAAATGAAAAAGAAAAAAAGGAAATATAGAAAAGTAAAGAAGAATAAAAGAGTGGTAGTGGGGGGAGCTATATCATTTAATAAAGCAATAAAAAAAGCTAAAGATGCTTTAAGAAATAGAAATCCTAAAAATATAAAATCTGCTATTAATATTGCTGTAAAAGCGGTTAAAGGTATTAATAAAAAGAAAAAACCAGCTCGAATTATTGCTTTACCAAAAACCGGTGGATTTTTACCTTTAATTCCATTATTTGCGGGGTTGAGCGCTCTTGGAGCTTTGGCCGGAGGTGCTAGCTCGATCGCGAGCGCTGTTAATAAAGCAAAAACAGCGCAAGAAGATCTTAAAGAAAAACAAAGACATAACGAAAAAATGGAGACCATAGCTATGGGAAAGGGATTGCAATTAAAAGAGCACAAAAAAGGTCTCGGTTTATTTGTAAATCCCTATTCATATTACAAAAAAAAAAATTTTCCATAGAAAGATTACCAAAACGAGCTCTAACAAATATCGACTTAAATAAATTTGCTAAAAAATTAAAACTTAATAACTTTCGCGGAGTGTTTATGAAGGACAATTTACCTAATAAAATAAAACAATTTGAATGCGGAATTATAAATTTAGATGATAGTAAGGGTGTGGGAACTCACTGGGTTTCATACATTAAAAAAAATAAAAACATTTTATATTACGATAGTTTTGGTAATCTTAAGCCGCCTACAAAAGTTGTAGACTATTTTTACAGTTCTACTTTACCTATAAAAATCACATATAATCATACTCAGTTTCAAAATTATAATTCTTTTAATTGTGGACATTTATGTTTAAAATTCTTATATAATAATTCATAATTCGTAAATGTTTGTTAGTAAAATAGTAGTAGTAGAACAATGAGGACGTTTAGTTTTTCGGGTGAGGAATCTGAATTGAGCGCGGATTTTTATCCACCAATAGATTTAAGAGATTTTGATAATGATTTTGTTATTGGACTTTTAAGTTTAGAAGTATATAATGCAATACCAAATATTTATAAAGGCAAAAATATGTTTTATATTGACAAATTTAACATTGAAATTCCCGAAGGAACATATGATATCGATAATATTAACAATTTTTTGAATAACAAAATTCATGAGTTAAACAAAAAACAAAGCCCTAATGATAAATTATTTTTAACTTTAGAACCAAATTTAAATACACTCGAATGTGAAATTAAATGTACACACGTTATTGATTTTACCAAAACCGATTCAATTGGAGATTTATTGGGGTTTCATAATGAAAAACTTAAAGCAAATATTAAACAAACCTCAAAAAAACCGGTTGACATAATGAAAGTAAACGCAATTAAAATTTTATGCAATATCGTGATGGGATCTTATGATAATGGAAAACAAGGTCATACATTGCATGAATTTTTTCCCACGGTAGCAGCAGGATTTAAAATTGTTGAATCGCCATTAAATGTTATTTATTTACCAATAAATACAAAAATAATCAATAATATAACCTTTAAAATAGTCGATCAGAATGGTGATTTGCTCAATTTCAGAGGAGAGACCATTACGATAAGAGCTCATTTAAAGGCTGAGTAGTAGCAGCAGAAAAAAAAATGGTTCTAAAATATAACAAAACTTCAATAACAAATTCTGTTAGTGTTAATCAAACGGTTAACCAGTTAACACCTGTTAATATCAAATACTTAAAATCTTTGGGATTTAAAATAAAAACAAATTATGAATATTTTAAACGTAAATGATAGAGTTTTTTCGGATGATTCTCTAGTAAATGTAGAAAAACATTCCCATCTACCATATAATTCTAGCGCATTTGAAAACAATGATGAAATACGAATTGTCATACCACAAACACATCTATTTACACTACCCAGTCAAAGTTATTTATATGTCGAAGGAAAATTATTAAAAGATAATAATTCAGTATCTAGTACTGCAAAACTGGTAAATAATTTTTTCAATCATTTATTTAGTGAAATTAGATATGAGCTTTCGGGGAAAACTATTGATCGTGTAAGAAATCCAGGAGTAACTACAACCCTTAAAGGATACACGTCTTTCAATAAAAATAATGTTAATCGTTTAAAAAACGCTGGTTGGAATATTGATGCAGATTGTTTAGTTGATGTAAACAACCCCGCAACCGGTGAATTTAATTTATGTGTACCTTTAAACACAATTTTAGGATTTGCTGAAGATTTTAAAAAAATTATTATAAATTTAAGACAAGAATTAGTTTTAATTCGAAGTAATTCTGATCATAATGCAATTTATAACAGCGTTGCTAATGAAATTAATAAAATAAAAATTAACAAAATGATGTGGAAAATGCCTCATATTTCGGTTGCCGATGATGAAAAATTAAAACTATTACAACATCTTGAGAGCGGAAACGAATTGCAGATTGCTTTTAGAAGTTGGGAATTAGTAGAATATCCATTATTGCAAAAAACAAAAAGCCACACGTGGAATGTTAAATCTACTACACAATTGGAAAAACCGCGTTATGTTATTGTGGGTTTTCAGACAGATCGTAAAAATAGTTTTAATAAAAATAATGGTAAATTTGATAATTGTAACTTAAAACAAATTAAAATTATGCTCAATGGGGAGTTATATCCCTACGACTCAATATCGATTGACTATGAAAAAAATCAATATTCTATATTGTATGAAATGTACTTAAACTTTCAACATTCATACTACGAACGTGACAATGAACCACTTTTTAATCCATCAGAGTTTAAAAGTATTGCTCCATTAGCAGTTATCGATTGTTCGAGACAAAACGATGTCCTAAATTATGGTGTTATCGAGGTCAGAATTGAGTTCGAATGCACCAAAGATATGGCAGACAATACTTCCGCTTATTGTTTGATATTACACGATCGAGTTGTTAATTATACCCCACTTACGGGTTTAATTCGTGATATATAAGGAGAAGAATATAACACATACATTTACTTTTTTTACGAAGAGAGAATTTAAGTAATATGTCAAATTTTGTTTTTCTCGATTTTCAAGGTTTTCAGTATAAAAATAGCAATTTTATATGTAAAGAATTATCAATTCTTTATTTGGGAGAAACTAAACATTTTATTTTTAATTATAATAGAGAATACTTTTCGTTGTCGGAAAAATTTCGAAAACAAATAGATTTTTTAACAGAAAATATTCACGGTCTTAAATGGGAAACTTGCGGAAACCGAAATGTCTATTACTATTCAGAATTAAATTCAATATTAAATAAAGAAATCAATGATATGAAAAATGTAGAAACGGTTTTTGTTAAGGGTAGGCAAAAAGTTGAATGGTTAAATTCGTTTATTTTTCAAAATATAAATATTGTAGACTTGGAAAATTTAAACTGTCCCAGTATTTTAAAATTAAAAAACTCAAATATAAATAAACAAAATTATCATTGCGGAAAACATGTATTTAATCATTTAAATTGCACCAATGAAAATGTAAATTTATTTAGAGATATTTTGAAAATGTTGTTTATTCCCCCCACTCTTAGAATAGTTTTTATAAATGATAATTTTTTTTTAAATATTTTTATTAATAATAAAACGACTAAACATGTCGGTGTATTACTCAAATAACGGCATGCTTAAGCCATTAACCATTGAAGACATTATAAAATTAGCACAATGTTTTACATTTAACACCTCTCGATGATTTGTATGCATTAGAAGAGGAGTGGGGTTTTGATGTTTCAAATTATTCATATTTATTAGAAAATCAGTTGGAACACAATCAGCAGGAACAGGAATTTACAGATGAGGATGATGTTGATGATGAAGGGTATATGAGTGAAAGTGAAATGTATTAAATAAAATATTTTTAAATAAAACATAAACTATTTACTTGTGTGTTTTAATAACTTACCTATCCCAACAAAACAAAGATAATGCAATCATAAAAATGTATGCTGCATGGTTATCTCTCTTACAAAAATAAAATATTACGTAAGCAATAAAAATTTCATCTTTATTTATTCAAACTGATAAATTTATATAATTTATAAATAAAACAAAAATTGTTTGGTATAAATAATTTTTATTTTAAAAATATTAAATTAACTCTTAAAAAATAACTTAAAGCAAAACTTAACTTAAACCAAAAAAACCATAACTTAAACCAAAACTTAAAAACTATAAAAAAATTAAAAAAAAAAACAACTTAAACTATCTTACACATCTATCTAAAAAATATTACAAATAATTTAAACCATAAAACTTAAAAACTACAAAAATTAAAAACCAACTTAAAATATCTTAAACTATCTTAAATAATATTAAAATATAAAATTAAATGAATCATATGATAAACAAACAGTTACAATTTTAATTTTTTATTTTTTTTTCCTTATTATTACATTTTCTAAATTTTTTTAACCATTTTAATCTCATTTTTTTTTGTTTATCATATGATTCATTTAATTTTACATTTTCCCATTGTAAATCCTCTATAGTTTTATTTAAATTTTTAATTAAATCTAACTTACTTTCTAAATCTAATTTTAATAAACCTATATTAACATTGTCCTCCTCGAGTCCTTTCACTTTATTATAACATTCCTTAACTAAATCCTTTGCACTTAACACTTGTCCATTACACTCTTCTACATATTGTTCTTTCATAATTTCCACCGTCAATTTACATTTTTCTTCTTCTCTATTCAGATTGTTTTCCAACTCATCGATTTCTTTGCGCATATCCTGGGTTTCTAAACTTAGTCTATAATTTTCTTTATTGCAAAAAGCGATTTTTTCATCGCAATTTATTTGCAAACTACCACCACATCGTCTTGATAAATTATTTTTTTGGGTTAATTGGTTTACTGGTGCCAAATTAACCATTTTTATTACACACAAAACTTATAAAAAACATTTAATAAAACTTGTAAAAAACATTTTTTTTAAATTAACTTTACAACAAAAATTAAAAACAAGTTGACAAACGTTTCTTGTAAAATAAAATTAAATTATAATTTTAAAAAGTTTTATATGAAAATAATTGTCATGTCAGCATTTATTTTTATCATTAAACACATGTTAACAAGAAAAGTTACATTATACAAAAGTAAAATCAGCATATTTTGAAACACAATTATGCATTTTAAATTTTAAAAAATAGAATGATGGTGTTTTATAAAATTCTCAAGAAATTGAAAAGGATACAAAAAAAATGTGATATGCATCAATGTACACAAGCTTGTTAATCTTTTAAAAAATTTATATAATATTACTTAATAATTATTGAAATGTACAAACTTTAAATAATTAACGGATATAAGTCAGGTTTTTGTCTCCCCATTTTATATGTAAAATTTTTATATAAATACATTATTTTTTTAATTGTATTCATTCAAAAAAATATCCCAAACATGGACTTAAATAAAAGAATTTCAGTGTTGCGAGAAAAAATTTTAAATTATGTGGAAGAAATTTGGTCAGGAGATAAAAAAGTAAATGAAAAAGAAGAAATAGAGATAGCATTAGCCATCAGGAAAGAAACTAGTAAGTTAAGTTGCAAGTGATTTGTATGAATTAAAATAGTAGTCTAGCTTTGATGTTTCAATTTATTATTATTTTTTAGAAAATCATTTAGAACAAAAACAGGAACAGGAACAGGAACAGAATTTTTTTTTAAATAAAACATAAACTATTTACTTGTGTGTTTTACTAACTTACCTATCCCAACAAAACAAAGATAATGCAACATATGGTATGCAGTTATCTTAAAATTATAATATTATTTAAGCAATAAAAATTCTATTTTTAAACCAAAAACATAAAAACTAACAAATTTAAAAAGCCAAACATCAGAAAGTGGGAGCTCAGTTGAGTAGTTTGAGGTGAAAAGAAAAGAACGTTTAGTTACAAATGGAAAACCATCCAACAACAATCTATCCAAACAAAAAACAATATGAATTTGTAAGTTTGGGACCGTCTCCAGCATTTATAACATGTCCAAATTGTAAAGAACAAATTAGAAGCATAGTGAACGTAACTCCAAACACCAAAACACATCTGTTCAGCTCCTTATTTTTTGTGTTTGGATGTTGGCTATGCTGTTGCATCCCTTACTGCATAAATGGTTGTCAAAGCAAACAGCATTTCTGTCCAAATTGCAAGGCTTTCATTGGAGAATACAACAGTTAAAATATTTGTTTATTGTTAACATAAAATATTTTTGTTTTGCAATTAAAAAAAATAAATAAAGATTTATTTTTTTAAGTGTTTTTTATTTTAAGTTTTAAACACACACACACACACACACACACAATCATACACACAAAATAAAACATATTTTTTTTCGATTATATTTTTTATTTAATATATATGGTTTTATAATTACATATCATTAACACTGTTTCACAACAAAGCTGAACTACATGGTAAGAGTTTAAATAATAATGTAACTAAAATTTTAAAAATATATTAATATATAATACCAAATTAAATAATACTTTTATTCAATTTTTAAATTTTTAAACATTATTATCATTTCACATATGTCTATTTCCAACTGTACTTCTTTTTGAATAATTTTTAATTTTTTTAATAGCTTTTGACGTTGTTGCTGAAGATCATTTTGTTGTTGTTCCAAAAAATTAGTTGAACTGAAAAAAAATGGTGTTTACAATTTAAGTATATTTCAATTTAAATACAAACCTTTTGTTTTATTTATTTATTTAAACTATTTTTTAAATATTTATTTTGATACAAAATTAATTGGAGTAAACTTATTAACAGTTTCTTCTTTCTGCAAATATATATCGTTTTTAAGAAAAGTTTTATTTAATTTTTCAAGTTCGGGGATTAATTTTGAGAATCTTATTGGCAGAATAAAAGGAGTTGCAAAATCATCTAAAAATGCTAAAATTGAGTCTTCATACTTTGTCGTTATTTTTTCCATTTTTCTGACTTTATATTTCTTTCCAACATCCAATTCGGCGATTTTTTTGAAGGAATTGTTACAGTCGTTTAATTTGTTTAAAGCATTCATCTTGACGAATATTGTTTATGTGTTGAATTTAAAATGTAAGCAAAATTACAATTATAGTGTACTACCGGGTAAAAAAAAATGCCCTCTTATTTATACAAATCGGCAGTCTGTGGGTAGGGATGAGGAATTTAATTAATTTTCAAATTCTCATTAGCAAGGATCTTTTAAACATAAATATAAAAAAATTGTTGCAACAGTATACTAATTATTTACTGAATGCATTTATTAAAAACTGTAGGTCATTGCATGTGCATGAAAACTAATTAAATCAATTTCCATTCACAATGATCGTAAAGCACTACAAGGTCATCGAATTCCGCAAAAATAATCATAACAAATGCTGCATCAGTCTGCTAATTAGGTATTTCGGCAATGCATGTATTAAAAAAACTAGGTCATTGGTTTTTGGTATTTAATACATTTCCGTTTGTCACATGAAAGGTCAAATTCCACTAAAATGCATATACTATTTCATCAGCCACTTATTTAATTCAGGATGTCTACAAATCACATAGACACAAACACACACAAATTGATATGCCTATACTTTTACACAGTGAGGGTTCAAACACATACACCTATACTTTTACACAGTGAGGTTTCAAACACAATTATTTTTTATTTCCTATACTTTTACACAGTGAGGTTTCAAACACAATTATTTTTTATTTCCTATACTTTTACACAGTGAGGTTTCAAACACATATACCTATACTTTTACACAGTGAGGTTTCAAACCCAATTATTTTTTATTTCCTATACTTTTACACAGTGAGGGTTCTAACCCAATTATTGTGGGTTAGAGTCCGCCTTTATATACTACTTTCTCCATCTCCATCGCCTTCAGAATCCATGATTCACAAACTTTTTCACTCGCTCTTATAAAAACTGCGTGTTATTTACTTCGCATTCGATACAAGACTGACCATTATTTTTTACTCTCGCGCGTAGTTGTAAATTTATTATCTCGCCAACGAAATATTTTTACGCGAGAATTTTTTTTTTATTTTTAAACAATTTAATTATGACTCAAACGGCGCCTCATACTAAATATTTGTACTGTGATTTGTTTTTTAAACTTTGTGCATATGTTTGCAACTAGGCAAAATAAAGACTTTTTTATATTAAAACTGGTAACAAAAGTAGGACACAAAAGTCTATTTTTTTCTAATAATTTAAATCTTTTAACTTAATTTCATATTGTTATTATAAAAAATGTAAAAACCACCAGGTAGCTTGGCCAAATAAACTTAATTTATTTAAAAGATTATTATTTGAAAATTACAGTCAACGATAAATTAAAAAAGCATCTGCTTAGTAAAATAGTTCAGTGTAGCTTTCAAATTACGAATCGCTCTTTGCAATATTAAAATATACTTTTTTAATATGTTTTATTTAATTTTTTGGTAATCTATATTTAATCGCAAAGTTTTTATTTGTTTTTGTTTTTTAATTTTATTATTAGATAATTATGCTGTTAAAGATACCATTATAAATACAGTTATAGAAACCTGTTTACTAGTAAACTGTTTGAAGTGATAAGATATGTTTTTTGTTTAAACACTTAAAGTCAATTAGAACAAGCACATGTGGACATTTAGTAACAAAAACAATATACCTATTTTAAGTTATATAATTTAAATTAAAAATTTGTATTGGTTTAGAAAAGTAGTATAATAAATTTAAACCATGGAAACGGTGAAATTTATATAAAACTTGTAATTATGTTGTAATTATAATATATGGCGAAGCTAGCCTCGAGAGGGCCCCGTATCAATAATCTGGTAGGGGCCCTTATCCGGGAAAAGCTGCTGGCAAAAAAATTTCTGGGTGTCACGTCCAAGTCTATTTTTGGCAAAGAAAAATTTTTTTAAGGTTTCATTATTTTTCATTGGCTTTTTATGTACAGGGTGGTCCACGTAAGGTGACCCATATACTTATCTCAGAAACTACTGGAGTCACAAAAAATTTGTAAGGGAGAAATATTCACGTAGTAAAAAATATTTTTAAAATATTATATTTTCATTTATACACGGTTTTCCGTGGGACGATACCAACTTTCTTATTTTCAATGAAACACCCTGTATGTTTTTGCATTTTTAGATTCTACACACTATATTAGGTATACTTTGTAAATATATTAATTAGGAAAATGTTAATACTTTTTGAGTAAAATTAAAATTTATCAAAATTTCTCTAAATGTAGACATTCGCTAAAAGTTAAAAATAACCAACTAAAACTTATTATTTTTATATTATGTAGTATTCATCTCTTTAATAATAACCAAGCTATAAGTTAAATCTTTTTTTTTATAAAATATTATACAGGGTGTTTATAATGCTCCGTTGAAAATAGCGATTTTAAAGGTTTAAAATCTTGTTTTTTTTTTCAATGGAACACCCTATATATATATATTTTTACATAATTGGATAAAATATGTAATTTCCTTTCTTTTTATATATATATATATATATATATATATATATATATATATGTCCTATATCTAAACTCAACAGAAAAAATTTTTCGCATTTTTCACAATTAGAAGCTTTATGCGTATGGTAATTATTATTATAATAATATATATTTATATATAAGAGCATTTTTATTTTAATTTATTTATTTAATAATATAAAATATAACTAAGGTAATTAGAAAATCCACAAAATTAATTTTCTACCTTATTGTTATTAATAAATTACCTTACTCTTTGGGAATACCATCAGGATTAAAATAGGCACGAGTGTATTCTTTTTGATGTGTATACTTCTACAATATTAAATGATTAAAATGGAAGCAGATTTAATTCGGAAAATTTGTGTTATGTTTATATTTATTTTTAATCAGAAATTATAATAACTCTGAAAAAGTTATTGTTGTAGAGAATTATATCGATAGTAAATAAGAAAGTTTAATTTAAATAGCATAATTGGTTAATATTTATCAATTACTTACGTTTTAAGATATAAAATGGCCGTAAATTCATCAAATATTTGTTAAAAGACTATTTTTTACGATTCAGCTCTTTTTTTTCCACTATTTTTTGCGAGTTGTTAAAAAAAATTGCAAAAAAAAAGTTCATTCAAAAAATTGAACTTTGATGACTCCTACTGGCGAACCACTACGAGTTACACAAAAAAACACAAAGACAATTTTGAAGAGCGTGAAATTCCCTATAAGGTCCATAAAATCGATTCACAATATTGTAAAAAGCGGGCGAGCATTAGAAATTTGAAAAAAAAACCATTTTTTTACATGCATTTTAAATGGGAAAACTTTAAATTTAAACTGCAAGTACTTAAAATTGAGATTAAGAGCTCTACCTTGGTGAAATTTTTTTTTTCTATAGGTATTTTAATATTTTGCTTGAGCACCGAAAAAAAAAAAATTTGCGGAATTGAATCACCCTAATATATATACAGTGTGTCCCGCTTAAGACCTTACCACCCTCGTAAAACTTTTTTTTGATGGATAGATCTCTGAAAAAGGCTTTAATCGCATATGTCACTTGTTTTGACGATTAAACTCATGGTCAACTGTGATTTCTTTTTGGGGTCGAAATTTCGAAAAGTACTATTAGGGATTTTTTCAGAGCAAAAGTGACCACGGATTATTATTCGGGACCACTTATAACCCCACTATACCAATTTTTATCGCTCTTAAATACAGGGTGTTCCAGCTGGACATTTTTTAATTTTTTGATAAAACCCTCGTAAAATTTGCATTTTTCAACTGTTTTTATCAAACTTTTTTTGTTATAAAAGGCTTATTCGGAGTCACTTAAAACCCCACTATACCAATTTTTATCGCTATTACATACAGGGTGTTCCAGCTGGACATGTTTTAATTTTTTGATAAAACCATTCTAAAATTTGCATTTTTCAACCGATTTTCTTTAATTTTTTTTGTTGGATAGTTCCCTGGAAAAGGCTTTAAATGCATATGTTTTTGGTGACTAAACTGATGGCCAACTGTGATATATTTTTAGTTTATCGAGACACGTAATGAAACACTTTTCGTCTCGCATTGTAATATACTATTAATTAAAATCCGAATGGGAAAATTATCATTTAACCATCTCCTTATGCACTTTAAATTCTATTAATTAAGCAAAGCATGCCATGGAAACAAAAAATTGACAAATAATCAACAATTACTGTAATTTTAGTGCTTAACATTAGTAATATGGCTTATTCTTTCAAAGAAAAAGTTAAAATTGAACGATTTGTAGACGACCGAATGCGTAGTTTCCATGAAGCTGCTAAAGAATTCAATAGAAGACATCCTGGACGGAACATTAACCATGTTACAGTTTTGAGAATTAATTTATTTTTTAGCGAACACGGAAATGTAAACAAACTCTCCAATCAGCATCATAACCGTGAGGTTCCAGCAAATCAAATAATTCTTGATCATTTTAATGAGAATTATCGCTCAAGCATTAGAGGGGCAAGTAGAGTTTTAAATATAGGAAAAAACACTATCTGGAAATGCTTGAAAAAAAATGGTAAGAAAGCCTTTAAGCCAAAATTTCTCCATACACTCGAAGCTAGCGACCCTGAAAGAAGAATGGAATTCTGTTTATGGTTGCAAGGTATGTATTTAGAAAATCCTACATTCCTCAAAAATATTTTATACACCTATAAAGCTACATTTACAACAAACGGTATTATTATATCGTCACAAAATACCAGAATGTTGAGTGGAGGAAAATCCAAACTGGGTGATTCAAAATGCAAAAGGCAATACTCCTCTAAGGTAAACGTATGGTTTGGAATATTGAACGAAAGATTAATTGGACCTATTTGGATGGAAATTTGAACGGAGCTAATTTTCTTAGTTTTCTGCAGAATGAAATAAATTATGAAATCGATGAACTGCCCCTTAATGTTCGCCCTAATTTACATCTGCAGCTGGACGGGGCACCTATCCATAACTACGTTGAAGTGAGGAGATGGCTAAATGAGACTTTTTCCAATCGTTGGATTGGGCGAAATAGCGCTGTAATTAATTGGCGCCTAGGTCTCCAGACTTCACCCCACTTGACTTCTTCTTATGGGGGACTATAAAAAATAAGGTGTATAAATCAAGACTCCAAACATGAGAAGAACTTTGCGATCACATTCGGGAGGCTTGCCACAGTATCACCAGGCAACAGCTGGTGGAAGCGTGGTAAACAACTGTAGACGACCCATAGACAAATGCATAATGCAAAATGGTGAACTAATTGGAATGACTACTATTTAATTATAGTTATTGTTTTATTTTTTAATTGTTTGTTTTTGAGTTGCTCTAATACAATAAAAAAGTGTTTAATTCGTATACCTACAGCTAATTTTCCATTCAAAATTAAAGATTTTATTAATTTTGGAGTACGTTTCTTTGTACTACTCTGTAGTAAATTTAATTGTTGCTTGGGAAGCATTACTAAAATATCCACTGTTTAATTCGCGTCATTGTTTTTGTTATCAAAAAAAATAAAAAATGTCCAGCTGGAACACCCTGTATCTAATAGCGATAAAAATTGGTATAGTGGGGTTATAGATAGTCCCGAATAATAATCCGTGGTCACTTTTGCTCTGAAAAAAATCCCTAATAGTACTTTTATAAATTTCGACCCCATAAAAGAGATCACAGTTGCCCATTAGTTTAGTCGTCAAAACAAGTGACATATGCGATTAAAGCCTTTTTCAGAGATCTATCCATCAAAAAAAAAATTACGAAAATCGGTTGTAAAATTCAAATTTTACGAGGGTGGTAAGGTCTTAAGCGGGACACACTGTATATAAAAAGAAAGGAAATTACATATTTTATTCAATTATGTAAAAATATATAGGGTGTTCCATTGAAAAAAAAACAAGATTTTGAACTTTTAAAATCGCTATTTTCAACGGAGCATAGAAAACACCCTGTATAATATTTTATAAAAAAATAAGATTTAACTTATAGCTTGGACGTTATTAAAGAGATGAATACTACATAATGTAAAAAATAATAAGTTTTAGTTGGTTATTTTTAACTTTTAGCGAATGTCTACATTTAGAGAAATTTTGATAAATTTTAATTTTACTCAAAAAGTATTAACATTTTCCTAATTAATATATTTAAAAAGTATACCTAAAATAGTGTGTAGAATCCAAAAATGCAAAAACATACAGGGTGTTCCATTGAAAATAAGAAAGTTGGTATCGTCCCACGGAAAACCGAACACCCTGTATTAATGAAAATATAATATTTTAAAAATATTTTTTTCTACGTGAATATTTCTTCCTTGCAAATTTTTTGTGACTCCAGTAGTTTCTGAGATAAGTATATGGGTCACCTTACATGGACCACCCTGTACAGGGTGATCCCCTATAATGTCGCCCCCCTTTAAATTTAAAAGTGTGGTTATGTAGGTATTTAAAAATACTTTTTTTCTACGTATAAAGAAAATTGGAAAATTGTACAATATACAGGGAAAAACAAAAAGTTAATTTTTTTTCAATGGATCACCCTATATATGCATTTATTTTTCGATTCATTATAAAATTCTAAGCATATTTCATATAACATACCATATACTTAAATTCAACCGTTTCTGAAATATTTAAATTATTTTTAAGATAATAAGTTGAAATATATTAACTATATAACTATAGTTTGTCTTTCTCTGTCTGAGTACGCCATTTTTACCTATTTAACAAGACATATTGACCTAATGTCACTATAGTAATTTATTTTCAATACAAATTTTGGTATACTGAGGCTTCTTGATTTCTAACAGTTTAAAAAAACATTTAATGATGACATTTCGAATGCGAATATTTCAGAAACGGCTGAATTTAGTTATATGGTTTGTTTTATGAATTATGCTCAGAATATTACAAAGAATCGAAAAATAAATTTATATATAGGGTGATCCAGTAGAAAAAATAAACTTTTTGTTTTTCCCTGTATATTGATCAATTTTCCATTTTTTTATACATAGAAACAAAGAATATTTTAGTACCTACATAACCACACTTTTAAATTTGTTGGGACACTTAAAATAAAAAGTTATACATTATAGGGGATCACCCAGTACAGGCAAATTTAAAAATTTGGTCTGGTTTTAGACATTTACTGTTCTTCAACATCTTTTAAAAGGTTTCTATTTTAAAATAAAGGCCAGTCATTTAAAATAATTGTAATGCTAATAATTACTTCTAATTTGCTATTAATATAACCTTTAACACGCAAAGCAGACTCAGTATGCGGCGCAGAGCACATAACAATATGCGCAGACTGCGCCGCAGAAAACGCATAGCAGAAAGGTGCGGGCAGAAACAATTCGTATGAGTTCACGGCCTCGTTGGAACAAAAGGGTATTCAGGAAAATTTTAATTTAATAAATCGAAGTATAAACAATTAAATATATTTATTATAATAATATATTATTATAATAATATTATTTATTTAATTTCATGTCTTTTAACCTGTGGGTAATGTAAGACCCATTGATTTACTTGACACTTAACTGATATCGTTAAAAATCGTTCACTTGAAATATTATACAGGCGGCCAGCTGCCTAAGCCGTCGAACGTATAAAGTTGTATAATATTTTAAAATATTTGGCTAGTGAATACAAATTTATATAAGTCTATACTCCTTAATAAGCATTTTATAAAGAACGAAAAGCTTTATTATTTTTACCGAGAATATCGTCATTCATTATTTGCTGGTGACATAGTTAATTGAATTATAAATTTGTTGTGGAAAGACTAGACTTCTGTGTTTGTGCATTCTTGAGTGCTAATTAGTGTATTGTTTTACACGTTATTAGGTGAGTTTTCTCTGAGCATTCCTATTGCACGAATATGTTTGTTATTTATTATTTTATTTTAATGATCTCTTAATTTGTCTGTTTTGCCTTGTTTTTTTTGTTAATATCTGGAGCAGTTAATAGTCCGTTTGTCGGTAGATTACATTGCACGTCTCAGAAGGTTGTGATAAAAGGAGATTTTCTACTTTTAAATAAAACAACTTGCTTTAGCAAAATCAAATATAAGAATGTTTTATTAATTAATATTATAATAGAACCATGCCAAAAATGCTTAGTCTACTTATTGCTAAATATTAAACAACTAATAATATTAATTTGTTTACATTACATAAGTTAACCTACATTTAATATATACAGAGTGATTTATTATAATCCTATTCTTTCTTATTTTATTCCTACACTACACCTCCTATGGTAAATAAAAAAAAACAATAAAAAAAAAATGTTTAACCTACCCATCTATTTACTAACCCTAGTTACTATTACTGTACAATTTAACTTTATTTTTGTGAATTTTTTTTGTTTTATTCCCTATTAAAATTATTACATTTGGTGATTTTTCTTCTACTACCACATATGGACCGTTAAATATTTGTTCTAGTTTGTTTCCGGTTTCATTTTTTACTAAAATTTGGTCGCCTTTCTTATAACTTTTTGAGTTACTTTTTAAATCGTGTATATTTTTACGTCGTATTTTTGACTCAATTAGATTATTTTTGGCATCATCCCAAGCTTTTTGTAACCTATATTTTAGTTCTAGTGGGTAGTTATCAAAATTGTACAATGGTTCAGTAGCAGAATTCATATTTGAAGGGAGTTTGCATTGCTTACCAAAAACAAGTTCGTATGGAGTATACTTTGTGTTAGTGTGAACTGTATTATTGAATGCAAAACACCAAAACTGAACCCAAGAACTCCAAGTGTCAGGGTGTTCTGCTGTTTGTATTCTCAAGTAAGCTCCCAGATTTTTATGCGTATTTTCCAACGAACCTAATGTTTGGTGGTGATAAGCTGTCGATAAAAGTTGTTTAATTTGTAAAATTTTGCAAACTTCCTTTAGAGTTCTAGCTATGAATTCTGTTCCCTGATCCGACACAATAGTTTCAGGTATCCCATATCTCAAAATAAAGTTTTCGGCAAAAGATCTAGCAACTGTTTCTGCTTCTTTATTTTTGATAGGGTAGCCTTCAACAAATTTTGATAACTCGCATTGTAATGTTAGTATATATTTATTTCCATATATATCTTCAGGCAGAGGTCCTACAAGGTCTAAAAATATTTTTTGAAAAGCCGACGAAGCAGTTGTGGTTATTGACATCGGCTCAATATTAGGCCTGGAATGTTTAAACCTTTGACAATGATCACAACGATTTACAAACTTGCTAACATCAGCATGTAAACTTGTCCAAAAATAGTATTTCTTTATATTATTATACATTCTGTTAATTCCTGTATGACCTCCGCTTGGTAGAATATGAAAATCATTTAATAAAATTTGACGCATTTCTATATCACAAATTTTTTGTACATCTTTTATAATTGAAATTTTTACCTTAGCCATTTTTAATTGTGAGGGATCCCTACCTATAATATTTATTAATTGCGCATTATTTTCATTTTTTAAAATATATACCTCTGGTACACTATATTTTATGCAAATATCTTTAAGATCTCTCAACGATGCATTAAATGCCAACGTCGATCGAGAATTCTTAATCTTTAAAGCTTTTTCTTTTTCCGAAAAAATTATATGGCTTGTACAATAATCAAATTTCTTATTTTTTATTAAATTATTGAATTCTAAATCTGAAATGCAATAAGCTTCAAAAGAATTTTTCGGCGGTTTTAACAGTTCCACCACTCCAGGATGATCAAGTCTTTCGTGTACGGATCTGTCAAAATTCTGCCTATTTAATTCTTTTGCTGCTTGCTGTCTCGTCATAACAAACATTGTACTGCACACACTGTTTGCCATTTGTTTAAGGTTTTCCGATGAGATTTCAATTCTAGATAGTGCATCTGCTACTACGTTTTTATTACCTTTTACATATCTTACGTCAAAATCATACTCTTCTAACAATAATCGAAATTTGGTAAGTCTACTTGAGGGATTACTCATTCCAAAAAGATAGACAAGAGGCCTGTGATCAGTATAAACTATAAATTTTCGCCCATATAGGTAACTCCTAAAAGCTTTTACAGCAAAAACAATTCCCAAAAGTTCTTTTTCAATAACTGGGTAGTTAATTTCTGCCTTATTTAACTGTCTAGAAATATATGATACCGGTGAACCATCTCCGTTCGAAAGAGTGGCCCCTAAAGCTTTATTGGAAGCGTCTGTTGTTACTATAAAAGTGTTAGTTTCAGAAAAATTTGGGTATTGTAAAACTGGCGGCTTTATTAATGCTTGTTTTAGGGATTCGAATGCTTGTTGACATTCTGCTGTCCATTGAAAAGGTACACCCTTACGAGTTAAATAATTTAATGGAGAAACAATATGTGCAAAATGTTTTATACTTTTTCTGTAAAAATTTGCTGACGCCACAAACCTCTTGACTTCCTTTTCGTCTTTGGGTACAGGGTAGTTCTGTATAGCATGAACTTTTTGAGGGTCAGGAGTAACACCCTCTGCTGAAATGACGTGACCTAAATACAAAAGTTCTTTTTTCAAAAAGTCGCATTTTTCGGGATTTAGTTTAAGATTTACATCTCGTAGTCTTTGAAGGACTTTTATAAGATTTGTGTTATGCGTTTCCAAATTATTCCCAAAAATAATTAAGTCGTCCAAGTAAACAAAACAAGCAGAATAGGTTAATCCTGATAAAGCAATCGACATCGCTCTAGAAAAGGAACTAGGACTTATCTTAAGCCCCATTGGCAGTCTAGTCATTTGAAACTGCCCTTGGTCAGTTACAAATGCTGTACAAGGCCTACTCTCCTTTTCTAGTTCGATTTGATAATACCCTTGTGACAAATCCAAATGTGAAAAGTATACCGCACCGGACAAAGAGTCTAAAATTTCAGCTATACAAGGTAATGGAAATTTATCATCCCGTATATTTGAATTTAAGGTTTTTCTATAATCTATTACCATTCTCCACCTTTTATTTCCCTGCTCATCTACTTTCTTAGGCACTAATAAAATTGGGGCTGACCAGGGAGAACTGGCTTCTTCAATAATTTTTTCCTGTAGCATTTTCTTAATTTGTTTGTTAAGCTCAGTTTTTTGCGAATACGGTAAACGATGAGGTTTAACATAAACAGGGGATGTGTTCGGTTGTAGATGAATTTTTTGTTTGTAAATTTTTGTTGTAGTTAAAGTTTCCTTATCTAAGTGAAAAACATCCGAATATTTGGCGCAAATCTTTTGCAAAGAATATTTTTGTGCTTTTTCTAGATGCTCTAGTTTTAAGGTATTTAATAATTTATCTATCCTATTTACGGTCTTGGGCACTGGGCTATACTGACAAATATCATAATAATATAATGGAACAATTTTTGGAACAAAATTTTTTATGCGTACATCTTGATTGCGTGTATTGAGAATTCGTACCGGAATACTATTAGAAATTGCTTTTACTAAAATTCCTGCAACAAATACACCCTCACAAACTTCATCTTGCAATACAACACATTCTTCATTTGTGTTGATATTAATATATTTAATTATTTCATGTCTTGCCGGAATACAAGTGTACTTCTCGTATTTCGATTGAATCGGCGTTAAAATTTCTTTATTGTTTACAGTAAACGATAAACAAAATTTCTCGTAGTCTAATTTAGCAAAGTGTCGCACAAAAAAATCTGTTCCAATTAAACCTTGAATACTGTCTTCAAAACTGTCGATCAGCAAAAACTCGTGACACACTTTTACCTTATTTATTTCTAAACATAAATTTACGGAGCCCTGCGAATATATTTCACCAGACACACCGTTAATTTTTATTTTCTTTAAACAATTAATTTTTTCTGTTTTGTCTACAAAGTTTTTGAAAATCACACTTATTGAAGCTCCCGTATCAAGCAAAAATTTTAAATTTTTATTTTTGTATTTAACGTAAATAAAATTAAGTCCATTAGTATTAAATACAAATGGGTCATTATTCTTATTCAGATGAGCCTCGAAAAAACGTTTCGCTATTATTTTGCGGATAATTATTTTGATTAGTGGTATCAAACTCTCCACTACTCATATAATATCCTCTTTGATTTGAATAAATATTATTATTGCTCCCGGGCCGTCCTCTAGAACCATACTGTCCTCGCGATGAATAATTATTCGAATACGAACCTCTTCCTTTAAAATAATTATTATTCTGATGACCTCGAGAAGAATGTCCCCTAAAGTTATCGTTGCTATACCCAAAATTGTTTCTACCCCTATTAGTTCGAAAATTGTTACCTTGCCCGCGCCTATCATTATTACGGTGCTTTTGCTGTGAGCAATTGCCTCTACCCCGCATGTGAAATAGCGGTTTTGAATTTGTTTGCCCTAGATCTTCATCTTTCGCCCCACAAATTGCTTCGCTAAGAGTATCGTAATTACGCGCTTTGACTATGGTTCGTAAGCCGTAATTTTGTAGGCCGTTTGCAAAAGAGCTTATAGCGATTTTCTCATTGACCGGCCTCAAAATATCCCTTACCCCGGAGTCTCCTCCAGACTGAGATATAGTCAGGTCGACCATTAGTTCTTCAATCGCTTTCCCAAACTCTTCTACAGACCTTGAACCCTGTGTTATATTATTTAATTTGGAAGATAAAGCGGTCGCAGATTTTTTTTTTATAAAATGTAGCCTAATGTCTGCCACTAACAATTGGTTTGAAGCATAGGATGATTTTAACCTAATTTTAGCACTCTCGGATAAACGCGTTTTTAGTACATATGTGGTTAACAACAATTTACCCGCATCGTAAAAAAGTGCATCATACCATTCGATACCATTAATTAATTGCAAAGTTACAGTTTCAGAACCGTCCATAACTGGTAGCAAGCTTGATGCAGTTTTGGGGTCGAATTTTTGGGCCATCTTTTCTGTTATGCCTAACCTACTTTCTTTAAATTCTTCAAATTTTTCTGAATCTGAGTCAGTGGAAAATTTCTGATTCTTCACCTGATACCTTGATCTCCTCTAACGTAGATTATAATTCTTCTGTTTTCTTCTCTCTGCATTATCTTTTATTAAATTCCTTTTGAATACTTTGACTTCATCCAGTAAATATATAAATTCAGTCGGTACCGACATGCCATAGTTTATCCATTAATTTCATCATACTTTTATTGTAACCTAAAACCTAAAATGTTCTTCTTACTTCTAGACTGTTTCCCGGCTTCTTCCGATTTCTTCCCTTATTCTCTTTACCATAGCTTTTTTGATTCTTCTATACATACACCAGCCAAGGAAAATTGCCAACAACCCAATTATAATAATACTGACGATATCCTGGATAGAGCCAAAACCATGGTTACTGGGACTATTGGTTTGTCCACCGCTATTTCCTGCTTGAGCTATAATAATTTCTTCTTTGCTCTGCGTTTTACCCATTGCTTTCTATTTAGGATGCTTAACTTTAGGCAGGATCGCCATGTGATAAAAGGAGATTTTCTACTTTTAAATAAAACAACTTGCTTTAGCAAAATCAAATATAAGAATGTTTTATTAATTAATATTATAATAGAACCATGCCAAAAATGCTTAGTCTACTTATTGCTAAATATTAAACAACTAATAATATTAATTTGTTTACATTACATAAGTTAACCTACATTTAATATATACAGAGTGATTTATTATAATCCTATTCTTTCTTATTTTATTCCTACACTACAAGGTATTAGCAAAGTTCTGTATTGGAGCGGACCCTTGTGTTTGGTGTCCATTGCACAACTCGGTACAGAGCAGAGTAGTTTGCATTAGTTTTGTTAATATCTGAAGTAGATAACAGTCCGTTTATCGGTAGATTACATTGCACGACTCAGAAGATATTAGCAAAGCTCTATATTGGAGCGGACCCTTGTGTTTGGTGTCCATTGCACAACTCAGTATAGAGTAGATAATGTTTTGAGGTCATGACCGGGTTGAGTAAAAACTAAGTTTTGTCGTGGGCACTTTGGACGAGTATTCTGTGTGTAATACTCATTGCACTTTCGAAGCTGGTGCTATTTTGCTTGTAGTACTGGGAACAGACGTTGCACTTAGTTTGTTGAGGAGAGGCAATAAATAATAAATAACAAAGTTAAAATAAATAGATAAACAATGAATTAAATTAATATTCAAATAAAGTTATTTAAGGAGCTTAACTAAAGTAATTTTAAAGTCAATTAATTTATATAATCTGATAGTAAACTTAACTGTAAACAGTTATACACTATAGTGTAAGTTAAACATTTCAAGGATAGGATTTGCTCATAGTTATTTATTTCAATCCAGATAAATCACCCCTGGGCCAGCATTACCATGAGTCGCCTACCCAACCAAGTTATCTTTAAAGTACTTTTATAATTTCTATAATAATAATAATAATAAACTAGGGTTTTAATAATTTTGGTTTATATTATTTGCTCAAGCCAATGATAAATATTTCAAAAAAAAGTATTCACTCTCTTTCATATTTTATCTTTCAATTACTACCTGCCATCACGCACTTCTATTGGTATTGGTGGTGATTACAGTAATATGTTTTTTGCTTACGCAGGTTGAAGCAAATTGCCCCCCCTCCTAGGCGGGGCTTTAAAATTGATTGGGTAAGCATAATTATCATGAGATGTTGGCATATACTCGTAATCGTCTGGAATAATTTAGTTTTCATTAGCAAAATATTGTTGAATTGATTGGGGATGTAACACGGTATTTCTGGACGAAGTGTCCATTGGTTCAGGTTTAAAATTTCTATTATAATTATTTGAATTAAAATAAGTTTGTGTAGAACGTTGGTTAAAATTATGGAATTGATGGGGTTTATTGAATTGATTTTGATGTGAAAATGGTTGCTGTGGTTTGTTGGGACTTGGCTGTCAGTTTTGTCTAAAAATATGAGAATTAGGGTTCTGATTTTGAAATACAGGTTGGTGGGTAATGTCTTGGTTGAAGGCCTCAACTTGAGGCCTTGGGTAATTTTTTGGTCTAAAAGATATTTGAGTATTAATAGAGTTTATTTTTTAGGTAGAATAGCTTTTTATAGACTATCAGGGGTGGTATTTTGTAACTTGCACGAACGCTGTTCGCATACGAAACTTTGCGATTTTCGTGTAAAATTGTATAAAGTGGATTTTCGAACGGGTGAATAATTTCCGCTTACGAAATATTTCGCGTAAAATACTTCGGATGGGTATTAGCCAATCGAAACATACAATTCTTGTACGAATTGAAGTGAAAAATGGCGAACCTACATGACTTAGTGCTGTTTAATGTATTACGAGACGTGGAGGATGCAGAAATTTTGGCAAATGTGCCAGCTAGAAGGATTCATCCCTTCATAGACCCGTTTAATTATTATAGTGATCGACAGTTTGTCAAATTGTATCGGCTAACGAAGCCTTTAGCGGCTCAGTTAATCGATTTATTGGAACCACATTTACGAACCCCAAGCAGGATTTCCGGGCTTTCAGTGCCTAGAAAGGTAAGTTAAATACGTATCACTATAGTGATATAATATATGGGTATATATATATATATATATATATATATATATATATATGCACCTATACGAAAACTTATTGCAAACTTAATGCTGTTTATTTTACATGGTTTTCCTGGCATAATTGGATGCGTGGACTGCACACACGTTGCTATATATCCGCCGCACATAAATGACCCGCTATATCCAGAAGCTGCTTACGTTAATAGAAAGCAATATCATTCGATAAATACACAATTGATTTGCGACAGCAATTTAAAAATTAGTAACGTTTGCGCCCGGTACCCTGGCAGCAGTCATGATAGCTTTATCTGGAATAACAGCAATGCAAACCAATACATACGAAATCTACATAATCATAGACGACAGGTAGCGCTTCTTGGTGATTCTGGATATGCATTACGTCCCTGGATGTTAACACCAATCAATGATTCTCCACCAGGTTCCCCCGAGGACAGATATAATCAATGTCAGAAAAGTACAAGGTCTCTCATAGAGCGATGTAATGGGGTTCTGAAACTGAGGTTTCGTTGTCTTTTAAAACATCGTGTTTTACATTATGCCCCGGACACAGCCTCAAAAATTATTAACAGTTGCGTCGTTTTGCATAATATGTGTATAAACAATAATGTTCCCCCTGTAGAGTTTGGCGATGAGGAAGAGGACCATTACATTGACCTCGATTATGGAATGTATAATGACAACGAAAACGAAAATGCCCAACCTATTGGAAATCGGGTAAATCCCGAGTTAGCTGCCGGGCGGCGCGTACAACAACGAATAATAGACAATCACTTTAATAATAGGGCCTAAATAATGTGTAACAAGTATAATGTAAGTAGTTTAATAAACTTTGGTTTGACATATGGCATCCGAATCTTAATTAAAATAAACTGAAACCCGTTAAAAACATAATAAACGTACTTAACAAAAGTTAAATTCTGATAAAGAAACATAACAAACGTAAGGTGACTCACATACTTATCTCAAACTAACAATTTGTGAGGAACAAAGTAAAAACCATTTTTTAAATATTATATTTTCATTTATATAGGTGGGTTGTTGGGTTTTACTTGGAATGATACAAACTCTCTTGTTTTTAATGAAACACCCTTTATTTTTTGCGTTTTTGGATTCTACACACTATTTTAGGTATATTTTGTAAAACCTACATTAATAAAGAAAATTGTATAGCTTATTGAGTAAAATTAGGATTCATTAAAATTTCTCCCAATGTAAACATTTGCTAAAAGTTAAAAATAACTAAAAGTTATTATTTTGTATCTTCTGTAGTGTGCATGTCTTTAAAAATAAATATATAGAATGTTCCATTGGAAAAAAAGATTTTAAACTTTTAAAATCTCTATTTTTCACGGGGTCTATGCTCTATATAATATTGTTTAATAAAAGTATGATCAACTTCTAGCTTAGTAATTATTAAAGAGATGTATACTAATAGTATGATGCTACATAAGATAAAAAATAATTACTTATAGTTGGGTATTTTTAACTTTTATCGAATGTCTACATTAGGAGAAATTTTAATAAGTCCTAATTTTTCTCAAAAAGCTTTAACATTTTCTTAATTAATATAAGTATAAATAAAATAGTGTATAGATTCCAAAAATGCAAAAAATACAGGGTGTTTCATTGAAAATAAGAAAGTTGGTATTGTCCTAAGGAAAACTGAACACCCTGTATAAATGAAAATATAATATTTTAAAATTATTTTACTTTGTAAATATTTGTGACTCACCTTACCACCATATACTTATAACAAAAGTTAAATTCTGAATAAGGAACACATTGAAGCTCACATCAAACTATGTTTGTAAACACATCAACTAGTGAACATATTCTTTATAAATCCCCTTCATCCAAAGAGGATTTATCCTTTGGGCATGTAAAATAATCACATAACATTGCAAGGTGCTCTGCAATTTTTTCCTTGGCCTTGACATCTCGCTCCAAAAGGTTTAATTTTTTACTTAAATAGTTTTCGTTATTTTCCACTTTGGACTTTGTCACTTGAAGCAGCTCAGTACTGACAGAGATGGATTTTTCCAACCGTTGAACACATCAAGCACTTTTTAAATTTGTTTGTTTTTCCTTACCATTTCGTTTGGGCGTATTTGTAATTTTTGTCCGTATTCACGATGACATCGCTATTAACATGAGGAGATGTTCCTTCTAGTGCCTCAGACTGGTGAACATAATCATGGTCCATATTAGGGTTGACCACATACTCAAGTATAACACTTTCATTACCCTGGTTCGCATCAAAGGCAAATGAACAACCCGACTCAATAATGCTTGGATGTCCTTCAGTGGCTGTAGTGCCAATTATGTCTAGGACTTTCTGTTCTTCTTTGGTAATTTTGATGTCAGTCAGCGGCGGTCCACCTCCAGTTTGTCTAAAATGGGTTTTTAACGCTGAACCTTTCTTTTTTGCGTTGCCCTTTAAGTCCTGCCAAGCCTACAATACAAAATATTAAGACGTGCTAAAACGAGATCTGTGAAAAGCATTGTACATACTTTACGCCATTGTTTCCAGTCTTTTTTAGCCCCTGGGATCGCATTTAAACTTTCACTAAGGCTCATCCACAACGTTCGTGCTGATTTAAATGTAAATTCGTTATTAAACTTTCCATGTTGAAGAGCAGGATTTCTTTCCATAAATTCAATAATCTCCTTTTTCTGTTCGGAGGATATATTTCCTACCCTTTTGGCCATGTTTCAAAATCTGCGTCTTTGAATTTGTATTTACTTAATACTATTTAGTAGTGCACAGCATAGAAAAAGGATATGCACAGTTTGAATAATTTAACCTAATATAAACAAAATGAAAGTTAGGTGATGAAACCGTGAACTGCGGAGATTTCGTGCGAATTTGCGAGGTTGCCGCTCCTAAAATATTTCGCGTGCGAATTGCTTTTCGAGTGGCGTTTTAAAATACCAACTTCCCTTCGTATACGAAAATTGCCAATCGAAAATATTCGTCTACGAATAAAATCGCACCCCTGGGTTCCGAAGTCTGACGTTAGTCTGTATTTGTCCGATTAGGCCACGTATGTAAGTTATAATGCTAAGTCATCAAATTTTTTTATTTGAATTATTTTTTCTGCGTTAGTTTTATCAGATAATGAATTTAATTTAGCGACTAAAAGACTTCTAGCGCCTGGATAACTTATCCCGAAATTATAAGGGGTTTCATTTTTCGCAGGTCTAAGAGTTATCAAATCCTGAATCAAACAATCAATATTGCGTTGGTCTCTAAAACTTAATTGAAGCACTGTTTTTATATCAGACCATTTGGTTAGTTCTGTACGAGAGCCAATTAAGTCGAGCGCTCTACCTGTCAATTTGGCAATTACAGCTCTTAAAAGAAAATCGTTTAAACCATCGGTTGATTTGTCTGTTGCAAAAGTACTAATAAATTTATCGCAAGTGTTTATAAAAATACCTAATGTTCGAAACCCTCATAATTTGGAATAGATTCCAAGTATAAACGAATTAACTGATAACACTATGATAGTTCGAATTACTAACATTGAGTACGCCCACCTATATTACCTAATTTTGGGCTGCTGATTTCAAAAATGCCACTCGTATTGCTCCAGGACGTCTAGGATTCGAAAAAATTGCGTTATAAAATGCTCTGTCCAATTATCTCAAAATGTAAGTTTTTCGTTAATATTTTGATTATTTATTAAACTATTTTGCCTTAAATCTATTTTGGATGTTCAGTATATTTTTAACGGTTTTTGTCAAAAATATACAGACTCCATACAAAGTCACCGGTAGATAAATGTCAAATAGAAACATTTTTGTTCCATTGTAGCCGTATACTATAGTAGTATTAAATACCAAAACTAAAATTATAATGGTTTTTTGGTTAAACAGTATTATTTTTTGAAATTTTTGTGTCGTTTTTTTAATTACCTACTAATTAAATTGAAAAGGCAACAAAGTAAATGGGTTTTGGTATTAACATTACCCTTCGACTATTATTTGATATTTTTTTATTCACAGTACCCAAAGTACCTACCCAAAAATTCAATCTCCAAACTTATTTATTAAGTCTTATCAAAATTTAATATCGAATTGAAGTATAAAGGCGCCTTTATCTACTTTATCGTTCAAGCGCATTAAGGTGCATCTATTAATTTTTTACATTTAAAATTTAAACCTTAAATTGTATTTTTACTTGAAAGTGATTTTAAGAACCAAAAATTAAAAAAGAGCAGGAAATGGAAGTGGTAATGGAAGTGACAGAGAAAGAGAAAGGAGACGAACCTTAATGTTGTCGATGTAAATTTGTTTTGTTTTTGTTGCGGTTCATTACAAAATTTTATGAGGTATATCTACTACTTTAATTTTGCAGGAATATTAAATGGACCTTATATACGACATATAATGAAAGATCAAGCATTAAAAAATGCTCTCAAAGTTGACGAGCTTGTCGCATATGGCAGTGTTAAAGTTATCATTAAAAATGTTTTTGGTTCCTATCGGGCCTAAAATTGGCGCCAATTCATTGAAAAATGCTCTCCATTTTGTAAAGATTTAACGTTAATATGTCATTTAAAATACATTTTCCTTTTTTTTTTCATCCTGATAAATTTGCTGAACTGATGAACATGGAAAACGATTTCACCAAGTAACTGCAAATCTACGACGATGATGAGGATTAAGCACAATAATACTATAATCCAATTCGATATTCATACGATTTAATAAATTTAAGGCAGAGAAAAGCAAAATTATGCAATGCATTAAATTTTGTGGGCTTAATTTGGATAAAAAATACCAAAGTTTGTTTACTTCGTTGCCCTTTCAATTCAATAATTAAAATGAACGACAAAAAATTTCAAATATCGGTTGTTTTTTACATAAAATACCTACATTAAAATTTTAGTTTTAGTATTTAAAATATCACATTGTTAAGATAAATATGATCTATTTGACTACTACTTCTGTACATTCAAACTTACATTTTGAGGTGATTTATTACGAAATTATTTTAAATCCTAGACGTTCTAGAGAAATACAAATGACATTTTTGAAATCAGCGGTCCAAAATTAGTTAAACTAAGCTGGAGTACTCAATGTTAGGAAAAAAAAGTTTCTAAAACTATCATAGTGTAATTAGTGTTATTTGTAGTCATTATGTTGCTATTGTTTAATGTTAATATTTCTGAGTAGGATTCTGAATCAAATTTTACAGTTTCAATACTTTTAATTAAGTTTTCTATATCAGAATCGCTCATCAAAATAAAATTAAATTACTTAAAAGCTACCAGTTAAGTAGAACAACAATGGGAAAAAGGAATAAAAATGAGTTGAGCACTTACAGTATTATTAATATTGTTTTCATCATTATCTAATTGCCTATAGGTTCCGGAGAATTTGTTCTTTCCCCAGGTCTATCTTATTCTAACTGGTATTGGCGATGTGTGTCCTCCACCAGGGTTTCTGGGGTTGGCGATTTTTGTTTTCACCCTGAGCTGTGTAGTCTGTTTTTTTTACCACTATGGGAACACGATTTTAACTAGTGAATTAATCGTAAGACGAACGGGATTTGCAACTTCTCAGGTTACACCGAGATGGGACGTTCATAAGTCGCCCCTGATTTATATTCTTTATATTAAAACTATCCCATATGTCATGTTAACATAATCAATACATAATATGTAATATGTAAGGTAAATTAATAATAATAATAATCAAAGGGTGGGTGTTTCTAGAAAAAATTTAAAATTTCCCGGTAAATATATTTTCGTCGCTTTTAGAAATCACACTTTTTGTCCAGGAGGCTAATAACACAATATACTATAGTAAATTATGTTGAACAAAAAGTGTGATTTTTAAAAGCGACAAAAATTACTATTTTAGACCTTAGGTTTTCCTATGGGATTTAACATGGTGAAATGGTCGATTTTGATTTTAAACTGTTGTTGTTAAGTAACTTAAAAATTATAAATTGTACATTAAATTAAAACACAAAAAAATAAAAAAACCTATTTTCATTTGTCAAAAATATTCACCTTATAATACGAGGCTCGCATACAATATTCGCTGCAATTTGTAGGTCCAATATTCGCAGCAATTACTTTTGATTGGTCAAAAATTGCAAATAAAGCCCTCTGGTCTACTTTTGATAGATGAAAAATTGTCAAAAATATTAAATATTATGGTTATAATTTTAACAATAGTAAGACGCCAATAACAAATTTTTAAGTTAATACGTAATGTTTAACAGTTTAATTGGTATAAAAAGTAAAACTGAATGTCTGCTATTTATATTTTTTTCTCAGATCCTGATAAAAAGTTTAGTGTTTTCTTATAGTATAGAAAATATTTATTTTCGTGCCCTCGTAATTTATATAATGTTATTTAATCAGTAATACCTGTTTCGTTGTGACAAAAATTACTTACTGAATGTTTTTATGTCTATAAAATTTTACAAGTAGCTTATAGCTGGTTTAGAACACAAAATTTAAATATTTTTATTTAATTACTCAAAAAAATACTTAAAGTATTTAAACCAGCTATTTTAAATAAAAAAAAAATAATTGAACCTAATTCTTTTATTGAATTTTTTTTATTAAATTTGAATTGATATGATTTCCAATACACTGGAAAACTATTTTGGCGCTTTCCTTATGAAAATATAAAAAATCAATTACTTGAATACTAATCATAAATCTAATTATCCAAGGTAAGATACTCGGTATACCTATATTATTAGTATATTAAATATATAAGAAAATTGTAAGCATTAAAACTTTTGAATAATATGGTCGGGTTTATAGGTGGGTGTAGAACAAGTCACAAAAACAAATTAATTATGTATTTACCTACTTGATTATAGTACTTAAAGAAAGTATTATCGTAAAGAAGGAGTGGTGAGTGATTATACTTTTATTTTAAGCAAATGTTGATATAATCACTAATTATTGGTTTAATCAGATAAATTGATGCATATAACGAGTAATGTTTTAAGTTATTATTTTAGTGGTAGATGGTTTAAAAAAATAAAACTATGACTTAGTTTTATATGTATATGTATACAATTATTAAACTTTTACAATAATAGTTTTGGAATACATTTTTAAATAAAGTATAATAATAATGTTATTTGTGTTATGCCATACCTACTTAAAGGTAATAGTTATTTATGTCAAAGTTTAAATGCCGACGCGTAGCGGAGGTCTACAATTGAGCAAAGCACAAAAAGATACTTCTTAGCCGCATGGTATACAACATTTTATCGTGAAGGCATAATTATTTGGTAAACAATACATAAAACGTAAAATTTTAATATTTATTAAAAGTAGAAAGAAAGATTAGATTAGATGTGACAGTTTTCGAATTTATTGATTTGCCCAAACGGGTTTTTTACAGACTAGAAGGTTAAAATATTTTATAGTGCCTTCATTAAAAATACGATTTTCAGTATCTGTATAGCGGGTTAAAACTGAGAGTTTTAACCCTAGGTTTGAAAATTGCATTTATTAACCTCATATTATTATACAGTAGACAGCTGACATACCTAAAGACTTGCCTGGCGTATTGCGATTTTATTATGTTTATGTCCTGCAATCGGACCCCTGCGACAATTGTAGACCCAGGTTTACTAGGAATGTAACACAGCGATCGCAACTCGTGTGAGTGCATACCCAGCTTCGCTCGGGCGGCAAACTTTACACTAGTGGCAATCACTGTGTCTCATCCCTTGTAATGCAATATACTATTACGTTTAAATTATTTTTACATTCTAGGACGTTCTAAATGAGAAGGTTCTTTTCTAGTGCAGCTAATTAAATAATGGTATATTATGTATGATTTTTGAACGTTGTGAACTTGGCAGACCAAAATCCAGCAGATTTACGAATATTCCCGAACAAGTAACTAATACATGCAGTGTTGCTTCATTCAATATTAATTCCTTAATAATTTCATTTGAGGTGGGGTATTGAATAATATTATTCTAAATTATGAAAGTGAAACAACGTCTCTTAATATCTCTAAGCAACCCTCCAGAAATGGTTAAAAATTTAGAAATAAATATTTTTTTATTACTATAACAATATTCTAAAATATACAAGTAAAACAATGTCTTTAGAGGCAAGCTTAGGCTTGTAAAAGTATTTTTTTATTTAAAAAATTTTCTGCTGATCCCTTGTTCCCTTAAGACATTGTTGAAATTTTAGAAACATAAGGTTTTTTGTAATAAATAATATTCTATGATATGAAACTGAAACAATGTCTCTAAGCTTGGAAAACTATTTTTTATTTAAAAAATTATCTGCTAAAAATTTATAAATAATTTGTTTTATTGTAAAAAATAATATTCCAAAATATGACTCTAAGAGTAGAAAAAATAAGTTTCTTATCCCTTGTCCCCTTCGTATAGGGCATGTTTTTACTTTCATATTTTAACCATTGAAATATTTCTTTTAATAATTTCAACCATTTTTTAAAGAAAAAAAGGGCCTGCAGACAATTTTTTGTACAAGAAAAGTAGTTTTCCAAGTTTAGAGATATTGTTTCACTCTCATATTTTAGAATATTTATGTTTATGGAAATATTGATTTCTTAATCTTTAACCATTTCTGAATTTAGAAATGGTTATAAATTAAGAAATAAATCTTTTTTATTTCTATAAATAATATTCTAAAATATGAGCGTGAAACAATGTCTCTAAACTTGGAAAACTACCTTTCTTTTATAAAAAATTGTCTGCTGACCCTTTAACCCCTTCAGAAATGGTTAAAAATATTGAAATAAATATTTTTTATTTCCATAAACAATATTGTAAAATATGAAAGTAAAAAAATGCCTCTAAGCCTAGAAAACTATTTTTTTATTTAAAAAATTATCATCTAATACAGAGTTTGGCACTAATTACATAAATATTAGAATATTGGTATTACGATAACGATAATTAAGTTTATCCAAATATTTCCAGTATTTTTTGGAATTAGTTTTATTATTAATTTAAAATTATAGGGGAAGGTGGGGGAATTCTGCGCATCTAAGCAAAATCTCTAGTATCTTTGTTAAGTTTAAATGTGAAATTTTGCTATTAATACCAGCGATAGTCTACTATGTTTACTATGTGTATATAATGCGCAATTTATAAAAAAAAAAGTTTGGTATGCAAAAACTACATTTTTTTAAATAATGCATTTGCGCAAAATTACCCACCTATCAGGGTAATTTTGCGCATCATGGGGGGAAATTTTGCGCTGTATAGAGAAAGATTTGTAGGTATCTAAATAAACCGTTTATTTCTATAATATTATTATATTAAAACATAAAAATAAAACAAAACTATTTTCCCTGTGAAACAAACAAAACAAACAAGATCAAAAATAAATAAATAAAAATAAAAATTTTGTTCTTAGAAATAAGAGGGTTTACATGCAGCAGTTGTCACATATGTAGTTTTAGGGGTTGTTTTTTACGCTACACTCCGCGTGTGCCCAAATGGAACTGTTTATGATGAACAATCTAGGCTCCTGTACCAAAAGCTCCCATATTGGCCAAATTTTGCAGCGCAAAATTACCCCAATTTTTCAGCGTAAAATTACCCCCAGTGCAAGAAAAATATTGTGATACTAAAAAACATTCCAAAAGTTAACCTGAACAATTTAAACATACACCAGATTACGAGGAAAGATCATATAAAGTTGTGTTATAAACATTGAAGCGATTGGACAGAAATTTAAACTTAACTCGTAGCGGAAACGACATGGATTTCTTAGATCAACGTACATGTATCACAGTTAGCTAGTGACCATGATCACTAGCTAAAAGCTACAAGCTTAATTGCGGTACACTTTAGTCCCCGTATACCCAAAGCAACGTTTCCAAGTTTGCAACATTCAAAAAATAATAATATTATTTACTTCATATCTGGAAGAATTGTTTATGAGTAAAATTACCCACCGCGCAAAATTCCCCCACCTTCCCCTACTCGTAAAATCTTTTTTCTTGTTTTATTGTCCAGTGAAGGTGGTTGCGTATTTGTTTTTAATAGTTAATTAATTCTTTAATTAGTTCTTAAATGCCTAATTTTTTCTATAGGGGCAGAACGGCACACCTAAGGTTTGAATGGTTGTAAAACCTTAAATAAAAGCCAAAAACAACCAAAAATTTAAGAATATAATTGAATAATATTCTTTTGTAAGATATTTATATCAAAGTTTTTAAAAAGCATTAAATAAAATTTTATAAAATAAACAAAATAGTAGTACATAACGAATAACTTGGACTTATCTTTGAAGTAAAGATTCTAAACACAAATCAACAATATAATATATCGCGTAATTACAAATGATTGCAAGTTATGGATTAAACTTTGACTGTCTAATACATCATAGGTTTCTGTTTTAGTGCAAATTAATAAGTTTTTACACTTTTAGCGATTACGCGCCCCTATTTCCTAAAATAACCATTCTGTCCCTTGATTTAGTTCAATTCCGCCTTGCACTACATAGCAGAATGTATTATTTACATTTATACGATATATGTAGTATGTTCATTGCACACTTTATATGTTTTTTGGTTGGTGTTATGGTATTTTAATACTTAAAATACAATTCAAAAGTGTGTGATTTTTTAAGTCTAAAATAATAATTTTAATTATTTTACCCATCACATCGTTACAAGAAGTTTAACGTTTAAGATGTATTTGTTATTTTGGTTGGCTCTTTTGTGGTCTGTTTTAAAACGTTAATTTCAAATTTAAATTTGGTTTGTAATCGAACACAGATTCATTAATTAAAAATCACTTTTATTAAGCTTATAGAAAACATATAACACATATACAAAAGACATGTATGGCACCTACTTGGTATTTTACACCAAGTGGTCGACAAAAAAATAAAAGTTGTCCGATTATGGTTGAACGCTTAGGGGTCGGGCTACGAGCTTTTAAAATGTTGGCCCAAGACTTTTGGCTATGCATCGAGCATTATGTATGTTTAATGCGCCTAACCGGTATAAGATCCTAAAAAAATGAAAAATGATTTTTGTATCAAATTGTATTCTCTTTTTTGTCATTAACTCAAGTTTGATTAATAATGCATTTATTTTTAATAAGGGTTATACCCTCCTCATTATTTGCCCTGTCTGGTAAAAACCAGAATCAGGAACTGGACTAACAACCAGTTCCAGAACAAATGTTGTGAACAACAAAGCCTCAGGCAGTCAAGGGTCTTTATAAAGGGTCCTAATAACTGCAAAGAGGCAAACAGATTTCTGACACTTAACAGGAATCAGTTAGGAGTCCTAACAGGACACTGGGAAGTCAAATACCACCTACACAAAACCGGACTCAGCAACGAGGCGGATTGTAGGAACTGCAGCGAAGTAGACGAAACTACCGAGCATATAGTCTGCGAATACGACGCTCTAGTCAATAGTAGACTAAGACACCTAGGGGACAGATATTTGGAACCAGAGGAAATAATGCATGCCCGACCAGAGTGGGTCTGCGATTTTCTTAAAAGCTGCGGGCTCGTAAGGTAAGGCAGAGCTTCACCAAAAGGGGGTTTGCATAATGGGACGTATATTTGCATACGTGCTGCCTGCAAAGGCCTTCAAATCAATGTTGCTGGTTTTATGTTAGGTTATGGCTGTTATATCAGATTTTACCCGTCACGTCGGATTTCACCTGCAATACCGAGTGTAAATATAATCCGCAAATGTCCGGCATTGCGTTATGCCGGACGTTTGCGGATGATATTTACAACAAAAATGATAGGTAAATTCAACTAAAAAGAGCATATGAAATTGCGTCAATCTAGTTTCATAGTTAAATGAACCACAAGAGAATTGTTTAACCAATTTTGTCACTCTACAACTTGTATTTTTATTTTAAACAAGAAACTTAGTTAATTAAGAAAGTAACAATTTTTTAGTTTAACAACAACTTTATTTGTTCACAGCAGCAAATAGTAGTTTAGCAATAAAATGTTTTGTAGAACAACAAATTAAATAGTATATTGATCATTACTTTGTCCAATAACCATTTTTTGTTTGCTCTAAAATTAAATAGTTAATCAACTTTTTTTTGTCCCCCAACCATGTATTGTTTAAAAATGAAATATATATTTTAATGCAACAAATTTTCTTTATTTTAACCACATATAAAGTTTATATATAAACAATAACAAAAAGCTTTATAAAAACTTACATACTATAGAAACTTATAAAATAAGTAACAAAACGTAAACTGAAAAGGAATTTTTTAATGTTAACTTGAATAACAAATCAAATATTTTAATAAGACTACACCTAAGCTAATAAGTAATATTTTGGTCGTATATATTTATTGCCATTAGGTGATTTATATATATAAATAGGAAAGTAATGAAATTTATGTGGCTCTGTTAAAAATTTAAAAAAATATTAAATATTTAATACTTTAAAAGATTGAAAATGATTATTTATTTTGCCAATTTTATGTTCCACACATATTAAATAACAATCATTTACATTTTTATCCTCAACAGCTATATTAACAATTTCATACAATTTAACAGACTTTGAAAGTAAAAAAAAAAGTTGTTTTGTACAGGGTGTTTCAGAATAAGATGCTGAACCTTAAGGGTGTGAATCCTTAGTTGATTAAAAAAAAAAGTTTAAATGACCTAAATCTCTTAATTTTTGAGTTACAGGGTGTTAAAGTTTTAGGAAAAAAATTGTTTTTTTTATCATAACTTTAATAACTTCCTAGATATTTTTATAAAACTTGGCACACGCCTTCTAAGCATTAACAGTAAGTTTTTGATGTAGAAGATTTTTTATTTTTTTTACCAGTGGCGTCCGTACAGGATGTGGTCTAGATATTTTTGGAAAAATTATGCACGCCACTGCTTTTTTTCAAAATAAAAATTTATTTTTTAAATTCCCATTCATTTTAGGGCAAATTTGATTTTTTGACCATTTTTCGTACGACTAACGGTTTTCGATGAAAAAAATAAAAACCATTTAATGCGCATATTAAGAAAACAATGCCATGATGAAATAAACATTAAAATTAAATTTAATTATAAAATAATTTTAAAAGACATTAAATAACGTAAACAAAAACAAAAATAATTTAGATTAGCTATTGAAAGTGGCCACCACCTGCAAGTATGCATGCTTCTAATAGTGTCACAACAAACTATTATGCGATTTCTCAACTCCTCCTCAGTATTTTCTTAAAATCAACTAAGGATTAAGGTTCAGCATCTTATTCTGAAACACCCTGTATAAGGTATTTTAAAATTTAACTTTTTTAATAAAAGTCAAATATTTATTACTTAACTGGTCAGCATTAAATATATTTAAATGTTGAATATTCTCATAATAGGGTTGCTCTTTTAAAGTTGATTTAACACTGTGATGATAATTGGTGTATCAAGTTATATTCCTTTATTTTGTTATCTATATATGTGTAATTATTATGACATTTATAAATTTAATTTAAAATTTATCTAAAAAAGTATTTTTAATTTCTTATTTCCTCCATATCCATGAATATCATTCTTCTTGTATTATTTTATTTTATATTATCTGTATGTTGTTTTTGTATGTTTTATATGGGTTATTTTATTTATTGTTTTATAATTATGATTCTTTTTATGTTATATATTTTTTATTATTATTATTATGTTATGTTATATTTGTTATAGTTATCATGGATAACTATTTTTTAATATATAAGTATCAAAGATATTATCGATAGTCTTAAGTTGAGACTCTCAACTAACAATGACACTAAATAAAGGTTATGTAACCAAAGTCACATCGACAACTTAAACAAACCCATGGCGCAATACTTGGCGCCAACATACTCCCCGGCTTTGAAATGATAATTTCAAAGTAAGTTTAAATAATAAAATTATATGACAATTTTAAATAATAACTATATTAAACAAAGAAAATATATTTAATTAAATTTAAATAAAATATCAAAATATTTAATATCACTGTGTTGGAAGGGGGCAAAGTTTTACCACAGGTCGCTTAAAAACTCCATTTTGAGATCGCACTAATGCTACCCTGATAACCCCATCCTTTCCAGGATAAACTTGTTCTATAACACCTAAAGGCCAATGAAGTGGAGGCACATCATCATGTTTTATCAACACAATTGTTCCTATACTAATAGGTATATTTGATTTATTCCATTTTTGTTTTAATTGTAATGTATGTAAATATTCTAAATGCCATTTTTTCCAATAGGATTTAAATAAATTATCTAATAACTGTTTTCTTCCTCTTAAAGTTTGAATATGATTTAAATGGTAAGCATTGAAGGGGAGTTGACATTAAAAAATGAGCTGGTGTAAGAATTTCTGGTTGAGGTTCATCATTTAATAGACCAAGTGGTCTGGAATTTAATAAACATTCAATTTGAATCAATATTGTATTTAACTCTTCATAAGATAATAATTGCTTACCAATAACTCTATATAAATGAGTTTTAACACATTTTAAATTTGCTTCCAAAATACCTCCAAAATGAGGAGCAGATGGATGAATCATTTTCCAATCAATTTTTTTAATATTTAATTATTTTTGAAATGACTTTTTCATTTCCTTTGAATATAAAAAATTATACATTTCATTTAAATGTCTTTTAGCTCCTATGAAATTTGTTGCATTATCCGAATATAAACATGAAATAGGCCCTCTTCTTGAAATAAATCTTTTAAACGCATCTAAAAATCTATCAGAACTAAGGTCTGAAGCCAATTCAATATGTATTGCTTTAGTTGTAAGACAAATAAATAAACAAATATAAGCTTTTAGACTTTTAATACCTCGTTTTTTAGTCATTTTAATATTTATGGGACCGGCATAATCTACACCAGTATGAGTAAATGCTTTTGCTTCTTGAACACGAGCAGAAGATAAATTTGCCATTTTAGGAGTTAAAATTTTTGGTGATGTTTTAAAACAAAAATTACATAAACGTATTCTTTGACGTATAAAATTTCTAGCAGAAATAATCCAATATCTTTGTCGTAACAATGACATTAATAAATATGAACCAGTATGACAATTTAAAACATGAAATTGATCAATCAATAAATTCACTATATGGTTTCTACCAGGAAGTAAAATGGAGTGACGATTTTCAAACGGAATATTTGCATTTGATAAACGACCTCCCACTCTTTTCATCAAGAAATATATCTAATTTTCTAGTAGTAAGTATCACATACATGCCTTACTAATTTGGATAATATTAATGCTGCGCATAATTCTAAACGAGCTAAAGAAAGAATTTTAAAGGTGCAATTTTTGATTTAGCACAAATTAATTTAACTGATACATCAGAATTTAAATTAACTACATGGATATAAATACAACAACCATATGGTTTTGTACTAGCATCTCCAAATGCTAAAATATTTATATTACACCCATCAAAAACTCCTAAATGTCTTGGTATTATCAAGTTAGTTAATTGTGATAATTCATTTTCAAATTGTATAAAACGTTTTGATATATTTTCTGGATGTTTATCATCCCAATCACTTTTAATTAACAACAATTCTTGCATTAAAAGTTTAGCATATAAAATAACTGGTGCCAAAGATATTATATTATATTATATTATATTATATTATATTATATTATAAAGATATTATCTTTGACTGGTGCTACCAAAGCTAACACATCAAATAAACGAGCTATAGTAGATAAAACTATATGTTTAGTATAACCATTAATAGATTTTGACGTATTTGCAGTAAAAGCAAATATGTCAGAAACTGGCAACCATTTCAAACCTAATATTTTTAAACTATCGCCATCAGAAAACTCTTTTGAAGCTCTATGAAATTCTGGAACTTCATTCAATAATGTTTTTGAATTACTAGCCCATTTAACAAGATGTAAACCTCCACATTTAAAAATTGAAATTAATTCTTTGGAAAGATTTATTCCTATGTCAAACCGATAGATATTTGTATCGGGATGTATGGTGTTTCTATAGGGTGTATCGGTTTGTATAGGACCCATAGTTGAGATTTATGGTTGTTCTATAGGGATATCCACCCTTGATTTATTTGCTATCGATTTCAATGGGGAAAATACACATAAATGTAAAAATTAGTTTTTCCCCTATAGGACCCCATAGGTTTTAATAAAATTTTGTCAAATGTTCTATGGTTGCTCTATAGGGATATCCCTATATATCCTTCATATAGTTATTGGTTATCAGGATATATCTTCATTGAGTTATTTGCTATCGGTCTCAATAGGGAAAATGTAAAAGATATGGTGTGCCTATAGGTAATTTCCTATACATTTTCTATCGGGCCGTATCCGGAAAAAACCATGGACAAATGCACATATTGAATCCGGTAGCGCCCGATAGATTATTTTGTATAGGTCTCTATGGGGTATTTTAAGCAGGGAAGGTTGTAAGATCATCCATATAAAATTCTTTTTTAGCTGCTTCAGAAGCTAACTGTTTAATAGTGTGCATTGCTAAATAAGTACTAGACTTTAAACCAAAGGCTACAGAATTAAATTGAAATATACTAATAGGTTCTGAATCATCAAATCTAAATAAAAATTTTTGATATTTACGATGTTTATCTGATAATAAAATTCTTAAATACATTTGTTGTATATCTGCTATAATAGCAATGGGAAAAAGTCGAAAATTTAGAAGAAGTGAAAATAAATTTGCTTGTAAATTTGGTCCTATATGTAAAATATCATTTAAAGATACACCTGTATCAGTTTTAGCACTAGCATCTAAAACTACACGTACTTTAGTTGTTAATTTATCAAGTCTAACAACTGCATGATGCGGTATAAGTTTAGTTAATAACTATGCATACTTAAGCTTCTTTAAAATTAAATACTACTGTATTATTATCAACAGCACAGGTATATGCATTTTCTAATAATGAAAATAAAAAAATAATACGATGTCTTATTGATAGTGCATGGCAAAATAATTTAATTAGTACTCCGTGCTGCAAAAAACTTAATTTAAATATTATTCCTTTAAATAATGCATACATAAATACAGTAGGTTCAATTAAAACCCCAACGAAAGGTTATGTTACTTTAACAATTCAATCACGAATAACATTTGATGAATATGACTATTAGTTATAGATTGAGTTAAAGGTTTAATAGAAGAAGAAACATTAGAAGAAGTTATATCATTTTGAGAATTAATTTTATTTGGTTCAAAATGCAATAGAGTTTGATGAAGTTTGTTGCATTTTTTACAACAATTACTTGATTTACATTTACTACTAGTATGGTTTGGAAAAAGACAATTAATGCAATGTCTTATTTCTTTAGGTTTTTCAAATCTGACTTTAGGTGTCATATTTTTAAATACCTGACATTCATATAGTTTTGAATGATTCGATTTATTACAAATTTTACAATTTAAAGATTTAACATCTGTTAAAGCAAATGAATGTGTAGTTGAATGTGGTCTATGTTGTGTTAGGGTGTTATGTGTTTTTAAACCTAAATGTGAGTTAGTGCGTTCCAAAATTTTAACTTGTTGTCGAATATATTCAATTAAATCTTCACAAGATGGAATATATTTATTAATTGAATTTTCAAATGATTGTATAATTTGAGGATCTAGCTTTTTTAATGCCATATGAAGAAATATGAAATCCGAAAGGTCAGTTATATTTATTATAACTGTTTATAATACTATAATAATAAGTTGTATAATCTGTGCTATAATAGTATGTATATTATGTATCAAATTTTATAAACGCCATTTTAGTTACGAGTTTAATTAAGCACGAGCGAAGCTTGCGAGCGAGTGTTTAATAAAAACGAGTGTCTAGAGAAGTTTAATTGATTGGAATTATTAGATGCAACTTTAATATCAATTAGGTATATTATTTAAATAAAATGTACCCAATGCACGTTTAAGTGTAAACAGTAAGTGACCTGCTACTTAATTTTCCCACATAATATTGAACTTTTTGCGAATCATTTAAATTTGAATTTAAATGAATATTAGATTTAAATGTCTCAAAAAACAAAGGCCAATTTTCAGGATTCCCATCAAATTTGGGTAATTCAATTGGGGGTAATTTAATGTTAAAACAGGGCTCTTTTCCTGAAGAATTTTGGGTTTGTGGCAAAACCCTGCGACCCTCCAACACAGTATTTCTTACTTCCTTAATTTGGCTATATAAATTTACAAAACTCTACCATTTTTCAAAACTGGGAATATATTCTGAATTTATATCCAATTGTAAATTATTAGCTTGATCTGTTAAATTATTATATTCATCATATAATGTATCTAAAATTGACGTATTTAACATAAATTCCTGTGTATTCCTAGTTTCTGCCTTTGAAACCTTTTTGGCATTTTCATTATAATTTAAAAATAAATTAAATATTGCGTCTCTTCTTGCATTTATAGCTAATAATGACATATTTGACATTTTATAATTAATTTAATTTAAATTCAATTTTTAACTAAATAAATAAAATTTTATTAGTGGACTGTATCAAAAAATGGATTTCAAAATCCGGTTCGTATGGGCCAAAATATTGTGTATCATGCCCGTATGCACCGTATGAACTTAAGCTCGATTAAGAGTTTAATCTCGCTTAGTTCGAAAGTTTGCACCGCGCGAAAAATGTAGTTAAGTGTTCGATTACGAGATCCACCGGCGAGGTTGGTTTAATCGCAGGATTAACTGATTTTCTAACCAAATTGATTAGTTTGGTTAGGGTTGGGCTTTCGTTGTAGTGGATTTCATTAATTTCATTAATTATATCATGTATTTAAAAGAAGAACTATTTGTAGAAGATGATCAAGATATTCTGGACATAATTAATTTCGGATTTCCGCGACGAAATTATGAAAGGAGCGAATATTTTGACACCATGGGCAATTTTTCGTTTTTTCGCCGATTTCGATTAACTAAACCTACCGTTCTAAACTTTCTTAATGAAATTGAATATTGAAGCCCAGTTCTGTTAGCTTTTTTTGTCTTCCAATATTTTAGAATACCTCATAACAATCATCATTAGATTTTCTTTTTCCGCTGGTGAAAAGTTAATAATTCTGGTCTCCCATTTTATAGACAGACGAAGGATGATCCAAAAAAAATTTTTATATAAAAACTATTGTATATTAGGCATATAACAAAATTTAAATTTTAGTTTGTCAACATAGTTTATTTCTCTATGGTTGTCCAAAGATTTGAATTAACCATTGACAGTTTTTTGTGATTTTTTGAAAAATAAAACAGCTTTGCCAAATCGCCACTCCAGATTGCACAATCCGCGTACGGTGCATTATGATGGAGAAAGATGAACATAATCGCGATTTGCTAACTAGGCTTAGGCTTTAAAACGGTGCATACGGGCATCAAAGCACCACAGGTTAATAAAAGAAGAGATTGTACTTACAGTTATATTCCTTTATTTTGTTATCTATATATGTGTAATTATTATGACATTTATAAATTTAATTTAAAATGTATCTAAAAAAGTATTTTTAATTTCTTATTTCCTCCATATCCATGAATATCTTTCTTCTTATAATTTCTTATTATATTTTCTTTCTTCTTATATCATTCTTCTTGTATTTCTTCTTGTATTATTTTCTTTTATATTATCTGTATGTTGTTTTTGTATGTTTTATATTGGTTATTTTATTTATTGTTTTATAATTATGATTCTTTTTATGTTATATATTTTTTATTATTATGTTATGTTATTTTTGTTATAGTTATCATGAATAACTATTTTTTAATATATAAGTATCAAAGATATTATGGATAGTCTTAAGTTGAGACTCTCAACTAACAATGACACAAAATAAAGGTTATGTAACCAAAGTCACATCGACAACTTAAACCAACCCATGGCGCAATACTTGGCGCCAACAATAATAATGATAATGTTAAATTGTAGTTTATCGTTAGTCCAGTTTTATGTAATAATTTGTTGCAAAATTTAAGGAAACACTTGATACCAACTGCAGTTGTGTAACACATGTGTAAGGAATATTTATTTGTATAACACATGTGTAAGGAATATTTTTACGAGAAGTTGTATTATTAGAGTATTTTTTTTTTGTTTTGTGTTTGGCTTCGAATCTAAAACACCATATGTACCTCAGTGGTTCCATTTTCTTAATAACTGTGGGGTAATGAGTAAGAAAATGAAATTTTTGTTTTAATGTTTTACCAAATTCATTATTTAACGTAACCAAGTCTTCAATAAAAAGTGACAGAGTGTGACAAAATGTCCACATTTCAGAAGCCGAAATATGTAATTTTGACTGCAAATGAATGGTGGTGAAGCATTACCAGTTTCTTTTTGTCCAAGATTAAATGATTGTTTACGGTTATTTCCAAAGAAAACAATTTTTCAATACTAATTAAATGAAGTAAGACTTGGGAAACATTGTAATTGCAAACACCCTCAAAAAAGTCATGCATTATGTCTGTTACAAACCGCTAAGTTTTATTCGTTTAGCTATATCATCTTCAATGTTAATGTCTTCATTATAATTTGTTTCATTTCTAAATTTTGAGGGTATTTCCTTACAAGCTGATGCGATTTCTAACTGACTACATTTACATATACTGCAGGGATAAGTACTTCTAAAGCTTTTTGTAAATCCCAAAACAGAATTTAACCCCAAATTATCACCTTCAACAGCACTTAAAATAAAATGCACTTTAAACTGTTCTGCTTTAATTCGAATAATTAAAACTTTTTTTTCTAAAGATTTAATTTCTTCGACTTACATATTTAAGCAGGCATCATTTCCATTTCTAGAATCTTGTGATTTATATATGAGGGCTATAAATATGTTCTCTAATGAGGATAAATGATGTTGGGGAAGTGTTAGAAAACTATAATAAAATGCTGCTAAAGATTGTTCTGTAGCATGAGATCGTTGAAACTAACAATTTTGGATTTCCACACTTCGCCATGAATTATATTTGTTGTAAGATTAGTTTTTTATTTTCGTTTACTAGTTTTTTCATGTTTTCAATTATTATCTTTAAATTATTACCTAATTCAAAAAGTTTCTGAAACTGAAACTTTAACGGCATGATCATACCTTTACTTATTTTTTCAGTCATATGGACATCATTTCTTGTAACAATAGGACAAATTTCATTATTTATAATAAATATTTTCGGTTCATTATAGCAACTTTTATCTTCCACTGTTTTAATATATTTGTGAAAAGTTTAAAAATTTTGAAAAGGGTTTTTACAGAAATTGAGGATACTACTGTATAGTAAATTTAAAAGTAAACGACGTACACCTCATCGATGACATCATAATTTTGCGCACTGGTACCAATTCTAATTGTATAAAACAAAGTCTGTAATTAAATATTTTAATGCACTTTAACCAAATTAAGTTGGCAGCAATTGCAATTTTGTCATGTTTAGATTAAAATTTTGCTTAATAAAATGACGCATAGAAAAAGAAATCCCCCGCCCACCCAACCAATTCCTTTTCTATGAAAAGAAATTAACGTTTTAGAATTTCGAAGCTGTCAGTTGTGTTTTTGAATATTTTGTTTAATTCGTGTAAAATTTCGTTTATATTGTTTGTTCTTTGTGTTATTTTATATCGTTTAAGTTTTCATTGCCGTTTTTGCGTTTGTAATAATTCACCATTCGATAGTCCATCGAAAAATAGGTCGACATGCATGGTAATTTTTTTCTCAAAAACCCCTCCTAAGGGAGATACAGCCCTTCAAAGTTGAGTTTTAAAAATTTTTTTTTGCCATAACTTTCAGGAAATAAAAGGGTTTTTGACCAAATTTGGTACAAGTACTTATGAAATAGGTACTCGTTACTTGACGTAAGTAACTTTTGTCAAAATTGTCCAGTGACGTAGATACAGGGGGGTTGTTTCACTTTTTCCATCCCATTTTTTACGCCACTGGATATTGGTTTAAATTGACCTATTTTTCTAATTCCTTGTTCAATTTTGAGAAAAAAACCACTCCTGTCAAATTTTGATTTAAGGCTTTGTTTACGAGATAATTAAGTTTAAAAAAAACATACAGTACTGCAAAGTTCAGTTTTAAATATCTTTTTTTTGTCATAACTCTAACTCTAAGATCGCTAAAGCGTTTTTTACCAACTTTGATACATGTACTTAGTAAATAGATACTCGTTACTTGACCCAAGTAACTTTTTGTAAAAATTGTCCATTGGCGTAGATACAGGGGTTGTTTCACTTTTTCCGCTCAGGATTTCACTGATGTGATTGTGTCACCAATAGGTTGTGTACATTCTCAAAGACCTTGCGATGTGGCTGTCGTTTATTGGGAAAACGCCTATGATATTCTTGAACTGCTTGCAACGCGTTCCCATCACAAAATCCATAAATGAAGTAAATATCGGCGTATTCTTGGTTCGTGAATCGAAAAGGCATATTTATGATTACAGGATACTTGTATTAACTCTAAAATATCTTAACAGACTGTAAAAAATAATAGAAAACCTTTATTAACACTCTGACAGCTATTTCAGTTGTTTAAGACTGACAGTTCATACTAGAGTGGGGCCGCCCTAATTTTATTGGATAAAGCGCATCAGGCCACTTGATAATTTTAAATAAAAATACGTGTTGATTACCTATTTTAAATACCTATACCAAATTTAATCAAATATCTTAAACGATATGAGAGTTATAACAAAAAGATAAATCTTAAAATTGAATTTTGAAGGGCTTTAGGGGAAGTTTTGAAGAAAATAAAACAATGCATGTCGAGTTATTTTTCAGTGAAATCCTGGGCGGAAAAAGTGAAACAACCACTGTATGTACGCCAATGGACAATTTTGACAAAAGTTACTTGGGTCAAGTAACGAGTATCTACTTCATAAGTACTTGTTAGTTAGAGTTATGACAAAAAAAATATATTTAAAACTGAACTTTGCAGGACTGTATGTTTTTTTTTAAACTCAATTATCTCGTAAACAAAGCCTTAAATAAAAATTTGACAAGAGTGGCTTTTTTTCTCAAAATTGAACAAGGAATTAGAAAAATAGGTCAATTTAAACCAATATCCAGTGGCGTAAAAAATGGGGTGGAAAAAGTGAAACAACCCCCCTGTATCTACGTCACTGGACAATTTTGACAAAAGTTACTTTCGTCAGGTAACAAGTACCTATTTCATAAGTACTTGTACCAAATTTGGTCAAAAACGCTTTTATTTCCTGAGAGTTATGACAAAAAAAAGATTTTTAAAACTCAACTTTGAAGGGCTGTATCTCCCTTAGGAGGGGTTTTGGAGAAAAAAATTACCATGCATGTCGACTTATTTTTTGATGGACTATCGAATGGTAAATTATTGCTACTATAACCTGGACCACCCTGTATATTGTTTTTCCTATATTTAAAATGCCGAAGCATTTAAATAGTCGGAGTCAAGAGTTGGTATCATCCTTAATACGCTATTTTGAGGCAGAACGGGACCTTTGTTATGTTGTCATAAAGTACCATAAACTCTTTAAGACTTAGTAAGTCTATTCCTATTCCGATTATGATTGGTTGGAGGGTTTCGTTTCTACTTATTAGTAAATTTCTGTAGGCGTCAATTTTCCTCTAAAATCGTTGATTTTACTATTAACTTCTTATTGTCTTTCTGCACAGTATGTTTAACAGTAGGTGGTAATAGTGAATGTATTAATTAGCAGAGCGACAATCACATTACATGAGCCAACTGTAATGGAGGGAGAAAATGTAAAAAAAATTAAAAAAATCATGTTTTCATTACATACCTTCAGAATTTACAGTGTTAATTAATTTAAGGTTATCAATGTTTTGTTTATCCTAAAAATTCGTATAATTTTGGGTTAAAGTTGTCCCAATTTCTTAGGTTATACGATTTTTCTATATATAAGCAAGAAAAATCCAAATCAATCTACAAATCAAATTTCTTATTATTTACACTGAAAAAAATCAACTCATAATTTACTTTGCTACAAGTTACTTTAGTATTAGCCTTCGTTTGTTCGTTTGTTTTAAACAGATCTTATAAAGTAAGCAATGGTTCCTTACCAAACTAAATCCGTCGAAATGTCTAAATAAAGGCCAGCAATCCAAAATACTTGCGGTATTATTGGTTGCATTCAAAACTTCTTTTGTTCGCAACTTAAATGTGCTCTCCCATTTATTTTGTAAATCATTCCAGGGACTGTTATTTAACTTAAGCCATAATTTATGGTTTTCACACTGCAATAATATGAGTTTACCAACCAAGTTATTTAAAAGCATACACTGGGAAAAAGAAAAATTTATTAAGAGATTAAAATAGTTTCTTAAAACTATAACCAAAGAGTATGTAATACATAATACATACATACTTTTGATATTTAAGAATATTTTATTAAAAACAATAGTATATTACAATACGAGACGAAGTGTTTCATTACTATTCGAGAGATTAGGTAGTTTATCGAGACGCGTAGCGTCGAGATAATTTAAATCCCGAGACAATAATGCAATTGCGGTACACACAAATATAAGTGTTATATGTATACAAGGTGTCCTGAAATTAGGGGGCCAAACTTTATAGAAAATCAACACTTTTATGTTTAATAAACATGTAGTATCAAAAAATGCCTCCTAATAGAGCTACGGCCTCTGAATAGGAGCCCAAGAGGATAATTTTTTTTCCCAGATGGTTGAACATGAAGAAATTAATTTTCGGTACTTTTTTTATGAAATTATGAAACTTTATAGTTTTTTACGAAAAATAGGTACTCTTGATTTGATTCGCTCAAATGCACCATTTTCGAGAAAAATGCATTTATAAATTACTCTCCATAGCATAGAGATCTCATATTTTCATTAAAACTTTTTCTGAGCGATTCAAATTTTAATAATTTTATAAATTTTAAATTATAAAAAAGGTTGGGATATTTTTGTACCTTTGCCCCATCCAAATGTTGTGCCTATTTTAATAGTTTTCATCTTTCATCTTAGATCTAGATTCAGCATGTAAAAACTACCAAAGTACCAAAAATTCATTTCTTCATGTTCAACCCTTTAGGAAAAGTTTTAAAATAATTATCCTCCTATAGGAGCCTATATTCAGGGGACCGTAGCTCCGTTAGGGGGCATTTTTTGATATATGTTTATTTAACAAAAAAGTGTTATTTTTCTATGAAGAATGCACTGTTGGTTTGGTCCCCTAATTTCGGGACACCCTGTATAATATATTTTAAGATGGAAATTTTGACAATTAGGGCGGTCTCATATATGGTTAAATATTAACATATGTTAATGTTTAATGTAATTTTGTTGATAACAAATATTTATTTTTCTCATAAATATGACTAATTTATATATATAAATATGCCCACCTGATTATTATCATCAAGATCTTCTTCATCAATGTCGGCTGAAATGGAGGACGATACTGCTGATTTGCCTATGGAAGATGAGGGTATTCCCAATTTTCTCAGTCTTTTAATGTGTTTTTGATATTTATCATATAATCTTCCAGATGGAATGTTTCCAGTTTTTTTTAAGTATACGGTCTAAAAATAATTGAACATTTTAAAATATCAGGCTTAAAATATTAAATATTATATGAGTTAAGTTTTATAACTGGTAATTAATAATAATAGATCAAAAACAGGTACAATGTACCTGGTACATACTTTGTTATCCTGAAAATGCTGTTCAATGTCAGACGCCATTTGAGAACACCCCCTCTCCTTTTTGAACGGCCACGTGACCAATGAAAAAAATGTGCAGAAAAAATCATAATTTTGATTAGATTTAAAGATACTGTTATTGAATTTAATATGCATATTTATGACGTCCAAACAAGTCTATTTGGGCTAGCTCCAGAGACATTTTTCTTACAATTAGGCGTTCAGTCTTCCGTCCGACCTTTTTTATTAAAATTAATTTTTTGTCGAAACGGGGCTCAGTCGCTGCTTGCACCTGATTGGCTACACATCGTGGCTAATCAGAGCACGGCTGAGGTTCGTTCGTCTATAAAAGAAACGACGCGAGTCGTTTCAATATCAGTCTCTCTCGTGTCTTCGAGCGACAAGCAACCAGAACCCCTCTGGCTGCAACTACGAGTAAACCATCGACTTACCAAACGATCTGCTTGTATTATTTCCAAAGTCCTGAGTGTAGGCAAACACCGGTCCTTGTTAGGACTACCCTCTTCGAAAGAAACTACGGAAGCCATCGTCGAGCCGACGCCATCTCCAGCGACTTTCGAAGCAGTCCAAGTCCTTAGTGAAGGCAACAATTGTTCTTGTTAGAACAGCCCAAGCAGACGACGTCCATCCAACCTCTGGGTCACCTGTCTTCGGCAGTGGCCACGTGGAGAACGACTGGACGTCAACGTATCCAGCGGAGCCGATCCCTGGCCCCCAGTAGAGCCGTTCCCAGGCTATCCAGCAGGGCCGCTCCCTGGTATCCAGCGGGGCCGATCCCTGGCCCCCCAGTCGGGCCGTTCCCAGGCAACCAGCAGGGCCGCTCCCAGGCATTCAGCAGGGCCGCTCCCTGGTATTCCTCTGGGCCGTTCCCAGGCCTACTACAGGGCCGATCCAAGGTTCCCGGCCTACTACCAGTAGGTCCAATTCCCGGTTACTTCCATGGTAGTAACCCGAAGCCAAGCTGCCATGTCGGAACCTACCGATGCCCCTACAGCCCCCATCCATGAGGGAATGGAAGATATGTTCCATCCTGCCGAGGACAGCTTCCAAGATGGCGATGCCGGGACCGAGTCAACCGTCCTGGTCGAGCCAGTCGCCAATGCCTCGTATTTAGCCAACCATCTTTCCGGGCAACAACCCGGAAGTGTGCCGGATGGAAATCCGGAAGTCTCATCGTTATTTCCGGATCGACAGCCCCACGTACAACATGGCGCCCGAGCAGGGACAGACATGGAAAGAATCAACCCGATTCTGACGTCCCGAACTTCTTTCCCGGATCTCGGAGAGATGGTATACGAGATGGCCCGCGCCCTGAAGGATGTTCCGGTACAACGGAGCGTCTTCCCGACCTTCCAAGGGGAAGACTTTGAGGACCCAAGGTTTTTCCTACGAAAAATGGAAGAAGCATTGAAGAAACGCCACATCCCAGAGGATGAATGGGCCTTCCATGCCATGGGACAAATTAAGGGGAAGGAAGAGAACACATTCGCCTGGTACAAAACCCAGGAGATAAGCTGGCACCGCTTTCTCGAAGAATTCCGAGAAACCTTCATGTCCAAGGGCCGAATCACGAAGCTAATATCCAAATTCTACGGCGAAAGTCAAACCGATGAAGAGGATGTCGTGCGTTTTATCCAACGCAAACGGTCGATGGCCCGTTGGCTATTACCGAACACCCAAGAAGACAACCTGGTGGACGAGGTCTTCGAGTTGTTGCTGCCCAGGGTCAGATACGCACTACGTCTGAAGATGCCCATGGGGATGGATGAGTTGACCCGCTACGCCCGTGCCCTGGAAACGGACCTGAAGGCCTGCGATTTCAATCGGGCCACGCAAATCAAGTTCCGAGAACCAGCGGCGACGCCGGAAAACTACCAGCGGGGGAGTGCAAGCCGAAGCACTCCTCCGAAGTAAATACAGTACCAGAAGGTATGGGGCCCCCTGTGATCCAGATCCAACTGCATGGGAGGGCGATGAAGGCGCTAGTGGATACTGGCGCGAGCATTTCGCTGGTGGATCTAGCGTATGCTGAGGAGTACCAGCCAGAGGCCCGGACGATCCGGACCATCGGCGAAGCACAGCTACAGGTGCTTGGAGTTGCGAGGACCCATTTCCGCATTCGTGGACAGTCCTATGTCCACCGCATGTATGTGGTGGGAAGCCTGCCGTACCCGGTGATCCTTGGGATGGATTTCCTGCAGGAGCAACAAGCCTTGGTCGACGTCGCCAGAGGGTGCGTTTACCTTGGGAAGCGCGAAAGACTGGCATTGTACTGGAGACCCGAAAAGGACCCTGAGCTCGAGCGGGAAGGCATCCAACTTCCTGCGATTCCAGAGGACGTTCCGAAGAAGCTGCGAACACAACTGCAAGACCTGGTGCAACAACACCAATTGCTGTTTAGTAGCAAGATGCGTCCGCCTTCCCAAGTTCTGAGGTCGCACAGGATCGAGCTGCACGATCGAACCCCCTTCCGGACAAGCCCGAGGAAATACTCCCCGGAGAAGGCGGCCGAGATCGAGCACCAGGTCGAGCAGATGTTGCAGGGGGGCATTGTGGAGCCCTCGAATTCCCCGTACGCGTCCCCGGTCGTATTGGTGAAGAAGAGTGCTGGTTGGCGGTTCTGCGTGGACTTCAGGGAGCTGAACAAGCGGACCACCGACGTGATCAGCGTGCTGCCACCCATCGTAGAGACCGTCAGGGACCTGGGCCAAGCCAAGGTCTTCACCAGCCTGGACCTGACGTGTGGGTATTGGCAGCTCCCGATGGAAGCGTCATCCAAGAAGTTCACGGCATTCTTCACCCCGTCCGGAGGCCAATACCAGTTTTTGGCCATGCCGTTTGGACTGAAGTTGGCGCCGGCGACGTTTCAGAGGGCGATGACAGAGATCTTCGCCGGGATGTTAAATAAGTACGTCAAAGTATACCTCGACGACATCATCGTATACTCAGAGACGTACGAAGAGCATCTAGAACATCTCCAGAGGGTTCTCGAGAAGGTGGAGGTGCATCAACTCCGCCTGAACCCTGAGAAGTGCCGATTTGCGACGCAGCGACTCCCGTACCTGGGGTACGAAGTCGAGGGGCCCTTCACTCGGGCCCGGCAGTGCCATCTTCTCAAGATCAAACACTTCGAGAAGCCGAGAAATAAACGCCAAGTCCAGGCGTTTTTGGGACTCGTGAACTGGCTGAGAGGGTACATTCCGGACCTGGCGACGCTGATAGCTCCGTTGACAGCGCTGACGGGAAATGAGAAATTCCTGTGGAACGACGCCTGTGAGGACAGCTGGACCAGGACCAAGGAGGCCCTAGAGAAACCCCAGAAGCTTGAACGACCGCACCCAGGTTGGCGATTCATCGTGCAGGTGGACGCATCCGACCACGGAATGGGGGCCGTCCTCATGCAGCAAGACCCTGAGGGACGTCGTCACCTGGTGCATTTCAGTTCAGCCCAGTTCCATAAGGCTGAGCGAAACTACCACATCAACGAGAAGGAGTGCCTGGCGATGGTCTGGGCCGTGCGGCGCTACCGTCAGTACCTGGAGGACCAACGGTTTACCATCCGCACAGACAACCGGGCCTTGGTATGGCTCCAAAGCCATAAGGATGATCGAGCCAAACTCACCCGGTGGGCACTACTTCTTCAAGAGTTTTCATTCGATATCGAGCATGTAGCTGGAAAGTCCAACCAGCTACCGGATTATTTGTCACGCCATGCAGCCGAATGTCCAGAGGGTCCAGCCATTGAGTATGATGAACTCATCCCCACGCCAGCAGTTTGCGTGGTTCAAGACGAGCCCTTCATCAAAGAAATTCTCAACGGCCAGCTGGTGGATCCCGTGACCCAAGGCTTGGTGCGACGCATCAAGCGAGCCGAACAGGATGGTCCCCAAGACGACATCGACAGAAGCTTGGTGGCCAACTTCATGGTGTCAGCTGAGAACAACTTATTTCAACGCAGGCCCGATGACACATGCCGTGTGTACGTACCTATGGGGATGCGAAGGCGAGTGATGGACTACTTCCACGCCGGAGATGCCGGGGCCCACCCGGGCCAGAAGGAGACCCAGCGCGCCATCGATGGGCGGTTCCACTGGGACAAAATGGGAGCCGAGATTCGTCGGTTCGTGCAGGCTTGTTTGGTGTGCAAACAAATAAAGGGACGGAATCTCCAAGAGGCAGCTCCCATGTCAACCCACCAACCGACCCGGGCTTGGCAGACGATTTCGATGGACACGCTGGGCCGCTACCGAGGTGATGGCCAGGACCCAGAATATGCCATCATCGTCGAAGACATCCTGACGAAATGGACCGAGGCAATCGCGGTCAAAGATGCCCGCCACAAAACCATTACGAACTACCTGGACGAGCTATTCTTAAAGTATGGAGTGCCCGAGGTGATAATTGCAGACTGTGCGTCCCAATTCACCTTCCGAAAATGGGAACGCTACTGCCGGAAGATGGGCATACGTATGGTCAACTCGGCGGCCTATCACCAGCGAGCTAACCCGGTGGAAAGGCAGGTCCAGGAGACGAAGAAGATAATCAGGGCACTGATGAAGACGAACCCCAGGTCAAAATGGTTCGAGCTACTACCAAAGGCCACAGGGGTCTTAAGAAATAGAGCGAACCGAGCAACAGGGGAGACACCGGCGAAGGCGTTCCTGGGGTACGAGCCACGTCAGCCAGGGGACTGGCTGATACCAACTCCAGACGCGGTGCGACAGGCGAGGGAAGACCACGACCAACAACTTCGGACGAAAAAGCAAATTTTCGCCCGAGAATACGTGGGCGACCCCGCCCAGGTCCCAGTGAGCTTCAACATTGGCGACGAGGTGCTGATCCGCAACCAAGACCGGGGGGTTTTTGGAGACCCCTGGAGAGGACCGTTCAGCATCCTGAAGAAGATCTCACCAGTGACCTACGAGGTGCACACGGATGGCCGGGTCACCCTGCTACATGTGGACGACATACGTCCAGCCCCAAAAAGGACAAAAATAGTGCAACCAGTGCAATAAAAGCAGAGTAAGTGACTAAGTGCCATGAAACAATGTCAAGTGCGCGAAACTTACCTGTATCGAACAATTTACAAAATGTACCTAGTCTTTAAAATGTTTTGTGATATATTTTCCAAGTTTTTTTTGAATAAATCATAGATGGTTTACTCGAAAAAGCCGGGGGGACATGTCGAAACGGGCCTCAGTCGCTGCTTGCACCTGATTGGCTACACATCGTGGCTAATCAGAGCACGGCTGAGGTTCGTTCGTCTATAAAAGAAACGACGCGAGTCGTTTCAATATCAGTCTCTCTCGTGTCTTCGAGCGACAAGCAACCAGAACCCCTCTGGCTGCAACTACGAGTAAACCATCGACTTACCAAACGATCTGCTTGTATTATTTCCAAAGTCCTGAGTGTAGGCAAACACCGGTCCTTGTTAGGACTACCCTCTTCGAAAGAAACTACGGAAGCCATCGTCGAGCCGACGCCATCTCCAGCGACTTTCGAAGCAGTCCAAGTCCTTAGTGAAGGCAACAATTGTTCTTGTTAGAACAGCCCAAGCAGACGACGTCCATCCAACCTCTGGGTCACCTGTCTTCGGCAGTGGCCACGTGGAGAACGACTGGACGTCAACGTATCCAGCGGGGCCGATCCCTGGCCCCCAGTAGAGCCGTTCCCAGGCTATCCAGCAGGGCCGCTCCCTGGTATCCAGCGGGGCCGATCCCTGGCCCCCAGTCGGGCCGTTCCCAGGCAACCAGCAGGGCCGCTCCCAGGCATTCAGCAGGGCCGCTCCCTGGTATTCCTCTGGGCCGTTCCCAGGCCTACTACAGGGCCGATCCAAGGTTCCCGGCCTACTACCAGTAGGTCCAATTCCCGGTTACTTCCATGGTAGTAACCCGAAGCCAAGCTGCCATGTCGGAACCTACCGATGCCCCTACAGCCCCCATCCATGAGGGAATGGAAGATATGTTCCATCCTGCCGAGGACAGCTTCCAAGATGGCGATGCCGGGACCGAGTCAACCGTCCTGGTCGAGCCAGTCGCCAATGCCTCGTATTTAGCCAACCATCTTTCCGGGCAACAACCCGGAAGTGTACCGGATGGAAATCCGGAAGTCTCATCGTTATTTCCGGATCGACAGCCCCACGTACAACATTTTAAAAAATATTTTTGGGTACCGATCGGTACTCGAGAACCGTCGGTTTTAAATTTTCATCGATATAAAGTTAGTTGTTTTAATTATAATTATCAGTCTTAATATTGTTTTATGTTGAGTATTAATAATGGGTTTTAAATTGTTATTAAAATTTCTGCCAAGTAAACTTAATAATAATAATAATCTACAATGTACCTGGTACATACTTTGTTATCCTGAAAATGCTGTTCAATGTCAGACGCCAAAGACTCAAACATAGGTCATGTAGTAATTCTTAAAGAATGCTGCATGTGCCATCCTATTATGGAATCTATAATTATTTTTCGTGAAGCATCATCTAACTTTTTAGTGGTGTTAAAAACTCTTAAAACGTAATCTCCATTGGCACATCCTTTAACAACCTCCAGAAGATTCTGCAATCAAATAAATTCTAACATATTTGCACAACGCAGCGTCCTTAGGAATCAAAATAATACCAAAAAAATATAGGGAACTTACCAAAAGAGTTGGAGTATGATAAAGCATTACTGATTAATGAACATGATGTAGTCACTGATACTGATACATCAGTTGTTTTTCTGCTTGATTCATCAGAATTCGTAATCTAATCTCATCCCTGCTTAAAATACCCCATAGAGACCTATACAAAATAATCTATCGGGCGCTACCGGATTCAATATGTGCATTTGTCCATGGTTTTTTCCGTATACGGCCCGATAGAAAATTTATAGGAAATTACCTATAGGCACACCATAACTTTTACATTTTCCCTATAGAGACCGATAGCAAATTACTCAATGAAGGATATATAGGGATATCCCTATAGAACAACCATAAAACATTTGATAAAATTTTATTAAAACCTATGGGGTCCTATGGGGGAAAAACTAATTTCTACATTTATGTGTATTTTCCCCATTGAAACCAATAGCAAATAAATCAAGGGTGGATATCCCTATAGAACAACCATAAATCCCAACTATGGGTCCTATACATACCGATACACCCTATAGAAACACCATACATTCCGATACAAATATCTATCGGTTTGAACAGAGTCTCTATGGGGTATTTTAAGCAGGGATGTCGATCATGTAGTCACATTCTGAAATAAATTATTTTTTAATTAGTTGCTAAAATATTTAGTATCTATATATTTTTCTTCTTACGTTTTGTATTTTCCACTCCGATAATTTTTAAGGAAAATCAATTCCAACTCCCAGTTTAAATCCATTTAGTAACTCCTTAAGATCATTTTCATTTATAATAACCTCTCTCGAGTGATTTCTTCCGCTAAGACATTTTTTACGTAAATTAATAAAGCACTTAAAAGTGTATGAACAAATAATAATTAAAATATGTACTGTGCTTAAACTACTTGCCAGTAAAGTAACAAAGAGAGTTCTGCACCGGAAGTGGCCCAGACAGGTGACGTAACGTGTTGGGTTGGTATTGTTGTTTTCCGAAGGTGGCGCCTCCTATAGATAAGCGATATTAAATTTTTAGATTAGAATTTATTAATATAAATTTTATTTTGACGCCATTTTGAATTTCCGGGACATTTGAGAACACCCCCTCTCCTTTTTGAACGGCCACGTGACCAATGAAAAAAATGTGCAGAAAAAATCATAATTTTGATTAGATTTAAAGATACTGTTATTGAATTTAATATGCATATTTATGACGTCCAAACAAGTCTATTTGGGCTAGCTCCAGAGACATTTTTCTTACAATTAGGCGTTCAGTCTTCCGTCCGACCTTTTTTATTAAAATTAATTTTTAAAAAATATTTTTGGGTACCGATCGGTACTCGAGAACCGTCGGTTTTAAATTTTCATCGATATAAAGTTAGTTGTTTTAATTATAATTATCAGTCTTAATATTGTTTTATGTTGAGTATTAATAATGGGTTTTAAATTGTTATTAAAATTTCTGCCAAGTAAACTTAATAATAATAATAATCTTGGTAGAACCGCTGAAAATACTGTATAAATACTGCAAAACTGCTGGAAATACTGTAGAAATACTGCAAAAACTGCAAAACTGTCACAAAAACCGATAGAAAAACTGCAAAAACTGCTAGACATACTGCAAAACTGGCGCAAGAACCGATAGAAAAACTGCAAAAACTGCTAGACATACTGCAAAACTGTCGCAAGAACCGATAGAAAAACTGCAAAACTGTCACCAAACTGCTAGCAAGAACTGATAAAAAACTGCAAAACTATTACAAAAACCGATAGAAAACTGCAAAAACTGCAAAAATGCAAGAAATACTGTTTTGAAATACTGTAAAACTGTCTATACAAATGGTAACATTTTCGGGTAAATTAATAAGAGCATGAGTTTTTGTTTATAGTTTATTTAAAATAAATTGTCCAAATGAAACAATTTTAACTCAATTAAAAAACATATTAACAACCCTTTCAACATACTTTAATTCATAATTATAAAAGCTTAACTTTAATAAAAAAATCGTTTTAATGTTGACTTTTAAGCATAGAGGTAGTGGTTTATTAAATTCTGTAATTAACAACCCAACCCTTTGAGCTTCACGTACCCTTTTACCAATTTTTTGGGCCAGGTAATAATAATAATAATAATAATAATAATAATTTATTGATGTTATAACACAGAAGCGTGTACATAAGTCAAAAAATACATAGTAGTAGCAGTTAAAATATTAAAATATACACTTAGATATAATACTAAAGATTAAAAGTTAAAATAAAACATAGATACATTTATGGGACAGAGCTATTTTTAAATAGATTCAGGTACTCATTTTTGGTGTAAATAATATTCTTAGTTAAAATTAATTTCACAGCCTTTTTAAAGCCATTCTCATTTAAAATTTTAATCTGTGCTGGGAGGACATTATAAAATTTTACGCCCCAGTAGTTTGGTCCATCTTGGCACCTTTTTAGGCGACAATGTAATGGTGCGACGTTGTTTTTCATCCTTGTGTTATATTGGTGAAAGTCACTATGAATTGAATAATGAGAAATGTTTTTGTGCATATAAACAAGACATTCATAAATATACAGAGATGGGACCGTTAGGAGATTCAGGCTCCGGAACGCTTGCCGACAATCATCCCGAAATCCCAAGCCTGCCAATAGTCTCACTGCCTTTCTCTGGATACAAAATATCCTCTCACACTGGGGTGCATGGCCCCAGGCTAAAATTGCATACGAAAGGTGGCTTTGAAAGAGTGAAAAATATGCACTTTTTAGCACATCTATAGAAACACAGTTCATAAGATTTCTCAGGACAAACAAACTCCTACCAAGCTTAGTGGCAATATAATTTATATGATGATCCCACAGCAGGGTAGGATCAAGATATACTCCCAAAAACTTATTTTTTTCCACATCTTCTTCAAATTTTCGCATGGAAAAGATCATTTTGCAGGTCTTTTCCTTGTTTAGTAAGAGTTTGTTTGCCCTAAACCAGTTTTCAGCCTTGACTTGAGCAATTGACATCTTGACTTCTGCATCATGCTGAGTGTCTGCGCTGAGAGACAGTGTCGTGTCGTCAGCAAAGAGAGTAAAACTAGTATCTAGATCGCTGATAGGCAAGTCATTGATGAATATTAAAAATAGTAATGGTCCCAAGATGGATCCTTGGGGGACTCCAATTGTGATATTTCTCTCTGCTGACGACACGCCACCGACTCTCACCACCTGACTTCTATCATGGAGATAAGATTGAATGAGCTTTATGCTGTTTTTGTTAAAATTATAGTAATCAAGCTTTTTAATAAGAATGTTATGGTCAACACAATCGAATGCCTTGCTCAAGTCGCAGAATAGAACAGAGTTAAATTTCATGTTTTGAAAAGAATTTTGAATATTTGTTATTAGATCTAGCACACCCTGAACTGTGTTTCTTCCCCTTCTGAACCCAAATTGACTCTCAGTAAACATGTGATTTCTTTCCAAAAAACATGTAATTTGTTTAGCCATACATTTCTCTAAGATCTTTGAGACTACCGGCAGCAAGGAAATCGGTCTATAGTTCTCAGGTTTGTTAATATCTCCCTTTTTATATATTGGAACCACTACTGCCTTCTTAAGAACCCTCGGAAAAGTACCCTCTCTAAAACATAGGTTAATAAGCTTTGTAAGAGGTATTATGATTATATTTTTAATGGTTTTTATCAATTTAATATTTAGGCCATGTATGTCACAGCTATTTTTATTTTTTAATTTATCAATAATATCTCTTACATTGCAAAATGTTATTTCTTGAAATGAGAACACTTCATTTGGGGGCGGCAGAGAATCTAGGTTTCTCACAGGGTCCACAGTTGTATCTGACATTTCACTTACAATATTTACCGCAATGTTGCAGAAGTATTCATTAAAATCATTTGGCAACAGGTTATTTTTTTCTATATTTTGTTTTATTCCTCGATGGTTATTAATAATTTGCCACATAGATTTAGATGGATTGTTTGAAGATTTAATAATATTTTCATTTGTAGTACTAAATTAGATAACAGAATTCAAAGGGGTGATACTGGTACAAACCTTCTAGACGCTGCATGTAAAGATCACGATATTGCTTATTCAATAAAAGTTTGGAGGACAGGCATAAAGCAGATTGGATTTTGGAAAATAAAGCTTGGCAAAGGGTGAAATATAAAGACTATAAATTAGGGGAAAAAGCAGCCGCTTGGTTAGTAACAACTGGAATGAAGGTTAAAAGAAAACTTGGCATGGGTATTCGAAAAACTCGAAAACCAATCTCATTTAAAAGTGGGGTAGTTAATAAAGTTAAAAAACATGTTTAAAATTTAGATATATCCAATAACAATTCACTTAAAAAATCTGCCGCAACGGCACTTAAAGCTACTCGTATGATAATAAAGAAAGCTGGGGGTCGTAAAAATATTAAGGTACCTAGGATAATTCCATTTGAATCTAACAAACAAGGAGGATTTTTACCCCTTTTATCACTATTAGGAGCCTTAGGAGCTATAGGATCATTGGCTGGAGGCGCAAGCGCTGTAGCCAAAACGGTGATGGACACAAAAAATGCCAAAGAGAAACTTGAAGAATTAGGTCGACATAATAGGGTTATGGAGGAAATGGGAAAAAGGCTCGGGATTATATTTAAAAGGGAATGTCAAGGGAGAATATGGTCTTTTTTAAAACAAAAAAACTACCAGTAAAGCTACCCAATAGAGCTCTATATGATTCTGAATTGGTAAAATATGCGCAAAAGCTTAAAATACCCTATTTTAGAAGGGTTATTATGCAAGATGCTTTACCAAAAATAAAAAATAAAAATGAATCTGCAATCCTTAATTTAGACATTTCGAAAAATTTGGGTACACATTGGGTAGCTTATACTAAAAGAAACAATTAAGTTATTCATTTTGATAGTTTTGGTGGTCTTAAACCGCATGAAGAACTAGTAAATTATTTAGGAAAAAATGTTAGAATTAATTAAAATAATGATTGTTTTCAAAACTTTAAACAAATTAACTGTGGACATCTGTGCTTGTGTTTTTATAAAAATAAATAAGATAAGAAAATATGAGTAGTCTATTATTAGCCATCGTTTAAAAATATTGTCCCAGCTATTTACATTAAAAAGTAATAATTATATTTTAAGTATCGATTTTACAAATCCAATACAACTTAATCCAGATATTGACTACGGTTTAGCTTTAATAGGGTTTTATTCCCATAACAGTATCCCCAATATTGAAGAAGGCGAAAATACATTTTATTATAAAGAAGCGAATGGCTTCAAGAAAATATTAATACTAACTGGTACTTATGAAATATTAGACATAGAAACTTATCTAAGACAACAAATTATTCCTGATACCGTTAAAAAGGAAGATTATGATAAATATTTTTCTTTTAAACCAAATAATAATATATTAAAGTGCGAAATTCAAAGCGACAAGTTGGAAGTGGATTTTTCACAAGCAGATGGTATATGGAAAATATTAGAATTTTCAAAGCGTACTTTAAAGTCAGGTAAAAAACACGAATCAGATCTTCCTGTTAATATTGTAAGGTACACTATATATTTTCTCGTAACCCGATTCTTTAAGTATACTGAAATACTTGTTTTGGCATATTCGTGATCGTCTAGTTAATTTACTTACTTTATAAAAATTAGGACTCTACGTTGTGTATTTACTTACATTGATAACAACGTTATTTTGAAATTGGTCAGGTTTAATGAAACAAAAGTATTTAATTTTAACCCCTGATTTAATTTAATCAAAGACAAAGGGGTGGCCCGTTGAGTCAAAGCACAGGGAAAAGGGACCATAAAAACCCTGGCGACTTACACAGTTCAAATAAAAATAAAATACAAAACAAAACATAGTTATATGGGTCATAATCACAAGAATACAGTATAAATAATGAGTGAATAAAATAACATGAAAAGCAGATAAACATATTTCATATAATTTGGGTGTTTTTATCAATATTCAAAACATTTTGTACTCAGGTAAAATAGTTATAATAGAGATCGTCATTTTATGACGAAGTGTTTGTTTATTTGATTACCTTACCACGCATCTTCGAACTATTGAACGAGGATACGATTTTATATAAATAAACTACAACAACGACATATTTCTGATAGAGAGAATTCATATGCTTTAACCAAGTGCCGATATTTAACCGTAGCCAATAACCACAATATGGAACAATTGCATACTCTGCGAAGTGATATAACGACAGCTATGGTGGCCCTATCTCACTAAAGTGTCGCTATATCACAATATGTTCAAATATTCTTACAAAATCAATGTCCAGAACAAGACAAAAGTATTGCAAAAATATACAAACAATTCTGCACACAGAGTTTATATAGGTAATAACATAAAAACACTATTTTTCTTCTAAGGATAAATCCTTTTGAAATAATGCTAATATATTACCCATGTTCAAATATTCATGTATGAGCACTCTCCAAACGAAAATACAAGTACAAATACAGACACAAATAAAATAAACAATATGCAATAAAATAGAATGATATAAAATATAAATAAAATACAATAAAATAATAAATAGGAGAGAGTCATAACAAGAAACACCTGAACATGGCCAAAACTCTAACCACCAGAAAGTATCGCGCTGAATAATAACATAAAGAGATTTTTATCATATATAGTAACGTTAAAGCCATTATCAAATATTCCAAATAAAGCGCTAAGATAAGCAGTTTAAATCAAAGTCTCTATCCAGAATCTATCAAAAGGTTAAACGATACTATTACCTTACCATGATATGACCTAATGGTAATATCAAATTTAATAATAATAATAAGAGCAATAATAATAATAATAATAATAATAATATTTTATAAAACTTACCCAAATAATACCAATATTATAATAATAATATTATTGTTAAAAGCTTTAGCCTGAGTACAAATGCAAAGAGTTAAAATAAATAAATACCTTAATACCGAGATGATACACTGAGTTTCATAAACAATAAAATACATTTCAGTTAAATAAAAAGTTATACAAACTTATAAAAAAAGGAAACAACAAAATCAAGGCCAGTATAACTCAAAATAAAGACAATACAAAATAGTAATATTTAAGGTAAATGTACTTCAGTGCATATGATAAACGCGACAACATAAAGATTTAAACTCAGTGTATGCGCGATCCCAAGATATTAAACCAAAACAATGAAATAGTGATATAATAAAAATTATTACCAAAAATCACTCGCCATTTACACATATTAAAATGATTAGGACCCAATAAACTAGCAATGATAAACGTCATAGACCAAAAATGCGAATTAAATAATATTGTTCAAAATTATAAGCAAATTATAAGCAAAAAACGAGGAGTTGTTTATCATTACTAGCAAATTTACAATTTTTCAAAGTGTACATACCTAAGTAGTTATAGCAGAAAATCGGCAACAATCACAAAAACTATAACTATATTATACTTAATATATTTCACAAACGGTTTAACAGGAGTATCTCGAAGGGCGAGCAAAAACCCTCTGTCTATGATATTTCCTAATCTCGCTTTTTAAACATCTCGGCCACTTAAGCAAGAATGTGTTACATAAACAAGTCTTCATAATATTTCTACGTTCAGATACAAAGAAGTGGAATTTTAAGACTCAATAGTTTTTTAAAACATAAAATAACTTATAACTATAATATTATTTTTTCGTGGATTATTCAAAATTTCCTTGGTTAAAATAGCGCCAAATTTGAATTTAAAAGTTTATATACTACAGGACCCTTACAGACGCCCCTTTGGAAGATTGGCAGACGGACTCTTGGAGGCTTGGCAAACTTTCAAGATCCTTCTCGTCAAATTTGGCTGAACTCATCTGAACGTAGGGCTTGTTGTTCTCAGTCAGGAATATCATACATAAAAAAGAAAACAAATAATATCAGGGTTTTATCGTAATAATAATATAAATAAATAATAAAAAAATAACAATAAAATAAAATAGAAATACAGTAGGGACCTAGTCAAAATAAAATGGATAAATTAGTAAAATCAATAAAATGAAAAGAACCCACCTGGAAAACATTATTGTAATGAAGTAATGAAGAAATATGCCAGTCCGGTTAATCATTCCATCTTCCTCCTGGTTATAGTATTTATGACTTGGAACGACGCTGTATACAGTATACGCCCCTTAGAATATTGTCCAGTCCATGTCTTGAGTCAGCTACACTTTTACTTCTTCAATTTTTAAAATCAGGTACCATCTCCATTCATCAAATGTAGTAAAGTTCATCCCTTCCAGTTCCGTGTCCCAAATAAAGTAAAACTCCTCGTATCCATGGATAGTGCACTCGTCAATGTTTTTCAGTCAGTGGTGTATAGCAAAAACAAATCAAAACATGTAAAATGGTTCACAATAAAATAATAATAATAACACACAACCAACATTCTTTCACCAGACTCAAAAAATTCTCCAATTACTCCTAAATAAACAAAACCTTTAATGAAAAAATAAAATTGGAAAGACTGACAAAACAAATTGTTTTTTTTTTTTAAACCAAAATATAGGCTACCTTGTATTGGCCTGCTGTAATATGAAAAAAGTAATCGACAATGACTAGCTCTGAATATACCAAAAAAAACTGTTCCCAATACACTTCTAAAAAGTAAATTTGCACTTTTCAAAGTCTCTCAAGACACAACGAATAGCAGAACATAGTCTATGAAGATCTAGCTCCTAAAAATTAAGCTATTCAGTAAATAGTATTTACTAAGTGACACCAGAAATGGAAATAATGAAAGGACGGAACCAAAAAAAAACATATTTTAAAACCTGTAAAATAAAATTAGGTTCGTTTACCCCAAACACAACCCTTGCGTGACATCAATAGATGTTCCACTACGTTACAAAAGAAAATAGTTACATCAACAGATGTTTAACTAAAAAAAAAAAACACCAAAATAGTTACATCAAGGATGTTTAACTAATGTTTACAAAAGTAATTAAACAAAAACAACCGTCTTCAAAGAAGATTCAGCTGCGCCCCCTAGCACTACACTTAGCTGCGCCCCTTAGTACTTTGCTTAGCTGCCACCATAGACGTGATTCAGCTTCGGCCTTCTAGTACATTACTCCTTACAATGTTTCGAAGCTGGCTTTAAAAGAAAATTCATCAATAGTTGAAGGAATTTTTGAAACTAAAAGGAAATAACACAAATTAAAATAAGCAGCTGGCTTCAAGGAAGATTCAACTACTAATACCAAATACTGACTTCAAAGAAGACTCAGCAGTACCAAAAGGTAATAACAACTTATTTAAGTTAAAAACGTACAAAAGAAGAAAAAAACTTATCCCACTGTGCATACACACAGAATATTTGAGCTAAAAAAATAGTTTATCCAATATATAGAATTAAATGACAACAAACCCTTAAATACAAGAAATAAAGGAAAAACTAAACAAAGATAAAATACATAAAAAAAAAAAATATTTACCCCACTGTGCAACACTTGGAAATGCAGAAGAAATATTTTACCTCACTGTGCGAGAGCAACACTTAAAAATGCCTAGGAGATATTTTACCCCGCTGTGTGAAAGCAATAAATCCATCACCAAGACCAATTTCAATCCCTATTATCAATGTATCCTGGTCACCCGGCAACAAAATGTAAGGTACACTATATATTTGCGTAACCCGATTCTTTAAGTATACTGAAATACTTGTTTTGGCATATTCGTGATCGTCTAGTTAATTTACTTACTTTATAAAAATTAGGACTCTACGTTGTGTATTTACTTACATTGATAACAACGTTATTTTGAAATTGGTCAGGTTTAATGAAACAAAAGTATTTAATTTTAACCCCTGATTTAATTTAATCAAAGACAAAGGGGTGGCCCGTTGAGTCAAAGCACAGGGAAAAGGGACCATAAAAACCCTGGCGACTTACACAGTTCAAATAAAAATAAAATACAAAACAAAACATAGTTATATGGGTCATAATCACAAGAATACAGTATAAATAATGAGTGAATAAAATAACATGAAAAGCAGATAAACATATTTCATATAATTTGGGTGTTTTTATCAATATTCAAAACATTTTGTACTCAGGTAAAATAGTTATAATAGAGATCGTCATTTTATGACGAAGTGTTTGTTTATTTGATTACCTTACCACGCATCTTCGAACTATTGAACGAGGATACGATTTTATATAAATAAACTACAACAACGACATATTTCTGATAGAGAGAATTCATATGCTTTAACCAAGTGCCGATATTTAACCGTAGCCAATAACCACAATATGGAACAATTGCATACTCTGCGAAGTGATATAACGACAGCTATGGTGGTCCTATCTCACTAAAGTGTCGCTATATCACAATATGTTCAAATATTCTTACAAAATCAATGTCCAGAACAAGACAAAAGTATTGCAAAAATATACAAACAATTCTGCACACAGAGTTTATATAGGTAATAACATAAAAACACTATTTTTCTTCTAAGGATAAATCCTTTTGAAATAATGCTAATATATTACCCATGTTCAAATATTCATGTATGAGCACTCTCCAAACGAAAATACAAGTACAAATACAGACACAAATAAAATAAACAATATGCAATAAAATAGAATGATATAAAATATAAATAAAATACAATAAAATAATAAATAGGAGAGAGTCATAACAAGAAACACCTGAACATGGCCAAAACTCTAACCACCAGAAAGTATCGCGCTGAATAATAACATAAAGAGATTTTTATCATATATAGTAACGTTAAAGCCATTATCAAATATTCCAAATAAAGCGCTAAGATAAGCAGTTTAAATCAAAGTCTCTATCCAGAATCTATCAAAAGGTTAAACGATACTATTACCTTACCATGATATGACCTAATGGTAATATCAAATTTAATAATAATAATAAGAGCAATAATAATAATAATAATAATAATAATGTTTTATAAAACTTACCCAAATAATACCAATATTATAATAATAATATTATTGTTAAAAGCTTTAGCCTGAGTACAAATGCAAAGAGTTAAAATAAATAAATACCTTAATACCGAGATGATACACTGAGTTTCATAAACAATAAAATACATTTCAGTTAAATAAAAAGTTATACAAAGTTATAAAAAAAGAAAACAACAAAATCAAGGCCAGTATAACTCAAAATAAAGACAATACAAAATAGTAATATTTAAGGTAAATGTACTTCAGTGCATATGATAAACGCGACAACATAAAGATTTAAACTCAGTGTATGCGCGATCCCAAGATATTAAACCAAAACAATGAAATAGTGATATAATAAAAATTATTACCAAAAATCACTCGCCATTTACACATATTAAAATGATTAGGACCCAATAAACTAGCAATGATAAACGTCATAGACCAAAAATGCGAATAAAATAATATTGTTCAAAATTATAAGCAAATTATAAGCAAAAAACGAGGAGTTGTTTATCATTACTAGCAAATTTACAATTTTTCAAAGTGTACATACCTAAGTAGTTATAGCAGAAAATCGGCAACAATCACAAAAACTATAACTATATTATACTTAATATATTTCACAAACGGTTTAACAGGAGTATCTCGAAGGGCGAGCAAAAACCCTCTGTCTATGATATTTCCTAATCTCGCTTTTTAAACATCTCGGCCACTTAAGCAAGAATGTGTTACATAAACAAGTCTTCATAATATTTCTACGTTCAGATACAAAGAAGTGGAATTTTAAGACTCAATAGTTTTTTAAAACATAAAATAACTTATAACTATAATATTATTTTTTCGTGGATTATTCAAAATTTCCTTGGTTAAAATAGCGCCAAATTTGAATTTAAAAGTTTATATACTACAGGACCCTTACAATATAATTAAAGTTCGAACCATTCACATCGATTGTAATATCTATCTATCTACAGGTGCTTATTATAATTATCTACAAACACACACCATTTACGAATTTTCGGTAGACGTTGATCCAGGCTATACAATCAACGAATTATCCCGAAACCTTATATATTTACCAATAATAAATAAACAGGAAATATCTAATATTACTTTGGTAATTTTAAACCAAGATTTTAAGCCAGTTAATTTTCGTGGAGAGAAAGTTATAGTTTGGAATCAAAAAAATTATCATAATGGGTTTAACATTCAATTATTATAAAAATCCCCGCACAAACAATTTAATATCAGTTGAGAGCAAACGCTTGCCTAGTTTAAACAACCTATCTCATTCAAATCGACTCTTTCTACGATAATAATAATAATAATTAATTTCACAGCATTTTTAAAGCCATTCTCATTTAAAACTTTAATCTGTGCTGGGAGGACATTATAAAATTTTACGCCCCAGTAGTTTGGTCCATCTTATCACATTTTTAGGCGACAATGTAATGGTGCGACGTTGTTTTTCATTCTTGTGTTATATTGGTGAAAGTCACTATGAATTGAATATTGAGAAATGTTTTTGTGCATGTAAACAAGACATTCATAAATATACAGAGATGGGACCGTTAGGAGATTCAGGCTCCGGAACGCTTGCCGACAATCATCCCGAAATCCCAAGCCTGCCAATAGTCTCACTGCCTTTCTCTGGATACAAAACATCCTCTCACTCTGGGGTGCATGGCCCCAGGCTAAAATTGCATATAAAAGGTGGCTTTGAAAGAGTGAAAAATATGCACTTTTTAGCACATCTATAGAAACACAGTTCATAAGATTTCTCAGGACAAACAAACTCCTACCAAGCTTTGTAGCAATATAATTTATATGATGATCCCACAGCAGGGTAGGATCAAGATATACTCCCAAAAATTATTTTTTTCCACATCTTGTTCAAATTTTCGCATGGAAAAGATCATTTTGCAGGTCTTTTCCTTGTTTAGTAAGAGTTTGTTTGCCCTAAACCAGTTTTCAGCCTTGACTTGAGCAATTGACATCTTGACTTCTGCATCATGCTGAGTGTCTGCGCTGAGAGACAGTGTCGTGTCGTCAGCAAAGAGAGTAAAACTAGTATCTAGATCGCTGATAGGCAAGTTATTGATGAATATTAAAAATAGTAATGGTCCCAAGATGGATCCTTGGGGGACTCCAATTGTGATATTTCTCTCTGCTGACGACACGCCACCGACTCTCACCACCTGACTTCTATCATAGAGATAAGATTGAATGAGCTTTATGCTGTTTTTGTTAAAATTATAGTAATCAAGCTTTTTAATAAGAATTTTATGCTCAAGTCGCAGAATAGAACAGAGTTAAATTTCATGTTCTGAAAAGAATTTTGAATATTTTTATTAGATCTAGCACACCCTGAACTGTGTTTCTTCCCCTTCTGAACCCAAATTGACTGTCAGTAAACATGTCATTTCTTTCAAAAAAACACGTAATTTGTTTAGCCACACATTTCTCTAAGATCTTTGAGACTACCGGCAGCAAGGAGATCAGTCTATAGTTCTCAGGTTTGTTAATATCCCCCTTTTTATTTATTGGAACCACTACTGTCTTCTTAAGAACCCTCGGAAAAGTACCCTCTCCAAAACATAGATTAATAAGCTTTGTAAGAGGTATTATGATTATATTTTTAATGGTTTTTATCAATTTAATATTTAGGCCATGTATGTCACAGCTATTTGAATTTTTTAATTTATCAATAACATCTCTCTCATCGCTAAATGTTATTTCTTGAAATGAGAACATTTCATTTGGGGGCGGCAGAGAATCTAGGTTATTCACAGGGCCAACAGTTGTATTTGACATTTTACTTACAATATTTACCGCAATATTGCAGAAGTATTCATTAAAATCATTTGGCAACAGGTTATTTTTTTCTATATTTTGTTTTATTCCTCGATGGTTATTAATAATTTGCCACATAGATTTAGATGGATTGTTTGAAGATTTAATAATATTTTCATTTGAATTTATTTTAGCATTCTGGATTGCTTTTTTATATTTCAGCTTAAATCTCCTATAGTCCTGTGAAAAACCTGAGTCTCTATCACTTAGTTCCCGTAAGAAGTCCAAATGATCTCTCATTAACCTTAAATTGTTATTAAACCAGCCTATTTTGTAGTGGTTGTTTTTTGCAATATAGGACCTCTCTTTGAAGGCTCCTAAGAAGGCAGACTCCAACACATCCATGAAATCCGTGAATTTTTTATCAGAATTCGTGTTTCTAGAAAAAATATGATCAAAGTCATAATTTGATATCATTTCATAGAAATAAAACAGCCCCATCTGTGTTATTGGTCTAAATACACTTTTAGTAAAGAAATTGGTGTTACCAGTTATGATTTTAATTTGAATTAGCTGCTCTAGATGGTCAGACATATTTGGGTTTATTACTTGTGTATCACAAACATCCTCAACATCACTCACAAAGATATTATCCAAACAAGCATTATATCTAGTATGATTAAAAATGGTTTGATTCAGACCAAAACTTTCCATCAGATCAACCGTTTTCACAGCATCATGTTGTTGCGTACCAAAGTGCACATTAAAATCACCACCTAGAATGATCTTGTGATTTTTAATTTTGAATAATTTTTAAAGGATTTAATCCATTAAGCCTAAAAACGTGTCAAGATTTCCCATAGGAGCTCTGTACAATGCTAAAACATAAATATTAAACTTATCTAAATAAATTTCACAAACTTCTAAAGTTTTTTCAACATTAAAATCACAAATAAAGTCAACACTACTAGACACTATTGATTTTTGGGTTAAAATCAGGGCTCCACCTCCTTTGAAGTTTTTTCTGCAACATTAGGCTAAGATTCTATATCCTTCGACATTTAGATGTTGAATTTCTTCCTCTTCCATCCAATGCTCCGTAATACAGACAATGTTAATGTTTTTGTCTGCCAAAAAGGCCTCTAACTGTCCTACCTTATTTCGAAGCGATCTGACATTTATGTGTAAAATATTTAGAAATAAATGTCAGATCGCTTCGAAATAAGGTAGGACAGTTAGAGGCCTTTTTGGCAGACAAAAACATTAACATTGTCTGTATTACGGAACATTGGGATATAATGTCATCGTTAGACCAAATCTTCGACATCTATCAAAAACCACAGTTTAGTGAAACAATTCAAAAAGTTGACTCCAGAACTTATTACTCCTATGTTTAATCTTTTAATAATAATGATGTTATAGAAATTTCAATAAATCAAAGAGATTCCTGGTTGCTTATGCACGATGCAGCCCTATTAATAGATGGTAAATTGGAAATAACTAAAGGGGATGGTAATGCAACCCTAACCAATAATTTTGGTACATTTTTGTTTGACCGAATTTCTTATGAAATAAATGGAAAAGAACTTGGATGGTATACACGACCCAGGAATTGTGAGCACAATAAAGGGCTATCTTAATTACAGTAGCGATGATTCAAACCATTAAGGCATTGCAGGGTGGAATTACCCCGCTCAACCAATAGTCTCCTTAACAATAGCCAAAATTTCAACTTTTAATATACGTATACCATTGCATTATTTATTTGGTAAATTTAATGATTATCAGCTAGCCCTATTTGATAAATAAACTATACGTCTTGTAAGAACTCGAAATGACTCTGATTGTCTAATTATAACAGAAAAACATGGGGCTGCTGCTGGCACAACAAATGCTAAATTAACTGTTGAAAATATCTCGTTAAAAGTAGTTATTACACCCAATGATTTATTAAAGCTTCAGTTGTTGGAATCAATAAATTCAGACAATTAACTAAAGATGCTACTAAGCAAATATGGGCAGTTAAAATGTGCACTGCAATGGAAAGTCCACGCTATATAATTTTTGCTTTTCATACCAATAGAAGAGGTATTGATACAAAAGATTCATTATATTTTGACAACATTGATATATCTGATATACGTGTTATCCTTAATGGCGAATACTTCCACATAGAGCGATTGGACCTCAATTTTGAAAAAAATAATTTTGCTGAGGCCCATCATAATTATACACAATTTTATTCAAGTTTTAAAAATGATTTAACAATATCAAAACACCCTCTACTTGATTATAAACAATTTAAGAACCGCGCCTTTTTTGTAATTGATTATTCTAGAATAAATGAATCCTTAAAATCGAATACAGTTGATATTGAGGCGAAAAAGGCTTTTCCAATAACACAAAAGCATACTGTGTTATTATAAATGACGTCATTATGGAGCATCTTCCACTCAGTGAAATAGTTCGTAGTTCATCATAATGCTGTTTAGTTTAAATAAGTCCATATAAAATAAAGGTTGTGTCTATCAATATTCAGGGGTTTAATTTATTCTCTAACGAAAAATGGTTATTTTATCCAAAAGAAGTTACGGTTACCAATGGAATGCAAAGAAATCATTATCTTTTAAAACCAATGGTGGAATTTAAGCTGTTATCATAAAAAAATAAAAAAAACAAGTTTGCTTTAAAGAAAAATGTATGGTCTACGATATTTAAGTGGATATTCGTGTGAATTTCAATGAGATTAGCAATATTTTAATGGAATAATTGGCTAAATACGATACTGTTTACACAAAAGGAAATCAAAATTATGAATATTTAAAAACAGTCTGTGAGCAGTTATTACCAAATATAAAAATTATAAACGTTGAAACATTAAACGTTTGGGAGCAGCCTGTGTTTAAAACAAACCCCTCATATGTTTAAACCATTTTAGAAGCGTAGAAATGTAGTAAAACACACGCATTGGTATTACATAATTGGCTTCGAAGTTATCTACCCCATAATCATTATGGATTGTAAAGAATTAGCTCAAAGAAAAATAAAATTTTGTAAAGATTTGCAAGCATTAAAAGAAGACATTGACATTTATGAACTGTGTAAGGCTTTTTCCTGCTATGAGCATTTCTGAGGATATAAGGAAAAATTCACTTGACATTACCAATTAAAAAATAAATTATGCGCTTAAATGTAATTTAATAAAATTATAATAAAAAAATTAAAAAAAAAATATGTTGTTTTTATGTATGTATATCCCAAATTAGAAAAAAACTCAAAGGTAAGTTATATTATTTATTTAAATAGTTTTACATTTATTAAATACATAACCTCCCAGATAGTACAAGAGGTACCCAGGACGTCAACTTCGGGTCCCTCATAGGTCCGATCGGAAGTTTTGGGTACGTCCAGTATCTTACTTATTTGGGAAAATTAAAGCGGATATACTCGGTACGTCCTAAGGACGTAATTTTTGTTTTTTTAGCAATTAAAGCATGGCATTTCCAAAGGGCCTAAGTGTCAACTTGGCTAAATAATATATTATCATTTAAAATAGTTTGTGTCATGCAGAATGACTTAAAAAAAAATTCCAACATTTATATGTTCAAAATATTTGTTTTTCATTGATAACTCACAATTTTATTTTTGTCACTTAGACCCTTTGGGAATACCACTCTTCAATTTGGTAGAGCTTGTCCAATATTCCCCAATAAAGTATTTCAGGACGGCCAGAGGATATCTTACTTAGGAAGTTCTGGGGACCTACGATTTGGTAACATCGGATGTCCCTGGTACGTCCTGGGGAAGGTTCAGGACCTGAATCGGACGTACTCGGGACTTACTAATGTCTGATACAAGATATACTCAGGATGTTTCCAGTACTTATTTGTGCTATCTGGGCTAAAAAGTATACAAATGCATAAATGGCTAGTACAAAAATTCCTACTACTAACAGAGATATAAATTTTATAAATATTTTTGTGGAAAATGTTGTTGAACTCGAAGAGATGTTTGATAATGTAGTTTTAGATAAATTTAATTTAGTTAAATTAGTTATTACACGATTTAATTTATTATTTTTATTATTGTAATCGGTAAGGTTTGAAGCACATTTAATATGGATCACTATTATAAACTAAGTTTTCTTTAATTTCCCAGTAGTTTCTCAGGAATGGACAATATTGCGATGAAAAAGTTAGATCAACATACCATGAAATTTTGATTTCTTTGTAGCACTTTCAAACAGCTGCTTATGGTCGAACGCCATTAACACAGCACTGACATGAAGTTTTGGCAACCTACTAACGTGAAATTTTGCGCCAAATTAAAACGTACTGTGCGGTAGACCGGTGGTCCTTATTACCCCGGTGGACCTCGCTGCCACGGTCTCCACTACTTAAATATTATCATAACAAATACTTCAGATCCTGTTTGCGGTTACTGCTTTACTTCTTATCAACATCCTATCCGCCAAACATGACAGTAGTGTAGAAGGCAGGTTCTCAAACTCAAACTGGATGGCATGTGTTACCATTCAGGATTTTCAGGATGTCTTCTGCTGTTGAAGACAATGCCCAGAAGGTCTTCAGATGGATTTTCAGGATTTTCAGTGCCGAAGAGGTCCTTTTCAGGATGTCTTCGGCTGCTGAAGGTCAATGACCAGAGGGTCCTTTTCCTGAAAGATAAGGACCTTCGAGGTCCTGGTTTATCTCTTAAATCTTAGGTTGGTAGTAAATAAAATTTGGTTGGTACTACTGTCTAACTAGATTTTATCTTTTAAATCTATGTCACGTGATTATGACGATGTTATGACGTAATATGAAAAATTAAAAAATATTTTATATTCGCTGGGGTTTGAACCGCGGACTTGTCGATTCATGGACGAAGTCAATATATTTCTAAATTAAATAATTACAGATCATAAAAAAGGTAAAATAGTAAAGGCCGCAATGTGGTGATGTGGTTGGCTGTAAAGAGGCGCGTGGAAGTGTGGTTCCACCTCTTGAGCCTCCCTGCGGTGAAGATGCGTGGTACGGGTGGTAGCAGCGCAGTCTTCCGACGGTCTTTGTCCCTTGTACTAAGCCCTTCTTATTAGCATGGAGCTTGTCTGGCCTTTTCTCGCAGAGCGAATGTGAGGCCAGCTTGATCCGGGTAGAAGAATTAAAGTCTAGAAAAATTGGCGGAAAAAAGAATAGTGATGTTGAAGAGTTAAAAGAATGATTTCGAGGGAAAAATAATTAAAAAACCCTCTTAAAAAATTTGGAAAAAATACATAAAAGATAGAAAAGAATTTAGAAAAAGACCTGCAGTACCATGGTACTACGGTTGGATTTGAAGGGGATGTTAAAAGTCTGGTTGGAGATGTCTCAAGGTCAAGAACTCTAAAGTCCTAAATCAACAGACATCTCCCACGTCGCGTATTGTTCTGAGGGTTAAGCTACCGCGGTGTCAGTGATGCACCGGGGGGGTCGCGAAATATCGGCAATCTGCCATAGATCAGGCCATGTTTATAGCGCGCATTGTGGTGTTGTCTGAGCGTAGTTATATGGCGTGTTAACGGGTGTCGGTGTAGTTTCTTAGTGTAGAATTTATTTGCCTGATCCATGACATACTCTTTTAAATAAGGCAGGCTTGCTGTTTCATGCATGTCATCAATAGGGGTATATCTGCCCGAGTTAGTGATGTGCCAAAGCGCTTTATTTTGCAGTCGCTGCAAAGCTATGTATTGCGTGTTGGATGCGCTGCACCATACCGGACAACCATAGGTAAGAACCGGTCTGATGCAGGATTTGTAGAGTGTAATTTTGTTTTCGATTGACAGCGGAGAATTTTTGATAATAAGGGGATAAATCGCTTTAAGAGCTTGAGAGAGCCTGGACTTGAGAGAAGTAATATGGGGGACAAACCTCAGTCTTCTGTCCAGGATAATACCGAGGTATTTTACAGAGCGCCTAGAAACTGCAGTATGGTTCTCTATGGATAAAGGTGAGAAAATTTTATTGTTCGTAAACTTGACTGTGAAGTTGATCAACTCGGTTTTGCCCGAGTTGATCTTTACCTTCCATTTCTGGAGGTACGGCACAAGAGTACGAACAATGAATATCTTCAGTTGCTCGTTGGCAACTGAAGAACTGAATGATGTTGAGTAGAGGGTGATGTCGTCAGCGTATAAACCAAGATTGGCCTGTGGCGTTTACGAATACGCTAGCCAAGAGACCACTTGACCAACTTATAACCTTTACCTTGAATGATCTACATACGCTAGCTTTGCCACGTCACACCACACAATATTTTACCCATTTATTAATAATTAAAATTATTATTATTAATAATTACTAGTTGTTTGAGTAAAATAAATTTAAAAAAATATAAATTATGTATTAATAGTTATTTTAAATTTATATTTTTGCCGAGGGTTGTAAGTAGGTATGTGTTAACACACAAACATACATATGTACATACTAAAGCACGTACGATGTTTGCTTGATAGAATTTTGGCACGGAGTAAAAAGTTTTCGCTGCTGCTGCAATCTAAATCAGCGCTCGCGTGCTCGCACCTACACTTGGCAAATACTTTTAGAGAAATATTTTTTAAATAAAAAACAAAATAAAATAATTAAATAATAAATTTATTTATAAATTATACATTTACAACATTATTTAATTAAAAATATATTAAAAATTAAAACAATTAATTAAAATACATGATATAAAATTACAATTTCGGTTGTTTTTCATACGTTCCACCCAGAACATGTTTGGTTCCATTAACTTCTTTTAGATGTTTTTGATAGGTACAGGGTAAACACATTTCGTTTTCCAAATCGGTTTCTCCTCGACATTTAGGACATTTGTATTTGACTGGTGTAGGCATCTTAAACGATCAAGGAAAGCCAACTAAACACTAAATTTTGTTAGGCTACATTTTTCTTATCTATCCAACTGTTGTGTTTATCGCTAAAGCCCAACCATTTAACAAATACTTTATTTTTTTGTCTTTTTAATACTTTTTCAACCAGATAAACATCATGATGTTTGACTTTTTGTAATTGTTCTTTGTAGAAACCACCCAATACGTTTTCACCAGTTGTATCTTGAAGCAGATAGGTAGTTGGATTGGTGTACTGTACTTTTTTTATTACAAAAATTTCTATTGACCAATTGGACATGTACTGTTTATCGAAGACTGCTGTAACTTTTGAAATGCGTACATGATCACCGACATGAAATTTAGCATCCAAGTCACTCATTTTCTCTGTCACATCTATCGGTTTTCTACCAATGGTTCTGTGTTTGGTATTATTGTATTTGGAAACAATTTGCGGTAGCAAGTTAAGCCATTTGTAGTGTCCTTGAATGCTAAACTCTTTCCACATTAAATTTTTCAATGTTCTATTTACTCGTTCAACAATTGAAGCCTTTTTCTCACTAAACGTACTGTAATGATTAATTTTATATTTTTTAATGAAAATGTATTTGTAACCATTGTTTATGTTTGAGTATGGTATCATTTCCACCAAGTCTGCTTGTATTAGATCGTCAAAGGATTTAATGATGACTCTGCGTCTTTGGAAATTAATTCTAGCTGGTTTATGAAGTTCTTCAACCACATCCCTTTTAACGTCTGTAATAAATTTGGTGTTCTTCTTCTGCTGCCTTTTCATATTTATGCGATAACTTTAATTTCCCTCAGTTCTTCAATAATTGACGTAATTTCTTTGTCGTGTGCTGTGTGTCCTGCCTACTGGGATGCAACCAATTCACGCAATCTCTCGACCAGTTCGTTTGGATCGTCAAAGTAAACGTAATCGATTTTGTTGTTGTTTGCTTTCAAAAATATACCCTCCCCTGCGACAAGTGGAGCTAATACCTTTTTATATTTTTCCAACCTACTTCCAGCAACTTGCTGATTGGACTTATAAAATCGTCGATGTGCGTTTGTTTTTAACACAATCTGTCTATATACTTTTTCATCTTCTGCCGTAAATCCTTTGGCGTTCTTTTTAAAGAGTAATTCGTACAGTCCGTAAGTTCCTTTGTATTTTTTATTTTGAACCACAAAATCTGAACCATCTATTATTATTTCAGAATTACCGATATAAAATTTTTCTTCTTGCACATATTTTCTTGGTAATGTTTCATCATATTGATTTAGATAATCAAGGAAAGCTTTTTTCTCAATTTCTTCTCTACGTGATTTAGTAAAAGCTCTTTCATCAACATAATTATCATCTTCATCTTCCTTGCTAATATCATCCAATATGGAACTTTTTAATAAGCTAATATCCCCTTCTTTTTCCTTTGGAAATGACGGCAACGTTAATGATACTTCCGCTCTTCTTTTACTAATTTTTGCAGGATTAACTGGAGTCGAGAATGCTAACGCTGTATGTTTTATGGTGTCAGGAGATTTAGGTTTTTCGTTTTTAACCTTATATTTTCCATGTGGTGGAGAAGGTGGTGGGGGAGGAGAGATTACTGGCACTTGCTGTTTATTTGTTGCAGTTGTTTGTAGTTCACTTTGAATATTTTTCAATTGTTTTGTGATGGGAAAAAACATTTGTTCCTGAACATTTTCACCTTCTTTAAGTAATTTAAATTTCTGTTTAATATTTTTTCGTTTTTCAATCAATCTTTTTTCAAGATTTTTTGCTTGCAAATTAGGGTGCTTCATTTTAGAGCAACATTTTTTTGTTTCAAGTCCCACCTCAAAATTTTGTAGTAGATCCAAAAACCAAAAATTTGAGCATTTTTTGAGCTCTTAATTATGATTTTAATCCATTGCTCAACAGTGTTGAAGATTTTCCATTCAAATAACATTATAAATCCATTTTTTACCATTTTTATCTTCCGCTCACCACGAAGGAATTTTATTTACGAATTTTGGCTCAAGGAATCTTATGAAGGACTAAATCGTCTACGTAAAAGCCCATTGTGCCGAGTCTGTAAGTCGAATATCTTCTTTACAAATCGCTCTTTAAATTGAAAATGTTATAAAAATAACAGTAAATCGTAATTATTTGCTAAACTATTGATGATAGAAAAAAAACGTTAATGGCAATTTTGTAGGGAATTTTTTGTCCTCTAACTTTGTTTAAAAAAAATTTTTCGTATCACAAATAGTTAAACGACTGCAGCCTCTTAAAATGTAAAATGTCTTAAAATTTCTATTCTAACCTATGTATATTAGGGTGCTTTATTTTAGAGCGACACTTTTTTCAAAGTCCCACCTAAAAATCTTGTAACCGGTTAGAAAACAAAATTTTTTAGCTATTACAAAGCTCTTAATCTTTATTTTAAGCCGTTGCTATTCCAATTTTAAATATTTCCCTTTAAAAACCATTAAAAAACAATGTTTTATTCTATTTTCCTTCTGCTCGTACAGTAAGAATATTTTATTCGAATTTCTGTTCTAAAATCTTTATACAGGATGAAATTATCTTCAAAAATGTCCATTTAAGCAAGTCTGTAAGTTGAATATGTTCTTCACAAATTGCCGTTCTACTCGAAAATCTTCTAAAATAGCAGTAAATCGTATTTGGAGACTAAACTATTGATTGTAGATAAAAAACGTAAATAACAATTTTGTAGGGAATTTTTTGCCCTACAAATTTGTCCAAAAATATTTTTCTGTATCACTTATAGTTTAGCTTGTACGGCAACTCAAAGTGTCAAATTCTTAAATATTCATTTTTTGACGACTGTAATAACTAAACTATTAGAGTTAGGTGAAAGAATTAAATAGAAAATTTGTTTTTTATTAGATGTTCTGAAATATTTTTACAGTTATAATATCTAAATCATTAATTCTATTACGTAACTCTAATAGTATAAATACTATAATATATAAATAGTATAATATATTACAGTCGTCAGAAAACTGAATTTTTAAGAATTTGACCCTTTAAGTGGCTGTACAATCTAAACTATAAGTAATACAAAAAAATATTTTTTAACAAATTTGTAGGGAACAAAATTCCCTACAAAATTGTCATTTACGTTTTAAGGTTTTCGAGTAGAACGGCAATTTGTGAAGAACTTACAGACTTGCTTAAATGGACATTTTTGAAGATAATTTTATCCTGTATAAAGATTTTAGAACCGAAATTCGAAAAAAATATTCTTACTGTACGAGCAGAAGGAAAAAAGAATAAAACATTGTTTTTTAATGGTTTTTAAAGTGAAATATTTAAAAATGGAATAGCAACGGCTTAAAATAAAGATTAAACAAAGTTAGAGGACAAAAAATTCCCTACAAAATTGCCATTAACATTTTTTTTCTATCATCAATAGTTTAGCAAATAATTACGATTTACTGTTATTTTTATAACATTTTCAATTTAAAGAGCGATTTGTAAAGAAGATATTCGACTTACAGACTCGGCTCAATGGGCTTTTTCGTAGACGATTTAGTCCTTCATAAGATTCCTTGAGCCAAAATTCGTAAATAAAATTCCTTCTTGGTGAGCGGAAGATAAAAATGGTAAAAAATGGATTTATAATGTTATTTGAATGGAAAATCTTCAACACTGTTGAGCAATGGCTTAAAATCATAATTAAGAGCTCAAAAAATGCTCAAATTTTTTGTTTTTGGATCTACTACAAGATTTTGAGGTGGGACTTGAAACAAAAAAATGTTGCTCTAAAATGAAGCACCCTATTGCAAATCCATTGTCACACACATGCACACGTGTTAAGAGCAAGAACAACGAAACATTAATGAGTCAAAGTGAAGAGTTTATTCAAGGTTTATATGATGATCAAATCACATTCTGTAACGTCCACCGTTCATCTTATCATCTTTAAAAATGGTTAGAAATCCATATGGAAGTTTCCAACAGTACGAGCAGATATTTTTAAAATTTTCAAACGACATATCAGTTCCCACGTGATCGTTATAAACATGTTTTAAATTCAATTCATCCTGTTTAAATAGCAACAACACGTTGGCATTATCTCGTATTAAATGTTTGGGAATTTTGGCATATGTTTGACATAGATAAAACGAGTCAATTTGATTGTGTCGACCCATACTGAAATATTCACGAATAACCTCCTGGTTATCGCAAGCAACATCATCAAAAATAAATATCGAGTTGGGCTTGGCTTCGGACGGATGAGCGATACTTTCACTAGCACTAAATGCGTAATAATTAATTCCCTTTATTGGTCGCAACAATTCAGCTAGATAGATGTATTTAGGTTGATAGAGCGAGCGTGAATAAATGTACACGTTTTCGAATCTTAATCCATTCTCGTGTTCTATGAGAAAAATCATTACGTTGGTTTTTCCACAGTTTGATGGACCAACAACAAGACATCTAATGGTGGATAGAAATAGTTTTCCATGTTTTACACGCTTTTGCTCTCCAAATTCTTTATTATCAGTGTTTTCCACGTTTAAACAAGTTTTTTGCTTGACAATTTTCATTTTCTTTGTTATTTGCACAAACACCGTTGCTGTGTCAACATCAACTGAAGTATAAATACAAGTGTACAGTGTATTTTATGATAGTTGGAGTGTAGCAAACACGTGTTAAACAAATATGAAATATTATATAGGATCTGGTTTATTAAATACTGCAATTAATAAACTACCCTTCGAGTTACATTTACCAGGTTACAATTATTGTGGTCCTGGGACAAAATTACAAGAACGATTAGCTCGTGGAGATAAAGGTGTTAATGGGTTGGATTAAAGTTGTCGAAAACATGACATTCAATACTCGTTAAACAAAGATTTAAAGTTGCGTCACAAAGCCGATAGAATATTAGCTGCAGAATCGATGGGACGAAAGATGCATCGATGGGTGAAAGACTTGCCTCTCTAGCTGTAGCAGGAGCTATGAAAACAAAATTAAAACTTGGTATGGGAATAAGTAAAAAAATGGACACAACGAAACTTGGAAAATGTGTGATTCAATTGACAAAAACGAAACGTTCGATTCAAAAGGTGTTGGTGGAAGTGGAAAAATGTATGGGTATGTTGTTATCAAAAAAGCAAACAATAAAAAACAGTAGTAGTAGCAGCAGCAGCAGCAAAGGCAGTATTCAAGGTATGAATAAACGAATGAAAAAAGCAAAAACACCAGTTATTGATTTGAATGAACTAGAAGACAAGGAAAATATTCCAGAAATGCATCGAAGTCGTAATAGACAAAGGAAACATGAAAAAACATCCAAGACAACAAAACAACCACAACAAAAAAGAAAAGCACCGGATTTGGATGAACTGGAAAACAAACTAAATATTCCAGAAATGCATCGTAGTCGACAAAAGAGACGTGAAAAGTCAACAACAAAACGATTACAACGAAAAAGAAAATCAGAAAATGATGATGTAACCATTGTTAATGAAATTAAAAAACATAAGATCAATCTAAGTGAACCGTTGATTGATCCTGCAACAACCATCTCTAAAAAACGTAGGTTGGGGGAAGACGAGGAGGAGGAGGAGAAGGAGAAGGAAAATGTTTTAAATAAAAAACCACGCATCTACTAATCTAGTCTAGTGTTTGTCCTCGTTCTGTAAAGATGTCGTCGATAAAAAAAAGAAAGAGCAAATGTGGTCAAAAACGTAAAAATAAAAAAAAGTCTATTGGATTTCAAACAGCTGTTGGAAAAATTAAAAAACAAATTTTACAAAGCAAGGCAAAAAATTTGGGAGATGCCATTCATGTGGCATTGAATGCAGCAAAACAGATTAAACATCAAATGAAACCCAGTAGTGGTCGAGTTATTAAAATTCCAAAGGTTGGCGGTTTTCTACCTCTTATACCCATATTTGCTGGGCTATCAGCATTGGGAAGTTTAGCAGGTGGTGCAGCAGGAATAGCCAAGGCTATTGGTGATGCTCGGTCAGCCAAAAAACAACTTGATGAATTAAATCGTCACAATCAAAAAATGGAGGCAATAGCAATGGGAAAAGGACTCTACCTAAAACCGTACAACAAGACAGGATTGGGTATTTTTTTACGACCGTATCAAAGCAATCAGGCCTACCGCTAAAACAGCGGCAGCAGCGAACTTCCAGACAAACCGCTAACAAATATTGATTTAATATATTTTGCTAAATTACACAAGATTCCAAACTTTCGTGGTGTTTTTATGCGTGATGGATTACCAATAAAAATACATCGTCAGAACGAACGAGGTGTGATAAATTTGGATTCAACAAATGGTCCTGGAACTCATTGGACTGCGCATAAAAAAACTGGTGCAAACGTTGTGTACTTTGATAGTTTTGGAAATTTTCAACCTCCCTTGGAAGTTGCGAAATATTTTAAATCCAATGGTCGTGTAAACGTTGTATATAATTATGGTAGATATCAAAATTTTAATGCTGTTAATTGTGGTCATTTGTGTTTAAAATTTTTAATAGAATAATTTAAAAAAAAGTTTTTTTATTTAAGATTACCCTATCCAAAACCACCACCACCCACCTACCCATTCTGCAAATTTATCATGTGTTAGTCAAGTTTAAACAGTGGTAGCTAGCACATGTGTGTGTGTATGTGTGTGTCATGAGTTACAATTTTACATTTTCGGGACGGGAATCCGTTTTACGATTAAAATTCTATCCACCAATAATACTAAACGAAGACGATCAATACGAATTGGGTTTGATTAATTTAGCCACCTACCATACAATCGCAAATGTCGATGAGACAAACAACATATTTCATTTCGAAAAAAAAGAATTTAAGATACCTGTAGGAACCTATGAAGTTGATGATCTAGCTGTTTACCTACATGAGCACGTTTCCAAGGAAATTGTTAAATTTATTTTTCCTTCGAAAACACCAACGCAGACAACACCACCACCACCACAACCTACTCATCATTATTTGACAATGAAAGTTAATCGAAATACTATGAGATGCGAGATAAAGTCAGCTGGAACTATATACTTTAACAAAGACCGTTCGATAGGTAGTCCTTTGGGATTTGAGAAAAAAGAATTAAAAAAAGATACAAAACCCGAGTCTAAAAATCCAATCAACATAACCAAAGTTAATACTATATGTGTAGAATGCAACTTGACTGTTAGTTCATACAACAACGATAAACTTTCACATATCCTTCATATGTTCTATCCAACAGTAGCACCAGGTTATAAAATCGTTGAATCCCCCTCCAACGTAATTTATCTTCCAATCAACACTCGTTATTTAGATGAGATTATTCTTAAAATAACCGACCAAGACGGTAATTTGGTTAATTTCAATGGTGAGATGATCACAGTACGAGTGCACTTAAAAAAAGTAAAATGGTGATTAAATATAACAACAATACCCTTCAACCCTTATCATCTTCATTTAGAATAAATACCAAAACGAGAAAAGGAGTGGTCAGTGTGCAAAAGAAGCCGAGAGTGTTGTCATCGGTGAACAGGAAATTTTTAAAATCATTGGGCTCTAAGTTGTTGCTTTAAAATTGCTGGAAAAATAAAAAAATCAAAATTTTGGTGTTGGTGTCAATTCAGAATATTCAGAATATTTGTGTCCAGTGCTCAGCGAAGAATAATACTACTACTGTGCACTTGTCGAGGATATAATAAAAATGAACATTTTAAACGTAGGAGACAGAGCTTTCACCGATAATTCAATTATCAGTAAAGAGTATCATAGTTACTTGCCTTATGCAAATTCAAGTTTGAATAAATACGATGAGGTGCGAATCCCGATACAAACTCAAAACATTTACACCTACCCTGCTGAGAGCTTCCTCGAATTAGAAGGGGTCGTAGTCGATGAACAAAATAAGGCTAGTGGTACAATTCAACTAACCAATATGGCTTTGATGTTCTTATTCGATGAGATAAGATACGAAATGGCTGGAGTGGTGGTAGATCGAGTTCGAAACCCTGGTATGACGTCTCTTATGAAGGGTTACGTCAGTTTTACCGAGCAAGATTGTGTACGTTATCAAAACGCAGGTTGGAATCATTTGGATCATGTGAAAATTGTACATAAAGCTGATGGATATTTCAATGCATGCATCCCGTTAAAAATCCTAATGGGAGTATTTGAGGACTTTCGCAAGGTTGTTGTAAATGTACGACAAGAGCTGACACTAATCAGAAGTTTTACCGATAACAATTCAGGACAGACAACAAAAGCAGGAGAAAAACCCCAAATACGTCTAAACAAAATTGTTTGGAAAGTTGAACATGTCAAAGTGGACGATGAGTCAAACTTACGGTTGTTATCGGTCATTGACAAGGGTAGAGACTTGACTCTTTCGTTTCGAGGATGGGAACTTCATGAATATCCACTTTTAAATCAAACAAAACAACACACATGGAACATAAAGGCTGTAAATCAATTGGAAAAGCCTCGATACATTATATTTGGATTCCAAACAAATAGGAAAAATCTAACAGATAAGGATTGCAGCATGTTTGATCACTGCCACATAAAAAACTTCAAAGTCCATTTGAACTCCGAGGTTTATCCCTACGATAATTTTAACCTAAATATTAGCAAACAACAGTATGCCTTGCTGTACGAGATGTATGCACGATTTCAACAGTCCTATTATTACAAAGATGTGGGTGAGCCTTGTTTCACATTGGAGAAATTCATTGAAAGGGCTCCCTTAGTCGTCATTGATTGTTGTTACCAAGTGGATACCAAAAAAAATGGAAGTGTCTCGTTTGGAGTTTGAAACTGATACAGACATTCCTGCAACTACCAGTGCATACCTGTTGATTTTACACGATAAAAAAGTTAAATATAACCCACTTACCAGTACAGTCAAAATTTTATAATTGTAATATATATCCAAATAAAATAAAAACAAAAAAAAATAAAGTAGTTTTATTTATAAATACATGTTAAAATTATATAATTGTAATATATATCCAAATAAAATAAAATATAAACAAAAAAAAATAAAGTAGTTTTATTTATAAATACATTATTTAAATTTAAATAATAATAGAGTCACTCATATACTATTCCACGAACGAATAGGGCCGTGAAAATTATCTGGTATACGTAAGTCTGTTGGTAGTATGCGAAAAAACAATACGTAAATGTATGCCAATTGACGATAAGTTAAACACAAAAAAGAATAATTTAAGTAGAAATATTCAAAAGCACGTTGCTTATCTTCCCAAGTTTCCCACGACCACTGATTAATATTTGTAGCTCTCCAATTTCTTAGATACTCGAACTCAGGATTTATATGATGATTAGGGATGGGATATTTAGGTACTAAAAACTGAAAAATAGGTAACTAAAAAGGTACTAAAAAAAAAGCATTTTAGGTTAAAAAAAACAGCATTGACACTCACTACATAGAAGTTCTATGACAGAACATAAGCTCACTAGTAGTGAGTCACTACAAAGAAGGTAACTGTAAAGTAAGTTACTGTTACAGTCTGTTACCATAAGAAAAAATTCTATACCGTTGAGTTGCACGCCCTGGATAAAATATTGGCGCAAATTTTAAAAAGAAGAAAAAAATAAAATAAGTAAAAATACGAAAAAATAGGTAACAAATATGTGAAAATAAACTGACAAATTAAAAAATATGTAACAAAAGTATAAAAAGGTAGTTTAAAGCAAAAACCTCCAAAAAAGGTAAAAAAGGTGAAAAAAAGTTTAAAAAATAGGTAACAAAAGTATAAAAAAGGTAGTTAAAAGCAAAAACCTCCAAAAAAGGTAAAAAAGGTGAAAACAAGTTAGGTTCATATAAAAGAAAATCTTTTAAAACACATTTTGGCATTATTGGATTTCAAATAGTTACATCAGTTAAAAAAAGGTAAAATAACTTAAATCCCATCCCTAATGATGATTATCCACTCTAGCTCTAAATTCGTAAACAGCTTGTTCAGAATGGTCACTCCACCTTAATTCAATTAAATAATCCGATGTGGTGCTGTCTGTATCACTATCGTCAGTGTCACTTTCTTCTAAAGTAATGTCTTCACTTTTTATTAACTCATTTACTTTATAGCGGCACATAATTTGGCATACTACTGGTTCTGAACATTCAAATTTGCATTTATACACAAATTATCAAAGAGATAAAGACTCGTCACAAAGGCAAACAAAATAAATCTTACAAAGTCATTGAAAGTTAAAAAAAGCAAATTCCACGAATAATAAGCAAAGTACAAATAACAAGTTATGATATTAATAACAAAGTCTGTAGTTAATAACAAAGTCGTTGAAAGTCATATTTTATTATATAAAAATAATTCCACAAGTTCAAACAACAAGTGATGATTTATTGTTTAGTACAAAGTATTGCAAAGTTGTTGATTAATTATAATAACACAAATTATATCTAAAATATTTAATTATATAAAAAGTTGATTAATTATCGAGAATTATAGTAACATCGGAGTCTTCAGAATCAGGATCTGGTAAATTGTCTACTTTTAATTCTGAATGATAGATGTTCTTTATGTGTGACGGCATGTTGGTTTTTGCAATTAAACGTTGTAGATCCTTCTTAACCATTGGCTTTGAAGGATCATGTGTAGCAACCTTTACTCGGGTTAGCTCATGGTAAAGAATTGATGATCTTCTTATGCAACTTGCCAAATTGTTGTCAATCGTATGGTTCTCATGGTTATTAACTTTAACCATTTTTGGAGTGATGTGCCTTATTGTTTTTGACGTTGCCTTAATATCTCGATAAAAAACCAACTCCCACTGGGCTTGTTGTTGTTGTTTAATCTAAAACAAATATAAAAAAAAACGTGAAAACACGATTAAAAATAAAAAATAAAATAATACCTTTGCTTTATGTTTGATGTTTTGAGAGAGAGAGAGAGAGACAGAGAGAGAGAGAGAGAAAGAAAGAGAGAACGAGAGAGAGATGGATGGATGAAAGGGTGTATATAATAAAACAACAACAACAACAACAACAGTAACAACTACTTAAGTGTTCCAAAGGGAAACGACAGAAGTGTAATCCATTAGTTCGTGAAACACACAAGGATTGTTACTGTCATAACTTCACTCTTTAACTGTTTTTCTCTCACAATTTACACAATGGTAATGCATAAAACCATGTTTGTGTACCCTGACTAATTCCATTTGATATACATTTCGTAAACAAATAATTAGTTTATCAGGGGGAGTTGTCATGTCCTCATGACACACTTCACACAAAACAAAGTTATAAGTTTGATTCTCGACCTTGAAAACCAACATATAAAATACATTACAATTTATGGATTCCTTGACAACATAATTATCTAAATGAGCAAACGGACGTTTGCAGCATAGCAAGTGCGAATGCTGCAAAATGATGTAATCTCTTAACTCATTGCAAGTTTCCGATATTCCATCATTAGTCCGTTGCAATTCTCTCTCTTCATCATAGTTTGTAATATATGACAATAAATGCCATATTTGTCCTATAAGTGTTGTTCTGATTAAAAAATTATTTTTAAATTTGCAATATTGGTTGTCAGCATCCAAGTCGTTGGCAAATGTCTCAGTTGGATTTTGCATTCTAAAATAAATATATATAAATATATATAAATTTTATAAATTTGTATATACGTAAAAATAACCTTTACCTTTTTACCGTAAAATAAGTAAACAACAAAGACAATGGAAGTAAGTGTGTGTGTGTGTGTGTGTGTGTGTGTGTTTTAATTGCTGTACCCCCAGGGAACGGTATCAGTCTTTTTAAAATCAACAACTCTTTTATCATCAAACGGATTAAGAGTAAGTTTTTTTTGCTGGATTGTAAAAATATCATGGTGTGAGGATACGATGCAATTTTGTTCAACGTTTAAAGTTTTAAAATAAAATAGTACATTCAAATAATCTTCAAAAGTAATGATCTTCAATGCTGATCTTTGAATTCCTTTAGCCTTTTTAACTATACCAAAGTTGGAAATAAAGCAATCAATATCTCTCGAGGAGTATTCTTGATTTTTTAATTTAGCCACTTGCCGTTGCATTTCCTCCTTACCTTTCCTTATTTTTAGCGAGTACATTTTTGAACGTAAACCAATAAATTCAGTCATTAGACTTCCGTTATTCTCATCCTTCATCAACCCTAAAACCTTTTTATTTTTTAAAGGTATTTGATAGACATAATTACAGGGGTAATCAGACGTGTCAAATTTATGAAAGTCCTCCCGTATACATGAATAAATATCATCAACAAAAAATTGATAAATTAAACTATCGGTATCGGTATAAAGTAATTTTGAAGTATCACAAAATTTTTTCTTAATATAATTGTAGTGAAAATCGTAAAGAAAGGTTTTTGAAATGTCCAAAATTGACATACCCACATAAATGGGTTTGTTAAACTCAATTTTGAGTTTTTTCATCTCTACAATAATCATATTTTTATCGAAAATTCTACAACTGTGAAAATTTGGTTGCGAAATATAGTAGTTATATTAGCACCAAATTTTCCCGACCATTTGGATACCAATTTTACATCTCTATACTTCTTTACATTTTCAATAGTTTAACCAAACACACTGTTGTTCATTAATTTATATAAATTTTTTTTAAATTCATTATCAGCCGCTTTTCTTAATTCAGTATTTAAATCTATATATTTTTTAAGCCAAGTGGATTGTTTAAATTTTAAACATCTCTGAATTTTATCTATTTTTATACCCAACTGTAGTGAATTACCTTATTATTTTTTACATACAAGGTTGTTAATAATTTTGGTTTATCCAAGTCCTGTGAAATTGGTGGAACCAAATGTTTAGGACAAAGAGGAAAATCTTTGTGAAGCTCAAAAAGCTCGTGGGGGTATACAAGGTCAACTTTAAAAATAAACCCATATTCGCTTGTTTCAGAAATTTTAAATATATTCATATCATCAACATCAACATCTAACCAATTAAAATCCCCCACGGGGAGGGGAAAGCTCATTGCGGCCCCATAAAGGTTATTTACATCGTAATATATTAGATAAGATTGAGGTACATTAATATTATAATCGGATCCCATATATTTATTGTTTGCTTTGGCATATCGATTAGAACATTGTGAAACTCCACCCCTTATACCCTTTAAAATAAAATTAACCATATCCATGTCAACCAAAAGTTCCAAGCAAACATCAGTAACCCTAAGCATTGCATCAAACGCTAATGAAGGGGCGGTAATATAATGAAGAGCATCCAATTTATAGGTTTCAAAAGAAGACTTTCGAAAATTTTCAAATATATCTGCTAAAAGTAAAATATCAGTTTTCAAATACAATTCAGCATATTCTTGTAAATTTTTAATATTAAATTGATTCCAAACAGTGATAGCATGCTTATAATCATCACCTGAAATGTCTTCGTTTGAAATTTTACTGTAAAATTCTTCCTTCGACGGTAAACCATTGTCTTGCAATTTTTCCCAACTATTTAGGTATTCATAAGGAAACACCCCTTTTCTCGTAACCAGTTTAAACTGGTTATCGTTTGAATAAAACTTTTTGGTAATGGACTTTTGTGAATCCGTTAAATAAGATGCTAACTTACTAAGACTGCTGGCCATAAATCTAAACGAATCAACAAATCGCAAATTAACCTTGGTACCCTCAATATATTTCGTAAAAGAAATGTATCTTTCCATATTAAGTGGTAACAGATTAATTGCACCCTTTACCTTAGTACCAAGAGCTTTAATAATAAAATGAGAGTCGTATCCTGTCAAGTTGTGAAATATTACAGGAATTGCGTGAGATTTCTGATAACGAAAGTTACACCCATTGTGGGCTGCACCTCTAAACAACCCTGTAAAATGGTCTCGTACCCCATTCTTGCTGGTAAAACGTTTTCCACAACAAATGCAATTGGTTGCATTAAAAAAATTTTCTCTTTCCTCTGCGGCAGTAGTAAAAGGTACTATTGGAACTGGATTCGATAGCAAACAGTCTACACGTTTAGTAATCTTTTCTAGTTCAAAAATAAACCACTCTACACAATCTTTACCAGTGTACATGTTAAATTTAGATAGGCTATCATCATAGGAACACTTTAAATAGTAGGCAATGCTAAATGCCTCGTGTTTTTTAATTTTTTTACTTTTACACCCAATACCCACAATATCATCTTTATAATCAATCAAAATACTTTCAATGTCTGCATAAACAACATAGGGAACCATCAATTGATGTTTAAAATTTTTAAATTGCAAAAATTATTTAGGGAGAACAACTTTTGTATCAGTCGATAACAATTTGCAATCACTCCAATGTTTTTTTAATATTAATTCAGTTTTAAAATGGTTAAGGCATCGTTCACAATACCATTTTCCATTTTTAATATTACCTACTTGAGTGTTAAGTAGTCTAGATAAATTTTTTATATGTGCAAAATGATAATAAACTGTTTCAATACTACTACTAAGTAGTACTACTACTACTACTACTACTACTACTACTACTACTACTATACGATAGAATCACTTGTTGTTGTTATTGTGTTTGTAATTAAAAGTAAATTTATTCTAGGTGAAAAATCAAATTTACTATGGTACAACTACCATCTTTATCGGCAACGGTAAAAACGTTAATGGACAATTTATTCATTAATTCAAATTTTGAAATGTCCTTTAGCGCAATAGGAAACTGTATATTTTCAAATTTTAAAACGTCTCTACACTTTGGATAAGATGACAAACGTGTTGGGTTCCTACGAGCCGGGAACATTCCCGCGACTACTGAATATAGAAAACAGAACTCGTCATTATTTTGTATATTAATAACACTTTTTGATTTTGTTATAAACGGTGGTAAGGAAACGTACGTGGAAATGCATGGAGCAATAGGATTAAATCGATTAATGTTAACTTTCAAGTGTAAAATTTTGTACAAGGCCCAACCAGAGTCCTTTTCCTGAAACTCAACATTAACAAAATCCTATTCACAACAAATTGGTTGAAACCATTCGTGAAGATTAGTATTAACATCAATAGTTTGATTTTTAGTTGGAAAAAATTTTACAGAGGTTTCAACAGTTTGTGGTTTAATAAATAAACCTGCAAAAACAACATTTACCTTTAACATTGATTGCTTTAATTCTCTTTTCATTTTTAAACTAAAACTACGAAATGACTGTTGAAAAAATAGTTTGGGATCTTTGATTCGCAAATTGGTTATAACACCAGTGCGAATTCTACCATTGAAGCATGATTCAATATCTTGCTATATAATAATTCTTTTTCCTTTTACACCAACACCATCAAAAACAACAACAATCTCCCTCAATCTAGTTTTAAAATTTTGTAAATAATGTTTTAGTAAAGCTAAATTTGATTCAATTTTGGAAACATTTTTTACACATTTATTTTTTGTTTTAATTGATTTTTTTAATATAAAAATAGTTTTTTTTAATTCTTTAATAAATATTTTACATTCTTCCTTGCTCGCAATTCTTCACAGCTTCAGTTGAAATACAATCAATAGTTTAAAGACTCATCTTGAACACACTTACTTTTTTGTGAACAGGAACAACAACTACAACACTTTCAGATTGGTATATATCCTTTTCTAACTGGTCCTTCCCAATTATCTTCTTGAACCAAATGAATAATACCCCTGGAACGTTCAAATGCACAAATTAAAACGTATTCCTCAAGTTCTTCAGCGTAATAAATAAATTGTTCGATGTATCTGGCACGTTTCCAAGCGTCTCCGTTCCAGTAATCTTGTATAATATTTTGCCAATCTTCTAATATGTTGTTGTACTCACTTTTTAATCAATTATAATTTGTTTCTATGGCTTCTATTTGTTCTTCTAAACTCAATTCCAAATTAACTTCTTCTTCGAGGTCTTCTATTAGGTATAGTAAATTGTCAATGAATGGTGGCATACTACTGGTTCTGAACATTCAAATTTGCATTTATACACAAATTATCAAAGAGATAAAGACTCGTCACAAAGGCAAACAAAATAAATCTTACAAAGTCATTGAAAGTTGAAAAAAAACAAATACCACGAATAATAAGCAAAGTACAAATAACAAGTTATGATATTAATAACAAAGTCTGTAAAAGTCATATTTCTTTTTTATTTAAAAAAAATTCCACGATAATTAGCAAAGCTTAAACAACACGTGATGGTTTAGTATAAATAACAAGTTATGATATTAATTAATTACAAAGTCGTTGAAAGTCATATTTTTTTATATAAAAATAATTCCACGAGTTCAAACAACAAGTGATGATTAGTACAAAGTATTACAAAGTTGTTGATTAATACAAACACGTACATATTAAAAACTTTAAATTTAAATTTTATTAATGAGTATATATATTAAATCCAAAACTTTAATAGTTTAATACTTTATTACATTAGTATGGCGAATATACCATCAACATTGGTTGTCTTCTCTGATGACAAGGATAATTTTTCAACTGTGGACTTGTACGTGGTGTGTAAACAACTATTCCAGTAAGTATATATATATTTTTAATTTTTTTTATTTTAATTTATTGGTTTTATTTTTATTTTAGACATAATACCAAGTCTATTCAGAAAAAGGGCGATAAGGTTTTTATAAACCTGTTGTACACTGCAAAAGCTCTTACTTTAAAAAAAAAGTTTGGGAATCTACCTGTAAAATATATGAGGGTTAAAATCGACAACGAAGAAGAGTTTAAAGTGTTGGAAAAGGTTGTGCGTCGTTATAGATTTAATTTGGTAGATGAGGATCCTGAACCAGACGAAAATAATCTACGGTTGGAGGCAGGACCTTCATCGTCATTTCAGGGAGGGGCAAAAAGGCAACGATGGTCTCCAACACCAATGGGCATAGAGGAGGAAATTGAAGATGAAGATTATGAGTCAATGATGTCATCTACGAAAAATATTTAAAATGAATATACTTTGGTAATATAATTTTTTTAATCTACACACTATATTAAATGTGCTGAATCAACAGTTTTTTTATGTATATAAAGTAAAATCACCACAACTCCCACCTCCAAACGATAACAAACACATCAGACAATAAATACCTTATGTTGGAATGGAACTACTCTAGTTGCGTTCAAGAATTGAAACGAATTAAAACTAAAAACTAATAAAGAAAAGAAAAATGTTTGTTCTAGATGTTCAAGGTTTTGAATATCCCTCAGAAGGGTTTCCGTTTTGTCCCAAGGAAATTTCAATCCTTAACACCGAAACCAAGGAATTTGTACATAGGTTTGTACAACTTCCATTTAATGTAAATTCATTTAGTTAAAAATTACAAGCTCACATAATATACACCGTGCATAGCATCCACGGTATTGAGTGGGATGATAATCAAAATGACAACAACAAACAGGAAACCAACGACACAACCCTTAAATACTGGAATAATGCAGCAGCAGCAGACGACTTTAGTGATGATGAGAAAAAATGTGTTGAATTAGACAAAGTTTCCGATTTTCTTAAATTTTATATAAATTCATCACCCCTTGAAACAGTGATAGTTAAGGGTGGACAAAAGAAGAAATGGCTTAAAGAATTTATTTCAAATACGGTTATAAATCTGGAAGAGTCTTAGGTTAATTGTCCCAGTTTGGAAAAAATGAGGGATATTTTCAAATCATACCATTGTAACAAACATACTTATAATAACCTTAATTGTACTATGGAAAATGTTTATTTTCTTTATTTTTTTTAATAAATATTGTAATTTGTAAAAATATGTACGTAAAATAAAACTCTTATATTACCTATTTTTGTTTTATTTTTTTTTTAAATTTGTAAATGTAATTTTAATATTTTTTTAATTTTGTAAATGTATAATTTATAAATAAATTTAATAATTAATTATTGCGAGCACGCGAGCGCTGATTTAGATTGCAGCAGCAGCGAAAACGTTTTGCTCCGCGCCAAAATTTTATCAAGCAAACATCGTACGTGCTTTATTATGTACATATGTATGTTTGTGTGTTAACACATACCTACTTACAACTCTCGGCAAAAATATAAATTTAAAATAACTATTAATACATCATTTATATTTTTTTTAATTTATTTTACTCAAAAAACTAGTAATTATTAATAATAATAATTGTAATTATTAATAAATGCGTAAAATATTGTGTGGTGTGACGTGGCAAAGCTAGCGTATGTAGATCATTCAAGGTAAAGATTATAAGTTGGTCAAGTGGTCTCTTGGCTAGCGTATTCGTCCATATATCCCCTAATCATCAAAAATCATCAAAAACTCTCCGCTGTCAATCGAAAACAAAATTACACTCTACAAATCCTGCATCAGACCGGTTCTTACCTATGGTTGTCTGGTATGGTGCAGCGCATCTAACACACAATACATAGCTTTGCAGTGACTGCAAAATAAAGCGCTTCGGCACATCACCAACTCGGGCAGATATACCCCTATTGACGACATGCATGAAACAGCAAGCCTGCCTTATCTAAAAGAGTATGTCATGGATCAGGCAAATAAATTCTACACTAAGAAACTACACCGACACCCGTTAACACGCCATATAACTACGCTCAGACAACACCACAATGCGCGCTATAAACATGGCCTGATCTATGGCAGATTGCCGATATTTCGCGACCCCCCGGTGCATCACTGACACCGCGGTAGCTTAACCTTCAGAACAATACGCGACGTGGGAGATGTCTGATGATTTAGGACTTTAGGGTTCTCGACCTTAAGACATCTCCAACCAGACTTTCAACATCCCCTTCAAATCCAACCGTAGTACCATGGTGCTGCAGGTCTTTTTCTAAATTCTTTTCTATCTTTTGTGTATTTTTTCCAAATTTTTTAAGAGGGTTTTTTCAATTATTTTTCCCTCGAAATCATTTTTAACTCTTTAACATCATCATTCTTTTTTCCGCCAATTATTCTAGACTTTTTATTCTTCTACCCGGATCAAGCTGGCCTCACATTCGCTCTGCGAGAAAAGGCCAGACAAGCTTCATGCTAATAAAAAGGGACTAAGACCGTCGGAAGACTGCGCTGCTACCACCCGTACCACGCATCTTCACCGCAGGGAGGCTCAAGAGGTGGAACCACACTTCCACGCGCCTCTTTACAGCCAACCACATCACCACATTGCGGCCTTTATTATTTACCTTTTTATGATCTGTAATTATTTAATTTAGAAATATATTGATTTTGATTTTTTGTATTCGTCCATGAATCGACAAGTCCGCGGTTCAAACCCCAGCGAATATAAAATATTTTTTAATTTTTCATATTACGTCATCACATCTTCATAATCACGTGACATAGATTTAAAAGATAAAATCTAGTTAGACAGTAGTACCAACCAAATTTTATTTACTACCAACCTAAGATTTAAGAGATAAACCAGGACCTCGAAGGTCCTTATCTTTCAGGAAAAGGACCCTCTGGTAATTGACCTTCAGCAGCCGAAGACATCTTGAAAAGGACCTCTTCGGCACTGAAAATCCTGAAAATCCATCTGAAGACCTTCTGGGTATTGTCTTCAACAGCAGAAGACATCCTGAAAATCCTGAATGGTAACACATGCCATCCAGTTTGAGTCAGGAACCCGCCTTCTACACTACTCATGACCTACTTAAATTTGATTGTTAATTGATATAAAAGGTGTGCAAAATTGTAAAATATCATCATTATAAGTTTTTCAACTAAAACTACACACCCCACAACAATTATCGCATCATCATATTTTTTTTGTTTTTCGGACGCATTTACATTTGAACGAGAGTCCCTCGTATATTTTGTAAGTAAATATTATTTAAGTAATATTTTAGTCCAATTTGTTTTCAATTTGTTTAACATTTCTTATAAACAGTGTTATAACACTATCCTATAGGATATAGGATTTTTATTTGCAACGAATAGTTTATTTCCTTAGTGCTTACTTTGCAGTAGAGTTAATTTCAATAATTTGCCAATTTTGTATATACTGGATGTTCCTCAACGTTTAACACGTCATTTAAACAATGAGGATGTCTGAGTTATTGCTTTAATTGAAGATGGCCGAAGTCAAAGGTACGTGGCTAATTTGTTGGGTGTTCAAAAAAGTACCATTTTAAGAGTGGTTCAGCGTTATAGAGAGACTGGGCAGTATTTAAGAAGAGAGGGACAAGGAACAAGAATTACGACAGCTGTTGATGATCGTTTTTTGCGGCTTACTGCTTTAAGAACTCGGCACTGCACTGCTCGAATGCTGCAAACTGAACTTCTAGCAGCTCGAAACCTACAAACAGTTCGAAATCGTCTTCGGGAAGAAAACATTCGTGCAATGGTCCCAGCCAGAGGTCCTCGTTTTACTAGGGAACATCGAGTTGCCGCTTACAATTTGGTAGAGAACAACATTGACTGGGGTCATGAAGAATGGTCTAACGTAATGTTTACGTACGAATCCAGATTTTGTTTATAAGCATCAGATAGACATTTGCCTGTATACAGACGGCCAGGTGAACGTCATTTTCAATGTAACTTTAGACAAGTGGAAAGTTTTGGAGGTGGATCAGTCATGGTATGTGGAGGCATTTCTTTTCATAGGCGCACAGACCTAGTTGCTGTAAATGAAGGGAGAATGACGGCTGATCGATATATTACAGAAATATTGGAACCTCAAGTGATTACATATGGGCCATTTATAGGCGACAATTTTCTGCTTACGCACGATATTGCAAGACCGCACATTGCCAGTATAGTACAAGAGTATCTCGAGGAAGTTAATGTTAACACTGTGAATTGGCCAGCTCGCAGCCCGGATCTTAATCCAATCGAGCAGGTTTGGGATCATTTAGGATTGGCGATTCAATTTCATCAGGCTCCGATCAGAAACCTAAACGAACTTCAACATAAATTGGAAGTGATTTGGAACAATATGGAACAAGAATACATACACATATTATTCTAAAGTCTACCAAGGCGAATGGAAGCAGTCATATTTTTTACATTATTTAATAAAAAGAGTAATGACAATTAAATTGCAAGATTTTTTACTTACCCTCTATAAACGAAATATTCGATAAAGCTTATATTGAAGTGACAATATTAACATTATTTAAAACATTACATCTGCCCACAATATAGTTTTTTAATTTTTTGTGGGCCTGAATTAAAAATAAATATGATGCGATAATTTTTGTGGGGTGTGTATTTTTGGGTGTGATATTTCTTATAACCATACAAAGTAAATTATTATTAGTATTTAATTTTAAATTAAGTTAATATTTTTTGTTTTGTGGAAAAAGGTAATACAATTTTTTATATTTTTATTTTTATTTTAAGTATGTCATTTTTAACTGAAACAGTTTCAGTTTTCTGAAGAAGACAGCAACATGGCTGTCGAAACGTCAAAGCGAATTACAATGATACGCGGCTTAAAACCCGGAAACCTTTTTACTTCTAAGAATCTGAAGTGTCCAGGGTGATACCGACTCATTGAATTTGATAAAAAATGCCTTTAATTTATTAACTAAAAACTGTTCTCAAAATACAGCTAATATTTGGTTAAATTATATTCAAAAAATATTAGAATATGCTTAAATTTTATAAAAAAATCAGAATCGATAGGTGAAAAAAGAAAATTAATTACAACAATTAGATACTTAAAACGTTATAAATAATTTAAAACATGTGGGTGGCGGGTTAAAAAATAAACGTAGTGATAGAATTAAATGGGCGGATTTAACAACAGCCTTTCAGACTCGGGTTCGCACAGGAATCATAATTAATATTAAACATTTAGGCCCCCTTACATTTTTAAAAGATGCATTTTTTAAATTTAAATCTAGGGTAAGAAATATTAAAAAAAAATTCCCTTAATTAAAGTCAACACATGTTTTGAAGGGGAATTTTTAAAACTAAATATAAATAATGAGGAAATTGTTGATGTAAAGTATTTTAATACAAAAAATGCAACTATAGATGTGGGTACAAATTTAAAAAATTGGTTTAATGATAATGTAATTGATAAAATTTTAAATAAATGGAGAAATTTGCCGAAGAAGACTCAGGGAGGGCATTAAAAAAAGTTTTAACTTTAGAAATCAATATAAATAAAGTTGAAGAAATTGCAAAAAACATTCCTGCGTAAATGTTAAAAACTATAATAACGATGAATGCTTGGCATGGGCAGTTTTATCAGCCCTATACCCGGTTCATCGCACAAAACATACGGATAGAACAACAACGTATAAAGATTTTTGGGATGTGTTAAATTTTGCTTGAAAACTTGAAAAATTAAATAAAATCTCGATAAACATTTACATCTTGGAATATATTGTAACATATACCGGTTCCTATTTTAAAACAGACTTACCAAAAACAAACTAGATAAACATGTAAATTTATTATTAATTCAAAATAAATACTTTCCCAAAGAGTGGGACTCTAATCCATTTTTAAAGATAATGATAATGAGGAGGATTGTGATATTAAATTTCATTATGTTTGGATTAAGGATTTATCCAGGTTACTTGGAGATCAGCAATCAAAACATAATGGTAAAATATTTATTTTTGATCGTTGTCTAAATTATTTATCTAGTCAAATTAAATTAATTGAATATGATGATTATTGTATTAAGTTAAATAATTGTAAAATATCTTTCCCAGGGGAAAAATCAATAGGGTTTAAAAACTTTAAAAATAAAATTCCAGCACCGTTTATTCTTTACGCTTGCACCAGTCAATGATAATAATTTTATGATAATTTTACAAAGTCTTTCAAATATTAAGAACATAAAGCCTTTAGTGTGGAGTATTATTAAGTTATCGCGGTTTAGATTGTATGGAGTAGTTTGCAAAAGAAATTGAAAATGTATCTAAATTTATACAATCAAAAATGCTTAATATTAAACCTTTAAGGGAGCATATAAATTTTAAAGACCATACAGAATCATGTCATATTTGTGAAAGAAAATTTATACAGGGCGATAATTAATTTCGAGATCATTGCCACTCCAGTTCAAAATTTAGGGGGTTTGCACATCAAATATGCAATTTAAATTATAATAAAAAATTTGTGGTACCAATAGTTTTTCAAAATTTTTCTGGCTACGATAGCCATTATATAATTAAAGATATTGCAAAATATGGTAACATAACAATATTAACAATAAATAAGTAAAAATACATTTCCTTTACGTTGTTTGATAAAGATACAAAAATTCAATTTCGATTTATAGATTCATTTCGGTTTATGGCTTCTTCTCTAGATAAGTTATCATCATATTTAACCAAATATCCAATTCTAAACAGCGAATTCAAAAATATACTGTAAAGATTTCTCTTTACCTCAGGTTCGTTTAAAACAAGTTTTATGAAAAATTTATAAATTAAATATTTTGTGGCTTTGGCTCGTGATCGTCTTACCCAAATTTGGACCTCTATGTTGTGTTTACTTGTTTTATTAAATGCATTGCTTTAAGAATGGTACGTGGGAGAACTAGCTTTATAAGAAATAAAATACAGTGGTTTAGTTTACCCCAATTTAATTTACGTTACTTTTTACAAACAAGCAAGGGTTGGCTCTTAGGAGGGTTCGGTCAGAAAAAAAGAGCCTGAGAAAAAACCCTGGTAGGCTATGAAGTAGCAAAGGAATACGCGGTCAGGCATTGTACTTTAAAAATTACGCAAATTAATGTATTGGCCAATGGCTCTATACTGCATTTAAATAAAGATTTAAAAATGAAGAATATTGGTGTTAGTTAGCCGGGCTATGCCCAGAATGTAACGAGGTCCACAAAGGGAGGCAACCCGGCTATTTTAGTTGAGAGGTCGGGGAAAAGCGATGCAGCCCTAGAGAACCTAGGACAACCTGTTCCTCTCACGGGAGAAAATATTAGTTCATACAACAAAGGCCCACGCACACAAACAAAGAGTACTCAAAGTTGGACAATAACGGTCAGCACTCCTATTTAAGCACCAAGTAATTTCGCAATACATCAATAAATTTGGACTGACCATAAAACAATGCTTATTAAGCATTGCTTAACCATGTTATAGAAAAGGTACAAAATGTTGGGTTAAGCACAAAACAAATTACTATGTAACATTTGAGCAGTACAAGCATTGAGCATAGCAAATTATTAAAATTATAGTGATAACAGTAAAAGCGAAAATAGGGTTAAAAATAACGTAAAATACAGCTAAACGTAATAGTAAAGGATAAATATACTCGTAATAGCAATAATCAGATAATAATAATATTAACAATTTAAAAATGCACAATACTACTTATAGTTATTGTTTTAAAATTATTAATACTTTGCGACAAACTCGCTAGATATATATATTAATTAATATTCTGCAAGCATTTCTCTTATCACCGCTTTTGTTTAATTTCGTTCGGATCTCATGCCAGCATCGACAGACGCGTTTCGTTCTGTGGAACTCATCAGTGCCGAGTTGCTATAGGCTTGAGACCCAAACGAAAACTTTAATTCCTTTCCTTATATTGGAAAGGAATAGTTCAAAAGCGGTGAGAAGAGAATTTGCATGCACAATGGTGCCATCTATCGTTTTTCAACGCGGTCTTCTATATGTCATGACATTATCTGTACGGGACATATAGCGTGCTTTACGCCATCTATGACCTGAAAGATGTATCTGCCCTCCCGGCTAGGTAATTTCTTATAGTTATTGTTTTAAAAGTATTAATACTTTGCGACAAACTCGCTAGATATATATATTAATTAATATTCTGCAAGCATTTCTCTTATCACCGCTTTTGTTTAATTTCGTTCGGATCTCATGCCAGCATCGACAGATTAAATATTTAGAACATAACACTTTAACAATGATTTTAGAACAATAACTTGATTTTACAATTTTACCAAAGAAAACGATCTGTTCGGTACCAAGTTCAAAACGCTTCTGCCTCATTTTTCCTTTTCAAAAACCCTCTTCGTCTACCTCTGGGTGGCATTCCTCGGCTAATCTCTATGCCACATGTAAGTTTTTGTTTGCTTGACAAATTTTCCACCTAAATTTGTAATTTTGTTTGCCTTAAAATAAAATTTTATAACCTAATCTTATTTTAAAATTGGAAAAAATAAAATATATTTATAAACATGTATCCTAATAAATTTATAAAGGGGTATTTTTACGGAACCATTACAATACCAAACTAAAAAATTAAATTATTAGAACGCAAGGGGGTGTTTCCATATGATTTTATTGATTCGAATAAAAAATTAAAATGCACTAAATTACCATCTAAAGAAAACTTGTACAATAAATTAAATGATTCTAAACTTATTGCTGATGATTATTTGCATGACCTTAAGGTGTGGAATGTTTTTGATATTAAAGATTTAGGAGAGTATTTAGATTTATATTTATAAACTGATATTTTACTGTTAGCTGATGTTTTTGAGCAATTTCGTGAAAGTTGTCTTAAAACATATCAACTCGATCCTGCTCATTACCTGGATATACTTGGGATTGTATGTTAATATATACAAATTGTAGGCTCGATACCATACAATCTGTAGATATGCTGTTATTCATTGAGCAAGGTATTCGAGGTGGGGTGAGTGAATGTTGCAATCGGTATGCGGAGGCTAATAACAAATATGTGGGTGATGCATTTGATGGTTCCAAACCAAACCAAATTATTTACTCTACCTGAATGTCAATAACCTCTATGGTTGGGCTATGTCCCAATATTTACCCTATGGAGGGTTTGAATGGATTGACAATCCCACATTAGATGTTTTGGAAGTTTCAGATGAATTACCTGGTTGATTTGGAGTATCCACAGTATTCACATGATTTACACATCTGCCCCGAATATCAAAAACCACCAAATTCAAAATTACCAAAATTTATGACAACTTTAAATAACAAATCAAAATACATAATTCACTATAGAAATTTAAAACAAACTCTCAAACATGGTCTTGTTTTAAGTAAAATTCATTGGGTATTAAAATTCAATAAATCACCTTGGCTCAAAGCATATATTGATTTAAATACAAAATTCTAAAAATGAGTTCGAAAAAAACTTATTTAAACTAATTATAAACGCTATTTTTGGCAAGACCATGAAAAATATTCGAAAACATCGAATTGTTAAATTAGTAAAAAAATCGTGTAGTGGATATGGAGCCAAAAACTTAATTGCAAGTCCAAATTTAAATAATCAAACAATTTTTTATGAAAACCTCATGACTATTGAACTTAATAAAACAGATTTATACTTTAATATACCTTTATATATCGCATGGCAATATTGGATATTTTAAAGACATGCGTATTTAGCTTTCATTACGAACATATGCTAAAAAATCATAATGTAAAATTATTGTATACAGATACTGATAGTCTCATTTATGAAATATTCTGCGATGATGTATACAATGAAATTATCCATAAGGATATTCAATTATTCGATACCAGTGATTATCCAAAGGATGAATTAATTATCCCTTTGGTTAATAAAAAAGTTCCTGGTCTAATGAAGGATGAACTAAATGGTCTAATCATGACACATTTCATGGGGTTGCGCTCAAAAATGTATACATATAAAGTTATTAATAATAAATGTATAAAAAAATCAAATGGGGTTAAAAAGTCTGTTGTTGAAAACCTCACATTTAATGACTATCTCAAATATCATCTTCATCATTAATCCCAAATCCAAATCATTTGACATTTTTAAATCTAAATAGTATAAGCATTCTAAAAAACAATAACTGTCTACACTAGTACCGCAAGAACATAGGGATGACAGAACGTATAGCACAGCATGAAGGGATGGAAGATAAAATACAAAATGGTACAATCACCTGATATTTAATCCAATTTTTATGTTCCTCCAAAGCTGAATTTCATCAGTATGATTTGTCCAGAAAAACTCCCTTGCACCACTAAGTCCACATTCCAGCGGGAATATTTGAAAATCATAAGTCGTTATGTAAATTAATCGTTTTTAAGCTTTAATCTAATAATATATCTAATAATCAAAGCATTAAGATTGGAATCATAATAATCAAATTCCGAATCATCACTACTACTACCCATTTTATGTGTGCACTGCTTTGCTTTACGTCTTAAACTAAACTAAATTTTGATTTTATGGCGAGAAACTGGAAAAGAGTGGAGTGAGGTGATCAAAAAGAATCTGTTTAATTAATATAACTATTGTGTGAGTCATCAAAACGTAACCATTTTACTAGGACTTTTTATCACGTTTATGTAAAACTTTTTCCACCAGGTTAATATCAGGCTGCATTGTTTTTTGCAACTCATCCTCATAAAATGCTCCACTAATGGGTCTACGATTTAAATCTTCCAAAATGTATGTGGTTGGGTTTGTAATTTTTACTTTCACAATTTTGTAGTCCAATTGGGGGTATATCCTTTATCAAAAACATGCTTTGCTTTGCTTATTCTTACTATATCACCAATGGAAAACATTTTAGGCTTGGTTGCTAATTTTAAATGAGTAAATGCAAACTTTATTTTCATTTTCTGTACTAACATCAATTGGTTTCATATTAATTATTCTATGTTTTGTATTATTATAATTTTAAACAATTTGAGGCAATATATCAAGCCCATTTAAACTAAACTATTTAAATAGAAGTTCTTTTACAGTTCTTTTGATTCCTTTTTACAACTAAATGTATTATGGTGATTTATTAAATATTTTTGCATAAGTTCATTAAACTTAATATTAAAAAATTCCTTACCCTGATCAGTCTGTAAGTTTTGTGGACATCTTTCTTTCAATATTAATTTAAAATCTTTTGTAACTTCTTCCCCAGATTTAAAACAGTCAATAACAATTAATAAGTATTTAAAATTTTTATTATTTGATGCATACATGTTCATTTGCCCTAAATCTGCTTGCCAAAGGTCATCAATGCCCTTAATAATTGTTTTCCGACGTTTAAAAATTTTTCCTATGAAGTTCATCAACAACTTTATTTTTTCCTTTGTGTGTTTCATGGTATAGCTGTGGGACTACTAACATTCCTAAAAGGTGCTCCAAGAGCTTTAAATATTTTATAAAGACTCAACAAATTTTTCCCCTAGATCTTCAACTTGTTTTTTAGTAAAATCATTAACATTAGTTTGTACTGTAATAACTTTAAATAAATCATTAATTTTTTTCCTCTAGATGTTATTAAGTTCTTTGTTTTTTAATTCCAATATACTTTGTTCATAGATTTTCTTGAAATCTAGCAAATCTTTGATAATTTTTGTTTTATTTTTTTCAAGTTCTTTGGCGCATTTATCGTAATTCACAAGCGATTTTTTTTTTCAAATTTTTGAATTATTTTTAAGTTATCTTGTTATAATTTACTTAGCGAATTTACTGTATTATCTAAAAAATCTGAAAATATTTGTTCCACATATTGTCTATTAGCAGCATCTCTATTTTAAGTTTGTGATTTCACATTACAAAGTTTTAAGTTTTCTGCGTCAATATTACTATCGGCGGTATATTTCAGACTCTTGCTACCATACTGTAATTTTGATAGTATCAAATTTGTGTTAGAGAGGCATTTGAAAAATGACTGCTTTAATTATGTTTAAGCGTTAATATATATTATCAGTTTCTTTTAATTCATTTATTAGTGCTGTTATTTCATTATCATTCGATGTATTACCAGCATTCTTGGAGGCTACTATTAACTTTAATCTGTCAACCAATTCGTTTACGTCATCCCAATAAATGTATTCTATTGGTTTTTCATTGTATGCTACCAAGGTAGGTGATGCTCTGCCAAACCCAATTTTTTGAGTATGTTCTTTACCTATTTCTGTCTGCTGTGATGCTCTACCAACTCTAAGTTTACGACTATGTTCTTTTTGTTTATCTATAGATAATTTTCTCTAAAAGAGGTCTAATAATGTTTTTATATTTGAGTCCTCTATGCCCCATAGTTTGTTCGTCAGGATCAAAATTTCTTTTATGCGCGTTTGTAACCATATCAAGTTTACCAAATGTTTGAAAATCTGAAATCATGTAATTCTTAGGATTTTGTTTAAACATTAATTCGTAGAGTCCTGGGGACCCCTTGAAAAAATGAATATTTACAAAAAAATCAGGACCTTTAAAGTCCACAATTGAATTCCCAAATTTGATCTTGCCTGTCTCCAAATCGTGGTGAATTTAAGTATGATCATATTCATTGCTAGTATCTTACATATCGTCGGGTTACTGCAAAAACCAGATAACTCCATTTTTGCATGTTTTGAGTTAAGTATATTTTTAAATTGACAATTGTTTGTAGTATGTTCTGCAAAAACAAGAAAATTCAACTACCAGCATAACCGGTCAATATCGAGCGCAAAAAAATAGTATAACTTTATTTTTAGTATAAATAGACACAACGAGAACAAGTTAAGTGCATTTAACTGTGGAAACATTATAATTGTACTGCTCTTTTTCACGGTTTTGACTTTCAAAATAAGCCAAGTGCCACATAACTTGTTTTGGCTGTACACGTTTTTTCGAAATGTTAAAACCGATCGTTTAATAATCGTGTCAAGTGGCACTTGGCTTGTTTTGACAGTTGTATAAATGTCATGATTGATTTATGCCGCAAAATGGAAATTAAGTACTGAAAACAGTCACCCATTTTAAGAGAGAGTTTTCCTACTGGTTGTTGGGTTTACTGTGCCAGAGTGTTGTGTAGGTTTTTTTGAGTAGTTTTATTGAGTTGTGCATTATAAGAAGACTTCAATTATGATATAATTATAACGTGGTGTTTTGTTAGTAAAAATGGCAAACCTAAAAGAACTACTTGCGGGTAAGTTTTGTTTCTAACTGAATCCGACTTTCTAAATTGTAACATAACTTTTTGGTTTCAATAAAAAGATGTTGAATCCAGCCCTATTGAAAAAGTTAGTGACAAGCAGCCTGTCGAGCAAGTTTATTCTGAGCTAATTGTTTTTAACCAGAAACCTGATTTCACAAAAGAATCATTAGTTACTTCTGAAGAAATAGAAATAAGTTACATGGAGGAACCTGAAAGTTATGTGAGAGATGAAGAGATGGAAAGTTTTCTAGAGGATTCCGACTGTTCTGTACGAGATAAAGATTATGTGCTTGAGCAAGAATCTTCTGATATAGGTAAGATCAAGATGGATTAATAATGCGGTTTCCAACTGCCTTTAGTAGGACAAAACATTAAAAATTTCAGGATACATTCTAAATTTGCAAAACATTAAAGTTAGAGTTTTTTTTTCTAATACAAAACAAAAATTGAATATAAAATGTACTCAAATTAAAAACAAAATTAAATAAAAGGATTTAATTTAAATTACAAGCTAAAATTTATAAACACAGTTCTGTTTATTTCCTTTAGACCATTATGAAGAGGATGTGCCCACAGCGAATGAATCGGAGATTGAAACTAAAAAAAGAATGAGATGAGGAAGTTCTAATCGAAGTAAGTGGAAAAGAGAAAAAGTAAAGCGTCAAAAAATTGAAATGAAAAGGCCAAAAGACATAGATTGCTCCAGATGCCGCTTGTGATTTCACACGCAGAAAAGATTTTATCTTGAACAATGTTGAGTGTCGCGTTCCCGAGAGACGTAGACAAAAAACTGAAGGAAAAAAGAACTTTCGGGTTAATTCCAAAGCTTACTTTCTTTCTCCTAATGCGGAAAGAAAAGTCAGGGTATGTAATTTTTTTTTATAAAAACACTCTGCATTAGTAAGGAAGTAGTGGAACATGCTTTTAATAAAAAAGGAACCGGAGGGTTATATACTGGGGGCGATCAAAGAGGCAAGAGAGAACCACACAACAAAACAAAATCTGAAGATATAGAAAACGTTAAAAGGCACATTGAAAGTTTTCCAGTATTAGAGTCGCATTACTCCAGGAAAAGTACTAAACGACAATACTTGGATTGCAAGTTAACTATTGCCAAAATGCATTCTCTTTATAAAGACATTTGCATAAAAGATGCCTGTAAGCCAGTATCACTTACTACTACCGGAGAATATTTTGTCAAAATTAAAACTATTCTTTTTTCAAACCAAAAAAAGATCAATGTCAAATTTGTATGTCTTACAAATCTCACGTTTCAGAGAAATCGACAGAACTGGAAAACAAATATCAGGATCACGTAGCAAGGAAAGAAGACTGTAACGCAGCAAAAGTGAGAGATAAGGAAAGGTCTTTGAAGGAGAATAATTTTGTTTGTTGTACATTTGATCTACAATGCGTGTTACAAATTCCTACTTGCGACGTGAGTCCGAAAAATCTGCACGTACAATTTGACTTTATATGAATTAGCGCCACAAAACAATGCTTTCTGTTATTCATGGACAGAACTAAATGGCAAAAGAGGTAGTATAGAAATTGGAACCTGTTTCTACAAGTACTTAAGGTAGTTGTCGTGGTACAATATTGTCAAAAATTTTTAGATTATACGCACCGTAAAAGTATACGAGCTTGTAGCTAAGTGATTCATAATTTGTTCGCAAGACTGTACCCTGGAGACGTTATTTTTACGTAATACTTTCAAATATTTTCATAAGTTTTAATCCGGCAACGTCGCTTATGCTCAACCAATAGATAAATTGGACTGACTCAGTCCATTTGAATTTACTGCGGAAATAATATCTATACTCGCGTGCAGCCTTGCCAAGTTGTTTTTATCTGACACTAGTGATGTATACTTTTTACAAATTGTTGAACTTTAAACGGTTATTTATAAACAATTGGACGGTCAAAAATTTTTAATTATTTTTTTTTTAAACTCAGCAAAAATACATTAAAACACTGTTAGTTTTTTGAAAGCTTCTGACAGTTAGTTTTTTCTGTATAACTAAGAAACTGGTACAGAACTACAGAAAGCCTATACAATCTATGTTAATTATCCAATTTTTAATTGAATTTATCTCGGGTTATAGACGGTCAATCGACTTCAAATTTTAAGGATATATGTATTGTCATGTCCTTAATAAGTATACAAAAATTCAAAATTTTCTGATGGTATGCTTATAGCACGACAACTACCTTAAATCAACTTCCTAGCACAGTTTCAGAAGTGGCTCTATTTTCTGATACTTGTAGTGGCCAAAATCGAAATCAAAATGTTAGTGCGATGCTACTGTACCTTGTTCAGAAAAACCCGAATATTATGGTTATAGAGCAAAAGTTCCTCAAAAGTGGACATAGTTACATGGAAGTAGATAGTATGCATTGCATAGTGCTATCGAAAAAGCACAAAAGTATGTTCCCGTGTACACTATGCACGATTGGTTAACAATTTTTCGAATGGCCCGAACGACTAGGTCTAAGAAGAAACCGTATAATGTAGTGGAGCTGAAATTTTCTGATTTCCTTGATTTAGAACAGCTGTCAAAATTGTTGATCAAGAACAAACTAAAAAATACCCTTGGCGAGAAAGTTAATTGGCTGAAAGTAAAGTGCTTTAAATACTTAAAATCCAAACCAGGAATGCTTCTATATAGATACCATCACACATCTGAATACAAGGAGATTTTTGTGTTGGCAAAAGGAAAAGGTCGTCCATCTAAAATAACTGACGTGAAGATAATTAAAGCCTACACCAAGGTTCGCCCAATTAGTTTAAAAAAAAACAAGATATATTAAAATTGTGCAAGGGTGAAGATCCCCCAGTTCCTGAAGAGTTCCACCAATATTACAAGACTTTACCTGCTCTTAAAGAGATAGAAGACACCATTCCAGAACCTTCAATTGAAGACAGTAACATGGAAAGCGGAGAGGAAGACTAGATCGGAGTTTTTTATTATAATACTGTAATATTATGTTTTGAGTTTTTTCCAGGAAAATGTGAAAAATGTTCAAGTAAAATAAGATATGTGCGACAACTTTCCTTTTTTTGTAAAAAAAACAATTATTTTTCAAACCAAATGTATTTTTCACGTTTTATTACATTCTAGCTTTGCTGTTCAATAAATGTTTTAGACCAACACGGCTTTTACTTTCAAAGTGGATTTTTAAGCGTCTTCCAAACTTAAAACATCAAATTACTCAAAACTACATTTTTGGAGTTATCTGGTTTTTGCAGTAACCCGACGATATGTCCTTTAACAAAATTTCGAGGTAATTCATTGAAAAAATCCAAATATTCTGCTATAGAATCTTCCTTAATTGTATCTATAATTGATTCGTTGTCTAGTATTCTATTTAAGCTTAATTTATCATCATAAAAATCATTTGGATCATGTTTATAGATAGTTTCATTTCCAGAAAATGTGGGGTGGGATGTTTTATTGGGGTTATATTCGCTATTATAAAAATCATTTGGATTATTTTCATTAGTAGTGTCATTTTTAGAAAAACGAAAACTTGAGGTATTTAATGATTTATCTGAAGCTTGACGAATATCTTTTCTGGAAGATGATTCGAGTATTTTATTAATAGCTTTATATTTTATAGAAGATTGTTTTTTAATTTTTTTCGCTAGCTGTATTAAATCTTTTTCTTTAGCTTCTTTTTTTCACAAAATCCTTATAAAATAAATAAAAATAAAAACTACTTTTATTAATTCATAAAAAAATAACAGAAATTAAAATCAATTTGCTTCAGTGAGGCGAAGCTATTAGTACATGACGGAGAGTCGAGCATAGATCTTTAAAAATAAGAAAAATATACGCACAAATTAAAATAAGTAAAAAACTCCACTATGATCTTCCTGTACGGAATTATTTAAATGACACCTTTCCACACAGATGGATCGGAAGAAGAGGTTTTATAGAATGGCCAGCAAGATCACAGGATCTAACACCTCTAGACTTTTTTCTATGGGGATATCTAAAAAACAGAGAGAGAAATTAGGAACATAACACTGGAGGTTTTAAACAGAGTGCGGGAACAATTTTACAGTAGATTACTAAAGTGTCAGGAAGTGGACGGGGGACATTTTGAACATTTATAAGATTGAAGAACAGTTTATTTTTTATTTTTTAATTAATTTTAAAACAAAAAGTTTAGTTTTTTAATTTGTCATTATATTTCCACCCTGTATTGAAAACTGTTTACTAAACCCTACTTATGTGGTATCGTCGTACTAAAAAAAAAATGTGCACTATCAATTTTCGATGAAAAAAGTGGGGTTGTTATTTAAGATAAGGGTGCCTAATGTGCGGGGGAGAAAATGGTGGGGGCATAAAATTTAAAATTATCATTATAAGATTTGAAATAAAAAACTAAAGTTAACTTGTCCGAGTTTTTTCATAAAAATCTTTTCTCATTGTATTGTACAGATGAGAAAAAAAAACAAAAACAAGAAAACAATCAGCATACAATATTCCAAAAACAATTCATATTTAGTTTGTAAATAGGTATTTTTTAAGTTCTTTTTTAAATTTTATGATTGATAAATTTTTAAAAGTACTGGGCAGAGAGTTATATGATGTTATAGCATTATAAACATAACTTCTTTTGAAAAGCGCAGTTCGATATTTAGGAATTGACAATAGGTTATCATTCCTTAAATTAATACGTGAACGGGTATTTTGACGAGTTATAAAGAGGGGTGGAGTGGGGACTTTGCAAGAGCTGATGGGTAAAATTCACCAAATGAAGTTTCATACGCTTGTCCATCTTCAACCAAGATAATTCCTTGATTTTTTCAGAGACGTGATCGTATTTTCTTAGGTTAAAAATAAGTATACAGCACCTATTTTTTGTATACGAGTTTTGCATGCAACATCTAAGCATGTGCCATAAATAAAGTCACAGTAGTTAAAATTCGATAACACCAAACTTTCACATAAATTGCGTTTTAACGTTTTATTAAGAAAATGTTTGTTTGAGTAAAGAAGTTTAAGGCTTAGAAACGATTTTTGTGTTAATCTTTTAACATGTTCACGAAATCTCAGCTTAGTTCTAGTATGATTTCAAGATTTCTAGCGGAGTCGACGACATTTACAGGAATATTATCAATTTGCAAAGTAAGCTGCTGTTTTAAGGTAGATACTTTATCTTTTACTGGCGGTTAATTTTAGGTTATTTTCTAGAGAAAGTTTGTTATTTAAATCATAATTAATTAGTAGTTCGGCATTTTTTGCGTTTTTTATATCAAAATGACGATAGATCTGACCATCATCAGCATATGCCTGGGCCTTGCAGTGCTCAATCGCTTTTAAAATACTTGTTGTGTAAATTAAGAAAAAGAAAGGCCCCAGGACACTACCTGAGGAACGCCAGACAGTATGTTCATTTGAGAGGATGTTTGTCCATTGCAGATAATCATTCATCTGTCATTCAAATAGGACCTAAATAGTCTCGAGGCAAGATCGTCAAACCCATAATATTTAAGTTTGGCCAACATAAGTGTGTGGTCTATGGTGTAAAACGCTTTGGAAAAATCTAATAATGTTAGCAATGAACTACACCCTTATCGTAAGCCTCTATCACATCACTTATTACTGTTGCGAGGGCTGTTGCTGTGGAATATCCCTTTCCAAAACCGCACTGAAAAGCAGGAAGGATCTTTTCCATCATTTTAGTTGTAGATTTGCTTGTATAAAAATTTTTCAAAAATTTTTGAAAAAACTGGTTGAATGCTGATTATACGTAGGTCTGAGAATTCTTCCGGATTATTCTTTTTGGGCAAAGATTTCCCTAAGGCAACCCGCCATTTTAGAGGAAAGTAGCCTTGCTCAATACAAGAGTTAATTATATTAATAATATAAGGAATAATAAAAGGACAACAGAATTTTAGCATACGTACTGAGATTTCATCCACGCCACAGGCATTAGAGCGAAGACAAAATTAAAGCTTCGACAGTAGTCATGATAAAACTAAAAGAGTTTGAATTTATATAATAATTTGCTTCAAAAAAATCGATTTTATTTTGACAATTATATGATATAGTCTGAAAAAAAGCTCGCAAAATATATTAATTTCCTGAGGGTTAGATAGATGATGGGGAATTTCACATGATTTATTAGTTTTTATATTAAAATCACCACAGCTTTTTTGGATTTTTTGACAGCTGTAAAGATGAGCTTTTTTCGCTCTTCGTAAACATATAAGGGCAAAGTTACGAAGGTCTTTATACTTCCTGTAGTCATTTTCACGTTTAGTTTGTTTAAATTTTTGCAAAGCACTATCACGTCCCTTTATTATTAATTTTAAATTCGGTGTTAGGCATGGGGCTTTAGGTTTACTAATTCTTATTTCTTGACAATTAAATAATGATATAATAAATTTATTAAAGATATCAACTTTTTTGTCAATATTATTTTCCCTCAATATTATGTGCCAAGGAACCTGCCTCAAGTCGAGGTCCAACTCCTCCTGGCTAAAGCTATCAAAAGATCTAACTCTAATGAATTTTTGAGAAATTCTCGGTTTTATTAATGGAAGATCACAGTAAGTAAGGCTATGATCAGATATATGATCAGTGTTTATAACTCCACCAATTCCTTTGTTGACACAAAATTTGGGTCTAACAACTTGCTTGATTTTTTAGTGACTTTAGTGGTTTCATTAATAATTTTATATAAGTTAAAAGATTCCAAACAAAAATTTAAAAAATCTATATTAAAATCCCCCAACCCCATCAAAATTTGGACACAGAAAAGAAAATATATTTTCAGTCTTCTAAAAAATTACTCATATTTTTATCTTTAGGTCTGTATAACGTACCAATGGCAATATTTTGTAGTTTAGTGTTAATTTTAAGGAATAAAAATTCTAGGTTTTCGTTGACAGATAATTCAAGCTGAATCTTTTGACAGGCGTAATGATTACTTATATAAGTAACCACTCCCCCTCCCCTTCCTAACCTATCATATCTATAAAAAGTGTAACCAGGTATATTTATGACATTTGAGCTAATATTTGCGTCTAACCAAGTTTCACTAAGCATAAGGACATCAAAGTTATGCTCTTGAACCAAAACCTTAAAGTCACTAAAACCCGTGAATACTGATCTAATGTTTAAATGACCAATTTCCATTATAAATGTAAAATTTAAATAAAATGAAAAAGAAAAAAAAACTACGACTAGAAAACAAATAAAGTATACTCAAGTTTTTGTTACATGTTATTAAATGTGTTAATAATTTTTTTATTGTAAGTATAGTAAGAAAAATAACAATAAACAACAAAAAAAAGTTAATAAACAGAGCAGAAACGGTCGTCTACTTGGTGGCAGCCAGACAATAAAACTTAATTTATAACATTTTTAATGAAGGTTGTGACCAAATTAAAATAACATAATAAATTATAATTACATAATTGCAATATTTATTAAGGTAAAATAATATACGGGACAAATAGTTGTTGGAAATTAACAGTAGCATGTGACTTAAAATTAAATGCCTCAATATATAGATGTGCTATTTTTCAGAATTATCCTTATCATCATCTGCACTATTTTGGTTGGCATCAATTACTGTTAGTCGCACTATTTTGGTCGGTATCATCCTTATTAGTACCCATAGGATCACCTAATTTGATTAAATTCCTCTCAGAACTAATAAGATTTTTTTTATTTTGCACACTCGCGTAAATTCGACCATTAAAAGTCCAAGACGATATTCCCATTACTTGTCTTACTTTTTTTAAAAGGCCAAGACTTTCCTGGGTTAACATTTCCGTAATGACAATTTGCGAGCCTTTTAGATGTTTCTTATCAAAAAACATCTGATCATGAATCCACTTAGTACAGACTGGATGGCTAGTGGCCTTGGTTCTTTATTTTGGCTGTTTTTTAAACCAATGCGATAACAGTAATTGATGTCCCGTTTATTTATGTCTTTAATTTTTATTTTATTTATAATAATATCCAATAAACACTCGTAAAGATTGTTTATGTTTTCATTGATTCCGCGCACTACAATGACGTTTGAAAATTTCCTGACCTGACTGCGCTTGCTCTCTTTTTCAATTATTCCAATACTTTCTTATAAGGACTTCATTTCACCCTGTAAAACAGCAAGGGATGAGTTAATCATGGATTCAAACATCTAAAACTTCACTATAAAATCCCCAGGCACCACTGATGGAACAGGAGTTGAAAGAATAGTTCCTAATTCGTCTTTGAAACTCTCAATTCAAGCGCCAACTGTTCGACACGTGCACTTACTTCTTTCAACGTCGGATTTTTAGTTATTGCGGCAGTATTTTAAAGATATTCCAAGTATCATGTGCTTTCTTTTGAAGAGGCTTTATGATTGGTCTAAAAATATTATCTAATATAGCATAATTTTCAGATTTCCCCAATTTAAGAGCAAAATATATATTTTTTAATATTTCGAGAGAGTTCATTAATTTGTTTTGTTACATTGGAAGTCGATGCTGCCATGATTACAAATGATGTTAAATTTACTTGTTTTACATATTTATATATTAATCAAACCCCTTTCGATAACGTCCATTGTTTAATTGAAAATCTTTTATAATAGCTAAACAACCAAAATATATCATCCTGTCTGAATAGTACAATAATATTACAATTATCACGTATTAATTGTTTTGGTATTTTTAAATAAGTTTTGAAGTATGCAGCGTCTATGTTCTTATGCCTACACATTAAATAGTATTCGCGTATTTTATTTTGTTTATCACAAGCTACATCATCAAATATGAAAATTGAATTGTTTCGAGCTTTCATAGGTCAATTATTTCATCATTATCTTTATATGGAAAATACCCCACACCTTTTACTTTGCTTAAAACATTTTGCAATAATTGATATTTTGGTTGGAAAAGTGATTTTGAATAAACGTAAATATTTTTAAATTTAGCTCCATTAGGATTAAATATTATACTTAATAAAGCATTTGTTTTACCACACCCACTAGGACCACAAAAAATTGCTCTAAAGGAATTTGGTAGTAAATAACCATGTTTACTAGCACCAGCACTGGTTTTAAATAAATCTAAATTAGTTATAGGCGGGTTGTTGAACGCAACGCATCTTAAGAACTGAACTCAAAGGAATATATAATAAAGTTTATTCAATTAATTTTAGAATAGCACGTAATTTTTGGTACTTTATTTAACACCTCATTAGCTTCTTTCACAACATGGACATGTATCTGGACCTTCATCCGAATTTGACCAGGGGCACGTCTTAAAATGTTTACCATATTGGTTATTTACAATATTAGCATTAAGATGCTGCTCCAAAAATTCTTTTTGACTAACCCATTTTTTAATTTTTTCCTTTTTCAAAAAATTCTCCTTATATTTCTTTTTGAGTAGGATATTTATTTTCAAAATTTTCTCCACCTTTTTACCACATTTTTCCAAAAATTTACCAAATTTTGGATTGCCATTTCAATTTTCTTTGCACATTATTACTACCTAATAATATTAAGACTGAATAAAACTTTTTAAAAAATAGACTTGTTGGGACTAGTCGGATGACGTCATATTAAATCAAATTTCGCAGGCCACGCATTGGTCACGTGACCGTCCAAAAAGTGGAGAGGGGGTGTCAAGTGTCTCGGAAATGGCGTCAAAAATAAAATTTATATTAATAAATCCTTATCTCTAGTTCAAAATTGAAATTGAAATATTATATTTGACGTCACAATTTAAAATTAAATTTATTAATTCAATAATAAATCCTTATCTCCAAATGCTCGATGCCAGGTCACCCCGCATTAACCCCTGTTAAGTCACGCCCACCCCTTGTCGCCAGTTTCCGTTTCCTTATCGCTAGTTCGAAAATTTAATATCGTTTATCTATAGGAGGCGCCACCTTCGGAAAACAACACTACCAACCCAACGCGTTACGTCACCTGTCTGGGTCACTTCTGGGGCAGAACTCTATTTGTTACTCTACTCTTGCCATTTGTATCTTATAACTGTGCCAAATATAACTTTACCAAACATTTTCATTTATTTACTTTACAAAATTATAACAAATATATAAATAAATTATTTACTGAATAGTTACTAGTACTTTTCAAAAAGGAACTACCTGCTACCCGGAACTTTCCGGTTCCGTTTTTTTATTGCTGACCGGAACAGACCCGTTATCTGTTATTTTTTATTATATGAACAGATTTTGCGTTCATAAATCTGAACGAAAATTAAAAAATCAAACCAATCCAACCACCCACAGCAACCCAGCGTACGAAAAATAAACATTTTTTTTTGTTTAGCCCGGGTGCGGGATCGTTGCCTGACTGTTAAATTTCTTTAAAAAATATTTAGTCCTTCAGGTTACTTTTTTTATTTTGAAATAGAGAAAAATTTGCAATTTTATTATTTTAATTTTTTTTAAGTTAACTTAAGTTATCTTTCTTTGTTTCCATTTGTGGTGTGGATTTTATAGAAGCAATTTTTGTTCGAATACACCCGTCCCTTGCTTTTACATACTGACTTAGATGCCTCAGTCTTTCCACAGCGTGAGTATGGCATGGAAAATTCAAAATTTGTATGGTATCCGGAATATTTACAACCATTTTCCTAATATCTGCTTCTGAGATACTACATATTTATTTGTCAATGGAGGTTTTGTGACTTTATCTGATTGCCAATTAATTAGCTCTGTATAATAATTCTTTTTGTTGCCGAATTTCCATATTAACCAAATTTTCCCTTCGTCGTTTCCTTTTTCTTCTTATTTTACTTCTGTCGATACTTATAGAAGGATTCTCCTCACTTACTAAATTAAAATCTTTACCAGGAGAGACGCATTTCTATCTGAGAGTCCACCTCTGACACATGCTTCAGCCACATTAGATAAAACCAGTATTTTTTTGAAAGACACTCTAAAAGACGTTGATGCTTGTGACATATCAGACTTGGTAATATCGATAGCATCCATTGGGTCCTCTTTTTCTATTCTTTTACTTTGAACAATATGTTCTGAATTTGAGTCTTTAATTTTTTCTTTAAATCCCATTTCCTCCAACTCCTTTCTTTCCAATGACTTTGCCATTTTCTTGGTAGTTTTAGTATCGATATTTCCGATCATCATCTTTCTTTCACACGTCTGGTCTTTTAAAAATGCTCCTTTCATTATAGGAACTTTGATTTTACACTCACACGAATAAAAAGTGACACATTTGCACGGAGAAATGTCAAATAGTTTAAAACTATCTTCTTTAAATATTTTAAATTTTTAAGCAGTTTAATTTTCTTAATCACCTTTTACTTTTCATTGTGTTCTATTATTTTCTGAATTATTCTTTGGTCTGAAATAATAGGAAGAGAAGCTTTGTGCCAAAAAGATTTAATATCAACAAAAACTTTTTTACAAATGTCCAAAAACACTTGGGTCTTGGACACTTCTAACGCAATTAGGCTCGTCGCTTAAACTAATTCGGTAAAGCACAAAGGCTCTCCTGCCTTTCCCCACCACACCAAAATACCAGTTACAACTTATTTCGACACGAGAAAAACTTGCGGTATTAGTGTTATTTTAGTTATTTATTTAATCTAAATTTAGGTTTAGAGTTTAACATAATTTAAAATATGTATTTTTTATTAAAATTTTAAATAAAAAAAAATCTCAAGGTTTTTTTACCCAAAACAGATTTTTTGTGTGTTAATTTAAACTTAAATATGTACCCATTGGGCACCCAGGGATATACGAAATTAAAAAAAAAAAGTTAATTTTAAAAATTTTAAAAATTGGTTCTTAAACCTCAAAAAGGAACCTTAAGATGTCATCGCACAATGCCAATTTTTTTTTAAGTGAAATATAACCTAAAAAGACAACTGGGTCCATCACCCAGGGATAAAAAATTTTAAAAAAGTTTTTATCGCTCATTCGCCCTATTGAAGACGATTATTCTATAAGTAAAGTTCTTATCAATAGAATCGCATAGAAAACCAAAAATATTAATTTAATTAAAAAAAAACAGAATTTTTTATTACCTAGGTACCTAAATTTTTAAATAGAAAAGTATAAAAGATATTGCCCCTAATGAGTATTCTGCTTAAAGAACAGAAAATGAATGAAACAGTTTTTTTCAACATTTAAAGTATAACAATAAATGCTGAAATAAACTGTTTATTTATTTATTTTCTCCTCTGTAACTCACAGAGTAGAAAATAAATAAATACAGAATAGGCTGTAAGCAGAAAATAAATAAATACAGCCTGTAAGCAGAAAATAAATAAATAAGTAAACACTTTTTTTAGTTTTATTATTATACTTTAATGTTGAAATAAATTGTTTATTTATTTATTTTCTGCTTAGTACCTAGCACATACGTTGGCCTGTAAGGCCAGCCGTTTCTAAAACAAATATCTTCGGCTTAGTAAAAAAAACAACTGCTTTTCAGACAAGTTTTCCGAAAACAAGAAAAACTATATTTTTAAATATTTTTTTTGATTTTGCATCAAAACCTCATTTCGGAAAAAATGGAGTTACGCGGTTTTCTTACTAAGCCGGCGATATGTGCCGGTCAGCAATAAAAAAACGGGACCGGAATGTTCCGGGCAACAAACAGATTCTCTATAGATATCTATTGTATAACATTTAGGCCTGTCGAGGAATTTAATATCGAATTTACCAATAAGTTTGTATAGGTAGGTACTCAAAATCAGCGTTTTCTATATTATCCATAATGATTATACCTACTTGTTGTGTACCATTATTTTAGAACAGCAAACAAATACAGGCTTATAATTACAATTCATAATAGTTAACAAATAAAATGTAATATTTTTTAGTTTGATTTAACAAAATTCAACAAATTATTGGTTGGATGAAATAATATTGTAATGCCCCTATTCCTTTGGTAAATATTTGTTTTGTTAAACAACACTTTATTATTGGTCGTAATAACAATCATGTTTTGTTTCAAAATAACATTAATGTAGTTTTATTCGCAATGCCTACATTTCGTTTTATCTGAATTTCTCCGGCTTTATCCGCAAATGCCTACATTTGGTTTTATGTCTGCATTCATCCAGTTTTATCCGCAATTGTCTGATTTCGTCCGGTTTTATCCGCTTTTGCCTGCATTTCGTACTATGTCTGCATTCATGGGGTTTTACCTGCAAATATCTGCATTTGGTTTTATGTCTGCATTCTTCCGGTTTTATCTGCAAATATATGATTTCATCCGTTTTTATGTGAGATTGCCTGAATTACGTTTTATGTCTGCATTGATCAGGTTTTATCCGCCTGCATTTGCTTTTATGTCTGCATTCGTCTGGTTTTTTTCCAAAAATGTCTAATTTCATCCGGTTTTATTCGCGATTGCCTTTCCCCATTTTAACACGCAGTTGAGAAAATCCCCCATGTTTTTTTTAGATCAACATTTTGTATCTACAGAGTGTACCGGATAAAAGCACGTATTTGCGAATAAAATCAGATTAATTCAAACATAGACGAAATGCGCGGGTGAATCAGATAAAAGTATCATAACGTCAATGCTGGAGGTTTGCGGATGATATTTACAACTGGTATTGCAGGTGAAATCCGACGAGACGGGAAAATCTGATATGACAGGCAAAAGCAGCCATCAGCTTGGTTTTTCATCCGCCCATGCCTAGTTTTTTCAGCAGGGAAAACATACAATAATTATATTTTAAAACCACAAAAACTCCTATTGTTTGACGTAAAATTTAACTGTGAAAGCAAAGATTAAATATTCTATATATATTTAATTTTTGGATAAAGCCTAATTAATAGCATGCTGGCATCTCATTAAACTGTAGGTAAATTTTTAACTTTTAAATATCATAGCTAAACGCTCGGACACTTAAACATAATTTTTGGTCGTAGATTCCAAATCCGTGGGACACACTGTATACTGGTATATTATAATTTGTAAAATAATGTAATTCACCTCTTGTGCCAACAGTTTTATGCCTTTTATTTCATTTAATATAATATCCTCAATTATACTGAATTAAAAAAATCAGCAAAAAAACATTGCAATCTTCCTAAATTATCTAAGAAAAACCCTTAGGGACACGTGTATCTTTTGATCAATTAACTTCAAATTTTGCAAAAATTTGTTATTTTTTTAATTTGGAAATGATGTGTGGGTCCCGCCAAATTTAATTTTTAACTTATACAGGGTGTTTCCAATATCTTTGAATTTTGACCTGATACAGCTAAACCAAGCACGGATTTGTAATCTACGACCAAAAATTAAGTTTACGTGTCCGAGCGTTTAGCTGTGATATTTTCACCTCCCTACAGTGTTATTAGCACATATAATCAACTTAAATGCAAACTGATTTAAAAAAAAAAGTTTTTATTTATTGCATTTTTTATCAAAACACGTTTTTAATATGGTTTATATTGTTTTTATGTAAACAATATTTTATTTTACGGAACTAAAAGTCCCAACAAAAAAATCTCGATTTTTTTACATAAAAATCACAGGAGGCAATTTTACTTCCTTAATAACTTAAAAAAACTGATTTAAAATATATATTGTAAAGATTTCTCCTTACACCAGGTTCGTTAAAAACAAGTTATGTGAAAAATTGATAAATAAATTATTTTGTGACTTTGGCTCGTGATCGTCTTGCCCAAATTTGGACCTCTCCGTTGTGTTTACTTACTTGTTTTATCAAACACATTGCTTTTAGAATGATAAATGGGAGAACTAGGTTTATAAGAAATAAAATGCAGTGGTTTAATTTACGTTACCTTTTAAAACAAGCAAGGAGGGTTCGGCCAGGGAAAAAGAGCCTGTGAAAAAAGCCTGATCGGCTATGAAGTAACAAAGGAATACGCAGTTAGGCTCGATACTGCATTCAACAGAGATTTAAAAATTAAGAATATTGGTTACATTGCACCTCCCTCGGGGCGAAAAGGAAAAAAAAAAGAAATTTTTTTTTTCATTTAAAATATGGCTTAATTCTATTCTTATGTACTTCCATTAATTTATTATTTACATTAATTATAATATTTGGTGATTTAATTTCTGTTACTTGAAAAGGTCCATGATAAAGAGGTTCCATTTTGTTACCTGATTTATTTTGTAACATTATTAATTCTCCAACATTATAATTATAAGTTTTAGATTGCTTATCATAATTTTCTTTTCTTTTAATTTTTGAATTAATTAAATTTTCTCTTGCATCATGCCAAGCATGTTGCAATCGATATTTAAGTTCAAGTGGGTAACTTTCAAAATTATACAATGGTTCTATTTTATTAGTTATGTTTGAAGGTAGGTTGCACGTTTTACCGAATAATAACTCGAATGGTGTATATTGTGTTTCGGTATGTACTGTATTATTGTAAGAAAAACACCAGTACGAAATCCAAGTGCTCCAAGCATCTGACTGTTCTGATATGTGTTTCCGCAAATAGGCTCCTAAATGCTTGTGTGAGTTTTCCAAAGAGCCTAAAGTTTCATGATGATACGCGGTTGAGTTTAAATGTGTAATTTTTAATAGTTTGCACACCTCAATCATAGTAGAAGCTAAAAACTCTGTACAACGATCTGTTACATATTCGCTTGGTATACCATATCTGAGAACAAAATTTTCGACAAATGATTTTGCTACGGTTACTGCCTCTTTATTTGAAATTGGATATGCCTCCACAAACTTACTTAATTCACACTGGATGGTTAAAATATACCGATTGTTGTAAATATCGGGATCAATAGGACCCACTAAATCTAGATAAATTTTTTCAAAAGCGCGTGAGGCTGTCGTAGTTATTGTTAAGGGTTCAATAAAAGGTTTAGTGTGTTTGTACCTTTGACAGTCATCGCACTTTTTTATAAACTTTTCTATGTCCTTTTTAAGTCCATTCCAAAAATAATACCTTTTTATAGTGTTATACATTCGATTTATTCCTGCATGACCTCCGGTTGGAAGCATGTGGAAATCGTTTAATATTAATTGCCTAACTTCTGCATTTGTTATATTTTGAACATCTTTTATTATTGAAATTTTTATATTGTTGATTTTGAATTTACCTACTTCTTTTTCTATATCTTTAATGAGGTGCGCGCCATCCTCGTTTTTTATTATTAATAATTCATTAATATCATATTTTTTACAAATTAATATAACTGCAAGTTATTATCATAAATAAAATTATTTTCTGCATGCTCGTATTTTAAATAGTTTTTTATTTTTGTAAATTCAGTTAATTTTATAGGTTTAAGTTCAATGACGTATTTGGGTTTTTTAACTAGTTCAACCATACCAGGGTGATCAGACCTGTTTTGGTCAACCGCGTTTTTAATGACATTGCCGGGACGAATTTTGGCTTGTGACCTTGTCACTACATACATTGCGTTAGATACAACGTTTTTCATCGAGGTAAGCTCTTGTGATGTTATTTCTATTCGAGATAAAGCGTCAGCTGTAACATTTTGTTTTCTCTTTATGTACTCTATACAAAAGTCATATTCTTCTAACACTAAGCGAAATTTTGTTAAACGGCTAGATGGATTATTCATACCGAAGAGATATACTAACGGTCTATGGTCGGTTAGTATTTTAAACTTTCTACCATATAAGTATGGTCGAAAATGTTTTACAGACCACACTATTGCTAGAAGTTCCTTCTCGATAGTGCAGTAATTTCTTTCTGCCTTATTAAGAGACCGACTTGCAAAAGCGACCGGTCTGTTATTACTATTAGATAGAACAGCTCCTAGAGCAAAGCCTGACGCATCAGTTTGCAAAATAAAAATATTTTCTGGAGAGAAATTTGGATATTGCAATATAGGCGGCTGAATTAATGCAGATTTTAAATTTTCAAAAGCTGTCTGACATTCTTGTGTCCAATTAAATGTAACATTTTTCCTACTTAAGTTGTTCAAAGGTGCAGCGATTTTCGCAAAGTTATTTATAAAACGTCTATAATAGTTCGCTAAAGCTACAAATCGTTTTGTCTCCTCAGAATTTTTTGGGTTTGGAAAATTCTGAATTGCTGACACTTTTTCCGGATTAGGTGAAACACCTTCTGCGGAAATTATATGCCCTAAATAAAAGATTTCTTTTTTTAAAAATTCACATTTTAACGGATTTAATTTTAAATTGACTTCTCGTAACCTTTGGAAAACTTTTGTAAGATTCTTATTATGAGTAAATAAATTATTTCCAAATACTATAAGGTCATCCAAGTATATAAAACAGCTTTCATAATTTAAACCTGACATAGCTATTGTCATTGCTCGGGAAAAAGCGCCGGGACTGATTTTAAGCTCCATTGGTAATCTAGTCATCTGATACTGGCCCCTATCAGTCGTAAATGCAGTATATGGTCGGCTTTCATTATCTAAATTTATTTGATAATATCCCTGAGATAAATCAAGGTGGGAGAAATAAACGGCTCCTGACAATGAGTCTAGGATATCAGTTATACTTGGGAGAGGAAACTTGTCATCTTCAATAGGTTTATTAAGTAGTCGGTAGTCAATAACAACTCTCCATTTTTGCTCTCCACTTTGATCCACTCTTTTTGGTACTATTAGTAAGGGTGCCGACCACTCTGATTTTGATTCTTCAATAATTCCGTCCGCTAACATTTTTTCTACCTGTCTATGAATTTCTGCTTTTTGCGCGTGTGGTAAACGGTATGGTTTTACATATGATGGGGTCATCGATGGGCGTAAATGTATTTTTTGTTTATAAACATTTGTTACCGTTAACGGGTCATTCTTTAAATGAAAGACGTCTGCGTATTTCGCGCAAACTCTTTGCAGTGAATGTGTTTCATCCTTGTTTAAATGTTTAGTATCTATTATTTCCAATAAACTATCTATTCTGTCAACATTAATTTTATCTACGTTACTAAAACTACATATTTTATAATCTTCTAATCTACTAAGTTTTGGTTTAAAATTTTTCAGAATGACTGGCTCATCTCGCGTATTTAAGATTCTAACCGGAATATTATTATTATTAGGTCTTGCTAATATACCAGCAACAAAAACACCTTCAGAGATTTCGTCTGGTAAAACTACACAATCAAATCCTATGTTTACGTTGTAAGTTTTTATTATTTGACATCTTGCTGGAATCGTTGTGTAATAGTTATTTTTAGATTCCATAGGCAATGAAATTCGTTTGCAATTTATATAAAAATGCAACATAAACTTTTCATAATCTATTGTAGCAGAATACTTTTGTAAGAAATCTGCTCCAATTATTCCACTTATGTTTTCTTCAAAACTATTAATCAGCAAAAATTCATGACCTAGGCTAACATTGTTTATATTTAATACTAAGTTTGTTGAACCTTGTGAAAATGTTGAGCCAGCTATTCTGTTAATTTTGACTTTTGTATTATAATTAATATTTTCCTTATTTTTAATAAATTCGCTAAAAATAATACTTATTGAAGCCCCAGTATCGACTAAAAATGATAGTTCTTGATCTTTATAAAATAACTTAATAAAATTTAACCCATCTAAGCTTAAAATTAATTTTTCCCTACAATAATTATTAATCTTCGGATTGTTCAGTGTTGGAACGAAAAAAATTATTTATGGGATTTTCCGTCTCCTCACTGTCACGATTACCACCCGCGCAATAAGCTCTATGGTCACTATTATTTATAACTCTAGAATTTCTATTACTGCGATTAAAGGTTTGTTGATTATTTTGACCACTATTAAAATTTGGGGAATAAGAATGTTGCCGATTAAAGGGACGACCTCGGCTATGCCTTGTATTATTGTATGACCCACGCAAGTTATTTTGAAAATTTTGACTACGATTATTATAATTAAACCCTCTGCTAGGGTACGAATTGAACTGTCCGCCTCTGGTAGACTGTTTGGATCCATATCCTCGCCTTAAATTTCCACGACCTCTAATATTAAAAATGAGTTCCGAACCGCAGTTATTATAACTGGGTCTCGCGCATTCTTCGTCTTTGGCTCCGCTTATCGCGTCAGTTAACTTTTGTTTTTGAAGTTCCGCGTTATTTATTTCGTTTGCAAAGACATTGATAGCAACTTTTTCATGCGCATTTCTTAACACTTTTAAAACCTCATCATTACCTTCTGCCTGTGAGATAGTAAGATCTATAAGCAACTGCTCAATGGTTTTACCAAATTCCTCAATTGTCTTGGAACCTTGCTTCGTATTGGCTAGTTGAACCGACAGTGAAGCTGCTGATTTAACTGTTATAAAATGCTTTTTTAAATCTGAAATTAATAACTCGATAGTCGCATACGTTTTTGCTAATCGCATTTTTGCATTTTGTGACAACCTAGTCTTCAAAACATAATTAATTAACAATTTTTTACCCTCATCGTTTAACATTGAATCGTAAAGTTCCATTGAGTCAATTAATTGATTTGTAGTATCCTGTGAACCGTTCATAACGGGTAGCAAGCTCGCAGCAGTCTTAAGACAGAATTTTTCAGCCATTGTGTTTTTATTAATTAAACTTTTTTTATTTATACTATCTTCATCTGACGTTTCCGAATCTGTCTTAATCTCTTGCGTTTCTACCGACCCTTGGCTATTACAACTTAATTCTAATCTTTCTTTTAAAATAACTTCTATATTTTTAATTTTTGTATCAATAGCTTTAACATATCTTTAGCTTCTTTTACCTCTGCATCTAAATGCTTGTCTTTATTAAAAGAATCTTTTATATAACTAAATTCTTTTCCTAGTTTATCTAATTTACTTAACTTACGGTTAGTGACATTTATGTCCGATTTTCTTTGACTATTGTCTTTTAATAAATTTCTGTAAAAAACGTTTACTTCTTCATAAAGGTGACGAAAGGGGGTAATACTGGTGGTGGTCATCCCATTCGTTCCATTGGTGAGATGGTGTCCATGGCAATACGCACGTTTTAACAATTTTTAGAGCACTCTCACAAAACAAAACACACACATTTTTTTTTCTTTACTTCACCACACTTGTTGCCGTCTAGGGTTGCTGTTGCTGGTCATCTATGTCTTTACTTTTTACTTTATAACTATGTATATAACTAACTATAACTAACTATACATTTAAAGAATATCACCTTGAGTTCTTATTGTTGCCATACTTCTAGACAAGTCTCTTTTAAGTCCTCTGCGGTAAGATTTTCTTAATTTTAATCCCACTAACAATGATAAGGCTGCAGCTATTACATACAATAAAATTTTAATGTCCGTAGGCACTTGAATAGCGTTTTCTTCCACTATAAAATTTGAGTTCACTACCCCAGTGTCTGTCACTTCTGAATGTTTGGAATTTGTTTTTCCCATGATATAACTAACTACACTTTCACTTTAGAAGACACAAACTCTTTTTAGGCAGGATCGCCATGTAATGTTCCTTTATGGTATGTCTTAAACTTTCATACTCTTTTTATACTTATCACCCTTTTTATATAATAGATGAAATAAAATAACTTTTCCTTCCATAGGTGACTTTATTGGTCAACGACTCGTGTCTGTCTACCATTGATGACTACTTTATTTTTATAATTAATTAATTAATTAATTTTACAGCATAAAGTTAAATAATATTAATACAAAAATTGCTGATAGCTAATATTTAGAAGGAAATCGATTAACTTAATAATCGGGCTTAACAACCTTAAATATGATTACATTGCAGTTAGTTAACCGGGCTAGGCCCAGTAGGTAACGAGGTCCGCAGTGGAGGCATCTCGCCTATTTTAGTTGAAGGGTCGGGGAAAAGCGATGCAGCCCTTTAGAACCTTGGGCAACCTGTTCCCCTCACGGGAGAAAATATTAGTTCATACAACAAAGGCCCACGCACATAAACAAAGAGTACTCAAAGTTAAACGGTAACAGTCAGAACTCCTGTTTAAGCACCGAGTCATTTCGCAATACATCAATAAATTTGGACTGATCATAAAACAATGCTTAATCATGTTATAGAAAAGGTACAAAATGTTGGGTTATGCTCAAAAAATTACAATGTTACATTTGAGCATTTAAGCATAGCAAAATATTAAAATTATAGTGATACAGTAAAAGGGAAAATAGGTGTGGTAATAGCCAAAAAAAAAGGGTTAAAAATAACGTACAATCCAGCTAAACGTAATAGTAAAGGATAAAAAAACCTACTAATAATAGTAATAATCATATTGTTTAGAAATGGATTTATTTTATATTTGCAATTATTGCGGACCGTACATTACATTTTGTGTATGCTGTATGTTGTCGGGAGGCACGCGCGTGATAGACAGAGAGACATCGATCGAGTCACACATTGATCGATATTCCACATAAAAATAATTAATGTTAAAGTCAAACGTGATTTATGTAAAACACCTTATCGTGTGCCAACTGAACCTTTTCAAATCTGTGACTATAAGTGAGGTCGAACCCGTGAAATAGAGATTCAAAGATCCTTCCAGGAACGAACCGTCAACGCTAGCTAGCCAACGAAACACGCCGAGGGGATCCATAAGGTAAGGCCTTTTAATACTCTCGAAACAAATACAGTCCACTTCTCAAGCTAAGGTGAAACAACATAACCTTTACATTTGGTCCTTGCTCGCCAAATAGGCTTTAACTTGTATCGCAGATTTGACAAAGTTAACTCGTAGTTTGTCCAGCGTCTTATAATACACGTTTGAATTTTCATAATTAAATATGTTTACATTGATTATTAGGTATTGTAGTTGATTTTCACAATTATGTAGTTGTGGCATTATCCGCATGCATGCATGCGGATAATGACATGCCATGCATGCATAAGTGTAATTACGCGGCATTTTCCGCAAATATAGTTTATTTCATTAGGTGGCATTTTCCACATTTCTAGAATCCATTTTTTTGCATTTTTATTGTTTATAAAAAAACGACCGTTAAAAAACACTTCTGAAATGAATAGAAAGATTGATTTTCTTATTAATGAAAACGAGCTTCTTAAAAAACAGTTAAATATATACGAAGAGATACAAAAACAACCAAATATAAAACCAACTTATTCATCTAAAGTCAAAGTAAGTGACAAAATATTATTAATAAAACAAAAAGGATCTGAAAAAAATATAACTAAAGTTAAAGAAGATCTTAAAAATAAAGTGGATCCAGCTGATATTGGAGTGGGAGTCTCAATAGGGCGCCCAACCAAGAGTGGAGATCTTATTTTGGAATGTGGTACTGAGAAAGAAATAACAACTATTCAAGAAGAAATTCAGCAGAAACTGGGTGAACACTACCAGGTTGAAAGACCAAAAATTCGAGACCACAGAGTTAAAGTTGTAGGCATTGACGAAAACATGCATGAGATTAGCGAAGAAGAAATAATTGAAAAAATACAAAAACAAAATGATATAAAAACAGATCCACAGAAATTTAAAATGAAGATTTTAAGAAAAACTAAGGTTTTTAACAAAAGATTTAATATTATTCTTGAGGTGGATTCGCAAACACATGGTATGTTTCTGGAAAATGGAAAGTTAAACATTGGATGGAACCGCTGTTTAGTTTTTAAAGATTTTGGAGTTGTCAGGTGTTATAAATGTTGTAAATATGGTCATCAAATAAGGGAGTGTAAAGATACAACGGTATGTGGAAATTGTGCAGAAGGACATGAAACAAAAAACTATGATAAAACTTCCAAGAAATGTAACAATTGTATCGCATCTAATAGTAAATACGGTCTGAATTTGAATACAAATCATTGTGTGTGGGATGTGAAAAATTGTGCCACTTTAAAAAGAGTGGAAGAGGTACAAATGTCTAAATATTTACAATAGCAATTATCATCTGCTTCCAGTTCTTATGCAAGGGTATCCCATTTTAATAAAATAAATGTACTAAAGGCATTCCACCTAAACTGTCGCAGCATTAAAAACAAAGTGATTGAACTGGAGGTTTTTGTAAATGACCTGGAGGCAGATATATTGTGTTTTTGTGAAACTTGGTTTAATGAGGTAGAGTCTAACACATATACAATATTAAATTATAAAGTAATTAACTCTTTCAGTAGAAAGAACAAGAAAGGTGGTGGTGTAATAATATATGGTAAAGATGCATGTCTGATTCAACCCATTTTTATTGATATTCAGAGTATTGAAAAGGAATTTGAATTTACTGCTGCCTCTTTTCTATTAAATGAAATTAAATCTGTTATTGTATGCCTTTACCGATCACCGAACGGAAATATTCAAAATTTTATTAATTGCTTGAATGATTTACTAGAATGCCTAAATAATAAATTTAATTCTATCATAATTTGCAGTGACTTCAATGTGAATTTTAATAATTCTGATGGCAGTGCTTTATCACTTATTGATTTGATGAATAGTTTTGGATTAAAAAGGCATATTAAGGAAAGCACAAGAGTCACTGCTCAGAGTTCTACCTGTATCGACAATGTTTTTTCCAACATACAAAGCATTAAATGTACAAATATTCCAAATGAAATTTCAGACCACTCTGGTCAGATCATTGAAATGGGTATGAAGTTTGAGCATTGCACTACATATGAATATAGGCGTTCTTTTAGTGAATATAATAAACAACATTTCTATAATAGAATTAAATATGAGTCATGGTTGGATGTCGAATTGAATTCGTCACCGGGTGACTGCTTTCAAACCTTTCTTGACATTTTTAAATTTCATTTTGATATATCTTTCCCGTTATTGAGAAAAAATATACATTCGCTACAAAAACATTGGGTAACTGATGAAATTAAAAGATGGTCAACTCATATAAAACAACTTTATTATGAATATAAAATGACTCAGTGCTCAAAAACTAAAGAACATTATTTAAATGAAAAAAGAGTGTATAAAAATTATATAAAAAATTATAAAAAAACGTTAAATGACAACATAATTATAAACTCTAATAATGCTTCACAAGAAACCTGGAAAATTTTTAAGCAACTATCAAATAAAAAGTTAAAAAATTCAAATATTGCTCTTGATTACAACAACTCCATGGTATCAGATCCGAAAACTATAGCCAAATTGTTTACTAAGTTAGAATTAAAAATATGCGAATTTAATGTAAATATGGCTAGGGTCAATTATAGTTTTTTAATGATGCCAACTGATCCAGATGAGATATATTCTACTATAAGATCAATGCCTTCTAAAAAATCCGCTGGATTGGACGAAATACCTATTACTGTAGTAAAAAATGTAGCCGCTGAAATTTCTGTTATCTTAAGCAAAATTATTAATCAATGTTTTGTGGAGGGTATTTTTCCCAATTGCCTAAAGGTTGCAAAAACAATACCTTTATTTAAAAAAGGCAGTCCAACTGATATTAGTAATTATCGTCCGATATCCCTATTACCAGTACTCTCAAAAGTTGTTGAAAAACTTATTAACAAGCGTTTAATTTTGTACCTACTTAAATACAATATTTTGTCACCTACTCAATTTTTGCCGAATAGGTCAACAACGGATGCAATGTATAAATTAATCGAGAGTGTTATTGTAAATCTAGAAGAACGCCTCAAGGTGGCAGGTATTTATTTTGACCTTTCAAAAGCGTTTGATACTTTAAATCACGAAGTTCTGCTGAGGAAAATGGAGAGATATGGTATAAACGGGGTAAGTCTTAATCTGTTTAAATCATATTTATCAGGTAGATCTCAAGTAGTCGCTATTGAATCAATTGTTAATGGAACTAAAACATGCACCTTTTCCGAAAAGGTAACCCTAAAACTAGGAGTTCCGCAAGGATCAATATTGGGACCAACTTTATTTCTGTTATACGTAAATGATCTACACACTTATTTAAATAACGTTTATCAGTTTGCGGATGATACGTCTTGTTTAGCTATATCTAAGTCTATTCCTGAATTATCTACAAAAATAAAAGAAATAATGAATATAATGTCAGGGTGGTGCAAAACTAATGGACTACTTTTAAATATTACGAAAACTAATCTTTTAATCTTTAATAAAAATTTTAACTCAAAAATGCAAAGTCTTTTAATATTTGAAAATGGTAAATCGGTTGTCAACTGCGAACATGCAAAGTTCCTAGGTTTAAACATTGACCATAACCTCAGTTGGGACAATCATATTAGAACTGTGATAAATAAAGTTAATAAAGGAAGCTATATCTTACGTTTCATGAGTAATCACGTATCTGTTTTTAGTTTAAAATCATTTTATTTTGCATACGTGCAGTCTGTTTTGTCTTATGGTATAATTTTCTGGGGGTCCTCAATAACGTTTGATACTGCTTTTATCGCACAAAAACGGGCACTAAGATCGATGTTGGGATTAAAGCGAACAACTTCTTGTAAAGAATATTTTAAGAAAAATTCAATAATGTCTCTACTATGCTTGTATATTTATAATCTGTGTATTTTCTCAAGGAAAAATCCTGGTCTGTTTTTAAGAAACCGTGACGTATCTGAGGGAATGGTAACTAGAGGCAGTTCTTTGATGCGAATTCCAATTCATACATCCAACATGTATCATAGAAGTGTATTGATCAGGTGTATAAAAGCTATGAATAAAATACCAAACTCAATTAAAATAATTCAGTCTTTTAGAGAATATAAACTTGTTCTAAGAACCTACCTGATAAACCAATGTTTCTATTCGTTTAGTGATTTCATAAATTCGACTTGATTAATCGTATTATATTTTTATCTTATTTATTATTTAATTTATTTGTACTGTATACTATATATATATTATCTATTTATTCATCTATAAATTTGCAATTGTACCACTTAATTATTATTTTATGTTTATTTTTGTTCGTTCTAAATGTTTATATTCATGCATGTAAAGGAAACATTTTTTCTTTTTCTAGTACCATATTATGTATATGTTTATATGAGAATGCTTATGTCACATTGTGATCTTCTGGCAATAAATTATTATTAATATTATTATTATTATGTCTCTTGCGCCTAAAGATCGATTACAAACAAATTTTAGGTATTTATCAGCGGTTTAATTATTAAATATTTAAGTCAATGGTTTAATTAATTTAATTTAACACAATTAATATTATTAATATATTAATATTTGAGATCTTTAACTCCAGTAGACGTTAAATTAAAACATTTATTTGGTAGTAGTTCAGAATAACTATTATTATTTCGATTTAATTCTAACAAGAGTTAATTTTCGTTTACTTATTTAGTAAATACATATTTTTTATTTTTTTGTAGCAGAAAAAAACTAATACGCAGAAGCGTAATTACTTATTTGTTGAATTGATACACATTTGATAAAATAAAATAGTTTGATTTAAAACACTCAAGGTGTATTTCTTTACAATTAACCAAAAGTTTAGGTAATTAGTTTAGTTTTGTTTAAATTGCGTGTGGGTTATATTAGTAACTTAGTTTTCATTCCTTGAAATTTTTTAAAATTTAAATTAATTGTTTAAATAATTTTGGCAGATTATAATGCGTTGATTTATAAACGTTCAGGACAATACGAACGCATAAGTCAAATTTATAATTTAGCTACGGAAGCGAAGAAATATGTTACAAAACGATATTCAAAGCAAGTTTTGGCACTCTAGAAGTTAGTTATCAAGTTTGTGAAAAATTATCTGGGGATATAATCGATTTAATAGCATATAAAGGTGCTTCAGAAGCGGTGTTAAAGCAAGAATTGGCTAGAGAAAAGGAGGAAGTTAAAAAGATTGACCAGGCTTACTGGGAAATTCTTGATAAACATAGTGCGCTTTGTGGTACTAATTTAAATACTAGCAACAGTAGTAGTAGCAGTAATGGTACTTCATCCTCTTTTCGAACTAACAAATTGCCAACTATACCTTTACCCATCTTTAATGGAAAATTTAATGAATGGAACGGCTTTAACGACCGTGTTCATTTTAACTCGGACATTACAAACATCGTAAAATTTTATCACCTATTAGCCTCACTGAATGGGGAACCTTTGAGTTTGGTCAAAGGCCTTCCTCTCTTTGCTTCTAACTATCCAATAGCGTACAAACAATTGACAGAAAGGTATAATAACCCACGAATATTAGCAACTACGCATTGGCATTGCCCTTCCGGATCCTGTTGCATCAGGACTGCGCCCATTCCTTCGTCCGAGGCGTCCACCTGGAGAATGAACCTCCATCCCGGATGCGGCCGCTCCAACCTCTGTGGCTTCTCCAGGGCGACTTTCGTGTTGGCCCAGCTCTCCTCGCAGGCGTCCGTCCACAGGAACTTCTCGTTTCCCGTAAGCGCTGTCAATGGGGCCACCAAAGTCGCCAAGTTGGGGATGTATCCTCGGAGCCAATTGACAAGGCCCAAGAACGCCTGGACCTGGCGTTTGTTGCGGGGAATCTCGAGGTACACCTTAACAAACTTGTTAAGCATACCCGCGAACATTTCCGTCATTGCCCGCTGGAACGTCGCCGGCGCCAGTTTCAATCCGAACGGCATCGCCAGGAACTGGAACTGGCCCCCTGAAGGCGTGAAGAAGGCCGTGTACTTCTTCGAAGACGACTCCATTGGTAGCTGCCAGTAGCCACTGGTCAAATCCAAACTCGAGAAGACCTTCGCCTGCCCCAGGTCTCGGACCGTTTCTACGATCGGGGGCAGCATGCTGATGACGTCGGAAGTTCTCTTGTTCAGCTCCCTGAAGTCCACGCAAGGCATCCTGTGCACGTATGACTGCCTACGTATCCGGAAGTGGATCCTTGAAACGGCCAGCACCTAAAGCTGGACCTCGCCGACGGTCCTAACCTTCCGCGTCTCCGAAATGTACTGCTCAGCATTCGGCAGGTCTATCAGGGTGATGCTCGCTCCGGTGTCCACCAGAGCGTTCAACGTCTGCCCGTGTACCTGCACAGGTATCACGAGTGGTCCCATACCTTCGGGTATGGTATTTACTTCGGAGGAGTGCTCCTTGGATCGGCACTCCTCCGCTGGAAGTTTTCCGAAGTCGGCTGCGTCTCCCGAAACTTGATGTTGTGGCCCGGTTGAAGTCGCACGCCCTGAGATCCGTCTCCAGCGTGTGTGCGTACCGGGTCAACTCGACCATCTGCATTGGCATCCTCAGGCGCAATGCGTACCGGACACGGGGCAGCAGTAACTCGAACACCACGTCGACTAAGCTGTCTTCTTTGGTATCTGGTAGCAACCATCGAGCCATTGATCGTTTTTGTTGGATGAATCGAACCACGTCCTCTTCGTCAGTCCGGCTTTCACCATACAGCTTGGAAATCAGCTTAGTTATAAGACCCTTTGACATAAAGGTCTCCCCGAATTCAGTGAGAAAACGCTTCCAACTAATTTCTTGTGTCTTATACCAAGCGAAGGTGGCTTCGTTGGATGAATCGAACCACGTCCTCTTCGTCAGTCCGGCTTTCACCATACAGCTTGGAAATCAGCTTAGTTATAAGACCCTTTGACATAAAGGTCTCCCCGAATTCAGTGAGAAAACGCTTCCAACTAATTTCTTGTGTCTTATACCAAGCGAAGGTGGCTTCTTCCTTCCCTTTGATTTGGCCTAACGCATGAAAGGCCCATTCATCTTCAGGGATATGCCTCTTTTTCAATGCTTCTTCCATCTTACGTAGGAAGAACCTTGGATCCTCGAAGTCTTCCCCAGTGAACGTCGGAAAAACGCTACGTTGGACAGGTACGTCCTTTAAAGCCCGTGCCATCTCTTAGACCATCTCCCCTAGGTCCGGGAATGAGGGTCGGGACGTAGGAATTTAGGAAATTCCTTCCAAATAGGTCCCTGCTCGGGCGCCATGTTGTACTCGCGGCTCCAGATCCTGGGAAAGCATGGATGTCCCCGGCGCTGGTACCAGTACACTTCCGGGTTGGTCCTCAAGGAGACTGGTCGCATCGGATGGCAATGGTGACGGGTTTCCGACCTGGGCAGTCAGATCGGACTGGTTTCCATCCACGTCGATGGAATCTTCAGCGGGGTGGAATAATTCACTCTCATTTTCCCCGCTGAACCGGTGCCTGGGGCTACCTGCATCGTGGCTTGGGTCCTGGGAGCGGCCCTGCTGCTGGCCTGGGAACGGCCCTGTGGCTGGCCTGGGAACGGCACTGTGGCTGGCCTGGGAACGGCCCTGTGGCTGGCTTGGGAGCGGCCCTGTGGCTGGCCTGGGAATGGCCCGCCGGCTGGGCTGAAATCGTCCCTGCTACTGGCCTGGTTCCGGATCGGAACCTGTAGACCTGGGGGACGCACTGGTTCTTTGTGTTCAAAAACCCCCTAAATTTATTTTATTCAAATGATTCAAAATGGGTTATTTTACATTCCTAAATATCTATACACACATAATCTGAACCCCTTTTAATTTTAAATAAAATTGGTTAAACGTAATACTTATCTAAACTTGAATTTTTCATAAATTAATGAGAAATGTCGCTGTTTGCAACGGAACATTTGGTGCTTTTTTTTGTTTAAAAAATCGGCCAGTGTTGTGATTGTTTAAAGTATATATAAAAGTCTTTAAAAGGATACATATATATTTTTTTTTAAATAAACCTAGGGTGTTTTTTGCATAGCTTTAATAATAAAAAATAAAAATAGTGCAAAATGTATTACCTGATTGCATTCTTTAATCCTTTATATAATTATGTAGTTATAACGTAGGTATAACAAAAAATATATATATTTAGTTTTATTTTACGTATTTTACGGCAAGTTGTGTGAAATACTGTTTAGAAGTGGTTGCTCTTTAGATTAGGGATTTAGAGAAAGCTATCCACATATAGGGAAGGACAAATTATGTGATGCAGTTAAAGAAATAAAGAAGATATTTTTACCAAATTTCAATAAGAAAAAAAAAGTGGTTAAGTACAGTAAGCCTAACTTTTTAAAACGATATAAAGACTGGTTGAAGGGTGAATTTATTGTGGTATCTGAAAACTTCAGCTGTAAAGGTGATAGTGGAGGCAGGCCTGGCAAAACATTTTTGGAGTGTGGAAGAAGTGCACAACACTACAAAGTACAAAGTTTGCGTAGAACTTGCTCCCAAGAACTTATCAATGCAGCTGCTTCGTCATCGCAAAAAAATGAAAAAAGTTCAGTACTGGATTCTGATTCTGCGTTAGCCCTGATAACTCAGGTTCACTTGTCCAAATACCAGTATGAAGTAATTAGGAAGGCGATAAAGGAAACAGACCACAATATATTTCCAAGCTATGTAAAAGTACTGGAAGCTAAGAAGAATTGCTATCCAAAGAACAGAAATAACTGAAACTTCGGCTAAAGTTCCATTGCAAGATTTACTTGACGATACCGTAACAAGAATTTTCGAATCGCATTCCGGATGTCAGACCTGGCCACAAGAAGTTGTTCTTCAAACAAAATGGGGAATGGATGGAGCTTCTGGTCAAAGTGAATTCAAGCAAAGTTTTTCACACGAGAGTAGCGTTGCATCTGACTCTCATCTGTTTATGACTTCTTTGGTTCCTTTAACGATCACAGCGGCCGGCACAGACATTTGGAAAAACACGCGTCCGTCCTCAACGAACTATTGTAGAGCCCTACATTTGCAGTACAAGAAGGAAACCCTCGAACTGATCAGACTTGAGAAAAATCGCGTTTACACTGAAATCTCGGAATTATCCGACACCTTGATAACTTCTGACAGTAAAACTTTTAAAGTGAAGCACCAACTACATTTTACCATGATAGACGGCAAGGTTGCACAAGTAGTTACCGATACTCCATCTGCAAGTAACTGCATTCTGTGTGAAGCTAAACCTTCTCAAATGAATGATTTGTCTAGGATAGATGGCTCGATTTCAAACCAAAAGGCTCTCGAGCTAAGAATGTCTACGTTACATGCACGAATTAGGTTCATGGAATTTATTTTCCATCTCAGCTACAATCAAGGCTTGGAGAACAACACCGGAAACACGTCCTTTGAAAGAGAAAAAGAAAAAACTTCAAGACGAGTTTTGGAAGAAAATGAGTCTACGCGTTGATATAGTGAAACACGGCTCAGGAACGACAAATGATGGGAATACCTCTAGAAGATTCTTTTCAAATCCTTCGCTAGTGGCTGAGATTACTCAAATTGACGAATGTGTAATAAGTCAACTGGGAGTTATTCTAGAGGTAATTTGCAGCTTCTCACCATCAAGTTCAAGAAGTATTGCTCTGAGACTGCTAGTCTGATCGTTACACTATACCCGTGGTATTACCTTCCTGCATCAGTCCACTAAATTCTTTTCCATGGAGCAGATATTATTGAATGCGCAGCTCTTCCCATAGGTTTACTATCAGAGGAAGCTGAAGAATGCAGGAACAAAAATTATAAATTCTTCAGGACGCATCACGCTCGAAAATGTTCTCGCTTGGCTACAAACCTTAGACCGCAATTTAAGAAAAAAATACTTCCATTTAGTGATGAAGCTTTAGAATAACTGTTATAACTCCTTTATATTATGTGACTCTAGATACAATAAAAAAGTTAAAAACCCAGTTTATTTTTAATTTATTTTTGTTCAATAAATAAAATGCGTGATTTAAAATACCATAAGTTTAATTCACTCAAAATTTTATTTTTCTAAATAATTTTTGCACCGTCAAAATGGTGACTCAATGTATTATTTACTAGAAATCACTCAAAATTCTTTAAAAATATTAATTATTTACAATAAACTCCTTGTTATGTAGTAAAAACTGTTTAAAATTGAATAAAATATTATATACTTAAGAAAATATTAATAATATCAAATTGACAACTTTTCCATTGGATTTAGCACCCACATTTACATATAGTTTCATAAAAAAATTTGTCAGTTTAAACCATTAAGGGCCGGTTTTTCAATTAGTTTAGGGGAACTTGGATCAGTTAATGAACTCAGTTCACAGTCAAATAAGTTTTTCAATGTCGACTCAACAGCAGTTCTGTTGAACTTAGATCAGCGGTGTCAACGTTAAGTTGGTACAACCGAATTTAGTATACGCCTACATTAATAGTAGTTAAAACTGTCATCTTGACAAAAGGTTTTTGTGTTTACTTTTGGAGTTTTGTTTATCTGTGCTGTTTTAAAAAGTTCTAATCTGTGCAAAAGGTTGCTTTAAAACAATTTACTATTGTTAAAGAACAATAATTATTATTTATTATGAATAAAAACCGTGCTGCCAACTTTACCTCTTTTAAGAAGGAATTATTTGTATGTATTTCGTTTTATAGTATAAAATGAATTTGTCGTTTTTTGTTACATCCACTATCCTACGTACAAAAGGTTTGGAAAACCGAAATCTGGCAAAAAATTCATCATTATTCCACCTTTCAAAATGATTCGGTCTTACCTGTGGCCTGTGCACACAAAGTTAAATATTATTTAGGAATTCTCCAATTTCCTCATCATCCTCACTAACTACCTCATTGGTTTATTATAACAGCAGATCAAAAAACAAGAAATAAACAACGTAATACACAATAAAGCAGAGAAAAATTAAGTTATGTCAAGTTGAACTTCGTTTAAACGGCCAACAGTGACGGTTCATCTTTTGATTTAGTTTAAACCAAATTCAAGCTTGAACTTTGATTGAAAAACGGCATATTTTGTTTGAACCAAGTTCAAATGCTGAACCAAGTTTAAACTATGATCGAAAAACCGGCCCTAAGGGCCGGTTTTTCAATTAGGGTTTAAACCTTAGTTCAGGGGAACTTGGATCAGTTAATGAACTCAGTTCACAGTCAAATGAGTTGTTGACTCAACAGCAGTTCTGTTGAACTTAGATCAGCGGTGTCAACGTTAAGTTGGTACAACCGAATTTAGTATACGCCTACATTAATAGTAGTTAAAACTGTCATTTTGACAAAAGGATTTTGTGTTTACTTTTGGAGTTTTGTTTATCTGTGCTGTTTTAAAAAGTTCTAATCTGTGCGAAAGGTTGCTTTAAAACAATTTACTATTGTTAAAGAACAATAATTATTATTTATTATGAATAAAAATCATGCTGCCAACTTTAACTCTTTTAAGGAGGAATTATTTGTATGTACTTCGTTTTATAGTATAAAATGAATTTGTTTTTTTTGTTACATGTGATGAATTTTATTAAAATCTATTACCTATTCAGTAATTATTTTTATAACTAACCTATTGGTAGGATTTGCAATAACTGGTCTAATTAAATCCACTATCCTACGTACAAAAGGTTTGGAAAACCGAAATCTGGCAAAAAATTCATCATTATTCCACCTTTCAAAATGATTCGGTCTCGTGGCCTGTGCACACAAAGTTGAATATTATTTAGGAATTCGCCAATTTCCTCATCATCCTCACTAACTACCTCAAACATATCCATTGGTTTATTATAACATCAGATCACAAAACAAGAAATAAACAACGTAATACACAATAAAGCAGAGAAAAATTAAGTTATGTCAAGATGAACTTCGTTTAAACGGCCAACAGTGACAGTTCATCTTTTGATTTAGTTTAAACCTGTTTAAATGCTGAACCAAGTTTAAACTATGATTGAAAAACCGGCCCTAAGAGGTTTTTGGACAAAAACAGCTATTTCCGACCAGTGTGGGACGGCTGGTGAACGCTGGTTGAAACTCCTCGACGATGGCTTCGTTCAGGAATTGAAAAACCAAGTAATTTTCTTCCTTTTCAAAAGTGTCCTGAAAAGGACAATGGTTTGCCTACACCCAGGACTTTGTATGGTGGGTTCTCAAGAAGAACCAAGTTCGCTTACAACCAGGACTTTAAATAAAACACCAGGTACTTGGTAACGTTGACGGTTTGCTCTAGCTGCCAGGAGGACTGGTAGCTTATCTCGTTGAATGCTCAAGAGAGACTGACTTGAAAGGGCGTCAGCACTTTCTTTTATAGCCGAAATGGTCTCTGCTCTGGTCGACTGCTGACCAATCAGCGTCGAGCAGCGACTGAGGCCCGTTTTGACATGCCCCCTGGATTTTTGAACAAACCGTCTTGATTTATTCAGAAAAATGGTAACAACAAATAAATATCTAAACTATATCACATTGGTAAAGTATTCGTACAAAGGTAACGCGCACACGATTTCTGTCTTCGCACGACACGTCACTCTGTTTCACTATTGCACTGTTTTCTTTGGAAACGGTCGTAGATCGTCCACATGCAGCCTTACGATTCGGCCGTCTGTTTGGACCTCGTACGTGACCGGTGACAGCTTCTTGTGGATGCTGAAGGGGCCTCTCCAAGGGATCAGCACCTCGTCATTGATGTCGAAACTCACTGGAACTTGAGCTGGATCGCCCACGTATTCTCGGGCGAAGATCTGCTTCTTGGTCCGGAGTTGCTCGTCGTGGACGTCTCGGGTTTGCCGCACCTGATCTGCCCTGGGAATCAGCTTTGGCGGGTGTCTCTCCAGTTGCTCGATTTGCTCTACTCCTTAGGATCCCGTGGCTCTAGGTAGTAGCTCGTAACATTTGGATCTCGGGTTGGTCTTCAATAAAGCCCGGATAATCTTTTTGGTCTCTTGAACCTGCCGTTCCACCGGGTTGGCCCTTTGGTGGTAGGCCGCCGAGTTGACCATTCTAATACCCAGCTTCCGGCAGTAGCGTTCCCACTTCTTAAACATGAACTGAGATGCGCAGTCGGTTATCATCACTTGGTCAGGATATCCTCTACGATCAGCGCGTACTCGGGTTCCTGGCCATCGCCGCGGTAACGGCCCAGCGTGTCCATAGAGATGGTTTGCCCGCGTCTCCAGCGTGGAAATACTCCAGGACTTGACCTCGCATCCCAGCTGGCAAATATACTCGGCAGGTGTCATCAGGTCGGCGTTGGAAAAGATTATTCTCGGCCGACACCAGGAAGTTGGCCACCAGGCTTCTGTCTGTGTAGTCCTGGGGGCCTTCTTGCTCGGCCCGCTTGATCCTTCTGACCAAGCCTTGCGTGACTGGGTCCACCAGTTGTGCCTTCAGGATGGATTGGATCAGCGGCTCGTCCTGGACTAGGCAGATTGCAGGCGTCCGGATCAGCTCATCGTATTCCACTGCTGGGCCTTCAGTACATTCAGCTGCATGGCGGGACAAAAAGTCCGGCAGCTGATTGGATTTCCCGGCTACATGTTCTATATCAAAGGAGAATTCCTGCAGCAGTAAGGCCAACCTGGTGAGCTTGGCCCTGTCATCCTGGTGGCTTTGGAGCCACACCAAGGCCCTGTTGTCGGTCCGGATCGTGAACCGCTAGTCCTCTAGGTACTGGGTGTACCTTCTCACTGCCCAAACCATCGCCAGGCACTCCTTCTCATTAATGTGATAACTTTTTTCGGCCTTATGGAATTTGGAAGAACTGAAGTGTATCAGATGACGCTGCCCTTCCGGATCCTGTTGCATCAGGACTGCGCCCATTCCTTCGTCCGAGGCGTCCACATGAAGAATGAACCTCCATCCCGGATGCGGCCGCTCCAACCTCTGTGGCTTCTCCAGGGCGACTTTCGTGTTGGCCCAGCTCTCCTCGCAGGCGTCCGTCCACAGGAACTCGTTTCTCGTAAGCGCTGTCAATGGGGCCACCAAAGTCGCCAAGTTGGGGATGTATCCTCGGACCCAATTGACAAGGCCCAAGAACGCCTGGACCTGGCGTTTGTTGCGGGGATTCTCAAAATTCTTAATTTTGAGCAGATGACATTCCCTGGCTCTAGTGAAAGGTCCCTCGACTTCATACCCCAGGTATGGCAGGCGTGTTGTAGCAAACTTGCACTTCTCGGGGTTCAGGCGTAGTTGGTGGACCTCTATCTTCTCCAGCACCCTCTGCAAGTGCTCCAAGTGCTTTTCATAGCTCCCTGAATATACGATGATGTTATCCAGGTACACCTTAACAAACTTGTTAAGCATACCCGTGAACATTTCCGTCATTGCCCGCTGAAACGTCGCCGGCGCCAGTTTCAATCCGAACGGCATCGCCAGGAACTGGAACTGGCCCCCTGAAGGCGTGAAGAAGGCCGTGTACTTCTTCGAAGACAACTCCATTGGTACCTGCCAGTAGCCACTGGTCAAATCCAAACTCGAGAAGACCTTCGCCTGCCCCAGGTCTCGGACCGTTTCTACGATCGGGGGCAGCATGCTGATGACGTCGGAAGTTCTCTTGTTCAGCTCCCTGAAGTCCACGCAGAACCTCTAGCCTTTGGTTTTCTTTACCAGTCTGATCGGAGATGCATATGGTGAATTTGAGGGCTCCACAATGCCCCCCTGGAGCATCTGTTCTACCTGGCGTTCAATCTCCGCCGCCTTCTCTGGGGAGTACTTCCTTGGACTCGTTCGGAACGGCGTCTTGTCATGCAGCTCGATACGGTGCGACCGCAACACCTGGGATGGCGGGCGCATCTTGCTGCTAAACAACCCCTGGTGTTGCTTCACCAGGTCTCTCATCTGCTCTCGAAGCCGGTTGGGGACGTCTAAGGATACCTCTGGAAGTTGAATGCCTTCCGCCGGAAGTTCCGGGTCCTCTTCGTGTCCTCTTCGGGTCGACCAACGCCTGCTGCTCTTTCAGGAAGTCCATGCCAAGGATCATCGGGTAGGGCAGGTTTCCAACCACGTGCATCCTGTGCACGTATGACTGCCTACGTATCCGGAAGTGGATCCTTGAAACGGCCAGCACCTAAAGCTGGACCTCGCCGACGGTCCTAACCTTCCGCGTCTCCGGAATGTACTGCTCAGCATACGGCAGGTCTATCAGGGTGATGCTCGCTCCGGTGTCCACCAGAGCGTTCAACGTCTGCCCGTGTACCTGCACAGGTATCACGGGTGGTCCCATGCCTTCGGGTATGGTATTTACTTCGGAGGAGTGCTCCTTGGATCGGCACTCCTCCGCTGGAAGTTTTCCGAAGTCGGCTGCGTCTCCCGAAACTTGATGTTGTGGCCCGGTTGAAGTCGCACGCCCTGAGATCCGTCTCCAGCGTGCGTGCGTACCGGGTCAACTCGTCCATCTGCATTGGCATCCTCAGGCGCAATGCGTACCGGACACGGGGCAGCAGTAACTCGAACACCACGTCGACTAAGCTGTCTTCTTTGGTATCTGGTAGCAACCATCGAGCCATTGATCGTTTTCCTTGGATGAATCGAACCACGTCCTCTTCGTCAGTCCGGCTTTCACCATACAGCTTGGAAATCAGCTTAGTTATACGATCCTTTAACATAAAGGTCTCCCCGAATTCAGTGAGAAAACGCTTTCAACTAATTTCTTGTGTCTTGTACCAAGCGAAGGTGGCTTCTTCCTTCCCTTTGATTTGGCCTAACGCATGAAAGGCCCATTTGTCTTCGGGGATATGCCTCTTTTTCAATGCTTCTTCCATCTTACGTAGGAAGAACCTTGGATCCTCGAAGTCTTCCCCAGTGAACGTCGGAAAAACGCTACGTTGGACCGGTACGTCCTTTAAAGCCCGTGCCATCTCTTAGACTATCTCCCCTAGGTCCGGGAATGAGGGTCGGGACGCCATGTTGTACTCGCGGCTCCAGATCCTGGGAAAGCATGGATGTCCCCGGCGCTGGTACTAGTACACTTCCGGGTTGGTCCTCAAGGAGACTGGTCGCATCGGATGGCAATGGTGAAGGGTTTCCGACCTGGGCAGTCGGATCGGACTGGTTTCCATCCACGTCAATGGAATCTTCAGCGGGGTGGAAGAATTCACCCTCATTTTCCCCGCTAGGGGCTGAACCGGTGCCTGGGGCTACCTGCATCGTGGCTTGGCTGTGGGTGACCACCATGGACGCCTACGCAGCGATTTGGGTCCTGGGAACGGCCCTGCTGCTGGCCTGGGAGTGGCCCTGCTGCTGGCCTGGGAGCGGCCCTGCTGCTGGCCTGGGAGCGGCCCTGCTGCTGGCCTGGGAGCGGCCCTGCTGCTGGCCTGGGAGCGGCCCTGCTGCTGGCCTGGGAGCGGCCCTGCTGCTGGCCTGGGAGCTGCCCTGCTGCTGGCCTGGGAAAGGCCCTGCTGCTGGCCTGGGAGCGGCCCTGCTGCTGGCCTGGGAGCGGCCCTGCTGCTGGCCTGGGAGCGGCCCTGCTGCTGGCCTGGGAGCGGCCCTGCTGCTGGCCTGGGAGCGGCCCTGCTGCTGGCCTGGGAGCGGCCCTGCTGCTGGCCTGGGAGCGGCCCTGCTGCTGGCCTGGGAGCGGCCCTGCTGCTGGCCTGGGAGCGGCCCTGCTGCTGGCCTGGGAGCGGCCCTGCTGCTGGCCTGGGAGCGGCCCTGCTGCTGGCCTGGGAGCGGCCCTGCTGCTGGCCTGGGAGCGGCCCTGCTGCTGGCCTGGGAGCGGCCCTGCTGCTGGCCTGGGAGCGGCCCTGCTGCTGGCCTGGGAGCGGCCCTGCTGCTGGCCTGGGAGCGGCCCTGCTGCTGGCCTGGGAGCGGCCCTGCTGCTGGCCTGGGAGCGGCCCTGCTGCTGGCCTGGGAACGGCCATGTGGCTGGCCTGGTAGCGGCCCTGTGGCTGGCCTGGTTCCGGATCGGAACCTGTAGACCTGGGGGACGGCTGGTGAACGCTGGTTGGAACTCCTCGACGATGGCTTCGTTTAGGAATTCAAAAACCAAGTAATTTTTTTCTTTTTCAGAAGTGTCCTGAAAAGGACAATGGTTTGCCTACACTCGGGACTTTGTGTGGGTTCTCAAGAAGAACCAAGTTCGCCTACAACCAGGACTTTGAATGAAACACCAGGTACTTGGTAACGTCGACGGTTTGCTCTAGCTGCCAGGAGGACTGGTAGCTTATCTCCTTGAATTTTCAAGGGAGACTGACTTGAAAGGGCGTCAGCACTTTCTTTTATAGCCGAAACGGTCTCTGCTCTGGTCGACTGCTGACCAATCAGCGTCGAGCAGCGACTGAGGCCCGTTTCGACACCTTCCACCTAATATACCTGATAACTCTACGGCTCTTTACACCTACTCAACACCCTCAATGAAAACATGGTGGTTTTAAATTCACTTGGGCTTAAAACCAACGAATGGGTTTTTGTCCTCTTCGATTTAGTTTTTAAAAAACTACCTAAGACACTTTGTAGTAAATTCGAGAACACTCTTGAGGATAGTTCAGCGGTGCCAAGTTTTAATGATTTTAAAACTTTTTTGTTAAATCATACCAAGGGTTTGGAATCGGTTATAGGTAAAAAGGCTATGGAAAAATCTTCGTTAGCGAATTCCAGTACGAATTCCAAACCTTTTGGTAAACATTCCTTTGTAGTCAATTCGGTTAATAGTAACAATAGTTGGTGTCTTTGTAAAGAAAAGTTTTTGTCATTCTGAATGATATTCTCGATATATTTTTCAAAAAAAAAATAGTCAATGTTTTTGGCCCATATATATATATATATGTATGTATAATATAATATGATATAATGTATAATATAATATACATTGTATATATGTGTGTACCTATTAAACTTATCCATGACATTTTACTGCCGAGGCAGTAGGTTGTGTGCGAGGTAATTAATAAGCTTTCGCCGCCGTGTTTTATATACTATTTTTTTTCAAGCTCTAAATTTCGATATTTTTTTGAAATTTTGTAACCTCATTTTTAGGTTAGGTTTAACTGTCAGACGACAAAATGTCACCATTATTGTTCGGCGGTCAATAATAATTTGACTTTTGAACTAGTACAATAATGTAGTGACTACTAGTTCAAAAGTTAAATTATTATTGACCGCCGAACAATAATGGTGACATTTTGTCGTCTGACAGTTAAACCTAACCTAAAAATGAGGTTACAAAATTTTAAAAAACTACATTGTAGTATTTCTATATAGACTTATGAGGAATAGAATATGAATATTATTATACACTTGGAAAAAATATGTTTCTTACTTACCTACCAATTTAGTATGAAATTCGTATCTATTCGTAACTAAATTGTAGTATTTCTATATAGACTTATGAGGAATATAATATGAATATTATTATACACTTGGAAAAAATATGTTTCTTACTTACCTACCAATTTAGTATGAAATTCGTATCCAGACTAACAAAATAAAATAAAAGTCGAAAACAAAAAACACAACACGACCGTTTCCACTAAACAGACTCGAGTTTCAAAACACGTCGAAACCTTTTGATGTTACCGCTTTCGAGCGGGACTCGAAAAACAAAACTCAAACTGTCTCAAAACACGCCAGTCTTCAAAAAATTTGCAAAAAGTTGCAGTTTTGTTTTATTCGACACGAGTTTGTGTTTTGTTTTTGTTTTGTCCGTTTGGTGGAAAACCGGCATAATGATTGTTTTTAAGTTATTGATGTCTTCTGGGTTGCCTATGTTGTTTTCTATGGATGAGAATATTATGTTGAGCGTTTCTTGGACTGGAATGTTGGTATATAGATTGGTAACGTCAAATGATATCAATTTGTGATTTTCTTCTGGTAATATTTCTTGAAGTGTATTTATAAGTTCTGTTGAGTTTTTTATTGTATGTTTTGCTTTAAAGTTTATTATTTTGTTTATTGTTGTGAGAGAGAATTTGTTTAAAAGATATGTAGGGGAATTTATGAAAGATACTATTGGTCTAATTGGACAGTCTTTTTTATGTAGTTTTGGTTGTCCATATAGTTGGGGTAATTGTGGGTTCATAGGTATAAGTTTTTTATTTGTGATTGTAAATTTTTTTAAAAAAACAAACAACAATATACATAATAACCTTAATAACGCAAAACAACAAATAAACATATTTGAAAAAAGTGGAGTTTATAAATTAACTTGCAATGATTGCGAAGCCACATATATAGGTGAAACAGGCAGAAATTTTAAGACAAGAATTAAAGAACACACAAATAACAATAATCACAAATCAAATTTCGGAAATCATTTAACAGATACGGGACACTCCTTTAACATGGAAACAAACACAAAAATACTACACTTACAAGAAAAAGGCCACAAATTAACCCTGTTAGAAGCCTAAGAAATTAATAAACAAATAAAAAACAAAAAAGAACAATGCCTTAATGAACAAGTAAATTTATTATATACACCAATCTACAAACATCTAGTCAACTAACCAAAAACAACAACAACAACCTAACCTCATTTTATATTTATATTTTTAGTTTTAATGTTAGTTTTAATGTATCAATTGTTTAACTCGTGTTTAGTCTCATTGATTATTTATTGTATCGACAACCTAGTGATAGTTTATTTATGTAATAATAGTATATTTTAATATTTTGACGTGTAAGTTACTTTAAAGTATGCTTAACCTATATATATATATGTATCTAATGTCTATTTATGTACCTCTTGTAGAAACCCTGAAGATGCCGTAAGGCGAAACCGGTCGGTTTTTAAAATAAAATATTACAGCAGGGAAGTGCAATTTTAATCCAAACAGATTTATTTACAAAACTAAAGTACCACTGCTTAAATGGATTACATAATTAAACAAAAAAAAGTAATAGTTTAGTTTAGTAGTAGAATAAATTTTGGTTTCGGGAAACACAATAAATATTGTGTTAGGGAGTAGTAGTTAGGTAATAAAAGGATATTAAATCCTTTCATCTGGGGGAAGTATGTTTATTTTATATTTGCAATTATTGCGGACCGCACATTACATTTTGTGTATGCGGTTTCGCATACCTTCAATTTGCATAATATACAATTAATTTTATTGTTGTCGGGAGGCACGCGCGTGATAGACACAGCCGCGTGTGAAAACAGAGACAAGAGAGACATTGATTGAGTCACACATTGATCGATATTCCACATAAAAATAATTAATGTTAAAGTCAAACGTAATTTATGTAAAACACCTTATCGTGTGCCAACTGAACCTTTTCAAATCTGTGACTATAAGTGAGGTCGAAACCGTGAAATAGAGATTCAAAGGTCCTTACAGGAACGAACGTCAACGCTAGCTAGCAAACGAAACACGGCGAGTGGATCCATGAGGTTAGGCCTTTTAATGCTCTCGAAACAAATACAGTCCACTTCTCAATAAATTAATTAAAGCTAAGGTGAAACAACAGAACCTTTACACATATTAACAAGAATAATGTTAATAATTTAAATATGCATAATATTACGTTTAGTTAGTTTTACTACACATTTAGATAGATTAAATATTTAGAACTAACCTTGTAGAATACGCAAACAACACTTTTAACAATGATTTTAGAACGGAAGGAAAATGATCGGTACGGTACCAAGTTCAAAACGCTTCTTTCGAATTTTTCGTTTTTAATTGCACTCTTCCATTACCTCGGTGTGGAATTTCCAGTAAATCTGCTCACCACATGTCCGCTTTCTCCAACCCAGCGCATTTTTCTTTTCTACCTCTCTTGTTTGCTTGGCTAATTTTCCACCTAAATTATATTTTTGTTTGCCTTAAACTAAAATTTTATAACATAATCTTATTTTAAAATTAAAAATAAAATAAATTTATAATGGGGTATTTTTATGGAACCATTACAATATATATTATATAGGTGCGAGTATTTGAATAGTATTTGAATAAAAAACACGATTTCTTTGACAAAATTTACCGTTATTCACGCCATGTAAGACACAAAAATGAAAAAAGTTTTTGGAGAAATAGTTACATAATAGGTATACCTATAGGTATCTATATATCATTAAAAAAATATTTTTGATAGCCGATGATCTAGTTAAGCGCACATTAAATGTCAAAAATATCATTTTCGTTGCCGTAAAACATTTTTAAAAATTAAAAAAAAAATCACCACTGAAAGATTTTTTAACTTTTATTATTTCAAAGCAGATGTTATGTGGATTTAAAAAAATACCTATTTCCAATATGTGTGTTTTGAAAAAAAACATGTTGAGGCGTATTGAGGACCAAAGGCTCTATTGTGTCCATAAAAAAGAACAATAGATTTTTCTATTGTTTTATTGTTAAAGTTATTTAGGCATAACAGGTTTTAAATTTTGACAAAAGCTACGCATATATCAGGAGGTGGGAGTAATGTGTTCTATTGTTAAAAGAATAGTCAACAATGGTCCTAGTTTCTATTATTCTATTTTCTATTCTATTTAGGTATTACAGGTTTTTGAAAAAAGCTTAGAAGGCATATCTTAGGGGAGTCATTAGTAGAGATGTAAAGAGAGTTACAAGCCGGAAGTGACCCAGACATGTGACGTAACGCGTTGGGTTGGTAGCGCTGTTTTCCGAAGGTGGCGCCACCTATAGATAAGCGATACAAAAATTTCGAACTAGAGATAAGGGAAAGGAAGCTGGTGATAAGGGGGTGAGCGTGACTTTGTAACGATACACATAACGACATCTATGAGACGATTTTCCTAACTACCCGACGTCAAGGAAAGATTTGGACTACCAGAAACCTGCAGTTAGACCGAACTCTAACAGATGGCGCTTGGAGAGCTGTCAACCGCATATATGTTGTCAACACTTGTTGCGTACGGCCCGTGTGAAGGATTTATTTCACACGGCCCCAATTGTTTTTCATCAAGCCTGTCATCAGAATTTCGTCTATAAAACCGCTGCATTTTTCAATGGACAATCAGTCGTCTGGTGGCTCAATTCCAAATGGTTTTACCAATTGTGAGCCCGAAAACCAACCACTAAATCACAGAGAACTCTCAGTGGAATATTAACAGTAAGTTAACCTGTTTTTAATATCTCAGGGCTTTAAGCCGTATAATATTAAGCTTTAATAACAGAGTTAATAAAACTGTAAATCCTGTATGCATAAAACATAAACTAACAACATGTATTTTTCCACTAGAGTCCAATTGCAAATCTGCCCTGTCTCTCTGTAGGACTGAAAACCACGCCCGTGCCTGCCAGTTGCCTGTGAAAAGCTCTGGAACATTTGCCTGTCCTGATTAAAGGCTATGAAAGAACCTTTGTGCGCAAAGTCTACGATACTTTTGTAAATACTGTATATAATTCTAATATAATTTTGTACATACTTTTACCTTGGTAAATAAACCAGTTTAAGTTATTTTTGCATTTTGAATTAAACCACCAACCCTAACTGATTCTTATAAACCCTACTTTCTCCACTGAATAAAAGCAACCCGAGGTAGGTATTCCTCTATATCTGGAGAGTCAACCGGAGAGGAACCTTGGTGGAGTACTTAAGGCCATAACCAGCCTAGGTACGACACAACTTAACAGTGGTTTGGTCACCTGGCATCCGCTATTTGGGGATAAGGATTTATTATTAATAATATAAATTTAATTTTTAACGCCATTTTGAATTGTGACGTCAATTTTTTAGAGATAAGGATATATTTTGAATTATTAATATAAATTTCATTTTTGACGCCATTTTGAATTGCTGACATCATCCGACTTGTCCTAACAAGTCTATTTTTAATCCCAATGACCTGAGACCACCCCCTCCCTTTTTTAGTCACGTGACCAATGGGAAAAATGCGCGGGAAAAATCATAGGCTAGCTTCAGAGGCCTTTATATTTTGAATTAATAATATAAATTTCATTTTTGACGCCATTTTAAATTGCTGACGTCAGATATTTATTATTTTAAAATATAAAAAGTATTATTCAGTCTTAATATTATCGTACAGTAATAATGATTAGTGCAAAGGAAATTGAAATGGCAATCCAAAATATTGATAAATTTTTGGAAAAATGTGGTAAAGAAGGTGAAGAAAATTTTGAAAATAAATATCCTACTCAACAAGAAATATGTCGAAAATTTTTGAAAAAGGAAAAAATTAAAAAATGGGTTAGTCAAAAAGAATTTTTGGAGCAGCATCTTAATGCTAAGATTGTAAATAACCAGTATGGTAAACATTTTGAGACGTGCCCCTGGTCAAATTCTGATGAAGGTCCAGATACATGTCCATGTTGTATGGTTTCATTTTATGTGAAAGAAGCTAATGGGTGTTAAATAAGTTACCAAAAATTACGTGCTGTTGTAAAATTAATTGAATAAACTTTATTATATATTCCTTAACAAAACTATTTAAGTTCAGTTCCTAAAATGCGTTGCGTCCAACAACCCGAAAAACTACCTATAAATAATTTAGATTTATTTGAAACCAGTTCTGATGCTAGTAAACATGGTAATTTACTACCAAATTCCTTTAGAGCAATTTTTTGTGGTCCTAGTGGGTGTGGTAAAACAAATGCTTTATTAAGTTTAATATCTAATCCTAATGGAGCTAAATTTGAAAATATTTACGTTTATTCAAAATCTCTTTTCCAACCAAAATATCAATTATTGCAAAATGTTTTAAGCAAAGTAAAAGATGTGGGGTATTTTCCATATAAAGATAATGATGAAATAATTGAACCTATGAAAGCTCGAAACAATTCAATTTTTATATTTGATGATGTAGCTTGTGATAAACAAAATAAAATACGCGAATACTATTCAATGTGTAGACATAAAAACATAGACGCTGCATACTTATGTCAAACATATTCAAAAATACCAAAACAATTAATACGTGATAAATGTAATATTATTGTGCTATTTAGACAGGATGATATGAATTTAAAACATGTATTTGATGAACATGTCTCACCCGATATGCCTTATGATCAGTTTAAGAAAATATGCTCAGAATGATGGAATGAAAATTATGGTTGTTTAGCTATTATAAAAGATTTTCGTCACATATCAGAGTGCGTACGCACTCTGATATGTGATCTCTCTCAACAACAACAACGGAGGAGGAGGAAAAGAGAGAGATCACATATCAGAGTGCGTTAGAAAAAAAATATTTAGCTCTTAAATTGGGAAAAGCTGAAAATGATGCTACATTAGATAAAAATTTTAGACCAATCATAAAGCCTCTTGAAAAAATGGCATATGATACGGATTTTGTGAAAAAAGAAGCTGAAGAAGAAGATTTATTACAGCTAGCAAAAAAATTAAAAAACAATCTCCTATAAAATATAAAGCTATTGATAAAATACTTGAATCATCCCCCAGAGAAGATATTGAAGCCCCAGATAAATCATTAAATATCTCAAGCATACGTTTTCCTGAAAATGACACCACTAATGAAAATAATCCAAATGATTTTTATAAAAGCGAATATGACCCCAATAAAACATACCACCCCACATTTATGAACATGATCCAAATGATTTTTATGATAATGAATTATGCTTAAGTAGAACACTCGACAACGAATCAATCATGGAAACAATTCCGGAAGATTCTATAGCAGAATATTTGGATTTTTTCAATGAATTACCTAGAAATTTTGTTGAAGGACATATGAGAGATACTAGCAATGAATATGATCATACTTATATTCACCACGATTTGGAGACAGGGAAGATCAAATTTGTGGATTCAATTGTAGAGTTTAAAGGTCCTGATTTTTTTGTAAATAATCATTTTTTCAAGGGGTCCCCAGGACTGTACGAATTAATGTTTAAACAAAATCCTAAGAATTACATGAATTCAGATTTTCAAACATTTGGTAAACTTGTTATGCTTACAAACGCGCATAAAAGAAATTTTGATCCCAACGAACAAACCATGGGGCATAGAGGGCTCAAATATCAAAACATTATTAAGCCTCTTTTAGAGCAAATGAAACAGCAAGATATAGATAAACAAAAAGAACATAGTCGTAAACTTAGAGTTGGTAGAGCATCACAGCAGACAGAAATAGGTAAAAAACATACTGAAAAAATTGGGTTTGGCAGAGCATCATCCACCTTGGTAACATACAATGAAAAACCAATAGACTGCATTTATTGGGATGACTTAAATGAATTGGTTGAAAGATTAAAGTTATTTGTAGCCTCCAAGCATGCTGGCAACACATCAAATGATAATGAAATTACAGCAATTATTAATGAGCTGAAAGAAGCAGGTGTTATATATTAACGCATAAACATAATTAAAGCAGTCATTTTCCAAATGCCTCTTAATAAGTTTGGTCAATCCTTAAAAGGACCATCTAACACAAATTCGATACTATCAAAATTAACAAGGGTCTTAAATATACTCCCGATGGTAATATTGACGCAGAAAACCTAAAAATAAGTAATGTGAAATTACCAACTTTAAATGCAGATGCTGCTAATATGGGCTATGTTGATAAAATATTTTCAGATTTTTTCAATAATACAGTAAATTTGCTTAGAAAATTTGAACAAGATACCTTAAAATCAATTCAAAAATTTGAAAAATAATCGCTCGTAAATTATGATAAATGCGCCAAAGAACTTGAAAAAAATAAAACAAAAATTATCAAAGATTTGCTAGATTTCAAAAAAGTCGATGAAGAAAGTTTATTGGATTTAAAAAAACAAATTAAAGAACTTAATAAACAAAAAACAAAATTTATCAACGATTTAGAGCCTTTAAAGAATATTTCAAAAGCACATGTAAAGGCACGTGATGCTATGAGTAACAAAATTGTGTGGATTGTAAAGGTTTTGGATATAAATAAAAAACAATTTCAACACCTAGAGAAAAAAAATATGGAGTTATTACAGTACCAACTAATGTTACTAAAAACAAGTTGAAGATCTAGGGGAAAAATTTGTTGAGTTAGAAAAAAAACTTTATACAATATTTAAAGCTCTTGGAGTACCTTTTAATGTTAGTATTCCCACAGCTATACCATGAAACACACAAAGGAAAAAATAGAACTTGTTGATGAACTTCATAGGAACTTTAGATTATTAGTTAAATATTAAATAACAATTGTAAAGATAAAAATTCATTTATAATAAAAAATTAATAATATAAAGTGTCTATTATTCCTAATAAATATACACTAAAGTGTGAAAAATGATCAGTTGTTAAGTTATTATCATCAAATAATCATGTTTTCAACTATTAATTTTTTATTACTATCTACATTTATAAATAATACTTTATATGTAAATTTCCCCATTGTTATGTGACATTCAGTGTTGATAATCCAATGGTAAAGACTCAATGGCCAAATCATTAGAATCCAATGGATGCAGCTCCTGGTACATTCAAGATTCAAGTTAATGCCTCAGCAATCGACTCTAAATTACATTATAAATTAAAATATATTTTATCAGCAGATGGTAAAAAGACTAGAACCCTTTTTGAAATAAATAGTTTAAATAGTGTAATAACTAATTTAACCAATTTATCTACCACTACAGGATCAGCGGTGGCCTCTTCGAATTCAACAACATTTTCCACAAAAATATTTATAGAATTTATATCTCTGTTAGTAGTAGGAATTTTTTTATTAACCATTTATGGGTTTTTATACTCTTTAGGTTATGTATTTAATAAATGTAAAAATATGTAATAAATACATTATTTAACTTACCTTTGAGTTTTATTCTAATTTTAGGATATACATAAAAACAATATAATTTTTTTATTTATTTATTATAATATTATTTTATTTAAAGCACATAATTTTTTTTAAAATTAGTAATGTTAAGCAAATTCTTCCTCAGATCCTCAGAAATGCTCATAGCAGCAAAAGCCTTACACAGTTCATATATTTTAATGTCTTCTTTTAATGCTTGCAATTCTTTATAAAATTTTATTTTTCTTTGAGCAAATTCTTTACAATCCATGATTATGGGGTAGATAACTTTGAAGCCAATTATGTAATACAAAGGCATGTGTTGTACTACACCTACCGCTTCTAAAATGATCCAAACACATGAGGGGTTCGTTTTTAAACATAGGTTGTTTCCAAAGGTTTAATGTTTCAACGTTTATAATTTTTATATTTGGTAATAGCTGCTCACAGACTGTTTTTATATATACATAATTTTGATTTCCTTTTGTGTAAACAGTATCGTATTCGGGCAATAATTCCATCAAAATATTGTTAATCTCATTGAAATTCACATATCCACTTGAATATCGTAGGCCATGAATTTTTTCTTCAAAGCAAACTTTTCGTGATAACAGCTTAAATTCTACCATTGGTTTTAGGAGATAATGATTTGTTTGCAATCTATTGGTAACCGTAACTTCTTTTGGATGAAAAAAACATTTTTCGTTAGAGAATAAACTAAATCCCTGAATATTTATAGACACAACCTTCATTTTAGACAGAATAATTTAAACTAAACAGCATTATAATAAACTACGAACTATTTCACTGAGTGGAAGATGCTCCATAATGATGTCATGTATAATAACACAATATGCTTTTGTGTTATCGGGAAAGCCTTTTTTCGCCTCAATATCAACTTTGATGTCAACTGTACTCGATTTTAAGGATTCATTTCTTCTGGAACAATCAATTACAAAAAGGGCGTGGTTCTTAAATTGTTTATAATCAAGTAGAGATTTTTCTGATATTGTTAAATCATTTTTAAAACTTGAATAAAATTGTGTATAATTGTGATGGGCCTCGATAAAATTATTTTTTTCAAAATTAAGGTCCATGCGTTCTATAGGAAAATATTCGCCATTGACGATAACACGTATATGGGGCAAAATTTACCAAGTGTACCAGGTGAAAAAATTTGTGTCACCGATTTTGTTTAAACTTTACTTATTTGTTGTTCTTATAACGAAGAATCATAGCATAATTTTTTTTTGCTCTAGGATTGTTCATTCAAGAGTTATGGATTATTGAATTTTATCGATTTTTTACTTTTTGGTGAAATCGCTTTTTATTTAAAAATTCATAACTTCTCTTCATCTCTTTATTAAATATTTCAATTTAACCATCTTAAATGATTTTTTCCTTACTTTTCAATGGACTATACCGTTTTTGCAAAAAAATAAAAATTGCAATTTTTTTTGGAAATTTTGCAAAATTTTGCATTTTTTGAAACAATGTGTATTTTTTAATTTTTTTTTAAATAGCATAAAATCCAAGTTTATTATGTTACCTTTGAATAAAAAAAAATTTAGAGTGGGCCCGACATGTAGAAGGGAAGTTTTTCATATTTGAATGCCGCACGGTCTAGCCATCGAATACCTACTACACTGCCGTATGCGTTTATACCTAGTAGATGCGAGTAAACGAATACAAAATGATAATTTAAAATGTAAAATTATGTTTGAGTAGTCAATGATGTATTTTAAATATTTACACTGCCGCACGATATAGTTTTTTAACTGTATTTTTTTGCACAAATTGTTTAAGCATGGGTCTACATAGATTTCGCAAGGAGGATCGATAATATTATATAAAAAATTTATTGTTATAACCGTAACGGCTTGCCTATAAGCTGAATGGCGCCTTTACGGTTATAACAATACATTTTATTATTTAATATCATAGACACTCCTTGCGAAAAGGAGTGTCTATGATATTAAATAATAAAATGTATTGTTATAACCGTAAAGGCGCCATTCAGCTTATAGGCAAGCCGTTACGGTTATATAACAATAAATTTTTTATATAATATTATCGATCCCTCCTTGCGAAATCTATGTAGACCCATGCTTAAACAATTTGTGCAAAAAACTACAAGTTAAAAAAACTATATCGTGCGGCAGTGTAAATATTTAAAATACATTATTGACTACTCAAACATAATTTTACATTTTAAATTATCATTTTGTATTCGTTTACTCGCATCTACTAGGTATAAACGCATACGGCAGTGTAATAGCTATTCGATGGCTAGACCGTGCGGCATTCAAATATGAAAAACTTCCCTTCTACATGTCGGGCCCACTCTAAATTTTTTTTTATTCAAAGGTAACATAATAAACTTGGATTTTATGCTATTTTAAAAAAAATTAAAAAATACACATTGTTTCAAAAAATGCAAAATTTTGCAAAATTTCAAAAAAAATTGCAATTTTTATTTTTTTGCAAAAACGGTATAGCCCATTGATAAGTACGGAAAAAATCATTTAAGGTGGTTAAATTGAAATATTTAATAAAGAGATGAACAGAAGTTATGAATTTTTAAATAAAAAGCGATTTCACCAAAAAGTAAAAAATCGATAAATTTCAATAATCCATAACTCTTGAATGAACAATCCTAGAGCAAAAAATATTTATGCTATGATTCTTCGTTATATATAATTATATAGCGTGGACTTTCCAATGCAGTGCACGTTTTAACTGATCATATTTCCTTAGTGGCATCTTTAGATAATTCGGGTAGCTCATGTGATTCCCATTTTCTAAATGGAATTACTATGGGTCTGTCTGATTTTATTGATTCCAAAAACTGAAGCTTCAATAAATCATTGGGTGTAATTAATTGTACTTTTAACGAGATATTTTCAACGGTTAATTTAGCAGCAGCCGCAGTTTTTTCTGTTATAATTTGACAATCAGTGTCATTTCGAGCTCTTACAAGACGTATAGTTTGTTTACCAAATTGGGCTAGCTGATAATCATTAAATATACCAAATAAATGATGTAATGGTATACGTATATGAAAAGTTGAAATTTTGGCTATTGTTGAGACTATTGGTTGAGCTGGGTAATTCCACCCTGCAATGCCTAAATGGTTTGAATCATCGCTACTGTAATTAAGATAACCCTTAATTGTGCTCACAATACCAGGATCGCGTATACCATCAATTTCTTTTCCATTTATTTCATAAGAAATTCGGTCAAACAAAAATGCCCTAAAATTATTTACTAGGGCTTCCTCGCCATCCCCTTTAGTTATTTCCAATTTACCATCTATTAATAGAGCTGCATCGTGCATAAGCAACCAGAAATCTCTTTGATTTATTGAAATTTCTATAACATCATTATTATTAAAAGATTTAACATAGGGGTAATAAGTTCTGTAGTCAACCTTTTGAATTGTTTCAATAAACTGTGGTTTTCGATAGATGTCGAAGATTTGGTCTAATGATGACATTATATCCTAATGATCTTGTAGAATGTAGAAAAAGTCGATTTGAATAAGTTAGGTTGTTTGAACTAGGCAAGCGTTTGCTGTCAACTGATTTCAAATTGCTTGTGCTGGGATTTTTATAATAATTGTTAAATATTAAACCCATTATGATAATTTTTTAAATTCCCAACGAACTATAACTTCCTTTACACGAAAATTAACTGGCTTAAAATCTTGGTTTAAAATTACCAAAGTAATATTAGATATTTCCTGTATATTTATTATTGGTAAATATATGAGGTTTCGGGGAATTTCGTTGATTGTATAGCCTGGATCAACGTCTACTGAAAATTCGTAAATTGTGTGTGTTGGTAGATAATTATAATAAGCACCTGTAGATATATTACAATCGATGTGAATGGTTCGAACTTTTATTATATTAACTGGGAGATCCGATTCGTGATTTTTACCCACCGTTAAAGTACGCTTAAAAAATCCTAATATTTTCCCTATACCATCTGCTTGTGTCAAATCTATTTCCAACGTATTGCTTTGAATTTCAAACTTTAAAGTATTATTATTTGGTTTATGTGAAAAATATTTATCATAATCTTCCTTTTTAACGGTGTCAAGAATAATTTGTTGTCTTAGGTAAGTTTCTATATCTAATATTTCATAACTACCAGTTGGTATTATTATTTTCTTATCCACATTCACGTCTTTATAATAAAATGTATTTTCACCTTCTTCAATATTAGGGATACCGTTATAGGAATAAAACACTATTAATGCTATACCGTAGTCAAAATCTGAATTAAGTTGTATTGGATTTGTAAAATCGATACCTAAAACATAATTATTACTTTTTAATGTAAATAGCTGGGACATTATCTTTAAACGACGGCTAATAATAGACTAATCATATTTTCTTATCTCATTTATTTTTATAAAGAAACCATAAACATAAATGGCCCCAATTAATTTGTTTAAAGTTTTGAAAACAATCATTATTATAATTAATTTCAACATTTTTTCCTAAATAATTTACTAATCCTTTTGGTGATTTAAGACCACCAAAACTATCAAAATAAATAACAGAATTGTTTCTTTTAGTATAAGCTACCCAATGTGTACCCAAATTTTTCGAAATGTCTAAATTTAGGATTGCAGATTCATTTTTATTTTTTATTTTTGGTAGCGTCTCGTATAAAAACCCCTCTAAAATAGGGTATTTTAAGCGTTTGTGCATATTTTACCAATTCAGAATCATATAGGGTCTATTGGGTAGCTTTATTGGTAGTTTTAAAAAAAGACCATATCCTCCCTTGACATTCCTTTTTAAATATAATCCTGAGCCTTTTTTCCCAATTTCCTCCATAGCCCTATTATCTCGACCTAATTCTTCAAGTTTCTTTTTAGCATTTTTTGTGTCTATCACCGTTTTTGGCTACAGCGCTTGCGCCTCCAGCCAATGATCCTATGGCCCCCAAAGCTCCTAATAATGGTAAAAAGGGTAAAAATCCTCCTTGCTTGTCGGATTCAAATGGAATAATCCTAGGCACCTTAATATTTTTACGACCCCGGCTTTCTTTATAATCACCCGAGCTGCTTTAAGTGCCGTTGCGGCAGATTTTTTAAGTGAATTTTTATTGGATATATCTAAATCTTGAACATGTTTTTTAATTTTATTAACCAAACCACGTTTAAATGAGATTGGTTTTCGAGTTTTTCGAATAGCTATTCCAAGTTTTCTTTTAACCTTCATTCCAGTTGTTACTAATCAAGCTGCTGCTTTCTCCCCCAATTTAGAGTCCTTTGATTTCACCCTTTGCCAAGCTTTATTTTCCAAAATCCAATCTGCCTTATGCCTTTCCGCCAATCTTTTATTTTCTGAATAAGCAATATCGTGATCTTTACATGCAGCGTCTAAGGGGTTTATACCAGTATCACCCCTTTGAATTCTCTTATCTAATTTAGTACCTGGCCCACAAAATTGGTAAGAGGGTACGTGAAGCTCAAAGGGTAGGTTGTTAATTGCAGAATTTAATAAACCACTATCTTTATGCTTAAAAGTCAACATTGAAATTTATTAAAGTTAGGCTTTTATAATTATTAAATAAAGTATGTTGAAAGGGTTGTTAATATGTTTTTTAATTGATTTAAAATTGTTTCATTCGGACAATTTATTCCAAATAAACTCCAATCAAAAACTCCTGCTCTTATTAAATTACCTGAAATTCGTTATATTCATAAAATAAGTTTTTTCTAAAAAAAATAAATGTTACCATTTGTATAGCGAAATGCTGAAGATATATTTGGAGCAATTCCTGGGAAAAACTTATTTATATTCCCCCCATCAAAAAGTTAAAATCTCGCAATGGCGTCAGACGATGACGGCGAAGGTGATTCTAATAAGAAGAAAAAGTGTGTTTTCTGCAACGAAAATATTAGATCTAGTGGTGTCAAGTGCTGTATTTGTCATTGCTGTATCCACTCAAAGTGTTTTGAATCAATTGCCAAAGGCAGACAGGCTAAATTGGCGTTGTAAAGGGTGTGTTGATAAAGAGAGTGATATTAGGCTGAAGGATATGGATCGGGAAGTGTTATTAAAAGAAAATGAATGCTTAAAAAGGGAACTGGAGTTAGTAAAAGTGTTAGTGAGTGAACAAAGTTATACAATTGAATTGCAGAAGGAAAATTTAAAATATTTGAAGAATTTAAATACAAATCCAAGGTCGATGTATCCGTATAGCGATGCACTAAAAAACAGTGGTTCAATAAAAAACGTTGTTAATAAAAATGTAAACAAACCGAAATCAGCTGTAACAATTATAAGGTCCAAAACAAATGAAGAAAACGAATCTATTGTCAAAGAAATTAAATCAAATATAAGCCCACAGGAATTAAACGTATCTATACTTAAAACTAGAACTGTAAAAAATGGTCTTTTAATAAGATGTGGTGGTACAGAAGATTTACATAAATTAAAGTCAACTATTACCGGAAAATTTGGAAATAAATACTCTTTTAATGAACCTATTAAAGTTCGACCGCGAATAATTATATATGGTATCGACAAAGACTATGTGGTAGATGACGAATTCGTAAACAATCTTATTTCGCGGGCAAATATCAAGTGCTTACCTACATATATTAAATTTATCACGCGCATTAAAAAACAATATACCGATAATATTATTATAGAAGTTTCGCCTTTTGTTCGTAAAATGATTTTGGAAAATGAACGTGTTTACATTGGTTGGTGTAGTTGTTTAGTTGCTGATTATTGTTCTATATCCCGATGTTTTAAATGCTGCAGATTTTCACATATAATAAAAGACTGTAAAAATAGTTTAACTTGCCCTAACTGTTCCATGGAACATGAATTTAAAGACTGTAAATCAGAGAAAGCAGATTTCAAATGTATTAACTGTTTGGATTATAACAAAATAAATAAAACCCATTTCCCTGTAGGTCATGCTGTTAACGATAGTTGTTGTAAAACTTATAACATTAAGATTGAAGCTCTTGTGTCAAAAATAGATTACAATGTCTAGTTCAAATTTTAAAAATTTAAATATTGCACACCTTAACATTCGTTCATTATTTACTAACAACAACTTATTTCGCGACATAATAAATCGAAATAGTTTTGATATCATAGCTTTAACCGAAACTTGGCTTAATAAAAATATAGATTCAAGTTCAGTTTTTGTTCAAGATTATACATTCTATAGAAAGGATAGATCTAGTCGAGTTGGTGGGGGTATTGGTGTTTATGTTAAATCTCATATTAAGACACAAATAATTGAATATCATTTTGATGATATTGTGGATATTGAATTTTTGTGTCTTACTTTTAAAATTGCAAATCTAAGTATATTTGTTATTATTGTTTACAATCCTTCTGTTCAATTTACCAAACAATTAGTAAAATTTTTTGATAATATTTTGCCGATTGCTTTGTCATCTTCTGATGTAGTTGTTGTTTTGGGTGACATAAATATAAACCTTTTAAATGTAAATAACTGCATAAGTGCATGTACCGATTTACATGGGGTAGTACAAATAATTGATGAACCCACACGGATTGCCCATAATTCTGCCACCTTAATTGATCCCATTTTTATAAATAATGACAGTTTAGTTTCAAATCATGGAACCATTGACACCTATCCGCTATCAGATCATAAATTGGTATTTTGTGAACTAAAGATAATCTTACAAAAATCACGACAAAAATTTGTTACTTTTAGAAACTTAAAAGACTTAAATATTGATGAATTAAATGAAGATTTGTCTCATCTTAATTTGGATTTTATTTTTTACCAACAAAATATTGATGCAAAAATAAATACTTTAAACTCAGCCATATTAAGCATATTTAACACTCATGCACCTTTAAAAACCGTTCGTGTAAATAATCCTCCTGCTACCTGGCTAACTAATACATTAAAACTTATTTTGAAGGAAAAACATAAGGCACTGCAATCGTATAATATAAATAAGACTAGACAGAATTGGGATCATTACAAAGCTATGCGAAATTTTGCTTTAGCCTCGGAAAGAAGGGAAAAATCGGCATATCTAGAATATCTTAGAGTCCATAAACGTTCTAAGGATCTTTGGAAAAGTTTAAATGACCTTGCAGTTACCTGTAAAAATAAACCAGGTTTGCCTGATCATCTAACTAACCCGTCTATTATAAATAACTATTTCATGTCAGTTTACAATACAACTGATGTAAATCCAGAAGTTATAAACTTTTACACCAACAACAAGTATAAAGACAACATATTCTTTTGTTTTTCTCTTGTTGAGTGTAGTTATGTCTATAAAATAATAGAAAAATTAAATTCAAATGCCTGTGGCACAGATAATATATCATTAAGTATGATCAAGCTCTGTCTTCCAGTTATTTTAAAATACATTACGCATATAGTCATCCTGAGAGTTGGAAAGAAGCAATTGTCTGCCCAGTTCCTAAAATAAAGAATCCATCTGATTTGTCGGATCTTAGGCCTATTAGTTTGTTGCCAGTATTATCCAAAATCCTTGAAAAAATTGTAAATATCCAAATTGTTGAATATCTAAACAAAAATAAAATTATTCCTGCACATCAATCGGGCTTTCGTAAAAATCACAGTACCAGTACATGTCTTTTGGACCTTACTGATAATATTTTTAAAGCCATGGACAAGAAACAGGCCGCGGTCTTGGTCTTGTCACGGTTGAAAATCGCGACATTTGTTTTGGTGCGTTTTGTTGCAAATTAAAGTAATTTTAGCGGTGTAAACGGGGTTGAATTGTTTACTTTGATAACAGTTTTTTATTTTAATAACATTGTTTTGTTAGTTCAATTTGTTGTTTTAAGTTAATATTTAATTAATAAAATTTCATTAAATATAATATTCTATTAAAATCGTTTTTATGGAAAAATCTTATTAATCTATTTAATTAATTGTGTAAATCGGGCTTTGTTATATGCATGTGCCAATTTGTCAAGAGCACGAGAGGTGTAAAATTCACCTTCCTTTTTCGATACAACTCTCGTGAGTGACGGCCGAAAATATTTCGGTAAGATTTTTTAATTTTAAATTAGGGTTTAACTAATGGGAATTAATTTTTTTTAAGGCCTTACCGTACTTACCGTACTTACCGTACTTATCGTACTACCGTACATATCGTACAGTATTTATCCAATTCAGTAATTAAATGGTTAAAGTATTTTTGGTAATTAGCAATTTTTTTGGACAATTTCAATACTACGCAGTAAGTGAGCATTGGTTTTTTTTGGAGACGCCACGCTGTTTTTTTGTGAGGATTCATAGTGCAACAAATTTTATGGTATAATACGTCGCAATTTGCAACTGGTTTTGTTTGCATTTTGAAGAGTTTGCAAAAGCCGGCAAATTTTAACCTCACTTATCAAGTGACACTTAACCTCACTTTTGGACACCTGTCACTGCATGGTTCCATATCCTGTTCAATGGTTCGATAGAGTCAAATCAACCAATAGGAAGTTAATCTTGGATTTTGGAGTTTCACAGTAGAGTTAGAAACTTGTAAGGTGAAGTACACTTTTATATGCTATTTTTTTCAACTCAACTGTCCAAAGGGTTTTCACAAGTGTTAGTAGATACTATTTTAATATACGAATTTAGTTTAAATTTAAATATACATGTATTTTGTTTTAGTACATGCTCCTTCAGAGAGTGTTACTATTTAACTTGTTAATTAATATTTTACATTTTATGATTAGTTTGTTCTGGTGCACAATCCCTCAGAGAGTGTTACTATTTAACTTGATAATTATTATATTGTTATAACAGCTACCGTGAAGGGGCTACCATTTTGTTGAATAAATAGTGTTATTATGGATGGTGAGATGTTTTGTTTGATTTAGCCACTAATATTTTCAGAGTACATTTTGTAGTATATTTTTTGGTATATTTTATCTTAATTTACTGTGTTTAACAATAGAACAACCCCCCCATTTGAAAAGTCTCATTTTTCGTCTACTTTGAGTTAGTCGGTGCGTGTAACGGATTTTTTTTTTGTAAAATTTTTGATTACTTTTAATATCGGTAGCTTTATTCCGTTACACAATTGGCGCCCAACGTCATTTTTTAGTTTAACTGTATTTTCCTTTAAGAAGTCATTTTTTTAGTCTAACCATAATTTTGTTTTGTTATAGTGGTGTCATATATACACATAAGTGTATATGCAGATTTGGACTCGACAGTTATTGTCTCCTATTGAGAAATAGGGGTGTTGCTATCCTTAAGCTAGATTTTTTGATCTATGTAGTACGGGACTAAACGAGAGTTTAGAAGTATTCCATGTAATACAATATTTTGGTATAGTTGGTTTCGACTATTAACTGTCACTATCTCTAATCCAGATTTTTTTATCGGTACGGGACTAAGCGAAAGTTTAGATTGAGTCCAAAGTTTTAACCCTATAGTAGTTTTTTAGTTTGTTTTTTAAATTCGCTTATATTACAGTATTTGTTTTGTTTTTGGTTAAACACAGTATGGCGCCCACATTACATCTACTCTGAAAATTTTGGTTGCTGATTAAACAACAGGCTCTGTAACGTAATGATTTTTTTTCTGTATTACATAACCATTGTTATTGAATTGTAAGTTTAAGGTACCAATTAATATTAGGTTTTTATAGATTTTTATTAAGTTTTACATAGAAAGTGTCAGTGATTATTCACATTGATTAGATACTTTTCATTATTTTGTGTTTATTTAGGAAAACTTTTGTTTTATATAGAAAGTGTCAGTGATTATTCACATAAATTAGATACTTTTGTTTTGGTTATTTTTGAGTACTTTAGTACTTGATTTAGTTTTAATTTTAATTGGTACATTAAGCACTGTTAGGGAATTGTATCGAAAAAGCCAGATTTTCTGATCATTTTTTGTTATTTTGTGTGATTTTTTTTGCAATTCAAGTAAGGTTTGCTACATCGGAAGGACATTTGATGATAAAGAATCTCCTTCGCGGTAGAACGTGTTGGTATTTACCTTGAAAGCTATTTTTGTTCCCGTTGATTACTTCCGGGGGAAGTGTCTTAAGAAAGCAAGAACCGACATTAATAAGTGGAAGGGGTAAATGCTTGGACGTTCTCCATAGTTGGCAATTTTTTTTCTCTTTTTTTATTTAAAATTTTGTTAGTTTTGTACATTTTTTCCTTTTGAGAAAAGAAAGAAAATTTGCATATTTTGCTGGGCAAATATTTTTTGTTTTGCTGATACCAGCGTTCAATTTATTTTTTGTTTTGCTCTTTAAAGCATTTAAATTACCTTTTTGTTTTGCTGTTGTTACAAGCACTTAACTTATTTTTTGTTTTGCTGTTACAAGCATTTAACTTACTTTTTGTTTTGCTGATAAAAGCACTTAAATTTTTGTTTGCACTTTTCGTACTGAATTTTCACCCTGTTTTGGTGGGAGAATTTATTCTTTAAGTAATAAATTCTTAACATTTTCTATTAAATTCATTTCATATTAAAATAAAATTTTTTCTTATTATTGATCACTTAAAATTTTTTAGCTATGGAGGTTAACTTCTTATTGGTTGATGAACTTAACTATGAGTTGAGCATTCGCAAAGAAGCAACATCAGGTTCAGCTGCTCAGAAGAGAGTGTTCCTGAGGGACTTGCTTAAGAAAGAACGGAATGCGCAAGTTAGGCATAGTCTACCTTTGTTTGCTGACATTGACGAGGAGTTGGAGACATGCAGTGAGAAGCTCACCATTTTATCAGGTCTTATATCAAATTTTCAATATTTGCCCAACGAATTTAAACGATTGGAGACGAGATTGTTGCACGTATCTAATCGAATTAAACTCATTTTACCATTAACGTCTGAACAATTTTCTAAAAGGGTTACTCTTTTCGATGAGTGCAAGAATCAAATATCCAAAACGTTATCATTTAGCAAACGAGTGTCAAGAGATCTTATCGATTTTGGTAATTTTGCAAACTCTTCAAACTTCGAACGCAGTTTAAGTGAAACTAATGACCCAGATGTACTTAACATTAATGCTAATGATGTTGCGAATTTGACAACTCATTTTGAGAATATGCGTTTAGATTTTCCTCCACTCGAACCTCCAGAAGTTACACCCCCACAGTTTAATAATAATCAAATACCTAACTTTGCGTCTAATAATAATCAAATACCTAACTTTGCGTTAAATAATATGAATCCAGCACGGTTGAATATTAACCATTCAAATCATAATAATCAGCCATTTTATAGCTCTGATTTTCTTCCTTCTCATCTGCCAAATGCCAACAACTCATTTGACTCTGGAAAAATTAGTTATCAAATTTCCAGGTGGAATATTACTTTTGATGGTAACTCATCAAATTTGAATGTTTTCTTAGAGAGACTAGATGAATTATGCTTCAGTCGCGGTGTTGATAAATCTCTTTTGTTTAGATCAGCTGTCGAACTGTTTAAGGGTAATGCCTTAATTTGGTTCAGAGCAATACGTCATTCTCTAAATTCTTGGGACGATTTAGTATTGAGACTGAAGCGTGATTTCTTGCCTAGCGACTTAGACTCTCGGTTACTTGATGAGCTTAAACAAAGAACTATGGGTAGTGATGAGCGAGCTATTGTATACATTTGCATTATGGAGGGATATTTCTCTCGGTTATCTTATCAACCTTCAGTTCAATTTAAATTAAATATTATTATACAAAATTTGCTGCCTTATTATCAGAATCAGTTGGCTTTAATCAGCATTACCAGTATGGAACAACTTAAAGATCTTGTACGTCAACTTGAGGTCACTAGAGTTAACACTAGTAAATTTCACCAACCCATCCCATTTAATAGTACAATGATCGAGGCTGATTTATCTTATAAAAAGACTTTCAGGGCCAAAGTGCATGAATTAAGTATTGACACTTATGATAATGGTTTACACCAATTGCAGTCAGATAATGCTTGTTCCTCACAAATTGTTAAGGATAATTTAAATGAATTTTTTAATAATACCTTTATTCCTCCTTTTAATAATAATATTTCCAATAATAATTCTAATCGTATTTCGTCCAATAATAGTAATTCTTTTGCTAATACTTCCAATGTCATTCCAAGTAATAATAGTCATTGTTTTATTAATCCTTCCAACTTATGTAATTCTTGTCATGTTAATCCCATTCAACCAATTTATTCTTCAAATTTAAATAATAGTCAAAATTTAATTGTTGACGAGGTTAGATCTCAATCTGTTTGTTGAAACTGTAAAGTTGCGGGCCATGTGTTTCCTGACTGTAAGAAACCAAAATCTGGTAAATTTTGCTATAGGTGTGGCAAAAGAAATTTTATAACCACCACTTGCCCTTAATGTTCTTTGACCTTGCAGCCTCCAAAAAACGATTGAATCGAGTTCTAAGTTGCGGTCGTTATAACTCGAATGATACTAAGACCGATTATAAAAACTGGTTGGAATGGCTTCGTTATGTTAAAGTTTTTTTTAAAAAGAATGTTTCTACTGTTCATAATATAACCCATATTGCTTCATCTAAATTCACCTTTAACGACACTGTATCTCCAAATCTTTCGCCTACTTTTACTAAAATTAATAATGACAATAGACCTTTTATACCTATCAAAATTTTTGGACATGAAATTAATGCATTACTTGATTCTGGAGCTAATGTTTCCATTATTGGTGAATCTTGCCTCAAAAAGTTATCTTTTTTATCTGATTTAATTGTTAAAGATGTTAACGTTAATGTAAGTACCGCTGATGGTAATCATCAATCCGTTTTGGGGTACATTGATATTATCATTTCATTGAATGACAACAGTAAGCCAGTGGCGGCTGGTGGATTTTAAGTATACCAATATCTCAGTTATTAGACATGGGACCCACACCAAATTTATAATAGTTTATATTGACATTAAATAAACAAGTTCGGCGCAAACAGAATTTAAATTGAAGTTTGCGAAAAAAAGTTAGTTTTTCCTGTCGCCTACCCTGCCTCCAGGCCCCCCTATTTGAGATAATTTAAATTAAAGTGGTGCAATTTATTATCGACAAATTTAAAATTTTATTTAAAAAATTCAAATATTACAGTTTTTATACCATTTTAAATATTTTTTTATTTTAATAAAATAAATAATAAAAATTTAAAATCGAATAAAATCTGTAATATTTGGATTTTTTGAATAAAATTTTAAATTTGTCGATAAATTATAGTAGATAATAAATTGCACCACTTTAATTTGAATTATCTCAAATAGGGGGGCCTGGAGGCAGGGTAGGCGACAGGACAAACTAACTTTTTTTCGCAAACTTCAATTTAAATTCTGTTTGCGCCGAACTTGTTTATTTAATGTCAATATAAACTATTATAAATTTGGTGTGGGTCCCATGTCTAATAACTGAGATATTGGTATACTTAAAATCCACCAGCCGCCACTGCAGTAAGCTTCTTCGGGTTTTAGTAATTCCGTCAATAAAACATTTTTTAATTCTTGGCATAGACTTTTGTAAACTTTTTGAAATTTCAGTTAATTTTATCAATAATTCTTTTACTCATTCTTTAGACACTATTAACATAATTCAAGACGTAAATTCATTAGATTCTGATCAATTAAATAAACTTCAATTATTAACTTCACAATTTAAAACTTTAGATACACCTTAATTAGGAGTGACACCTTTGATTACTGTTGACATTGATACTGGTGATGCTTCACCTATTAAACAGAGATATTACCCACTCTTTCCGGTGATGCAAGAACATATGAATAAAGAGATAGATAAATTGTTGACTTTAGGCGTTATCCAACCTTCAAAATCTCCGTGGAGTAGTCCTATTTTATTAGTGAAGAAAAAGAGCGGTGATTTTCGTGTAGTTTATGACGCTAGGAAATTAAATTCGGTTGTTAAGGGCGATGCATACCCATTACCTTTTATTGCGTATATTTTAAATCAGTTACAACAGTCACGGTTTTTGTCTTCTATTGATTTGCGTAATGCTTTTTGGCAAATTGGGCTAACTAATAGTTCTATGGAAAAAACTGCTTTTACAGTTCCTGGCAGAGGCTTGTTTGAATGGACTAGACTTCCACAAGGTTTAAAAATTTCCCCTCAGGTACAACAACGGTTGATGGATTTTGTTTTTGATGAAACTTTGCGACCTTCTGTCTTTACTTATTTAGATGATATTATTATTACTACCCCTTCATTTGATTTACATATAGAAGTTTTAAATAAAGTTTTTGTCAAATTAAAAAATGCTGGCTTAACCATAAATTTTCCTAAATGTCAATTTTGTATGTCAAGTTTAAAATACCTTGGATATGTAGTCGATTCACAAGGACTCCGAACTTGCCCGGAGAAAGTTAGTGCCATTTAAAATTTGAAAAAGCCAGAAACAGTGACTGAAGTAAAAAGTTTTATCGCAACCATGTCTTGGTATCGAAGATTTATCGGGAATTTTGCTGATTATTCTGCACCTATTACTGCTTTGACAAAGGGAAAAACTAAAAAAACAAAAGATCGAATGGACTCCCATCGCGAAAGAATGTTTTCATAAACTCAAAGAGTGTCTCGTGTCAACTCCTATTTTGATTCCTCCTGATTATTCTAAACCTTTTTGTATTTTTGCAGATGCTAGTTATTACGCTATTGGCGGAGTTTTATGTCAAGAATTGAATAATAATTTTCATCCTATAGCTTATGTCAGTAGAACATTATCTAGAACCGAAGCTAATTACACTGTCACGGAAAGAGAACTTTTGGGTATTATTTTTTCATTGGATAAATTTCGCGGTTTTGTCGAGGGAACTCGTTTTAAAATTTATACAGACCATGCCTCTTTGACTTGGCTTTCAAATATTAAAGACTTACGCGGTAGACTTGAGTAGAGTAACAAAGGGAGTTCTAGAGCGGAAGTGACCCAGACGCTACGTGACGTCAGCAGTAGGCGGTTCTCGATGGTGGCGCCCCCCTGGTGGGTGGTGGGGGGTGATCATATTAGCTATTGGTGGGCAGGCATTTGGGCAACGCCCTCAACTGATAAGCGTAAGTGAGCCTATTGGTGGGTTGTTGGCGGATGGCGGCTGGCGGATGGCGGCCATGTTTGATAGATATTAGCTATTGGTGTTGTGGTTTAAAGTGGGCGGGGCTTAGGTGTTTAGTTGGCATTACTGGAGATGCAAAAGATAAGCGATATGCATATTGGTTGTTTGTGGTTAGCGTATTAGTTTGGTATTACTGGAGATGCAAAAGATAAGCGATATGCATTTGCTGCGTGACTTAACAGTGGTTTGATATCCGGGGGAGATAAGGATTTATTATTATTTTGTTGTAAATTTTATTTTTGACGCCATTTTGAATTGTGACGTCAAATTTTTAGCTTGATAAAATATTTCCGTTTTTGTGGTAATGTGTTTAATATTGAATTTAATATAATTTTCATTTTTAACGCCATTTTGAATTGCTGACGTCATCCGACTTGTCCTAACAAGTCTATTTTTAATCCCTTCAGAGGCCTTTTTCTCACAATTAGGTGTGTCCGACCTTTTTTATTAAAATTAAATTTTTTTAAATATTTTTGTGTACCGATTGGTACTCGGGAACCATCGGTTTTAAATTTTTTCATATAAAAAGACGTTGTTTTAAATATAAATTTATTATTTTCCCACCAAAACGTGCGACCTAAAAAGTATTATTCAGTCTTAATATTATCGTACAGTAATAATGATTAGTGCAAAGGAAATTGAAAAGGCAATCCAAAATATTGATAAATTTTTGGAAAAATGTGGTAAAGAAGGTGAAGAAAAATTTGAAAATAAATATCCTACTCAACAAGAAATATATCGAGAATTTTTGAAAAAGGAAAAAATTAAAAAATGGGTTAGTCAAAAAGAATTTTTGGAGCAGCATCTTAATGCTAATATTGTAAATAACCAGTATGGTAAACATTTTGAGACGTGCCCCTGGTCAAATTCTGATGAAGGTCCAGATACATGTCCATGTTGTATGGTTTCATTTTATGTGAAAGAAGCTAATGAGATGTTAAATAAGTTACCAAAAATTACGTGCTGTTGTAAAATTAATTGAATAAACTTTAATATATATTCCTTAACAAAACTATTTGAGTTCAGTAGTACCTAAAATGCGTTGCGTTCAACAACCCGAAAAACTACCTATAAATAACTTAGATTTATTTGAAACCAGTTCTGATGCTAGTAAACATGGTAATTTACTACCAAATTCCTTTAGAGCAATTTTTTGTGGTCCTAGTGGGTGTGGTAAAACAAATGCTTTATTAAGTTTAATATTTAATGCTAATGGAGCTAAATTTGAAAATATTTACGTTTATTCAAAATCTCTTTTCCAACCAAAATATCAATTATTACAAAATGTTTTAAGCAAAGTAAAAGGTGTGAGGTATTTTCCATATAAAGATAATGATGAAATAATTGAACCTATGAAAGCTCGAAACAATTCAATTTTCATATTTGATGATGTAGCTTGCGATAAACAAAATAAAATACGCGAATACTATTCAATGGGTAGACATAAAAATATAGACGCTGCATACTTATGTCAAACATATTCAAAAATACCAAAACAATTAATACGTGATAATTGTAATATTATTGTGCTATTTAGACAGGATGATATGAATTTAAAACATGTATTTGATGAACATGTCTCACCTGATATGCCTTATGATCAGTTTAAGAAAATATGCTCAGAATGTTGGAATGAAAATTATGGTTGTTTAGCTATTATAAAAGATTTTCGTTTAAACAATGGACGTTATCGAAAGGGATTTGATAAATATATAAATATGTAGCTAATATTTTTTTGAGTTGAGTAACAGTAATAGACTTATTAATATTTTTTGCTAAGTAACCTTATAATCTTGGTAAAATACTGTCACAAAAACCGATAGAAAAACTGTCACAAAAACTGCTAGAAAAACTGCAAAACTGCTATAAAACCGTTAGAAAAACTGCTAGAAAACAGCAAAACCGATAGAAAAACTGCAAAAACTGCTAGAAAAACTGCAAAACTGTCACAAAAACCGATAGAAAAACTGCAAAACTGTCACAAAAACTGCTAGAAAAACTGCAAAACTGCTATAAATACTGCAAAACTATCGCAAAAACCGATAGAAAAACTGCTAAAACTGCTATAAAAACTGTAAAACTGTCACAAAAACTACAGGCTGTTATAAAAGACCGTTTAAACAATGGGTGTTATCGTTTGATAAAAATATAAATATGTAAAACAACTATATTTAGTATCATTAGTAATCATGGCACCAACCACTGTCAATGTAACTGAAAAAATTAATGAACTCTCTCGAAATATTAGAAAAAAATATTTAGCTCTTAAATTGGGAAAAGCTGAAAATGATGCTACATTAGATAAAATTTTTAGACCAATCATAAAGCCTCTTGAAAAAATGGCATATGATACGGATTTTGTGAAAAAAGAAGCTGAAGAAGAAGATTTATTACAGCCAGCAAAAAAAATTAAAAAACAATCTCCTATAAAATATAAAGCTATTGATAAAATACTTGAAGCATCCCCCAGAAAAGGTATTCAAGATAAATCATTAAATATCTCAAGCATACGTTTTCCTGAAAATGACACCACTAATGAAAATAATCCAAATGATTTTTATAAAAGCGAATATAATCCCAATAAAACATACCACCCCACATTTTCTGGAAATGAAACTATTTATGAAGATGATACAAATGATTTTTATGATAATGACTTAAGCTTAAGTAGAACACTCGACAACGAATCAATCATGGAATCAATTCCGGAAAATTCTATAGCAGAATATTTGGATTTTTTCAATGAATTACCTAGAAATTTTGTTGAAGGACATATGAGAGATACTAGCAATGAATATGATCATACTTATATTCACCACGATTTGGATACAGGCAAGATCAAATTTGGGGATTCAATTGTGGAGTTTAAAGGTCCTGATTTTATTGTAAATAATAATTTTTTCAAGGGTTCCCCAGGACTGTACGAATTAATGTTTAAACAAAATCCTAAGAATTACATGACTTCAGATTTTAAAACATTTGGTGAACTTGTTGTGCTTACAAACGCGCATAAAAGAAATTTTGATCCCAACGAACAAACCATGGGGCATAGAGGGCTCAAATATAAAAACATTATTAAGCCTGTTTTAGAGCAAATGAAACAGCAAGATATAGATAAACAAAAAGAACATAGTCGTAAACTTAGAGTTGGTAAAGAACATACTGAAAAAATTGGGTTTGGCAGAGCATCGCCCACCTTGGTAACATACAATGAAAAACCAATAGAGTACATTTATTGGGATGACGTAAATGAATTGGTTGAAAGATTAAAGTTATTAGTAGCCTCCAAGCATGCTGGCAACACATCAAATGATAATGAAATTACAGCAATTATTAATGAACTAAAAGAAGCAGGTGTTATATATTAAAACAAATAAAGTTTTACCAGCAGTTTAACAATGCCTCTTAACAAGTTTGGTCAATCTCTCGGTCAATCTAATCAAAATTCGTTATTATCAAAATTTCAATTGTATAACAACAATGTACTAAAATATACTCCCGATGGTAATATTGACGCAGAAAACCTAAAAATATGTAATGTGAAATCACCAACTTTAAATGCAGATGCTACTAATATGGGTTATGTTGATCAAATATATGCAAATTTTTATGATGATACAATAAAATCACTTAGTAAATTTGAACAAGAGACATTAAAAGCACTCAAGCAATCGGATGCAAAAATAAAACAGGAAATTGAAAACCTCGATAGTAAAAAACAAGATAAATTAAAAATTAATTTAAATAAAGAACTAGCTATTTTAACGCAAAATACCGATGAGTTAAAAGAGCAAATTAAAGAACTTAATAAACAAAAAACAATAATTTTCAATGATTTGAATTCTTTAAAGAATATTTCAAGATCGCATGTAAATGCACGTAATGACTTGGATAGGCAAATTAAATTCCTTCAACAGACTCAAGATGTGAACTTAAAGGATATAAAACAGCAAAATGAACAAAACATTATAGATTTTAAAAAGCAAATCAAAGATCTTAATACAGCTTTAAAGTCTCTGGATACAAACGTGAAAAATGGACAAAACATTATAGATTTATTATTTGAGGACGTCAAAAAAAACAAATCCGCAATCAATGATATGGAGAAAAATATATTAAAAGTGATTACAGTGGCTGCTGGTGCTAGTACTCACTCTTCCACCACACCATAATCATGAAACACACCAAGGAAAAAATTAAACTTGTTAATGAACTTCATAGACCTATAAGAAAAAATTTTAAACGTCGAAAAACAATTATTAAGGGCATTGATGACCTTTGGCAATCAGACTTAGGGCAGATGGACATGTATGCATCAAATAATAAAAATTTTAAGTTCATATTGATTGTTATTGACTGTTTTTCAAAATATTTATGGGCTAAACCATTAAAAAATAAATCTGGGGAAGAAGTTACAAAAGCTTTTCATTTAATATTGAAAGAAAGATGTCCACAAAACTTACAGACTGATCAGGGCAAGGAATTTTTTAATAGTAAGTTTAATGAACTTATGCAAAAATATTCAATAAATCACTATAATACATTTAGTTGTAAAAAAGCTGCAATCGCCGAGCGTGTTATAAGGACTGTAAAAGAACGCCTATTTAAATACTTTAGTTTAAATGGATCATATAATTGGGTTGATATATTGCCACAAATTGTTTCAAATTATAATAATACAAAACATAGAACAATTAATATGAAACCAATTGATGTTTGTAAAGAAAATGAAAAAAAAGTTTTAAAGTTTGCATTTACACATTTAAAATTAGCAACCAAACCTAAAAAGTTTTCCATCGGCGATATAGTAAGAATAAGTAAAGCAAAACATGTTTTTGATAAAGGATACACCCCCAATTGGACTACAGAATTGTTTAAAATTGTAAAAGTAAAAATTACAAACCCCACCACATACATTTTGGAAGATTTAAATGGCAGACCCATTAGTGGAGCATTTTATGAGGATGAGTTACAAAAAACAATGCAGCCTGATATTTACCTGGTGGAAAAAGTTTTACATAAACGTGGTAACAAAGTCTTCGTAAAATGGTTGGGTTTTGATGACTCACACAATAGTTATATTAATAAAACAGACTCTTTTTGATCACCCCACTCTTTTCCAGTTTCTCACCACAAAATCAAAATTTAATTTAGTTTAAAAAGTAAAGTAAAGCAGTGCACACATAAAATGGGTAGTAGTGATTTTGAAGGTTATGATGCCCCACTGAATGCAGTGTTTAATAGATATGAAGAAGCTATTAAAGCTGAAAAAAGATTAATTTACACAACGACTTATGATTTCCAAATATTCTCGCTGGAATGTGGGCTTAGTGGTGCAAGGGATTTTTTACCAACAGTAAGAATGATTAACAAAGTTACTGGTGAACATCTCTCTTTTATATATGGTGAATGGGTTGGTGTAATTGAATCACTCCAAGAACTTCTGGATGCACATCACACTGATGAAATTCAGCTTTGGAGGAACATGAAAATTGGATTAAATATTGATGGCAATAATAAAATTTTTAAAATATCAGATGATTGTACCATTTTGTATTTTATGCTAAATGATGTTTTTGAAATTCTTGAATTGGAAAAGTTAATTTTAAAAAAACTTGAAATGTTAAATAATTTAAATTTTAATTATTATTATCATAATCTATTAAAAAGCACATATGAAGCGATGAAAACTGAACTTCGTTTTTATCCTCCATCCCTTCATGCTGTGCTAGACGTTCTGTCATCCCTATGTTCTTGCGGTACTAGTGTAGAAAGTTATTGTTTTTTAGAATGCTTATACTATTTAGATATGAAAATGTCAAATGATTTAGAAAAATATACTGATTTTTAAACGTACCCTTGAGTTTTAATGATGATTGTTGTTAATAAAAACACAATAATTTAAAATAAATAAAATATATTTATTAAAATTAGAAATAATTATTACATAATATTATTAATCTTGAAGTGCCCATGAGGTAAAGTATCTGTTGAATTTGATAATAAATACCTTTTATCATCATATGGACTTAAACCAATTTTACTCTGTTCAATACTAAACACATTATGCGCATTTGATTTAACCACCAATATGGGTGCTGCAGAATTATCAACCACCCCCACCAAAACAAGGTCGTTATGTTTACATTAATAAAAATTGTAAAGATAACAATTTATTTATAATAAAAAATTAATAATATAAGGCGACTATAATTCAAAAGTGTGAAAAATAATTAGTTGTTAAGTTACTATCATTGAGTAAACATGTTTTCAGTAGCCAATTTTTTATTACTATCTACATTCATTAATAATACTTTATTTGTAAATTTTCCCAAAAACACTCAGGATTGTTATGTGGCATTCAGTGTTGATAATCCAATGGTAAAGACTCAATGGCCAGATGATTGGAATCCAATGGATGCAGCTCCTGGTACATTCAAGATTCAAGTTAATGCCTCAGCAAATAGCTCTATATTACATTATAAATTAAAATATATTTTATCAGCAGATGGCGGAAAGACTAGAACCCTTTTTGAAATAAATAGTTTAAATAGTGTAATAACTAATTTAACCAATTTATCAACCACTATAGGATCGGGGGTGGCCTCTTCAACAACATTTTCCACAAAAATATTTATAGAATTTATATCTCTGTTAATAGTAGGAATTTTTTTACTAGCTATTTATGCATTTGTATATTTTTTAGGTTATGCAATTAATAAATGTAAAAATATTTAAATATATTATATTACTTACCTATGAGTTTTATTCTAATTTTAGGATATACATAAAAACAATATAATTTTTTTATTTATTTATTATAATATTATTTTATTTAAAGCACATAATTTTTTTTTAAATAAGTAATGTCAAGCGAATCCTTCCTCAGATCCTCAGAAATGCTCATAGCAGCAAAAGCCTTACACAGTTCATACATTTCAATGTCTTCTTTTAATGCCTGCAATTCTTTATAAAATTTTATTTTTCTTTGAGCAAATTCTTTACAATCCATGATTATGGGGTAGATAACTTTGAAGCCAATTATGTAATACTAAGGCATGTGTTGTACTACACCTACCGCTTCTAAAATGATCCAAACACATGAGGGGTTTGTTTTTAAACATAGGTTGTTCCCAAAGGTTTAATGTTTCAACGTTTATAATTTTTATATTTGGTAATAACTGCTCACAGACTGTTTTTAAATATTCATAATTTTGATTTCCTTTTGTGTAAACAGTATCGTATTCAGGCAATAATTCCATTAAAATGTTGTTAATCTCATTGAAATTTATATATCCACTTGAATATCGTAGACCATGAATTTTTTCTTCAAAGCAAACTTGTTTTTTATTTTTTCGTGATAACAGCTTAAATTCCACCATTGGTTTTAAGAGATAATGATTTGTTTGCAATCCATTGGTAACCGTAACTTCTTTTGGATGAAAAAACCATTTTTCGTTAGAGAATAAATTAAATCCCTGAATATTTATAGACACAACCTTCATCTTAGGCAGAATAATTTAAACTAAACAGCATTATGATAAACTACGAACTATTTCACTAAGTGGAAGATGCTCCATAATGACGTCATGTATAATAACACAATATGCTTTTGTGTTATCGGGAAAGCCTTTTTTCGCCTCAATATCAACTTTGATGTCAACTGTACTCGATTTTAAGGATTCATTTCTTCTGGAACAATCAATTACAAAAAGAGCGTGGTTCTTAAATTTTTTATAATCAAGTAGAGAGTGTTTTGATATTGTTAAATCATTTTTAAAACTTGAATAAAATTGTGTATAATTGTGATGGGCCTCGATAAAATTATTTTTTTCAAAATTAAGGTCCATGCGTTCTATAGGAAAATATTCGCCATTGAGGATAACACGTATATCAGATATATCAATGTTGTCAAAATATGAGGGATCTTTTGTATCATTACCTCTTCTATTGGTATGAAAAGCTAAAATTATATAGCGTGGACTTTCCAATGCAGTGCACGTTTTAACTGACCATATTTCCTTAGTGGCATCTTTAGTTAATTGGGGTAGCTCATGAGATTCCCACTTTCTAAATGGAATTACTATAGGTTTGTCTGATTTTATTGATTCCAACAACTGAAGCTTTAATAAATCATTGGGTGTAATAACTTGTACTTTTAACGAGATATTTTCAACGGTTAATTTAGCCTTTGTTGTGCCAGCAGCCGCAGTTTTTTCTGTTATAATTTGACAATCAGAGTCATTTCGAGCTCTTACAAGGCGTATAGTTTGTTTACCAAATTGGGCTAGTTGATAATCATTAAATATACCAAATAAATGATGTAATGGTATACGTATATTAAAAGTTGAAATTTTGGCTATTGTTGAGACTATTGGTTGAGCTGGGTAATTCCACCCTGCAATGCCTAAATGGTTTGAATCATCGCTACTGTAATTAAGATAGCCCTTAATTGTGCTCACAATACCTGGGTCGCGAATACCATCAATTTCTTTTCCATTTATTTCATAAGAAATTCGGTCAAACAAAAAAGCTCCAAAATTATTTATTAAGGCTGCCTCGCCATCCCCTTTAGTTATTTCCAATTTACCATCTATTAATAGAGCTGCATCGTGCATAAGCAACCAGGAATCTCTTTGATTTATTGAAATTTCTATAACATCACTATTATTAAAAGATTTAACATAGGGGTAATAAGTTCTGTAGTCAACCTTTTGAATTGTTTCACTAAACTGTGGTTTTCGATAGATGTCGAAGATTTGGTCTAATGATGACATTATATCCTAATGATTGTAGAAAGAGTCGATTTGAATGACTAAGGTTATTTGAACTAGGCAAGCGTTTGCTGTCAACTGATTTCAAATTGTTTGTGCTAGGATTTTTATAATAATTATTGAATGTTAGTCCCATTATGATAATTTTTTTAATTCCAATCGAACTATAACTTCCTCTCCACGAAAATTAACTGGTTTAAAATCTTGGTTTAAAATTACCAAAGTAATATTAGATATTTCCTGTTTATTTATTATTGGTAAATATATAAGGTTTCGGGGAATTTCGTTGATTGTATAGCCTGGATCAACGTCTACTGAAAATTCGTAAATTGTATGTGTTGGTAGATAATTATAATAAGCACCTGTAGATATATTACAATCGATGTGAATGGTTCGAACCTTTATTATATTAACAGGTAGATCTGATTCGTGTTTTTTACCATGTGTTAAAGTACGCTTTGAAAATCCTAATATTTTTCCTATACCATCTGCTTGTGTAAAATCTATTTCCAACGTATTGCTTTGAATTTCACACTTTAAAGTATTATTATTTGGTTTAAGTGAAAAATATTTATCATAATCTTCCTTTTTAACGGTGTCAGGAATAATTTGTTGTCTTAGGTAAGTTTCTATATCTAATATTTCCATATATTAGTACCAGTTGGTATTATTATTTTTTTTAACACACTCGCTTCTTTATAATAAAATGTATTTTCACCTTCTTCAATATTAGGGATGCTGTTATAGGAATAAAACCCTATTAAAGCTATACCGTAGTCAAAATCTGGATTAAGTTGTATTGGATTTGTAAAATCTATACTTAAAACATAATTATTACTTTTTAATGTAAATAGCTGGGACATTATCTTTAAACAACGGTTAATAATAGACTAATCATATTTTCTTATCTCATTTATTTTTATAAAGAAACCATAAACATAAATGACCACAATTAATTTGTTTAAAGTTTTGAAAACAATCATTATTATAATTAATTTTAACATTTTTTCCTAAATAATTTACTAATTCTTTTGGTGGTTTAAGACCGCCAAAACTATCAAAATAAATAACAGAATTGTTTCTTTTAGTATAAGCTACCCAATGTGTACCCAAATTTTTCGAAATGTCTAAATTTAAGATTGCAGATTCATTTTTATTTTTTATTTTTGGTAAAGCGTCTCGCATAAAAACCCCTCTAAAATAGGGTATTTTAAGCTTTTGTGCATATTTTACCAATTCAGAATCATATAGAGCTCTATTGGGTAGCTTTATTTGTAGTTTTTTTGTTTTAAAAAAAGACCATATCCTCCCTTGGCATTCCTTTTTAAATATAATCCCGAGCCTTTTTTCCCAATTTCCTCCATAGCCCTATTATGTCGACCTAATTCTTCAAGTTTCTTTTTAGCATTTTTTGTGTCTATCACCGTTTTGGCTACAGCGCTTGCGCCTCCAACCAATGATCCTATGGCCCCCAAAGCTCCTAATAATGGTAAAAAGGGTAAAAATCCTCCTTGTTTGTCAGATTCAAATGAAATTATTCTAGGCACCTTAATATTTTTACGACCCCCGGCTTTCTTTATAATCACCCGAGCTGCTTTAAGTGCCGTTGCAGTAGATTTTTTAAGCGAATTTTTATTGGACATATCTAAATCTTGAGCATGTTTTTTAATTTTATCAACCAAACCACGTTTAAATGAGATTGGTTTTCGAGTTTTTCGAACGCCCATTCCAAGTTTTCTTTTAACCTTCATTCCAGTTGTTACTAACCAAGCTGCTGCTTTCTCACCTAATTTAGAGTTTTTAGATTTCACCCTTTCCCAAGCTTTATTTTCCAAAATCCAATCCGCTTTATGTCTATCCTCCAAATTTTTATTTTTTGAATAAGCAATATCGTGATCTTTACATGCAGCGTCTAAGGGGTTTATACCAGTATCACCCCTTTGAATTCTCTTATCTAATTTAGTACCTGGTCCGCAAAATTGATAAGAAGGCACGTGAAGCTCAAAGGGTAGGTTGTTAATTGCAGAATTTAATAAACCGCCACCTTTAAAAGTCAACATTGAAATGATTTTTTTTTTAATAAAGTTAACCTTTTATAATTATTAATAAAAGTATGTTGAAAGGGATGTTAATATATTTTTTAATTGATTTAAAATTGTTTCATTCGGACAATTTATTCCAAATAAACTCCAATCAAAAACTCCTGCTCTTATTAATTTACCAGAAAATTCGTTATATTCATAAAATAAATTTTTTTTAAAAAAATAAATGTTACCATTTGTATAGCGAAATGCTGAAGATATGTCTGGAGGGATTCCTGGGAAAAACTGGTTTATAGTCCCCCGATTGACTGCATTTAAACTACATTCATCAATTTCAGTAACCCAATAATCATCATGAATAATATAAGTTCTACCTCTGTTTGAGTTAAAAATGGCATTTATGTTGCTACTTCGAGCAATATTAAATTTGTCTATTGTTTGATTAAATGTTTCACATGCAAGACTAGGAAAAGAAAACGTACTAACACGTTTTAAATTATCTATTATTACCACACTACCACTAGGTGTTTGGTATATATGTAAAAAATCATTATATTTAATATAATCACTAATTTTTTTAGGCTTTTTAAGATTTATGCCGGAGGGCTCTCCTATATTTAAAATCCACGCTAACCCATTGTTAAAAACATACAGATGATTATTATTTGTGACTAACATTTGTTGTGGATACTCGATTTGACATAAATCAGTTAAATTTGGTGATGTTTGTGTAGGTTTTTGTGTAGAACCCGTTATTTTAGGTCTGCTTGTTGTTAAAATTGTTTTTGTTGTTCTTGGTTTATCTGTAAGTTTCCTTGTAGTTGGGATTGTTTTTGTTGTTGTTAATATTTTTGGAGTAGTTTTTGGGGTTGTTGATGTTACTATTTTTGGAGTAGTTTTTGGGGGTAATCCATATAAATTTTGTATATTTTTTTTATCTTCATCGGATAGGGTTGTTATATTTGGTGAAAAATATGCGTACATTAGTGCATTATTATCTGGTGAATGACTCAACCCCAAAGTATGTCCAATTTCATGAAGCAATGCGGTATATAGACTTGTTTTATCATTATCTTCAGGTACATCGAAACCAAAATACCAATTTTCATCTGAATCTAAATGAATTTCCGTACAGGAATTAATATGACTTGGGTGGTATGCGTGACCAACTACAGCACCCTTTCCATCAAATGGTGCAATACAATAACCCTTCATGCATCGAACTGAATTTCTATGGTTATTTTTCCCAAATGAAATTAGAATGTCGGGATTTCTAAGCGAAAAAATAAACTTTAGATTTACAAATTTTTCCCACTCATTGAAAGCTCTAGTAGCAACTCTTTTTATCTCTCTATTATATGCATACCAATATATATTATGTTTATTCCATTTAGGTGGGTTTTGCGTCAATTCATAAATATTTTCATCTGGTATAGAGCAACGACGTGTTTTTATAAATTCTAAAAGGTCTTTCGTTATTTCACCACTTATGTTTAAATTATATCTCTCCTGAAATAATATTAAAGCTTCTTCATAACTAGTCAACGAAAACTCTGAACTATTAAGGTAGCCAAATGTTTCGAGATGTTTTATTACAACATCTTTATCAGTTAAATTATTTGATTTTACCAAAATTATACTTGGCAGAAATATTAATAACAATTTAAAGCCCATTAATAACATAATCAACATAAAGCAATATTAAGACTGATCACCGAAAAAGATTTCTGGACAATAAATAGACTTGTCGGGACAAGTTGGGGTGACGTCAGCCGAAATGGTACCAAAAATAAAAATTTACAACAAAATAATAATAAATCCTTATCTCCAAATAACTGATTACCGCATTAAAACCCCCGAAACACAAGTCGGGACAAGTCGGATGACGTCAGCAATTCAAAATGGCGTCAAAAATAAAATTTACAACAAAATAATAATAAATCCTTATCTCCCCCGGATATCAAACCACTGTTAAGTCACGCAGCAAATGCATATCGCTTATCTTTTGCATCTCCAGTAATACCAAACTAATACGCTAACCACAAACAACCAATATGCATATCGCTTATCTTTTGCATTTCCAGTAATGCCAACTAAACACCTAAGCCCCGCCCACTTTAAACCACAACACCAATAGCTAATATCTATCAAACATGGCCGCCATCCGCCAGCCGCCATCCGCCAACAACCCACCAATAGGCTCACTTACGCTTATCAGTTGAGGGCGTTTCCCAAATGCCTGCCCACCAATAGCTAATATGATCACCCCCCACCACCCACCAGGGGGGCGCCACCATCGAGAACCGCCTACTGCTGACGTCACGTAGCGTCTGGGTCACTTCCGCTCTAGAACTCCCTTTGTTACTCTGACTTGCCCGTTGGGCCATTAAACTTCAAGATTTTGATTATGAGATTATTCATATTAAGGGTAAGTGCAATGTACTAGCTGATTTTTTGTCACGGAATCCTTCCGATATTTGTACTATTGATGTTGATTCCTCTGATAGTTGGTATACTGAAATGTTGATTAAGGTTAAAGATAATCCAGATAAGTTTCCTCTATTTAAAGTTGATAATAATAATTTGTATAAATTTATTCCTAATAAAACCGAAATTAAATCAAATATTCCTGAATGGAAACTTTTTGTACCTTTGAATAAGGGTAATGAAATTCTTAACCAAAATCATGATTCAGTCTTTGCAGGACATTTTGGAGTTTTTAAGACTTTTAATAAGATACTAGAGAAATATTACTGGCCTAAACTACGATTAGACGTTAAAAAATACATAGCTCAATGTCAAATTTGTAATACTTGTAAACCATCACAACAGAAACCCGCTGGTTTCATGGGAAAACCCAAAAATGTTTCATTTCCTTTTCAATGTGTTAGTATTGACATCATCGGTCCATACCCTCGATCTAAATATGGTAACTGTTACGCTTTAGTGGTTTGTGACTGGTTCACTAAATCTGTTTTTGCTCATCCCTTAAGGAAGGTCACTTCTCAAAGTATTGTCAAATTTCTGGAACAAAATATTTTTTTGGTTTTCGGTGTTCCTCAAATTTTGTTAACTGATAATGCCAAATATTTCACTAGTAAAATTTTTAAGAGTTTTATGGATTCTTATAGAGTTAAAGTCTGGTATAATTCTTTGTATCACCCTCAAGTTAATTTTTGTGAACGTTATAATAAAGTCTTAATTACTACCATTAGATCTTTTCTTAAGAACAAGCATAATATGTGGGATCAGGATTTGCATAAAATATCTCTTGCAATACGTTCATCAGCTCATGAAGTCACAGGGTACCATAGTCCCAATTTTTTAACTTTTGGTAGAATTGTACCTAGTAATGGTGAATTTTATGGTGACATTGAATCGCGTGACAAGATTTTTATTTCAGACCCATCAAATTTCGTTTCAGACTTGTCTAACTTTCCTGAACTTTACTCACAAGTCAAAATTAAACTTGATCAAGCGTATTTTAAGAACAAACACACCTATGATTTGCGCAGACGTCCCATGACACTTAATGTCGGAGATAAGGTGTACAAAGAAAATAAAATTTTGTCTAACGCCGGTAACAATTTTAATGCAAAATTGGCTCCTAAGTTTATTCCTTGTAAAGTGAATAGGGTCATTTCTCCATTGGTATATAATTTGGTTGATGAGAGTGGAAAGGATGTTGGTAATTGGCATGTTAAAAATTTAAAGCATGTTTCGGATATGCCTTTTGATAAGGATGTTAATGGACGTTTCATAATTTTTTTTTTATTATTTTTTTTTACCACGTTTTGGTAGTGTGTCACGGTTGAAAATCGCGACATTTGTTTTGGTGCGTTTTGTTGCAAATTAAAGTAATTTTAGCGGTGTAAACGGGGTTGAATTGTTTACTTTGATAACAGTTTTTTATTTTAATAACATTGTTTTGTTAGTTCAATTTGTTGTTTTAAGTTAATATTTAATTAATAAAATTTCATTAAATATAATATTCTATTAAAATCGTTTTTATGGAAAAATCTTATTAATCTATTTAATTAATTGTGTAAATCGGGCTTTGTTATACGCATGTGCTAATTTGTCAAGAGCACGAGAGGTGTAAAATTCACCTTCCTTTTTCGATACAACTCTCGTGAGTGACGGCCGAAAATATTTCGGTAAGATTTTTTAATTTTAAATTAGGGTTTAACTAATGGGAATTAATTTTTTTTAAGGCCTTACCGTACTTACCGTACTTACCGTACTTACCGTACTTATCGTACTACCGTACATATCGTACAGTATTTATCCAATTCAGTAATTAAATGGTTAAAGTATTTTTGGTAATTAGCAATTTTTTTGGACAATTTCAATACTACGCAGTAAGTGAGCATTGGTTTTTTTTGGAGACGCCACGCTGTTTTTTTGTGAGGATTCATAGTGCAACAAATTTTATGGTATAATACGTCGCAATTTGCAACTGGTTTTGTTTGCATTTTGAAGAGTTTGCAAAAGCCGGCAAATTTTAACCTCACTTATCAAGTGACACTTAACCTCACTTTTGGACACATGTCACTGCATGGTTCCATATCCTGTTCAATGGTTCGATAGAGTCAAATCAACCAATAGGAAGTTAATCTTGGATTTTGGAGTTTCACAGTACAGTTAGAAACTTGTAAGGTGAAGTACACTTTTATATGCTATTATTTTCAACTCAACTGTCCAAAGGGTTTTCACAAGTGTTAGTAGATACTATTTTAATATACGAATTTAGTTTAAATTTAAATATACATGTATTTTGTTTTAGTACATGCTCCTTCAGAGAGTGTTACTATTTAACTTGTTAATTAATATTTTACATTTTATGATTAGTTTGTTCTGGTGCACAATCCCTCAGAAAGTGTTACTATTTAACTTGATAATTATTATATTGTTATAACAGCTACCGTGAAGGGGCTACCATTTTGTTGAATAAATAGTGTTATTATGGATGGTGAGATGTTTTGTTTGATTTAGCCACTAATATTTTCAGAGTACATTTTGTAGTATATTTTTTGGTATATTTTATCTTAATTTACTGTGTTTAACAATAGAACAACCCCCCCATTTGAAAAGTCTCATTTTTCGTCTACTTTGAGTTAGTCGGTGCGTGTAACGGATTTTTTTTTGTAAAATTTTTGATTACTTTTAACATCGGTAGCTTTATTCCGTTACAGTCTCCTTAGACTATTCAAAAGCCTTCGACAAAATAAGTCACTCCCTTCTTTGTTCCAAGCTGATCTAATATGGCTTTGATCAAGTTTCTTGTAAGTTTTTTAATTCATATCTAACTAAAAGATCCCAAAAAGTACGTATCGGAAATACGTATTCGCTATCCTGCTGTGTACTATCTGGAGTTCCACAAGGCTCTATACTTGGACCTTTACTTTTTATTTTATATACCGCTGATCTATTTAATCAAACCAAATATGCACATGTTCAAGCTTATGCGGATGATACACAAATTTTATACTGCTTTGACCCATGTGACATATTAAACACAAACCAAAAAATAAATGAAGACCTTGACTCCCTACAGCTATTTTCAGAAAAACATAATCTTAACGTTAATCCAAAAAAATCTGTTTCCATGATATTTTGTTCTAAAAATCATCGCAAAGAATTAAAAGAAAATCTTAAATTTTTTATAAATAATGAAAACATAAAATTCTTAGAAGAGGCTAAAAATTTGGGTGTTATAATCGATGAAAATCTACGCTTTACCAGTCATGTTAAAAACCTTTTGCAAAAAACATATCTACGCCTTAAATTGCTTTATAGTAACAAACATATTTTAAAATTTAAAATGCGCAAAAAATTGACAGAAAGCCTAGTTCTTCCTATATTTAACTATTGCAATATTTTGTACTACCCATGTCTAGACCTGCAAACCAAAACTTGTATACAACGGATCCAAAACACCTGTGTCAGATTTATCTATAATCTTAGAAAATATGACCATGTAACAGCCAAATTAGCAGCACTAGGATGGTTAAATATAAGTAAAATTGTACAGTTTCATTATCTAACTTTTGTACATAGAATTCTATTAACTTCCACCCCTTCATACTTAAGAGAAAAATTAATTTTTAGACATAACATTCACAATCGCCAAACTCGACATCTAAACCTACTAACATTACCTAAACACTCTACGGCTTTATTTACTCGCTCTTTCTCTTTCAATGCAGTTATGTATTATAATGCAATTGACAATCATTTAAAGTCTATGTCTCTATATAAATTTAGGAAACATGCAAGAGCTTCTTTACTTATTTAATTTTTTTATTGTTTTTTATTTTTATTTTTTTTATATAGAATTAGGTGTAATACTTTTTGTTTTTGCCCATTGTTATTTTTCACGTTGACAACAAGAAATATGTAATTATTTTTTATTTTGTTTATATATATTTTTTTGTAAATACTATTTAACACCAATTTATTCATCACATACGGTTAAGTGTAAGAGTAGCCTTAGGCTAAACTTCGCCGTATGTGCCGCCTACTTACAATATATATTGTAATATTATTGTAATAATTTTACTTTAAATAAAGACGATTATTATTATTATTATTATTATTAACTACATTTAAACCACATTCATCAATTTCAGCAACCCAATAATTATAATTATCATGAATGATATAAGTTCTACCCCTGTTTGAGTTAAAAATAGCATTTATTTTACTACTTTGAGCAATACTGTCTATTGTTTGATTAAATGATTCATACGCAAGACTAGGAGAAGAAAACGAGCTAACGCGATTTAAATTATCTATTATTACCACACTACCATTAGGTTTTTGGTATATATGCAAAAAATCATTTAATTTAATATAATCACTAATTTTTTTAGGCCTTTTGATATTTATACCAGATGACTCTCCTATATTTAAAATCCACGCTAACCCATTGTTAAAAACATACAGATGATTATTATTTGTGACTAACATTTGTTGTGGATACTCGATTTGACATAAATCAGTTAAATTTGAAGATGTGTGTGTAGGTTTTTGCGTAGATCCCGTTATTTTAGGTCTGCTTGTTGTTAAAATTGTTTTTGTTGTTCTTGGTTTATCTGTAAGTTTCCTTGTAGTTGGGATTGTTTTTGGTGTTGTTACTATTTTTGGTGTAGTTTTTGGGGGTAATCCATAAAAATTTTGTATATTATTTTTATCAACATTGGAGATGGTTGTTATATTTGGTGAAAAATATGGATACATAAGTGCATTAATATCCTCAGAATGTCCCAACCCCAAAGCATGACCAATTTCATGAAGCATTGTGGTATATAAACTTGTTTTATCATTATCTTTAGGTATATCAAAACCAAAATACCAATTTTCATCTGAATCTAAATGAATTTACGTACAGGTATTAATTGGTTGATATGCGTTACCAAGTACATTACCTTTCCCATCAAATGGGCTAACACAATCACCTTTCATACATCGAATTGAATTACTATGGTTATATCTTCCAAATGAAATAAAAATGTCTGGATTTTTATACGAAAAAGTAAACTTTAGATTTACAAATTTTTGCCAGTCATAAAAAGCTCTAAAAACAACTTTTCTTGATTCTTTATTATAAGCATACCAATAAATTTCATGTTTATTCCATTTAGGCTTAGGCTGGGTTTGAGTCAGTTCATAAATATTTTCATCTGGTATAGAACAACGACGTGTTTTTATAAATTTTAAAAGTTCTTTCGATATTTTACCACTTATGTTTAAATTATATCTCTCCTGAAATAATATTAAAGCTTCGAGATATCTTTATCAGTTAAATTTGTTGACTTTACTAAGATTATACTTAGTAGAAATATTAATAACAATTTAAAACCCATTATTAATACTCAACATAAAGCAATATTAAGACTGATCATTATATTTAAAACAGCTAACTTTTATATGAAAAAAATTAAAACCGATGGTTCCCGAGTACCGATCGGTACACAAAAATATTTAAAAAAAATTCAATAAAAAGGTCGGACGGAAGACTGAACACCTAATTGTGAGAAAAAGGCCTCTGGAGCTAGCCTATGATTTTTCTGGCGCATTTTTCCCATTGGTCACGTGACTAAAAAAAGGGAGGGGGTGGTCTCAGGTCATTAGGATTAAAAATAGACTTGATAGGACAAGTCGGATGACGTCAGCAATTCAAAATGGCGTCAAAAATGAAATTTATATTAATAATTCAAAATATATCCTTATCTCTAAAAAATTGACGTCACAATTCAAAATGGCGTTAAAAATTAAATTTATATTATTAATAATAAATCCTTATCTCCAAATAGCGGATGCCAGGTGACCAAACCACTGTTAAGTCACGCCCACCCCCTTATCACCAGTTTCCTTTCCCTTATCTTTAGTTCGAAATTTTTGTATCGCTTATCTATAGGTGCCGCCACCTTCGGAAAACAGCGCTACCAACTCAACGCGTTACGTCACATGTCTGGGTAACTTCCGGCTTGTAACTCTCTTTGCATCGCTACTCTCATTGTTAAAAGTAAATTTGGAAAAAGAAAAATATGCGGCAATGTTAACAAAGGTTTTTTATTATAAGGGGATTACAAAAGCACAGGTGTAACCAGGGCCGGCCCAGAGCGGCATAATGGGGGGGCGGCATTTTTACGATGTGATAATCAATTTTATTTTTTCGATTGGACGATTTCAAGAATTACGCTCGAGAAGTGCAGTTTAGATAATTTAATATCTTTATTAGTACAAAGATTTAATAGAGGCGCTCTAGGAAGACGACCCTGGCGTCCTATTTCATTCGTTTCTTCAATCATATCCTGTAGTTTTCTATACTTTTATAATACAAAAAAGATTCAGAAACTTTTAATAAAAACAAAAAAAGGGCGCGTGAGGCTGAAAATCGAGTACTAGCAGCAACCTTTTCCAAATTATTGCAAAAAGAACCATCGTGGGCAGGTATAATAATTATACTATAATTAAACAATATTGCATATGAGGACCCTAGAAGCCAAGGGGTATAAGTACATTTTGTTTAGTTTTGAGATAATCATATTTAAAGTAAAAAAAAAATTGTAATTTAAAGTCAAAATTGTTTGTTGTTTTATGACTGTTTTTTAAGATGTCCAATATAAGCTTAGAATATAGTTATATCCCTTGAATATCCAGTAAAATGCACCATTTACTATATTTTTCTGTACATAACTACAATTTTTTTAAAATGTTATTTGGATCCCTTGGCTTCTAGGGTCTTCATAAATGAAAATGAGGTTTTATTTTTATTGTGTACATCTAAAAATTGTTTTTAGAGGGCTAAAATCAATGATCTGATGCGTGCATCACAGCAGCATTCGGTTTTGCCAAAGTCCGCTAAACTCATTACGTAATTATTGAGTTAATTTACTTTTAAAGATGATTCAGCTGAAGTAAGTATACTTATAAGTTACTTAAAATGTTCAGGTGCACTCGGCCTGTATACTTTTACATTATAAATACGATATTTTAACAGCAATTATGTAATAATCGAAGCTTTCGCGGAATATTGCAAAAGTAAATTTTAACAAACCAAAGAATTCTTGTAATTTAAAAATATTGTTTAATTATACTTACTTTAATAGTGACACTATTATAGTATATAATAATATATAGGATATAATCATTGACAAGTGATGTAATTAAATACAGTCGAGTGAAATAAATCAGTACCAAGGCAATTCAAAAATCGCTTGCGATGCTCAGTCATAGCTCCGCCTACTCTAGTATCTTAACCACTTAATTTATTCTGTCTTAAGCAAGGTCACATTAGACCACTGCGATACACCCTTCGGGGTTTTTTATATTTAGTCCATCTGTTCTTGTATCCTGTGTTTATTCCACAGACAGTCTGTGGTTTATTCTATGTTTACATGGATTGAAAACTATTTACGATGCAGTGGCATATTTCAGACGAAACCCGTATGCGAATTAAGTTTTTGCATGAGGAAGGGCAAAATATATCGCAAATATCACGAGAATTGAATATTTCGGTAAAAAAGATAAATTAAAAGGAAATACTTTTGTATACCGTAAAACGTGGCGACTTGAAACTCTTTGCAGCGCTTGACCAAAATACAGGCTACTATCTAGGGGTTAAAAATTGAATATCAAAATATAGCTATAAAATATAACACCAGGCATGTTAGTTAGATTAATTTATATGTGTTGATTTTATTGTGCACCTCCATAAAAAAATAGTTTTTTAACACACTTTCTTTTATACAGATTCCTAAAAAGGCTTTAATAATGACATATTTTTTCCTGGACAGTAAATTAGTAGGCATTCATATTCTAACGGTTAGAATCTAATCTCAAAATTTTATATTCATGTCAAATTTATTAGTGGCGTATTATTTTACTTTTTTTATTTCAGGGGCGACTTAACATATAAAAGAAAGCCAGGGTCGAAACTTAAGAGACTTAATATAAAATTGCGTTTAAACTTTATATAGAAAAAATAAAGGGAAGCACACAAAATTATTTGTTGGTCAAACCGAACAGTAAACTGTTTTTCCTAAAAAAAACTATTTTTCTTAAAAAAAAACGATTTTCGTAGGAGGATATATAAAATATTATTTTATATCAATCAAATCGTCATAGTGATGGCGGCGTGTGCTCAAATATTCTAAAAAGTGTATCAAGTTTTATGGTACTAAGTTAATTATTCCATAATTTTTTAATTTATTAATTATAAATATTTTATTCAATTTTTTTATATTTTTTAACGCTTATATTTTTTAATTTTTTAGAGGGTGTGCGTGCGTAGGTGGGTAACGAATTTTAGATAATTATATTGCGAATAAGTTTATTGACACTTGTTTAATAAAAATTAGTAGTATTTTATGCCAAAAAGCCTATGTTTAACTTTAAAAAAGTCTAAATTATGTATTATATCTATTGGTATTGACAAAATAATAATAAAAATAATAAAACTCAAAATAAATATGAAACAATAAATCTTATACCGGTTCAGGTAAGAAATACCCAAATAAGTTTGTTTACGTTAAGGCAATAATTTTCACCCCACCACCTCGCAATGGCTGCAAGCGAAAATAAGCCTTAGGGTGGTACTGATTCAATGCACTTGACTGTATATATATTTAACAGTATATTGCCTTACCTAATGTTTAATTAAAAAATAAACAAAAAAAAGTTATTAATAGAATTTGAGTTTAAAAAAGGTTACTATCAAAAATGCAGGAATGTGCAAAGTTGCGTATAGCAGCAGGTGATTAAACGAGAACACCTTACGCAGCATTGCACCAATTGCGGCAACCAGCAGTTCCACAACAAAGATGCATATATTTTTTGTTATTGTTGTTTAATTTTATATATTGTTTTATTTTAAATGTTTAGAACTACTGTTTTGTTTATATTGTAAATTTGTATATAACTCAATAAGTTTTTAATAAAAATCAGTTTTAAAACGAATTCCAATTTGGTTTTATTTTGGTATCTCAACATTGTTCATTAAGAACTGGGAAGTGAGCAAGATCAAGGGTCATCCTTGTACTCGCCCAGTGATAGGTGAACAAACATTGGTCCTTCAAACAACCAGCCCCTTGATAGCACCAGTCCAGGAAGCATCAATAAATAAAGCCATGGATAAATTCGAAGGATTCTGTGATGCCCAAGAAAGCATTAACAACGAAATTAAAAGATGGTCCAAGCATAAAAACGAAGCAGTACCTTAACGAACGAATGGATAAGGTATCAGTGCTATTGGACAAGGCCAAGAAATGATGACAAGTTGTGGCGTCAAGACTCACGAATACTTTACATCGAAATTCATTAACCAGATCGAGTCAAACACCACTGAGGCCACGACTTACATCTTAAAGTGTTCGGAAGAGGTCCAAAATGCCCAGGCACCAAACATCTCTCCACAAACCGATGCTAATCAGATGCGTCGCGTCAAGGAACTAGGCTTTCGTAGTACAGACGTAAAAAAGTCCTTGCTATCACACGAAACAGTATGAGCGACATGTCTGCTGTTCAAATTGAATGCCAACTTCAGGAAAGGAGTGGGATATGGTATCTAATCTTCACATGGAAGTTAGAGTAAATCACGGAGATGAGTCCATGTATCCTTTGCACGACCAGTTTTAACAGCTGAAGACAGTACAACCAGGTACTTATTGCAATGGTTCAACGAACTACAACAAAGTCAAAAGTAACTGATTCAACGATCAAGTCAACAATCAAACTGCCAATTCTGCAGATTCCTACATTTGGAGGGAAATACGAAGAATAGGGCACCTTTCAGGACATCTTCACAAAGGCAATCCACGAAAATATCACGATTCCGGAGGTTGACAAGATGCACTACCTTAAAACGTACAAAAAGGGAGAGGCAAGTCGACTGATCCAACACTTTGAAATAACTGAAGCTAACTACAAATCTGCGTGGGAAACGCTTCAGATAAGGTATCACAATTAACGGTTGATTGTGACTACTCTTATCAACAAGATATTGGACATTGCAGTTATGCACAAAGAATTGGCAAAAAAGCTGAAAAATTTACACGACACTACGATGGAGCCATCAACATTTGAAAGTTGACACGTTGGGGACCATTGGTGTTGTGCATTCTAACCAAAAAAATAGATGCACATACTAATGAACTTTACGAAGCCACATTTCAAAATCCATTGGAACTCCAGAATCTCTCCGACTTTCTGGCGTTTATTTGATGATGTTTTCAATCCTTTGAAGCACAGCCCAAAGCAAAGTTCATGGAAAGGGGTCATCAATCAGGGAAAAAAACTTTGCCCGCCACAACAGCAAACATTCCTGCAAGTATTATACAAAAGGTTATATACAAAAGTGCTCTTTTAGTTCCACCCTTACTTCTTAAGAAGTCCCATAATCCAACTGAATGGCTTGTGCGGGTTAGGGGTAGGAACGGACCGCGGGCTTAAAGTCCCCTCCGAAGGACTAATACACAATAGGACAAACACAAAACAAACAGCCATACCCCTGGTGGGATTCCAACCCACGACCTCCGGCTTGTAGTCAGCATGCACTAGACCACCGTCGAAGAACACTATATAATAATAATAATAATAATAATAATAATAATAATAATAATAATAATAATAATAATAATAATAATAATAATAATAAACTACTTTATTTGATAATATATATACATTCAGATATACATTTTAAAATAGTTTGATTAAACAACACTCTTCCACTTAACGGCCATTCCAAGCCCATGGACAGGACACATCAGAAACATGTCTAAATATATTCTTGTTACTTCCTTAAGTTTACTTATTTTTTCTACGAGTATTTATGAGAAGTATTAGCCAAATTTGGCTAATACTTCTCATAAATACTCGTAGAAAAAATAAGTAAACTTAAGGAAGTGAATATATTTAGACATGTTTCTGATGTGTCCTGTCCATGGGCTTGGAATGGCCCTTAACCAAAATTTACAAATAAAAAAATCAAACAATTATATAAATTATATAAAGCAAAAAAATATAAGAAATATTAATATTACAAAAACACAATAATGATGTAATTATATCAGATTCAATATGGTTTATAATTTAGTTTTAGAGTTGTATAAGATTTATTTTAATTTATTACGTAAAAGAGTTAAACCTAGGTTGTTTAGACTTACATGAGAATTGTGCAGTTTAGAAGCTATATATGTAAATGATTTTTGAAATATTGCGGTATTATACCGGGCAACGGACAAAGTGTTAAGATTGCGAATATTTAAAACGTGCAAATCACTCCTAAACGTAAGTTTCTCTCTCAAATAAAAAGGCCTTTTAAATAAAAGTGGAATAATTAAATATAAACGTGTTTTTAATAGTTAACCATCCCAGTTGTTTAAATTTTAAAAGAAATGTGGTCAAACTTTTTTAGGTTAAAAATTAATCTACAGCAGCTGTTTTGAACTTTTTGCAGATGATTTTTTACAATATTGTTCAGAAAAGGATAGTAAACGATTTAGCATATTTCACATAGTTGTTTTCTAATTTGTTTATTTAAAGAATCTTGATTTGCATATAACACCCTTAAGCGTGCATAAGTGCTTTTAATTAATTTACTAACGTGTCTTTCAAAATTAAGTTTATTATTAAAAGTAACACCTAAAAGTTTAATATCCAAAGATATAGGGGTGTCATCTATTGTTAACTTAAGAGATTTTTGCAAACGTGTACGATGATTATCTGAACAAAACAACATTGTGATTGTCTTATCAGCGTTTAGTTTATGATTGTGAGACTTTTAATAGTTAAAAATAGATGTAAGATCTTTATTAATTTTACCAGATACATTATTATAATTATTTGGGTCAAAAGTAAATAAATATACTAAATCATCTGCAAATTCTTGCATGTGAGAATTTGCACAATCAAACATGTCTGATATATAAATCAGGAATAACATCGGGCCGAGAATTTACCCTTGCGGCAATCCAGAAATTATATTTGAAGCATTAGACCTTTCACCTCCTACTGACACAATTTGATACCGTTGAGATAAATAAGATTTATAAAGGTTTATTGAAGTTTGTTTAAAGCCATAGTAATGTAGTTTGGCACAAAGTAAGTCTTGGTCAATAGTATAAAAGGCTTTTGAAAAGTCTAACGATATCAAAACAGTGGCTAGCCTTTTATCTTTACCTCTTATGATTTCATCAAGTAAGAGATTAGTTGAGGTAAAATAATAAGTGACTTGAACAGCTAAAATTTTTTCAAAAATTTTTGAAAGGCTGCTTAGGAGGCTTATTGGTCTTAAATCGCTTAGATTCGCGGAATTATTGTTTTTAGGAAGTGGACAAATTAATGAACCTTTCCATGTGTGATATATATATGAAAATAACCTTTTTCTATGCAACAATTAATTATATGCGTAAGGTGATTTAAAATTCTGGGTAAACATAATTTTATCATCTGTAGATAAATGCCATCTAATCCGCTAGCATTGGATTTAAGGGATAATATTGCATCTTTAACTTCCTTTACAGTAGCTAATTTTAATTTAAAATTTAAATCCTCTCTGAGTAATCCAGAACTGTAATACAGAATTCTGTCATTACAATCATTTGTTTTATTAAAAACTGAGGTAAATTAGTTTTTTATATCATCTAGATTACTAATTGATGCAGGTAGCTCAGAAGACTTTGATTTATTATTTATATTTAAATTACTATGACCTTTCCACAAATCTTTTGGCGATTGAGATTTTAGTGACTGTAAGTATGATTGTTTTTCACGATTTCGCAATTGCTTGTAACCTAACCAATTTTTATGACTTTTATTGAAGTGAAATGTCTTTAAAGCTTTTTCCCTTTCTTTAAAAATTAATTTTAAGTTAGGGGTTATCCAAGGGGTTTTAGGTTTAGTTACTCGTTTTGTTACTAGGGGAGCATGTCCTTCAAATAAAAGATTGGTTACAATTATAACTTTATTTTCAAGGCAAGGCAAGCTATTTAGGTCAGAATTAAAATTATAATCATCAAAGTTTTTAAAATTTCGGTAGGTAACAAATTTTGGTTTATTAAATGATTCGGATTTTAAAATTAAATTGCAAAAACCAGACTATGATCCGATATTTGAGAAGCGTCGATGACTCCGGAAGTCTGTATTTTATTCGCACAGTTTAAAAGAATAGGATCAAATAAAGTTGACGTTTGATTAGTTTCTCGGGTTGCCTTATCAATTATTTGCGTAAAACCCAAAGAATCAAAACAACTGGTCAGGGGGTTTTCTAGATTAAAAAGATTTATATTGAAGTCTCCTAAAACTATTACATTTTCATACCTAGGCGTCATATCTGATAAAATAGTATCGATTGTTTCGATGCTATTTAGGGTATTTATTTTAGGAGGTCTGTAAAAAACCCCTATTGCCAGTTTTTGTTGTTTCAGCTTAACTTATATTAAAAGAAAACTCAAGACCACTGCAAGCAACTGAATCGCTTATATTTATTTCTTCATATTTGAGAGAAGAACTTACGTAAAAACCTACCACACCACCCCTTTCAGAGGTAGTGCGGTCTTTGCCAACAAATATATAACCTGGTATATTTATAGTGGATGTAGAAACATGTTCTGTAAGCCAGGTTTCAGTAAGAGCAAAAATGTGATTTAATTATATACAAAAAGTGCTCTTTTATACTAAACTGCATAATTCATTAAAACCCGTAAAAATTGATCTTATATTTAAATGCCCAATTTTTTAATTGTCCAAATTATTCACCATAGTTAGTTCTGGAAATTATATAATTTAATTTAGATTTATAAACATGACAATTTGGGTCTTTATAAGAATGATTTGTTTGCACTTTAGTCCTGAAACGCTTATTGTGTTCCAAACAATTTATACACTTTTTCTCTTCTATCGAACATTTATCATGTGGCTCTGTACAAGAAGGGCATGTTGCACTATTTTTGCAGTCTTTTTTCTTATGACCGTAAACAATTCGAACATCGAGTAATAGCATAATTATCTGTGACACCGTAGGATTCCCAACCAATATAAACTCGGCCGGCATTTACAAAAGTTTTACGTACAGTAGGGGGGACTTCGATAATTATGTTGACATGCGCGTTGTTTTCCTGCTTAAATATGATTTTGATATCTTCAAGGTTGTTATTTACTATAAGGTTTTGAATAAAGTTAGTTTCTTCGGCACTGGATTTATTTACTTTGTGAATTTTAAGACGAGGATTAAATTTCGTTACTTCTTTTATAGTGAATTTATCTCCAACTTTCTCAGTTAGATTTGTTTTTAGAGTGTTAAGTGTGGTTTAATTTAAGCAGATTATAACAAGGCCGTTTCTTATTTGTTTCGTACTGTTTATTTGTATTTGTAATTCACTAGAATTAATTGCATTTTAAATTCCATTAATAATGTCATTACTGACCAGATATTTGTCATTTGCTTGAACAATCAAAACAGCTGACTCCTGTTTACTGCTTTTATACACGTTTTTTACAATACTACTAAATGTCGGCTGTGAATTTATTGATGAGTTACTTAAAGTTTTAGTTTTTAACTCTGCAATTTGATGCTTCTGTAACAGTTAACAGTATAATCAAGGTCCATCACAGATTTTTTATAAATTGTTAATTCACGTTTTAGACATTCATTCTCTTTTAAAACTACTTCAGCTATAGAATCACTGGGGCTTGCACTAATTTTTGTTTGTAGATGATTATCAACCATAAGCTTTAGTTTTTCAAAAGTAGGTTGACTTAAGCCACTTGCACTTTCAAAGTCCACACACTTTTTAATAACTATTTGAATTAATTCATTTTTTTTAGAGACTTTAGAATAGTGGTCAAGGAGAAAATATCTACCTCGGCCGCCATTTTTCTCACAGTATATATATATATATATATCAATAATTGTTCAAAATTCAAGGCCTTATCCACCTTTAATCGAAGAATCAATCAACTCCACACGGATATGCATGATATGTAAACAAAATCATCACACATTGCTTCATCAAGAGCCATTACCAGATAAGCGAGCAAATAAGGATGGAGCAGCAAAATCAAATTCAACTACGACTGCTGTTACCAACCACATTCAAGGAGATAACAAGACGGTTCTCCTAGCAACTGCACTAATTAAGGTGCAGGCCAATCAACATACCTATGAAAACCTTCATGCACTAATTGACTTAGGGTCCCAGGCGTCATTTATCACAGAAGAAGCTTGTAATCTGCTGGGATTACCAAAACAGAAAATCACAGCCGAGATAAGTGGTCTTGGTGCAGAAACAACCGAATGCAAGTACAAAATCACAGCAGCCTGCAGGCCAAGGACATCAAACGCATACAAATTCTCCACAGAGCTGTTGGTGATTCCCAAGATAACCAATACATCTGCCCAAGGAAATCAAAACAAACATGAATCAGTGGAACAACTTTCATCTTGCCGATCCAACCTTCTACAAACCAGGTCCAATAGACGTACTCCTAGGTCTCCTAGGCCAAAACACTGAGCTGGGATGGATCATATATGGTACATTCAGATCAAGCAACGAAAATGTAGAATTATGGAGTATGGAATCAAAAACAGAAGAAAATTCCCAAATATACAAGTTTTGGGAGCTAGAAGATATAACAGAACGAAGGCAGCTCACTGAAGACAAAAAGAAGTGCGAGTCAATCTTTGATAATTCCACTACAAGGGACGAAGACGGTAAATACACAGTACGGATACCATTTGCAACGCAGCCGGAAAATGTTCTTCGTGAATCCAGAGAAAGGGCATTAGCAAGATTTTTCCAACTTGAAAAGCGCTTTTAAAAACGCAATAAACTGGGCAATGAATATAAAAAATTCATGCAAGAATACATCGATCTGGGACACATGGATATTGTTCCAATTAAGGAGAACCACCAAGGAAGATACTATATTCCCCACCAGGCAGTTGTCAAGGAATCAAGTACTACGACAAAACTAAGGGTAGTATTTGATGCTTCCTGTAAAACAACAAATGGAATAAGCCTCAACGAATGCATGCTGACTGGCCCACGCTTACAACAGGATTTGCTGGACATACTGTTACGCTGGCATTGTCACAAGATTGCAGTTTCTGCTGATATAGAAAAAATTTATCGGCAGATCTCAATTCACCCCAAAGATCAAGAATACCACCGGATTCTCTGGAGATTCTCACCGCAAGAGCCAATCCGAGAGTACAGATTGGCAACTATAACCTATGTAACCGCATCTGCCCCATACTTGGCGGTCAGAACCATGCAGCAGTTAGCGCGGGATGAAAAACCGAAATTTCCAGTTACTTCCGAACGGATTCGGAAGAGGATGCCATCGAACTACAGAACCATTAATCGAAATGTTTAAATCCGGAGGTTTAACGTTAAGGAAATGGTCAAGCAACACCTTTGGTATCCTTCAACACTTGCCCAAGGAATTGAAGGATGAAACGGCTCTTTAAATCAAGATGGATGATGTAAAAAAATCACTTGGAGTATCATGGGCTCCACATGGCGATACAATCAGCTTCAAGGTCGACCTACCTAAGAAGTTATCAATCACCAAAAGAAGTATCTTATCGGATACAGCCAAATTATTTGACCCTGTCGGTTGGTTGGCACCATTATTATTCAGGCCAAACTGTTAATTCAAGAACTTTGGCTACAAGAACTTTCATGGGATACACCAGTTTGGCAGAGCATTCAAGAAAAATGGACAACATTTCAAAAAGAACTTCCCGATGTTGGGGATGTCTCAATTCCAAGTTGGACTCATCAAAAGGAAAGAGCTTCACGGGTTTTGTGACACATCCGAAAGAGCCTATGGCGCTGCAGTTTACCTCAAAACAAAAAAAGAAGATGGCAACGAAGTTGTTACGCTATTAACAGCCAAATCCAAGGTAGCACCAGCCCGTACAAAAACGACACTTCCCCGACTAGAGCTGTGTGCGGCTTTATTGCTGGCCAAGTTAATGAAAAAAGTAACAACTGCACTTCAGCTACAATTAGTCACAATATTTTCCTGGACCGACTCCATGATTGCATTGGCGTGGATAAATGGCCATCCTAGTAAATGGAAAACCTTTGTGGCAAACCATGTAAGATTAGAAGATAATCCTGCAGATTTAGTATCCCGCGGGTTTGATCCATCGAAAATAGCAAGACATACGCTCTGGTGGAATGTACCTATCTGGTTAACCACCGGTTCTTACCCTGCAACAGCCCAAGTTAATTAATCTACTGAAATTGAAGCTAAACAGTGTATCAGCAGTCTAGTAGTCACTCAACAAGAAGAGGAGATTTGCGAAAAATTCTCATCCCTTTCTACAAGATGCTCACACCAAAACTCTGCATGGAGGGCCCAGTCAAACCCTTGCATTCATCCGACGAAGATATTGGATTGTCAATGCGAAAAAACTGGTAAAAAACTCGATAAGCAGATGTGCTAGATGCATACGTTTCCGCGATCAAGCTTCAGAACTAATGGGACAACTTCCAGCTTCAAGAGTCACTCCATCCCAATCGTTTTCCCACATAGGACTTGATTACGCTGGACCCATCCACAACTAAAGGGAGAGGAAATAAGTCGTACAAGGGCTATATTGCCATATTTGTTGGCCTTTCCACTAAGGCAATCCACATAGAAATTGTCAGTGACACGACAACTGAAGCATTCTTAGCAGCCTTCAAGAGATTTAGTGCAAGAAGAGGTACTTGTCAACACATGTACATCGACAATGGCACAACATTTGTTGGTGCGATCAATGTCCTACAAAATGCTATTACAAACCTTCTAAAATCCAATCCAGATCTACAGGATCAAATATTAACACTTATGAAGAGTTAACTACTTTAACCCACCAAATAGAAGCTTGTCTTAATTCCCGTCCATTGTGTCCTCAAACCGAAGATATTAACGACTTTTCCATACTAACTCCAGGACATTTCCTTATTGGAAAAGAGCTTCTTTTACCAGTAGTCTCAGAGGATATTGACACCGAAATGTTTGGATGATGGAAGATGATCCAGAAGATGAAAAAAGACTTTTGGAAATCCTGGTGTGGACAATATCTGCATCAGTTACAACAACGGTACAAATGGAATCGAAAACACGACAATCTGGAAATTGGAAATATGGTTCTATGTAGTAAAAGAAGATTGCATTAGCCCCAGTAAATGGCCTCTGGCGCGAGTGGTTGATACTCATCCAGACGCAGATGGAAATATCCGTGTTGTAACAATAATAGCAAACAACGGAAAATCCATGAAAAGGACAATACACAAACTCGTATTACTACCCAGTGCAGCTAAAAATGGAGAGGGAAAGCCGAAACTAATTCCTAAATGACGTTCACCAGGAACCTTATGGAAGATTGCGATAACAGCAATTTTGTTTATTAAGCATTTCATCATCAACTACAGAGCTGTTTAACATAAACTACCCGGAAGCTGGATTATATGTGGAACACATTTTTGACGCCAAGGTGGAAAGAGGATTTTTTAGAATAGAAGTAAAATTTCCTCAGGCAAAAATACAGGAAGACATGGAAACTATTACGAAGGTCACCAAACAGTTGGAAGAATTTTGTTGAAAGATGCAAGGTTTAGTAAAAGAAACGGAATGCAAGATTTTAATAGAACACTTTAAAACAGAAGAAAACCAGTTAAAATTTTAGAAAACGCAATGTCACAGAAAAGGTCGATTCGAGGACTTCTAGGAAACCAGCACGTTGGACAAAAATCAAAAACAATTGATTCACCCATCCAAGCAACAGACGAAGTTTATGCTACAAGCATTATCCAAATTCAACGAAACTGAAGCAAGGATCAACGCAAAACTCAACCAGTTCCGATCAAACCTGAACCAAGGCATAGAAGCTATCAACAGCATGAACAAATGGTTTAATAGCATAGACGAGAACAAACTGGGCATCCACTTGTTAAGCGTTTATCAAGTAGCACTTAACTACTTGGATAAAGTAATCAACCACTACAGGAGTCTTCTTCATATCCATGTAAACAAGGGGGATTTCTACAAATTCATCTCACCAGCTCACATCGATGCAATTATCTTAGAAGCCACCAAGAAGTTACCGTGCAACCTGGAAATTATTTCTTATCCATTGATGAAAACAGAATTGGAACAACGTAAGAATCAGACATCGTTGTTTGGCAGAAACATCAAATTTCACACTACTCAAGTGTACACCAATACCACACCGAATCGAGAATGGATTTTATTGGGAACTGGATTCAACCAAGAATATAATGGCAATCGACTACGACACCCAACGTTTCTTTAAAGTAACTGATGAAGAATTTAAGATGTGTATTACGATCAACATACAATTATACGCCTGCTCACTGTCCTTCATTCGAAACATAGACAACAGTCGAAACTGTATAATTGATGAATTATACAGAAAATCGGATAAGTCTTCATGTCCGTTATCCAAAATCAACAGTAGTGTTTGGAAACAACTCTATACTCCAAACAGCTTGCTTTTCATATCCCCGTCACAGTTTCGAGTTGCGTTTACCCGTAATGGAAAACGACAGAATGTCTTCCTAAACAAGACTGGAATAGTCACAATTTTCCCAAATTGCAAAATTACATCTAAATCAACAATCCTGACGCCACGGAGGTCAGAAGGTGTGTCTGTAATAGCAGGATATACTCTGTCCGTGAATATCAATTTGACCATTTTCAGGTCAAATATGAAAACAATCGAAATAGATGACAAAATAATGAATCCAAGTGAAGAGGATATAAATGAGCAGAAAAGCCAACAAAAAGACATAGGAAACCATCGAGGATTTTCAGTGGAAGAAGCACCACAACGTGTGTCATACTTGTTGGCTCCGTATTAACAACCTTCTGGTGCATCTGGAGGTTCAGACGACGCAACAAATAAAAAAAGGTGGACTAACCAATGGAACTAACCAGTACCAGACCCATTCAAGGAGCAGTCTCCATCGACGTACTGAGTCCATTGAGAGCTGACGACTAGGGAAGTTTCCATTGAATCTCAGGGATACTTTGCTGGTGGTCGCCAATATGTTTAATTAAAAATTAAACAGAAAAAAATTATTATAAAAGAATTTGAGTTTAAAAAAGGTTACTATCAAAAATGCAGGAATGTGCAAAGTTGCGTATAGCAGCAGGTGATTAAACGAGAACACCTTACGCAGCATTGCACCAATTGCGGAAACCAGCAGTTCCACAACAAATATGTTTATGTTTTTTGTTATTGTTGTTTAATTTTATATATTGTTTTATTTTAAATGTTTAGAACTACTGTTTTGTTTATATTGTAAATTTGTATATAACTTAGTATAAGTTTTTAATAAAAGTCAGTTCCAAAACGAATCCAATTTGGTTTTATTTTGGTATCTCAACATTGTTCATTAAGAACTGGGAAGTGAGCAAGATCAAGGATCATCCTTGTACTCGCCCAGTGATTGGTGAACAAACACCTAGTAATTCTAAAGCATAAAAAACTCTTATAAAAAAATAAAAAAACTGAAAAAAATAATTACGTTAAACTACTTTTTTTCATATTCCTGCTGAATAAAAAGGGGGAGGCAAAAAACGTCGGGCCGGCCCTGGGTGTAACACACGTAAAGCTAGCCGACAAGACTAGACTCGTTTTATTTAAATATAAATTATACTTTAATTTTATTCAGTCTTTTTAAAACATTTGTTGGTTAAACATAAGAATGGATTTTTCTTTTCAGCATCCATTCTGCGCTCTTGTAAGTGGCCCAATATCTTGCGGGAAGACAGTATTTACAGAAATGTGCAATGTTTCATTTAAAAGTATAATATGGTATTAAGATGAGTGGCTACAAAAATAAATCTAATATTAAATACACTCGGTGCTTACCAAACATGAGCGATTTTAACGATTCCGAACCAACTTTAATTATAATAGATGACCTAATGAAAGGAGCGGGTGGTGCAATTGTGGATATATTTACAAAGGGAAGTCATCATAGAAATTTAAGCGTATTTTACATAACACAAAATCTTTTTCATCAAGGAAAAGGTCAGAGATATTTCATTAAATGCCCACTATATAATTTATTTTAAAAACCCTAGAGATAAAGCGCAAATTTCACATTTAGCAAGACAAGTATACCCTGAAAAATCCAGATTTATTCAATACGCATATTATGATGCAACGACTCGAGCTCATGGATATTTAGTACTTGATTTAAAGCAAAATACACCTGAATCTCCTAGAAACACGAATCATATACTGAATATTGTATTAACCCTGTATAGTTATGTCAACCATCTGTAAACAAGTTAAAACCTGTTACAAATACATACAATACAAAGAGTATGGTATAAACTAAAACACCAGTTGTACCTGTAAACTTAAAAAAAGGGTGCGTGCTAAAGTCTCAGCTTAAACATGAATATTGATTTTACCAAAATGCGTAATAAATGGTCCCAAGTTTTTTGTGATACACAAAGGTTTAAAAATAATTTTAATACAAACAAAAAAATAAAACCGAGTAGTGCTAAAATATATGAGAAATGCAATAATATTCAAAAACATATAGAATATTTAAAGAACATGGATAATAAGGTTGATAAATCTTTAAATAGATTTCCAACAAGACAGGAAATACTACACGATTTTAAAAAGAGGGTAAATATAAAGAGTGGATTGAATATAAGGAAAATTTGGAAAAATATAGCAGTTTGATGCTCAGAACCGTATTTATGGAGAACATTATGAAACATGTCCCTGGTCGCTAAGCTGTCATAATTTAAGATCATAATAATAATAACGATAATACGCAATGATAATGAATACAGCGAAGAAAAAGAAAAAGAAGAAGAAGAAGAAATTCCTTTTTATATGGATGGTGGACGTTGTGAATATTCATTATAACAATAATATTAATAATAAACAATGTTTATATTTTAGAACTTGCTATGTAATTATGTATATTGTAATTTATTTATATTTATTTGTATTTTAATTTTGTTTTATAATTAGTCATGTAGGTATTTTTTTATTTCTTTATAATATTTTATAGTTTACTAAATTTATTTTTATTAATTAATTATATATATATTGTAGCGCAAAACATTTCTCCCACTGTCCAGCCCCCACTCGTACCAGTTGACGACTCTATACCGAGGGCGCTCGTTCCAGCCCGGCTGCCTGCTATAAAAGAAGCTGCGCGAGCCTCCGCACATTCATTCTGCCTTTCAGCCTCGCTAGGTTAAACAACCAGGCTCTCTGGAAGCGTTCCTTGTTCTGAGTTATTTATTTATTATAAAATACATTTGTTGAATAAAGTTTTTTTAAGTTTATTCGGCGTTTGTTATAATATTTATATTTATTTTGTATTTAATTTTTTACTTACTCATTTAAAATTTTATTTGAGAAAAAAAGTAAAAAAATTATTTAAGATATTTGTTTTTTATTTAATTTACGAAACATTTTTGTATGTATTGGATGAAAACATATCTAAAAATTTATTTAAGCTATATTTCTTACTTAAACACAATAAAAATAAAATGCAATATTGACCACATACGGTCGAAAACAAACTTTAAATTATATTAGAGTTGTATATCCACTTTTTGGATTTTTTATTTAAAAAATTTTGTATAGCATATTTAGGAGGCCTTCCGAAACTGTCAAAATAGCACCCATCACCTTTATTACCAATAAACACAGCACACCAATGGTTTCCAGGCATATAATCAGTATCTTCATTAATTACAATTGCCAGCAGCTTACTAATATAAGTGGGTAACTTCTGATGAATTAATAATAATAATAATAGTAATATTTATTTACCATATAAGATTTACATTATTAAAGGACTTAAATAGAATAATAGGTAAAATAAATACAAAATAACCCCGTAAGTTCTGAACTTGTCTGGGGAAATAAGTACAAGAAAAAAAAAGTATTTAAATAAGAATAATATCATACATACAATTCTAAAGTACAGAAAAAAAATTTAAACACACAAAACAAACAAATACGATTAAAGTAGTAAAAACATAGTAAATAACAATTATGATAATAAAAAATTCTATACTCAATACCAGTAGAACTAGTAGTGGCTAAAATGTATTTCAGGTACGGTTATTAATTAATTCATTTACTGAGCCTTCTGGAGTGTCAATGAGGAAAATTTTTAAATGTTAAAGAATGAAAGTGTTCAAAATATAATTAAGAAATTTTGGACTTAAATATGCAGCAGATCGTTGACCAATTACTTTCTTCATTTTTGGAACCACATATTTATTCATACGGCGAGTAAGGATATTCTAACACAGGTAAGTAATCTTTTTTTTTTAAATTGATTTAAACATAAATTAAAATAGTATAACTTTCTCATACTTAAAATTTGTGTCTCAGAGTAGGTCGGATAGGTTAAATCTTTATTAAGCATTATCTTAAGAATTCTTTTTTGCATTTTTTGCAGAGGATCCAAATGAACGTCAAATACTCCCCCCCAACCAATAATTCCATATGATAGATGACTTTCTATAAGGGCATGGTATATGATTTTTATATCACTGTAGGTTAGTATTTGTTTAAGGTATTTTAATTTATAAATTATAATTCGAACCTTTTTCAGTACATGTTGGATATGCAATTCCCATTTTAAATGTTGATCAATCACTATTCCGAGATATTTAATTGAGCTTTCCTGGTTAATTTTAAAGTTAGTTTCTCCAATTTTAATTTCATTAAATAATGGAAGATTGTAATTATGGCATGTAAATGGTATGTAACACGTCTTGTCAAAATTTATCGAAAGTAGCATATCATCAAACCAGTTTTTAATACTTAATTTATTCCACACTTTTAACATTTGAGCATTGAAAGTTCATACAGTTATGCTTAACATATTTTAGGGACACTTGCTTATAAAGAAAAATAAAAAAAATTTAAAGTAGCATTTATTTCAAATATGTTTATAATATAAGGCTAATTAATACATATGATATATCTAACTACTGTAATCAACCACTGCATTTCTATTCTTATCTATTTAAATAATAATATCGAATTCAGCATAAATAATACAATTAACTGTCTCTGTAAGTGCATTCTTAAAACTTCCACGCGTAGACTGCCATTTCGAATAAGATTCCAGTGAGTCATTGTGTTTGCCGAAAGATCTGGGGTCAAATCAAACGCGGTTAAGGAGAAACCGTGGGGGTTATTAATTCTATCAATACAAAGCCCTTTGTTTGAAAAGTGGATACCTGTTCCAGAATATAAAGTATTATATGACCTTATATAATTATTATTATCAAAATCGGGTTGAAGCGGTTTAGAGGGAATTTGCTGACCATCAATATACAGTGATAAAAGTTCATATCGTAGTAAAATTAATACAAAGCCGATGACACACCTTTTTGGTAATTGACCCAGAAATATATTATACAATTAACATCAACCCTCGTTATAGGGTATTTAACAGGTGCCAGTTGTAAGGCTTTAGCATATGCTAACAATCCAAAAGGATTAATTTTCATTGTTCCTACTAAAAGAGTTGCATCTATGATTTTTAGTTTTGGTTAGCAGGAGCCATTAAAACAAAATGATCTCTTGATCTAACTAATTTTACACGTAGTTCAAGACCATTCATTAAAAACTTTTCTTGATTAAATAGGTCACCGCTAAGACGTCCAATCAAATCGACGTTTTTTCCTGATGCGGTTAACTCACACCTTTTTTTTCCTATATTACTTGCATTTATTTCATCCATTGATTTAGCTGTATCTAAATACCATAGACTTGAAGTGAGATGGGAATCTGAGGCGCCTGGGCCGTAATTAAGTAATGTTTCTATATATGATCTATATGCTATGTCTTGTTTGATGGAGAAATTAATTTTTAATTTAAATCAACATCAACATGACTAAACATTGAATGCAGGAGATTATTTACAGGGCCGATCGTTTTTTCACCCTCTGTTGTGTTTGTGTAATTTGAATTATCTTATTTACATATTTTTGCTTCTATATGCAACAAAGTATGGGATAAATCCAAATATTCATCACCTATACCAGGTATAATAAATTCAACAGGTGCTTGATCCGTTAAACAAACAATAAATTAAGTGTGTTTTATTGGATAAAACAATAAAAATACTGTAAATTTCATAGTGACGTCACGCATTTTTGAAATTCCTTTCGCCAGCAAATTAACCTGAAAGTAATAAAATCATATGTTTACTATAAACTTAGTATTGGGTGTAGCTTAATAAAGATAAATACTTACCACTGTTTATTGTTATCCCAAATTAAAGCTTGCAAAAAGTATTTACTTAGGTTTTTGTTTTGATCATTGGATGCATCTTTGTTGTGGAACTGCTGGTTGCCGCAATTTGTGCAATGCTGCGTAATGTGTTCTCGTTTAATCACCTGCTGCTATAGCAGACTCTGCACATTCCTGCATTTTTGATAGTAACCTTTTTAACCTCAAGTTCTATTAATATTTTTTTTCGGTTTAATTTTTAATTCAACATATTGGCGACCACCAGCAAAGTGTCCCTGAGATTCAATGGTAACTTCCCTAGTCGTCAGCTCTCAATGGACTCAGTACGTCGATGAAGACTGCTCCTTGAATGGGTCTGGTACTGGTTAGTTCCATTGGTTGGTCCACCTTTTTTTGTTTGTTGCGTCGTCTGAACCTCCAGATGCACCAGAAGGTTGTTAATACGGAGCCAATAAGTATGACACAAGTTGTGGTGCTAATAAGAATTGAGTGATGAACCACCTTCTTCCACTGAAAATCCTCGATGGTTTCCTGTATGTCGTTTTATTGGCTTCTCAGCTCATTTATATCCTCTTCACTTGGCTTCATTATTGTGTCATCTATTTTGATTGTTTTCATATTTCACCTGGAAATGGTCAAATTGACATCCACGGGCCGAGTATATCCTGCTATTACAGACACACCTTCTGACCTCCGTGGCGTCAGGATTGTTGATTTATATGTAATTATGCAATTTGGGGAAATTGTGACTATTCCAGTCTTGTTTAGGAAGACATCCTGTCGTTTTCCATTACAGGTAAACGCAACTCGAAACTGTGTAGGGGATATGAAAAGCCAGCTGTTTGGAGTATAGAGTTGTTTCCAAACACTACTGTTGATTTTGGTTTTGGATAACGGACATAAAGATATATCCGATTTTCTGTATAATTCATCAATTATACAGTTGTCTATGTTTCGAATGAAGGACGGTGAGCAGGAGTATAATTGTTTGTTGATCGTAATAAACATCTTAAATTCTTCATCAGTTACTTCAAAGAAACGTTGGGTGTCATTATTATTATTATTATTATTATTATGTTCTTGGTTGAATCCAGTTCCCAATAAAATTCATTCTCGATTCGGTGTGGTATTGGTGTACACTTGAGAAGTGTGAAATTTGATGTTTCTGCCACAACAAAATACCCAAACAACGATGTCTGATTCTTACGTTGTTCCAATTCTGTTTTCATCAATGGATAAGAAATAATTTCCAGGTTGCTCGGTAACTTCTTGGTGGCTTCTAAGATAATTGCATCGATGTGAGCTGGTGAGATGAATTCGTAGAAATCCCTCTTGTTTACATGAATATGAAGAAGACTCCTGTAGTGGTTAAGTACTTCATCCAAGTAGTTAAGTACTACTTGATAAACTCTTAACAAGTGGATGCCCAGTTTGTTCTCGTCTATGCTATTAAACCATTTGTTCATGCTGTTGATAGCTTCTATGCCTTGGTTCAGCTTTGATCGGAACTGGTTGAGTTTTGCGTTGATCCTTGCTTCAGTTTCGTTAAATTTGGATAATGCTTGTAGCATAAACTTCGTCTGTTGCTTGGATGAGTGAATCAATTGTTTTTGATTTTTGTCCAACGTGCTGATATCTTCATACACTTCATCGTTTACACCAAATACTGATGTTAGAAGGTTTCCTAGAAGTCCTCGTATCGACCTTTTCTGTGACTTTCCTTTTTAATTAATTTTAACTGGTTTTCTTCTGTGTTCTATTAAAATCTTGCTTTCCGTTTCTTTTACTAGACCTTGAATCTTTCAACAAAATTCTTCTGTTTGGTGACCTTCGTAATAGTTTCCATGTCTTCCTGTATTTTTGCCTGAGGAAATTTTTCTTCTATTCTAAAAATTCCTCTTTCCACCTTGGCGTCAGAAATGTGTACCACATATAATCCAGCTTCCGGGTAGTTTATGTTAAACAGCTCTGCAGTTGATGATGAAATGCTTGTAATAAACAAAATTGCTGATATCGCAATCTTCCATAAGGTTCCTGGTGAACGTCGTTTAGGAATTGGTTTCGGCTTTCCCTCTCCATTTTCAGTTGCAGTGGGTAGTAATACGAGTTTGTGTATTGGCCTTTTCATAGATTTTCCGTTGTTTGCTATTATTGTTACAACACAGATATTTCCATCTGCGTCTGGATGAGTATCAACCACTCGTGCCAGTGGCCATTTACTGGGGCTAATGCAATCTTCTTTTACTGGAACCATATTTCCAATTTCCAGATTGTCGTGTTTTCGATTCCATTTATACCGTTTTTGTAACAGATGCAGATATTCTCCACGCCAGGATTTCCAAAAGTCTTTTTTCATCTTCTGGACCATCTTCCATCGTCCAAGCATTTTGGTGTCAATATCCTCTGAGACTACATTTACTGGTGAAAGAAGCTCTTTTCCAATAAGGAAATGTCCTGGAGTTGGTTTGGAATAGTCGTTAATATCTTCGGTTTGAGGACACAATGGGCGGGAATTAAGACAAGCTTCTATTTGGTGGGTTAAAGTGGTTTACTCTTCATAAGTTTTACTCGTTTTAAAGGGCGTTTTGTAGATTTCACTCCAGCTTCCCAAAGGCCTCCAAAGTGGGGGGCCGACGGGGGAATGAAATGCCATTGTATTCCTGATGTTATTATTTGATCTTGTAGATCTGGATTGGATTTTAGAAGGTTTGTAATAGCATTTTGTAGGACATTGTTCGCACCAACAAATGTTGTGCTATTGTCGCTGTACATGTGTTGACAAGTACCTTTTCTTGCACTAAATCTCTTGAAGTCTGCTAAGAATGCTTCAGTTGTCATGTCACTGACAATTTCTAAGTGGATTGCCTTAGTGGAAAGGCAAACAAATATGGCAATATAGCCCTTGTACGATTTATTTCCTCTCCCTTTAGTTGTCCTTATTTGGATGGGTCCAGCCTAATCAACTCCCATGTGGGAAAACGGTTGTGATGGAGTGACTCTTGGAGCTGGAAGTTGTCCCATTAGTTATTCTGAAGTTTGAGCGCAGAAACGTATGCATCTAGAACATTTTCTTATCGAGTTTTTTACCAGTTTTTTCGCATTGACAATCCAATATCTTCGTCGGATGAATGCAAGGGTTTGACTGAGCCCTCCATGCAGAGTTTTGGTGTGAGCATCTTGTGAGCTTCCCCAAGTTGCTTTTTGCCGGTATGACTATTGGGTGTTTTTCATTGTAGGATAGAAGTAATCGTTCCAATCGCCCTCCGACTTGTACTAGTCCGTCTTTATCCAAAAATGGACAAAGACTTCTTAATTTGCTTTGTTTATCCAGTTACCTTTTGTTGGTCAGAGCTTTGACTTCCTCCACAAACCAACGTTGCTGATCCAGCTTCACTAGTTGTTGACTGAAACGCTGAATTTCAGTTAAGGCTCCTTTGGTTGTTGGCTTTCTTCTACTTGCGCTGATAAAACGATTGCAATAGTAGTAGTCGCGAAAGGAATAAGAATTTTTCGCAAATCTCCTCTTCTTGTTGAGTGACAGTAGTAGTATATAAAGCGGTTTCTAGATTAATTTGCATAATTTGCAATGTTGCCAATGTGCCCAGAATCGGACCAATTCGGACCGTTTCGTTTCTGGTCGGGTTTTCAGCACACGGGGACGGGGTCCTCGTTCAACCCTAAACCGTACAATGTTAGTTTTTTCAAACAAACGAAATTTACAAAATGTCTTAAAAATATAAAATACACTTTATTTATGTATGAATGTTTTTTTTTGGAACGTAAAATATAATTATAATTTTAATAATAGAATAATCTTATTTTAATTTGTTTTTTTATACACAAATTTTGTTATTTCCGTTTTGTGTTTAAATGTATTTTTTTTTAAACGTAAAATATAATTATATTTTAATTAATAGAATAATGATATTCCAATTTTTTTTGTTCCTTAATTAAGTTCGATTTATTCTGGAAAAATAAAGGTGGAGAGAGTGGGAAACGTAAAATAATAAAACTAGGATGCTATCGAAATATTTTTATTTATTAAGTTTTTTTATCTAGCTTATAAGTTAGAAGTATTTTATATAGAAATAGCTAATAGTGCTACATTATTCTATGGCAAGCCGTTTTAGTTTTTATTACACATGGCTATCAAGTCCCATTTTAATTCGACTTGATTTACATGAGACATTAGATAATTGAAATTATATGTATTTTCCTTAAGGGAAATTACATTTTAATTACAAATTATAAATAAAATTCCTTTTTTAATAAGCATTGAAATTTTGGGTACATTAAATTGAAAAGATTAGATGTAGAGGATGATTTACATTCGAAATTGTAATAAAAATACTAAAACATTTCATTTTTATTTGAAATAATAATAAAAATTATTTTTATGACAAATAGTAATTTTAATGCAAATTTCGTTAAGGAAAGTAGTTTTTATTATAATTAAGAATTTAAATGCATTTACGTTAACGGAAATGCAATTTCCCTTAAGGGAAATATCATTTCTGTTAAGAGAAATTGTATTTCCCTTAAGGGAAATAGCATTTCCGTTAAGGGAAATTGGCGCCATCTATGGGAGGACGGCTGAAGTTCAAATAGTTAATTTTATCAAAATTCTATAAAATGAAATTATTGCACTGTGATTTTACAAAAGATTTATTAGTAAAAAGAATTTTTTTGATTGTTACCTTTTTAATTTAAAAACCAACCGTTACACCTGTTGACATCACAAAACTAGTTTTGTGGTTGACATCCACCCACAAAATATCACCCACCAGTGTTGCCAGATGTAAAAAGTGAATTTATCGACAAATTATTGACAAAATTATCGAATTTTCAGAAAATTGTCACAAAATTTGTATTGATAATACTATAATAATAGTAATATTAATAATTATGGGTACTACTCGAGAAAACCAAACTCTCCGAATCGAATCGCGATGACACCGATCGACTTTGGAATCGCATCATTCGAATCGAATGTTGTGTGGCAACGCCGCATGTGTAAGGTGTGTTTTAACGTTTCTAATAAAGGATATTAAAACGAAAAGAAGTAGTAAATAGCAAACTGTAGTAGTACTATTATTCATTATTGTTAATTGTGTCATATTTGTTGCATTCAAACAAAATGAAAGATTCTGGCATTCCAACCAAAGTTGGCAGAACTCTGTAAGCGGTGGAACCTTCGGCATCTTCACCACAGATAGCGCCACTAATTTCTCTTAAGGGAAATGTAATTTCTGTTAAGGGAAATAGCATTTCCGTTAAGGGAAATAACATTTTCGTTAAGGGAATTGTAATTTCCCTTAACGGAAATAGAAGTTTATTTTTGTTTAGTTAAAAATAAAAGTAATTCGAGCTATTTTTTGTACACATGATCATTAAGTCTCATTTTAATTCGATGTTATTTTCTGATTCTCTAAATATTGTTAGACTCTATATATTGCGGTTCTAAATTTTATTCGGGAACAACATTTCAATGAGTATTTCAAATTAAAATGTTTTCAATTTTTATGTCATTTAGGAAAGTCTAAAACTATATACTAAGGACAAATGCATTTATATTCGTAATAGTAATTTTAATACGTTTTATTTTAATACTTAGCCTGGTCTAACATAAATAAAATGTAACATTGTATCCAAGTCAGAAGCTACTTTAATAAAATTGAATTAAAATAAAATCCTTTTAATGTGTCATAAAATTGCTCCAAAAAACTAAAACAGTAAAAATAATTTGGATTAAAATTATAATTAGTAAATTTAATACAATTTCTGTTAACGAAAATTGCTTTCACGTTAAGGACAATATTTAAAAAACCAATGGAAATAAATACAACAAATGCATTATTTTTACTATTTGTAAAGAAAATATGCATTCAATTTTGAAATTATAATAAAAATGTAATTTCCCTTAAGGAAAATACATATAATTTCAATTATCTAATGTCTCATAGAAATCAAGTCGAATTAAAATGAGACTTGATAGCCAAGTGTAATAAAAACTAAAACGGCTTGCCATATTATTCAAGTATTAAAATAGTAAATTATATATAATTCAATTTTGTAAGTATTATTTAAAATTTATTTTTAATATGTAATTATTTATTTTTATTAATTAGTTTATTAAAATTTAATTTATTATAAATTTTTAGTTAACTACCTACCTATTTTTTTGAAGAATTTAAAAATTATTAATTTTTAAATAAGGATTATTACAAATTTGGTAAGTAATTTTTAATAAATAAAATTTAATTTATTATACATTTTTAGCTATATTTTGGAAGAATTGAAATAAATTATTAGTTTGTAAATAAGGATTATTGTTTATTTGGTAAGTAATTTTTAATGAAATAACATTTTTAATGAATTACAATTTTTAAATTTTTAGTTATGTCTTCAGAACCATTGAAAACCTTAAATTCATTTCTAAATTTGGATTTCGCCGAGAGTATACCGATTTCATTCTTGGAACAGAGTGTTCCTTTACCAATTTCGAAAATTTTCGCCTTTCAAACGCAGTTTGGGAAATTATACGATGGAAAATATGTCTACCTACCAGGAAGGTTTAAATATTTGTCTGATGAAGATATTGCAGTTTATAAAACAACATTTTAAATTAATCTATAAAGGTAAGAGAAAACTCAATACTGGACGTGAAGCAAACATTGTGGAATTTATTCAATAATTATTCAATAATATATAATGTCCAAACGTGCAAAATAAGATTTTATTGCAGTAACCGAAGTAGCTTTTAAGTGTAGACTCCTAACTATTTCTATTAAAAATACTATAGGTTTTTTGGATCCCTCTTTATTTTTACAAGAAGTATGTATTATTTTTCCAGAAATTCTTGAAAAAGTTAATCATTTTCCATGCAAAATGAATACAACTTTTATTGGTAAATTTTTTATACACAAAGGGGACGATGATAATGATAATTTGAAAAGTGAAATTAAATTTATTAATACAAAAAACAAGTTATATTTTGAAACTAGCAATCCGAATGAGTGGTTTAATACTAATGTGTGAAAGCATTTTAACAAAATTATCCGAATTTTCAGAAAGAAATAGTGGGTGGAGTCTAAGGGAAATTATTTCATTAGAAATTAAAATAAATAAATGTATGGGTTTTTTTAGAGGGGGAAGTTATGTTGAATTACCTATCAAAATTCAGAAAAAAAGCTTGTGTTAATATTAAAAACAGAGATAATTGTTGTTTAGGGTGGGCTTTGGCTTGCCATTTTCAAAATGTAAGAATTAATGTAAATCAGGTTAGTTCATATAGACATTTTTCAGAATTTATAAATTTTAATGGTATTGATTTTCCTATCGGTTTAGAGAGTATTGCTAAAGTTGAAAAATTAAATAATATTTCTATTAATGTTTATGAATTAAAGAAAAAAAACAATCAGATATTTGGTATGTTGGAAAGAATATAAATCATCATAATATACATGATAGTGATTCAGAAGAGGAAGAACATGAACTAAATGTTGATAATTGTTCAAAATATAAAGTTTTACCAATTTATGTTACAACAAATTTTAATCAAACACATATTAATGTTTTAATGATTCAAAAAGAAATAAAAATACCGAATTCTGAAGAATCTACAATCATTAATCATTATGCTTATATTAGAAATTTATCAAGATTAATTGCATCACAAGTTAGTAAACATAAAGGTAAAATATTCATTTGTAATAGATGTTTAAGTTATTTATTTTCTCAAAAAAAACTTGATGAACATACAAAAGATTGTATATTGTATAAGTATAAAAAAAGAGTTCCGTTTATAGTATATTTTGATTTAGAAACATATTTAGCACCAATTGATACAGTTACACCTTCTCCTCTAGATTCTTATATGTTAGCATATCAAAAACATATTCCCTTTTTTGTAGGTTATTATTTTTATTGCTATTACAATTCAAGCTTAAGTTTTTATAGATCTTACTGTGGTGATAATTGTATGGATTGGTTTATAAATGAGTTGCAGTTCATTGCTCAAAATGTTGCAAATATTTTATCATCAACTATTGAAATGAAACCATTAACACAAAATGAACAATTAGATTTTGACAATGCTAGGCTTTGTCATATTTGCGAAAAACCATTTGGTTTAAATGATGTTAAAGTTAAAGATCATAATCATTTGACAGGACTTTATCGTTCTGCTGCACATCAACATTGTAATTTACAATATAAAGTTCCAAATTTTATCCCAATTGTAAGTCATACTTAAGCGGTTTCGATAGTCATTTTTTTATTACAAAATTATGTTCTCTGGATGGAAATTTATATATATCACCACATAATATGGAGAAATACAAGTCTTTTACAAAAACTTTTCATGTTAAAAATGAGTTCTCCACTAATGATACTAATGATAATTTTATAATCAAAAGATTAAGTTTTATCGATTCATTTAATTTTTTAAATCAAGCTTTATCAAATTTAGCTAATAATTTAAAACAATTCAAAACAAAAGAAAATTTCCTTTTGATTGATAATGATCAAATTAATCTGGTTATAAAAAAGGTATTTTTCCATATAATCATATCAAGTCTATTGATGTTTTGAATGAAGACATTTACCTTTGATCGATTTTTATTAATATAACTAAAAAACATATAGACGATGAAGATTATGAACATGCAAAAAAAATTGGAATCTTTTTAAATGTGAAAATTTCCGAGATTATGCAGATATTTATAAATAAATTTAAAAACTGACATTTTTTTACTTGCGGATGTTTTCGAATGTTTTAGAACTTTATGTTTAAAAACTTACAATATTGACGCTGCAAATTTTATTTCAACTCCTAGTGGAGTTGGAACTATTAACGGATGTTGGTATGCTCCAAATGGTTGAAAAGGGCCTAAGGGGTGGAATTTCAACTTGTGTTCATAGACATGCAATAGCTAATAACAAATTTATGCATAATTACAATCAAAATAATGAAAGTATTTTTTTAACTTTTTTTCGATATAAATTCAATGTATGCTCATGCTATGACTCAATTTTTACCTCAACGAGATTTTTAATTTTTAACAGAAAGTGAAATTAATCGTCTGAATATTAATTCAATTAAATATGATTCTGAGATTGGATATATTTTAGAGGTTGATTTGGAATATCCAAATGAAATTCATGATGAACATTCGGATTTGCCATTTTGTCCTCACAAAGAAAAACCACCAAATGGCAAATTTAAAAAACTTTTGGCAACACTTAAACCAAAAACTAGTTATGTAATTCATTATAGAAATTTGCAACAATGTTTGAAAGATGGATTACAATTAACACGTATACACAGAGTTATTCAATTTATTCAAGTTTCCTTTTATGAAATCCTACATTGAATTAAACATTAAAATGAGAAAACAAGCAACTTGCGATTTTAAAACCGATTTTTATAAATTATTGTGCAACTCAGTTTTTGGAATGTCAATGCAGAATGTCCGAAAAATGCGAAATGTTAAATTAGTTTCTAAATTTGAGGGAGCCTACGGAGTTAATTACTATATTTCTAAACCAAATTTTTACTCAATTATATAAATTTTATTATGAATTTATGAAAATATACTTTCCCTTAGAAAGATTACAATTATGTTATACAGATACCGATTCTTTAATTTACCGTATTGTATCTGATAATGTATATGCGGAATTAAAACCATATCTAAATTTGTGGTTTGACACATCAAATTATAATTTTGATAATATTTATGGATGGCCGTTAATTAATAAAAAAATAATTGGTTTAATGAAAGACGAGTTAAAAGGTAATATTTTTAAAGAATTTATTGGTTTAAAATCCAAAATGTATTCAATAAAAATTTATCAACAATCCAAATGTATTAATAAAGCAAAGGGTATTGTTAGATCTGTTAAAAACACATTGTCGATAGATAATTATAGACAATGTCTTTTAAGTGGAGAAAAATTTCGAAAAATACAAGATTTGATAAGATCGCTTGGTCATAATGTGTTTACTATTGAACAAAATAAAGTAGCTCTTGATAGATCTGACGACTAACGATTTGGAATAACAACAAGAGCCATTGGTCATTATTTGAACGAAGAAAATGATTAATAATTTAATTATTTCCATTAAAAATAATACATACTTAATAAAAAGGGATTCTATATTTACTTTATTATATTTAGTTTATTATAATAATACATTAGGTACTCTTAGATATATATGTATTAGGTTGTGGGAAGTATTATTTTTTGTTTATTATAATAATACATTAGGTACTTTTAGATATAAATGTATTAGGTTGTGGGAAGTATTATTATAAATTAAACTACACAAAAATTACAAAGAGTTTTATTATTATAACAAATGTTTACCTACCTAAATTAATACTAAATTACAATAATTGTTGCTTTGGTATTCAAGAATTATGTAAATTATCTAAACCTAACCATTTAACCCTGACTTTATTTCCTTTTTTTCTTAAAACCTTTTCAATTAAATATACATCGGTATATTTAGCTTTTTGTAGTTCATATTCATAAAAAGAACCTGCAATATTTTTGTTTATCTAAGATAGGAAATAGTTTTCGGATTATTTCTTTATATTTATAGGACTTATTAGCATTTATTTGTCCATCAGAGTTATATTTACGCTTATGTGCATTTGTTTCTCTTAAAATACTACCATATCGTTGAAAATCTGCAACATCATAAAGATCCGTATTTGGTACTTTCATTACTATTAAATTGTATAATCCTTCTGTGCCGCTAAAAGCTCTACCATTTATAATTAAATCGTGTCCATCTATTTCAACAATAGAATCTCCAATCATTCAATTGCTTGTATTTGCGTCGTATCTTAATCCATAAGTAAAATCAACCAAATCCAAACTATCGCTTATAATTAATTCAAAGTATTTTTTTGAAATCGGATTAAATGAGCTTAAAAGTGACCTTATAAGCTTGTTTCCTTCAAACGATTCTCGCATTTGTTTTTTTATAATTTCTATTGATGGAGGAATTATAGGTGTCGATGTAATGTTTGTTGAGAGTGTTTGCAGTGGAAGAAATAATGGCCCCATAAAACTTTCGTCAACATCATTATTAGTACTTGTTGTTGCAGGTTTTATATAAGGTATTGCCGGTTTTCTAATAAAAACATCATCATTATCTCATCATTAGTTTTGTTACTCAATTCACTTTGAACATCAGCAATAGAAGCGGTAGTTTGTTTAGTTTGCATTGATGCAATTGTTGGTTTTGGTAAAAGTATTGAGGGTTCTTCTTTTTTTAACATTGTAGTCATTTTTGGTTCTTTTTTATGTTTTCCACAATGGATTGAAGAGGTGTTATAAGCGGTTTTAAATTACTTGCAATTTCCATATTGACGTCCATTCGATGTTTTTTTAATTTATCAAATTTTTTTCTAATTATATTTCGTGTTTTTATGAGTTCCCTTTTGAATTTCTCATCATTTTTTTTCTTGCTTACCGTTGCTAGCGGAAAAGACGAAACTTGGGTGTTCAATCTTTGGTTTTATTTTTTTTTTCATCTAATAAAGGTGCTGTTTGTTGTTGGTGGTGAGAATAGCAATTTTCCACTCATAATAATTTTATAGACTTAAGAAACAAAAACACATTCACAAAAACTTAATCGAACTATACTCTAGCACGCCTATTTGAATACTAACCGCTTTATTACAAAGTAATAAAAGTGTCGAAACCGATTCTATATCGATTTCCTGATGTTTTTATCGAAAACAAAAAAATTAAAACTATTTTCTCTCCAACACTTCCAACATAATTCTTTGAAAATATCAAAACTCATATCGTTTTCAATAAAATTATCGTAAAATACGTGTTTTAAATTTTGATCGTCCTGTTCAAACAAAACAATTAAATTACAATTATCTCTAATTATGTGCTTAGGTACATGAGCATACGATTGACAAAGATAAAAACAATTTATTCCGAAGTTGCGACCTCTAGCAAAAAAATCTCGTATGCAACTTTGATTGGTACATTGTACATCATAAAATATAAATATGATTGGTTTTGTTTCTTCTGGTTTTATTAATGCCATTGTATTATTATTATTATCAAACCCACTATCAGCACCAACGCAATCATAAATAGCACTAGAAGTAGCATTAATGTTGGTACCGCTATTTTCACGATCAAATTTAAAAAAAACCAATATTGAAATCTTCATCATTTTCCTCTTCCTTTCCATTTTTATTATCTTTTTCTTCATCACTTACGTTGGATTGTAAAATTCTTTCCAAATAAACGTACATCGGTTGATTAAGTGATTTCGAATAGACGTAGATGTTTTCTTAGTCAAGAGCGTTTGGATTTAATAAAAGATTTAAAATCAAATTCGTTTTTCCTGAACCGCTACGTCCGCATATTAAACTTCTAATATCTTCTTGAAATAAAATACCATTTCGTTTGTGATGTTGACGCCGTCCTTGACGTCGATAACGATGATGGTCTGTACCGTCCAGTAGACTCCTCTCCTTCCTCCTCCTCCTTTTTCTTTTTCTTTTGCAAAATAATCCATAATTAAAGGATAAAAATTTAGCACGTTAAAACGATGATTTTGCATTGATTGATGATGAAATCCTTTAGACGATGTCGACATACTCTTTAAACTTGCTGTTTGGGGTGTTTACTGTCTTGTATTTAATAGTTTTTAACGCTGCTATCGTTGACGTTTACTATTTTGGTATTGACCTTTGATCTCTGACTGTCGACTGACTTAACGGGGACCCTGTTAGCGTGCTTCAAACACTCGAAAAGTCGAAGACAATACACGACACAATACAAAAAAAAAAAAAAAAACGTGACATCAAGGTGCGCGTCGTCGCCGTGTTATATTACCATAAGCTAGACGATACACTGCGTGTATGCGTACACGCCTATGCATAAACGTTAAAAAAAAGAAAACATAGATGAGAGTGGGAGGAGGGTGGTGAGAATATATAAAATGGTTATAAATTAATTAATTTAATACAACGTATTAGTATTGCTAACGTTGCCGTCTTTGTTAAGTATTGTTATTGTTGCCCACATACCTGTGTGTAGATGATGTAATGTGATGTAATGTGATGAACAAGTGGTAGAAAAAAATACGTTAAGGATAAATGATAAATACTCTTATTGAAAAATTATCATTTGAGGCCCATTTGCCTGGTGGTTATAAGTTTTGTGGCCCAGGAACTAAATTAACCAAGCGTTTAGCACGTAACGATGTTCCCATAAATGCTCTTGATGCAGCGTGTAAAAAACACGATTTAGCTTACGCCCGTAACAAGGATCTGACGAATAGACACTTGGCTGATCTTGAGTTAGCCGAAGCGGCTGCTCGACGACAACACGCAGCAGATGCAAATTTAAAAGAAAAACTTGCCGCTGCTCTAGTAAAAAATATTATGAAAATAAAAAGAAAACTCGGATGGGGATTAAATTTTAGGAGCAACGCTTTAACGCCAAAGACGTCTTTATCCTCATTCAAGCATAAAACTCCCGCTAAACATTTACATTTCACTCTAAAACGTCAACGTCAACGTTCACGTTCCGCCATCGCTAGTGCTTTCAAGAAGGAACTGTGAAAACGATATCGAAAAAAATTAGCAATAAAAAATCCGTTACGAAAAACAAAAACAATTTAAGAAGATGCAAAAAAACTTACCGCTGCTCTAGTAAAACATATTATGAAAATAAAAAGAAAACTCAGATGGGGATTAAATTTTAGGAGCAACGCTTTAACGCCAAAGACGTCTTTATCCTCATTCAAGCATAAAACTCCCGCTAAACATTTACATTCCACTCTAAAACGTGAACGTTCACGTTCCGCCATCGCTAGTGCTATTCCCTTTGAAGGGGGAATTGTGAAAACGATATCGAAAAAAATTAGCAACAAAAAATCCGTTAAGAAAAACAAAAACAATTTAAGAAATGCATCTAAGTTTGCTCTTCTGGCAGCACGTCAAACTGTGAAAAATGTTGGTGGTAAGAAAAACATTAAACTACCACGAGTGATAGCTATACCGAAAAGAGGAGGATTTTTACCATTTTTAGTGCTGATGTTTATAGGATTAGTTGCCTTAGGCTCGCTAATCGGTGGTAGTGCGTCAGTAGTGAAGGCAGTGGGTGATACCAAGGCCGCGCAAAAAAAATTAGAAGAACTATAACGGCATAATAAAACAATGGAAGCTATCAAACTAAACAAAACATCATCACCATCAAAACGTGGAAGTGCTCTTTATCTTAAACCATATAAAAAAGGATTGGGACTGTTTATTCAACAAAAAAACTAACTCAATCGTTACCTCAAAGGCCGTTGACCAACTTTGATATCGAACATTACGCAAAGCTTTGAAAAATTCCGCATTTCCGAGGTGTTTTCATGCGAGACGATTTTACTAAAAAAATCAACGAATTATAAATATGGTTTAGGTTTGATTAGATTCTATAGCTACAATTCCCTACCCAATATAAACAATGAAAATAATAAATTTCATTTAAAGAATCATCCTACAATTTTACTTCCTATTGGTTCGTATGAAGTTTCAGAAATAGAACAAGCAATTAATGCAACTATTAATAAACAGAAAGATTTTATTAAATTAAACGTAAACAAAAATACACAACATGCACAATTAAAAAGCCCTACATACGAAATTGACTTTACACAAGATAATTCAATTAATCAATTACTGGGATTTGATAAAAAGATATACAGTGCAAACAAAGTACATAAATCTGATAAAATAATTAAAATAACCAACGCTCGAATTGTACGAATATCCTCGAACATTACGTCAGGTGCATATTTAAATGATAAACCAAGTCATACTATTCATGAGTTTGCCATCGATTCCCCCTATGGCTACAGCATAGACGAAGTGCCGCAAAATATTATCTACCTACCGCTTACAGTAACTTCAATAGAATCAATCGTATTACATGTGACAGATCAACACGATAAGTTACTGGATTTTTGTGGTGAAGAAATTATCATCAGATTGGAATTGAAAAAAATCGACTAACAACAATGGGATTTTGTTTTTTGGAAAACATTTTAAATTAGTTTAAAGTAAAAAAAGAGGTGGGGGAGAAAATCCTTTTTGGAAAAGTCAAACAAATAAAAGAAAAACAATGGGTATTAAATTTAGAAGTAGCCGGATGGTGTCCTTTTAAAACAAAAAATCCTACATTGACATCGACAGTTTTTAATGCTTGTTTACCGTTAAAAATGCTTATGGGCTTTGCGGAATTTTACAAAAAAATATTTTTAAATTGTAAATTAGAATTAATATTAATTAGGAATTAAGATGGAAAAATGGGTGTAACAAAAGTTCAATGGTTTATACCACATATAAATGTAAACGATGAGACAAAATTGAAAATGTTACAAGCTCTAAAAACCGAACAACATATAAGAATTGCTTTTCACCGTTGGGAATTACATAATTTACCTACTTTAAAAGCTATCACGTCCGATAAATGGAATATTCGAACAACATCACAATTGGAAAAACCGAGATTTATATTACGGCCTTGGTATCACCAACTGCCTTCACTACTGACGCACTACCACCGATTAGCGAGCCTAAGGCAGCTAATCCTGTAAACATCGGCACTAAAAATGGTAAAAATCCTCCTCTTTTCGGTATAGCTATCACTCGTGGTAGTTTAATGTTTTTCTTACCACCAACATTTTTCACAGTTTAATGTGCTGCCAGAAGAGCAAACTTAGATGCATTTCTTAAATTGTTTTTGTTTTTCGTAACGGATTTTTTATTGCTAATTTTTTTCGATATCGTTTTCACAGTTCCTCCTTGAAAGCACTAGCGATGGCGGAACGTGAACGTTGACGTTGACGTTTTAGAGTGAAATGTAAATGTTTAGCGGGAGTTTTATGCTTGAATGAGGATAAAGACGTCTTTGGCGTTAAAGCGTTGCTCCTAAAATTTAATCCCCATCCGAGTTTTCTTTTTATTTTCATAATATTTTTTACTAGAGCAGCGGCAAGTTTTTCTTTTAAATTTGCATCTGCTGCGTGTTGTCGTCGAGCAGCCGCTTCGGCTAACTCAAGATCAGCCAAGTGTCTATTAGTCAGATCCTTGTTACGGGCGTAAGCTAAATCGTGTTTTTTACACGCTGCATCTAGAGCATTTATGGGAACATCGTTACGTGTTAAACGCGTTAATTTAGTTCCTGGGCCACAAAACTTATAACCACCAGGCAAATGGGCCTCAAATGATAATTTTTCAATAAGAGTATTTATCATTTATCCTTAACGTACTTTTTTCTACCACTTGTTCATCACATTACATCATCTACACACAGGTATGTGGGCAACAATAACAATACTTAACAAAGACGGCAACGTTGAAAAAGGTATGGTGGCTACGTCGTTAGCAATACTAATACGTTGTATTAAATTAATTAATTTATAACCATTTTATATATTCTCACCACCCTCCTCCCACTCTCATCTATGTTTTCTTTTTTTTAACGTTTATGCATAGGCGTGTACGCATACACGCAGTTTATCGTCTAGCTTATGGTAATATAACACGGCGACTACGCGCACCTCGATGTCACGTTCGTTTGTTTTTGTTTTTTTTTTGTATTGTGTCGTGTATTGTTTTCGACTTTTCGAGTGTTTGCCGCACGCTAACAGGGTCCCCGTTAAGTCGGTCGACGGTCAGAGATCAAAGGTCAATACCAAAATAGTAAACGTCAACCATAGCAGTAAACACCCCAAACAGCAAGTTTAAAGAGTATGTCGACATCGTCTAAAGGATTTCATCATCAATAAAAGCAAAATCATCGTTTTAACGTGCTAAATTTTCATCCTTTAATTATGGATTATTTTGCAAAAGAAAAAGAAAATGAGGAGGAGGAGGGAGAGAAGTCTACTGGATATACACACCATCATCGTTATCGACGTCAAGGAGGGCGTCAACATCACAAACGAAATGGTATTTTATTTCAAGAAGATATTAGCAGTTTAATATGCGGATGTAGCGGTTCAGGAAAAACGAATTTGATTTTAAATCTTTTATTAAATCCAAACGCTCTTGACTTCTAGTGCTATTGATGATTGCGTTGGTGCTTATAGTGGGTTTGATAATAATAATAATACAATGGCATTAATAAAACCAGAAGAAACAAAACCAAATTCGATATTTATATTTGATGATGTACAATGTACCAATCAAAGTTCCATACGAGATTTTTTTGCTAGAGGTCGCCACTTCGGAATAAATTGTTTTTATCTTTGTCAATCGTATGCTCATGTACCTAAGCACATAATTAGAGATAATTGTAATTTAATTGTTTTGTTTTAACAGGACGATCAAAATTTAAAACACGTATTTTACGATAATTTTATTGAAAACGATATGAGTTTTGATATTTTCAAAGAATTATGTTGGAAGTGTTGGAAAGAAAATAGTTTTAATTTTTTTGTTCTCGATAAAAACGAGACCGTCTCACAGAAAAACGATATAGAATCAGTTTCGACACTTTTATTACTTTGTAATAAAGCGGTTAGTATTCAAATAGCCGTGCTAGAGTACAGTTCGATTGATTAAGTTTTTTGTGAATGTGTTTTTGTTTCTTAAGTCTATAAAATTATTATGAGTGCAAAATTGCTATTCTTACCACCAACAACAAACAGCACCTTTATTAGATGAAAAAAAAATAAAACCAAAGTTTCGTCTTTTCCGCTACCAACGGTAAGCAAGAAAAAAAATGATGAGAAATTCAAAAGGGAACTCATAAAAACACGAAATATAATTAGAAAAAAATTTGATAAATTAAAAAAACATCGAATGGACGTCAATATGGAAATTGCAAGTAATTTAAAATCGCTTATAACACCTCTTCAATCCATTGTGGAAAACATAAAAAAAGAACCAAAAATGACTACAATGTTAAAAAAAGAAGAACCCTCAATACTTTTACCAAAACCAACAATTGCATCAATGCAAACTAAACAAACTACCGCTTCTATTGCTGATGTTCAAAGTGAATTGAGTAACAAAACTAATGATGAGGATAATGATGATGTTTTTATTAGAAAACCGGCAATACCTTATATAAAACCTGCAACAACAAGTACTAATAATGATAATGTTGACGAAAGTTTTATGGGGCCATCATTTCTTCCACTGCAAACACTCTCAAAAAACATTACATCTACACCTATAATTCCTCCATCAATAGAAATTATAAAAAAACAAATGCGAGAATCGTTTGAAGGACACAAGCTTATAAGGTCATTTTTAAGCTCATTTAATCCGCTTCCAAAAAAATACCTTGAATTAAATAAGCGATAGTTTGGATTTGGTTTACTTTAAGACGTTTTCAATCCCTTGAATCACAGCCCAAAGCAAAGTTCATGGAAAGGGATCATCAATCAGGGAAAAAAAACTTTGCGCGCCACAACAGCAAACCTTCCTGCAAGTATTGCTCCGAAGAACACTATATAATAATAATAATAATAATAAAAATAAACGACTTTATTTGATAATATATATATATATATATATATATATATATATATACATTTATTTAATTTATATAATTGTTTGATTTTTTTATTTGTAAATTTGTATATATACATTCAGATATACATTTCAAAATGGCGAAGTTTGATTAAACATCACTCTTTCACTTAACCAAAATTTACAAATAAAAAAATCAAACAATTATATAAATTATATAATGCAAAAAAATATAAGAAATAATAATATTACAAAAACACAATAATGATGTAATTATATCAGATTCACTATGGTTTATAATTTAGTTTTGAGAGTTGTATAAGATTTGTTTTAATTTCTTACGGAAAAGGGTTAAACCTAGATTGTTTAGACTTACATGAGAATTGTGCAGTTTAGAAGCTATATATGTAAATGATTTTTGAAATATTGCGGTATTATGCCGGGCAACGGACAAAGTGTTAAGATTGCGAATATTTAAAACGTGCAAATCACTCCTAAACGTAAGTTTCTCTCTCAAATAAAAAGGCTGTAATAAGTCCATAACTTTATGAATAAAAGTGAAATAATTAAATATAAACGTGTTTTTAATAGTTAACCATCCCAGTTGTTTAAATTTTAAAAGAAATGTGGTCAAACTTTTTTAGGTTAAAAATTAATCTACAGCAGCTGTTTTGAACTTTTTGCAGACGATTTTTTACAATATTGTTCAGAAAAAGATAGTAAACGATTTGGCATATTTCACATAGTTGTTTTCTAATTTGTTTATTTAAAGAAACTTTATTTGCATATAACACCCTTAAGCGTGCATAAGTGCTTTTAATTAATTTACTAATGTGTCTTTCAAAATTAAGTTTATTATTAAAAGTAACACCTAGAAGTTGAATATCCAAAGAGAATGATAAATGGGTGTCATCTATTGTTAACTTAAGAGATTTTTGAAAACGAGTACGATGATTATCTGAACAAAACAACATTGTGATTGTCTTATCAGCGTTTTGTGAGACTTTGAATAGTTAAAAATACATGTAAGATCTTTATTAATTTTACCAGATACATTATTATAATTATTTGGGTCAAAAGTAAATAAATATACTGAATCATCTGCAAATCCTTGCATGTGAGCATTTGCACACTCAAACATGTCTAATATATAAATCAGGAACAACATCGGGCCGAGAATTGACCCTTGCGGCACTCGAGAAATTATATTTGAAGCATTAGACCTTTCACCTCCTACTGACAGAATTTGATACCGTTGAGATAAATGAGATTTATAAAGATTTATTGAAGTTTGTTTAAAGCCATAGTAATGTAGTTTGGCACAAAGTAAGTCTTGGTCAATAGTATCAAAGGCTTTTGAAAAGTCTAACGATATCAAAAGAGTGGCTAGCCTTTTATCTGTACCTCTTATGATTTCATCAAGTAAGAGATAAGTGACTTGAACAGCTAAATTTTTTTTTGTCTTAAATCGCTTAGATTCGCGGGATTATTGTTTTTAGGTGGACAAATTAATGAACCTTTTCATGTGTTAGGAAAATAATCTTTATCAATTAATTATATGCGTAAGGTGATTTAAAATTCTGGGTAAAAATAATTTTTTTTTAATCATTTATAGAGAAATGCCATCTAATCCGCTAGCATTGGATTTAAGGGATTATCGCCCTCGGTGGTGTAGTAGTTAGCACTGCGGACTACAAGCCGAGAGGTCGTGGGTTCGAATCCCACCAGGGGTATGGCTGTTTATTTGTGTTTGTCATTGTGTACTTCTGTAATTGGGCCTGGTGCCTGTTCAAGGCACATTAAAAATAATAAAATAAAAAAATATAATAAAATAAATAAATATTGCATCTTTAACTTCCTTTACAGTAGCTAATTTTAATTTAAAATTTAAATCCTCTCTGAGTAATCCAGAACCGTAATACAGAATTCTCTCATTACAATCATTTGTTTTTTTAAAAACTGAGGTAAATTAGTTATTTATTTCATCTGGATTACTAATTGATGCAGGTAGCTCAGAAGACTTTGATTTATTATTTATATTTAAATTACTATGACCTTTCCACAAATCTTTTGGTGATTGAGATTTTAGTGACTGTAAGTATGATTGTTTTTCACGATTTAGAGAAGATTTAGCAAAATTTCGCAATTGCTTGTAGCCTAACCAATTTTTATGACTTTTATTGAAGTGAAATCTCTTTAAAGCTTTTTCCCTTTCTTTAAAAATTAATTTTAAGTTAGGGGTTATCCAAAGGGTTTTAGGTTTAGTTACTCGTTTTGTTACTAGGGGAGCATGTCTTTCAAATAAAAGATTGGTTACAATTATAACTTTATTTTCAATTTCATTTATATAGTAAATATTATCCCAAGGCAAGCTATTTAGGTCAGAATTAAAATTATAATCATCAAAGTTTTTAAAATTTCGGTAGGTAACAAATTTCGGTTTAAATGATTCGGATTTTAAAATTAAATTGCAAAAAACCATACTATGATCCGATATTTGAGAAGCGTCGATGACTCCGGAAGTATGTATTTTATTCGCACAGTTTAAAAAAATAGGATCAAGTAAAGTTGACGTTTGATTAGTTTCTCGGGTTGCCTTATCAATTATTTGCGTAAAACCCAAAGAATTAAAACAACTGGTTAGGGGGTTGTCTAGATTAAAAAGATTTATATTGAAGTCTCCTAAAACTATTACATTTTCATACCTAGGCGTCATATCTGATAAAATAGTATCGATTGTTTCGATGCTATTTAGGGTATTTATTTTAGGAGGTCTGTAAAAAACCTCTAGTGCCAGTTTTTGTTGTTTCAGCTTAACTTCTATAAAATAAAACTCAAGACCACTGCAAGCAACTGAATCGCTTATATTTATTTCTTCGTATTTGAGAGAAGAACTTACGTAAAAACCTACCACACCACCTCTCTCAGAGGTAGTGCGGTCTTTGCGAACAAATATATAACCTGGTATATTTATAGTGGATGTAGAAACATGTTCTGTAAGCCAGGTTTCAGTAACAGCAAAAATGTGATTTAATTATACTAAACTGCATAATTCATTAAAACCCGTAAAAATTGATCTTATATTTAAATGCCCAATTTAATTGTCCAAATTATTCACCATAGTTAGTTCTGGAAATATATATAATTTAATTTAGATTTATAAACATGACAATTTGGGTCTTTATAAGAATGATTTGTTTGCACTTTAGTCCTGAAACGCTTATTGTGTTCCAAACAATTTATACACTTTTTCTCTTCTATCGAACATTCATCATGTGGCTCTGTACAAGAAGGGCATGTTGCACTATTTTTGCAGTCTTTTTTCTTATGAACGTATCGTAAACAATTTGAACATCGAGTAATAGCATAATTATCTGTGACACCGTAGGATTCCCAACCAATGTAAACTCGGCCGGCATTTACAAAAGTTTTACGTACAGTAGGGGGGACTTCGATAATTATGTTGACATGCGTGTTGTTTTCCTACTTAAATATGATTTTGATATCTTCAAATTTGCACGTTAGATTGTTATTTACTATAAGGTTTTGAATAAAGTTAGTTTCTTCGGCACTGGATTTATTTACTTTGTGAATTTTAAGACGAGGATTGTTCCTTCTTTTATAGTGAATTTATCTCCAACTTTCTCAGTTAGATTTGTTTTTAGAGTGTTAAGTGTGGTTTCATTTAAGCAGCTTATAACAAGGCCGTTTCTTATTTGTTTCGTAATTCACTAGGATTAATTGCATTTTAAATTTCATTAATACATTACTGACCAGATATTTGTCATTTGCTTGAACAACCAAAACAGCTGACTCCTGTTTACTGCTTTTATACACGTTTTTTACAATACTACTAAATGTCGGCTGTGAATTTATTGATGAGTTACTTAAAGTTTTAGTTTTTAACTCTGCAATTTGATGCTTCTGTAGATTAACAGTATAATCAAGGTCCATCACAGATTTTTTATAAATTGTTAATTCACGTTTTAGAACTTTTAAAACTACTTTAACTATAGAATCACTGGGGCTTGCACTAATTTTTGTTTGTAGATGATTATCAACCATAAGCTTTAGTTTTTCAAAAGTAGGTTGACTTAAGCCACTTGCACTTTCAAAGTCCACACACTTTTTAATAACTATTTGAATTAATTCATCTTTTTTGAGAGACTTTAGAATAGTGGTCAAGGAGAAAATGTCTACCTCGGCCGCCATTTTTCTCAAAATATATTTATATATATATATATATATTGTGAGAAAAATATATTATATATATCAATTATTGTTCAAAATTCAAGGCCTTATCCACCTTTAATCGAAGAAAACATATAAAAGAAAAGAAGTTATGCTACAACTATTTAAACCATGATTTCAATCAACTCCACAAGGACATGCATGATATGTAAACAAAATCATCACACATTGCTTCATCAAGAGCCATTACCAGATAAGCGAGCAAACAAGGATGGAGCAGCAAAATCAAATTCAACTACGACTGCTGTTACCAACCACATTCAAGAAGATAACAAGACGGTTCTCCTAGCAACTGCACTAATTAAGGTGCAGGCCAATCAACATACCTATGAAAACCTTCGTGCACTAATTGACTTAGGGTCCCAGGCGTCATTTATCACAGAAGAAGCTTGTAATCTGCTGGGATTACCAAAACAGAAAATCACAGCCGAGATAAGTGGTCTTGGTGCAGAAACAACCGAATGCAAGTACAAAATCACAGCAGCCTGCAAGCCAAGGACATCAAACGCATACAAATTCTCCACAGAGCTGTTGGTGATTCCCAAGATAACCAATACAACTCTGTCCAAGGAAATCAAAACAAACATGAATCAGTGGAACAACTTTTATCTTGACGATCCAACCTTCTACAAACCAGGTCCAATAGACGTACTCCTAGGTCTCGTAGGCCAAAACACTGAGCTGGAATGGATCATATATGGTACATCCAGATCAAGCAACGAAAATGTAGAATTATGGAGTATGGTATCAAAAACAGAAGAAAATTCCCAAATATCCAAGTTTTGGGAGCTAGAGGATATAACAGAACGAAGGCAGCTCACTGAAGACGAAAATAAGTGCGAGTCCATCTATGATAATTCCACTACAAGGGATGAAGACGGTAAATACACAGTACGGATACCATTTGCAACGCAGCCGGAAAATGTTCTTGGTGAATCCAGAGAAAGGGCATTAGCAAGATTTTTCCAACTTGAAAAGTGCTTTTAAAAACACAATAAACTGGGCAATGAATATAAAAAATTCATGCAAGAATACATCAATCTGGGACACATGGATATTGTTCCAATTAAGGAGAACCACCAAGGAAGATACTACATTCCCCACCAGGCAGTTGTCAAGGAATCAAGTACTACGACAAAACTAAGGGTAGTATTTGATGCTTCCTGTAAAACAACAAATGGAATAAGCCTCAACGACTGCATGCTGACTGGCCCACGATTACAACAGGATTTGCTGGACATACTGCTACGCTGGCGTTGTCACAAGATTGCAGTTTCTGCTGATATAGAAAAAATGTATCGGCAGATCTCAATTCACCCCAAAGATCAAGAATACCACCGGATTATCTGGAGATTCTCACCGCAAGAGCCAATCCGAGAGTACAGATTGACAACTATAACCTATGGAACCGCATCTGCCCGATACTTAGCGGTCAGAACCATGCAGCAGTTAGCGCGGGATGAAAAACCGAAATTTCCAGTTGCTTCCGAAGTTGATGTTCTGCTCTCAGGAACGGATTCGGAAGAGGATGCGATCGAACTACAGAACCAATTAATCGAAATGTTTAAATCCGGAGGTTTAATGGAAATGGTCAAGCAACAGCTTTGGTATCCTTCAACACTTGCCCAAGGAATTAAAGGATAAAACGGCTCTAGAAATCAAGATGGATGATGTAAAAAAATACCTTGGAGTATCATGGGCTCCACATGGCGATACAATCAGCTTCAAGGTCGACCTACCTAAGAAGTTATCAATCACCAAAAGAAGTATCTTATCGGATACAGCCAAATTATTTGACCCTGTCGGTTGGTTGGCACCATTATCATTCATGCCAAACTGTTAATTCAAGAACTTTGGCTACAAGAACTTTCATGGAATACACCAGTTTCGCAGAGCATTCAAGAAAAATGGACAACATTTTAAAAAGAACTTCCCGATGTCGAGGATGTCTCAATTCCAAGTTGGACTCATCAAAAGGAAGGGACAAAGATTGAGCTTCACGGGTTTTGTGACACATCCGAAAGAGCATATGGCGCAGCAGTTTACCTCAAAACAAAAAAAGAAGATGGCAACGAAGTTGTTACGCTATTAACAGCCAAATCCAAGGTAGCACCAGCCCGTACAAAAACGACACTTCCCCGACTGGAGCTGTGTGCGGCTTTATTGCTGGCCAAGTTAATGAAAAAAGTAACAACTGCACTTCAGCTACAAGAAGTCACAATATTTTCCTGGACCGACTCCATGATTGCATTGGCGTGGATAAATGGGCATCCTAGTAAATGGAAAACCTTTGTGGCAAACCGAGTATCAGAAATCAAATCCCTGTTACCTATATCTGTGTGGCACCATGTAAGATCAGAAGATAATCCTGCAGATTTAGTATCCCGCGGGTTGGATCCATCGAAAATAGCAAGACATACGCTCTGGTGGAATGGACCTAGCTGGTTAACCACCGGTTCTTACCCTGCAATAGCCGAAGTTAATTCATCTAATGAAATTGAAGCTAAACAGTGTATTAGCAGTCTAGTAGTCACTAGTAGTATATATAGCGGTTTCTAGATTAATTTGCATAATTTGCAATGTTGCCAATGTTCCCAGAATCGGACCGTTTCGTTTCCGGTCGGATTTTCGGCACACGGGGACGGGGTCCTCGTTCACCCCGAAACTGTACAATGTTAATTTTTTTTTAAATTTAAAAAAAATCGCATACATTTGTATATTTTTAATTTTTTTAAAAAAATTTACACACAAAATTTGCATATTTTTATTAGTTTTTTCCACTGGATCCAAAACCATCTTCACCTCTTTGGCTTTCTGTAAGACTCTGAACTTCTTTTAATTCTGGGTAATAGATTTTTGACATATCAATTGTGCAATACGATCACCAATTTTAACCTGGAAATTTTCATTGGAATGGTTAAATAGAATTACCTTTAAAACACCCTTGTAGTCTTCATCTTAATAGATTAAGACTACGGGGGGAGTAGTCTCCAGCTCCAATATTAATGAAATTTTTGGCTGCTAATCCAGAACGTGAAGCAATTCTACCATAGCAACCCTCTGGTAATTCTACTTTAATGCCTGTATCGATAGTAACTTTACCTCTAGCTGGAACTATATAGTCAAAGGCACTTTTTAAATCATAACCAGCTGCTTTCTTGGAACATTTGGTAGGTGGTAATGCCTGTGGAATTGCTTTTGTCCATTTTAGTAAAATTTTAGTAGATGTGGCACTATTTAGATCCATATTTTGTTTTCTCTTCTTCTAAATTATAAACGTTGTTCACCTGACATAAGTAAAAACAAAAAAAATATTAAATCAGAAGATCCTACAGATTTTGACCATTGCCGAATCAGAAATCTGAAATTGTATTTAAATTCTGATAGAAATAATTTCACATTGTAATTTTTACCAACTAGTTTTTTATGTACATGGAATTGTGTTTTTGTAGATATATACAGTGCTTGCAAATCCAAGTCCGACCGCGCTGGAAAGGACGGCTGTTCAATACCCGCGTGAAAAGAACAAGGATAGAACGCCAAATAGAATTTGATTGACCAGAGCCGGCAAGCTACGACAACGCATACCCACCGCGCACCTCGCAGCGTGCTTGACTCGATATCAGAACGAGAACTGTAGTGGTGCAAGAGGTAGTAATTTTAGTAAAAAAGATTATTTAATTAAAAAATATACACGCTGGAACAAAAAGTTCGGATTTTAATCTGGCATTTTTCTGGTAATTCTGAACAAGAAATTCAAAGATTATTTGCGGGAATGTTCGAGGCCAGACCAAATAGAGAAACAATTCGACGAACCGTTAATAATTTTCTCACGCACGGTTGTGTAGTTCCGATGCAGCTCCGACGGGAACGTCCTCCCCTGGAAAATCCACGGGATACTTTAATTTGCGCGTCAATTGAAGAAAACCCAACCCAGGCATTAAGTACGGTGGCTAGGGAGTTTGATATCGTCCATTTAAGCTGCGACGGGGAAACGAGCAATTCCCTGCCGATGCATTCCGCCGCATGGAATTTTGCGAGGTTGTTATGGAGGAAGCAAATGCCGACCCAAATTTTATCGGTAATATTTTATTTACTCTCCATGGCAGGCACAATTCGCAGAATGTTCGAATGTGGGCGCGAGAAAATCCTCGTAGGATTTATGCAGCTCGGACACAGTATCCCCAAAAACTTAATGTCTGGGCGGGTATTTTGGGCGACCGAATAATTGGCCCATTTTTTATAAATGGGAATTTAAATGGCGCTAGGTATTTAAATCTCTTAAGAGACCAAATAGTTCCAGCGCTTCAAAATTTAGACGGAGTTAACATCGAAAACGTATGGTTTCAGCAGGACGGTTGCCCCGCACATAATTCGATGGCTGTTCGGGAATTCCTTTCCGACACTTTTGGACCTCGTCTTATTATGGGTCGAGGAGGAATTCTCTGGCCAGCTAGATCACCGGACTTGGCGCCGTGTGATTTTTTTTGTGGGGGTACCTCAAGTCGAAGCTGTACGTTTCCCAGGAAGATCGGGCTAATAACCTCAATGATTTAGGAATCCGCATAACTAATTTGTTGGGGGATATTAGTCCAGAAGTCCTAGCTAATGTGCGTGGGAATTTTTATAATACGGCTATTTTAGGCTATTGTTTGGCTGCCTATGGGGGCTTGTTTTATTTTTATTTAGAGTTTTATTTTTATTTATAGTTATTTTTATTCAGAATTATTTTTTATTTGAGAAATCTTTTTTATTAAGAATACTATTTTTGTTGTTGCCCTAGTTCTCAAGGAAAAAATCAAAAAATTTTATTTTTAGGATTTCGGTATAAAATAAAGAAAATTAAAATGTGCATCTACTTTTTAGGATTTCGGTATAAAATAAAGAAAATTAAAATGTGCATCTACACTCTAACGCGTTTGCTTAACACTAAATGCAGCCAGACTGGCTGCCAGAGTTGACCTCGCACGCATCCGGCTCTGGCCAATCAAATTCTATTTGGCGTTCTATCCTTGTTCTTTTCACGCGGGTATTGAACAGTCGTCCTTTTCAGCCCGGTCGCACTTGGATTTGCAAGCACTGTATGAAAGGTTTAAATAAAATTGTTTAATTTTAATAATGTTTTTTATTCAGTAATTATCTTTCTTTTTTTTTTAAATAAACAATAAATAAAATTGAAATTAATGATACAATTAGAAGTGTAATTGAAACAACTAACAAATAATCATAAGAATTTATATAGCTATTTTTATTCCATAAAATGACATTCCAATTTAAATTTTCAACAGTTTTATTGAAATAAATAACATTAATTTTGTAAAAATGTAAAATTTCTAAATTCTTCGGTAACATATTTAAAAAAACACTTTTCGCTGACCGCTACTCCCATTTAAAATTTTTAAATGAAGTTCATAATCATGTGGCCAGTTTGGTATTTCCAAATTCAAATTAATTTCATTTGAAAATTTAGTAACAATAAACATGTCCTTTACTTCTGATGGTTGAAGAAATATCAGTTGAAATGGAATCAACGAAACTAAATTAAAAACTAATAAACCAGTTGTTATGTTAAACATTGTTATTTGGAATAACTAAAACAAACGTAAAAAAAATATATAAAACATTGTACCTACCTACTATTTTAATTAAACTTGTCTAGACAAGTTTATTTTAATTAAACTTGTCTTGACAAGTCTATTTTTATTAAACTTGTCTGGACAAGTCTATTTTAATGAGTATTAGCTAATAAATAAAAAATTGCTTCATTATTTATTTCTATTTCATGACTCATTTTTAATAAACAAAGAAAAGAATATAGATAGTGCTTTTTTATTCATTCTAAAAATGACTCATCATTCAGGTAATTACATTTAAACTTGTATCGACAAGTTTATTTGAATGAGTCATATTGTTTATATATACCATATTGTTTATTTATACCATATTTTGTAATAAATAAAAATATAACTACTTCTCGTCACTAACCTCTCTTTCTCTCTTTCACTCACTAATAGAATTAAACTTTATTTTTAAATGTCCTTGCCACCTGCAACTCGCATTATTTTTTTTATAATTTTTAATTTGTTTATAAAAAAATCTATTTATTTATATCAAAATCATTTTGTAAGTACCTAGGTAGATATAGAAATGGTAGCGGAAATGTATAAAATTATTTTGTATGTTTTGTATTATATGTTCTGTATTGTACTGAATATGCAATAAAAACTTTATTTATTTTATTATTTATTTTTAAAAGTGAAGATATGTTCATCATTATTAATAATACCTAATAATTTGGTAAATATTAATATTTAAAATTTTTTTAATATTATATTAAATATTATGTATTTTTTGTATGTATTAAAACTATGAAATTTATTATTATCGATTTACAATTTTTTAAATTACCAGAAACAGTTCCCAAAGAGTTGTGCATTTTTGTTTTTAAGCCTTTAATTCCATTTGAAAATTTAGGATTGGAATTTAAAAAAGAAGCAAATTGGTTACAAAATAAACAACATTGCATTCCATATAACTATGGTTATATTGAAGTAACGGAAATTAAAAATATCTTAGCAGATCATATAAAAAATGTGGACATGTTAGAGGATCACTTAAAATAGAATATTTAAAAAGAATACTCGAAAATGAAATTATTAATATTGAAATTATTAATATTAAAAAATTTGAAAATTCTCCAAAACTTGAACCCGAATTTGCAGCATGTTTATTTCACAAAAACCAAAAATGTATTTGTTCCATAAATGTTTGTAAAACAATATTTAATTTTATAATTTCAAAAATAACCTAATAAAACTTTACCATATTGTAACTGGTTTTAATTTATTATATAAAAAAACAAAAAAAGTAATATTTTTTATTTATCAATATTACATATTAAATTCTTTTCAATTAATAATAAACAATCACATGAATCCGGTCCTGATTCACAATCGTCATTGGACCAAACACAATTTTTAAAGTGACCCTGCTGAAAAAGACGGGTAATATCGGATGATTGCGGATAAAAAACCAAGCTAGTTTTATGTCCATTTATATCTGTTTTTATCCGACATATCTGATTTTACCCGGCATGTCGGTTTTATCTGCAATTGCGGGTATAAATATTATCCGCGAACGTCGGGTTTTATCTATTTAGATCTATGTCTGCTTTTATCTGTTTTCATCCGCAAATACCTGTATTTGAGTTTATATCTGCATTCACCCGGTTTTATCTGATTTTATCCGCAAACATCTACTTTAACCCGCAAACGTCTGCTTTATCCGATTTCACCTGCAAACATCTGCTTTTATACGTGAAGATCTACTTTCATCCGCGAACATCTATTTTAATCCACAAACATCTGTTTTAATCCGCAAACATCTCATTTAGTCCGCAGAAAGTCTGATTCATAAGATTTCACCTGCAAACATCTGCTTTTATCCGCAAACATCTGATTTTATCTGCAAACATCTGATGTTATCCGCAAACATCTGCATTTATCCGTAAACATCTGGTTTTATCCGCGAACATCTGATTTTATCCGCAAACATCTGATTTTATCCGCAAACATCTGATTTTATACGCAAACATCTGATTTTATCCCCAAACATCTGCTTTTATCCGCAAACCTGATTTTATCCGCAAACATCTGATTTTATCCGCAAACATCTGATTTTATCCGAAAACATCTGCTTTTATCCGCAAACATCTGCTTTTATTCGCAAACATCTGATTTTATACGCAAACATCTGATTTTATCCGCAATCATCTGATTTTAATCGCAAACATCTGATTTTATCCGAAAACATCTGCTTTAATCCGCAAACATCTGCTTTTATCCGCAAACATCTGATTTTATACGCAAACATCTGATTTTATCCGCAAACATCTGATTTTATCTGCAAACATCTGATGTTATCCGCAAACATCTGCATTTATCCGTAAACATCTGGTTTTATCCGCGAACATCTGATTTTATCCGCAAACATCTGATTTTATCCGCAAACATCTGATTTTATACGCAAACATCTGCTTTTATCGGCAAACATCTGCTTTTATCCGCAAACATCTGATTTTATACGCAAACATCTGCTTTTATCCGCAAACATCTGCTTTTATCCGCAAACATCTGATTTTATCCGCAAACATCTGATTTTAATCGCAAACATCTGATTTTATCCGCAAACATCTGATTTTATCCGCAAATATCTGCGAACTTCTGCAAACATCTGCTTTTAACTGCATACCTCTGCTTTTATCCGCGTTCGGTTTGTCTGCATTTCCTTTGTTCATTTCGGTCCTGTTTCGTACGCAAACGTCTGGTTTCATTCGCGCTTTTTGTTTTCCTTTTTCTCGTGTATACTTTAAGGACATAAATAGATATTTTTTAATCATTAAGCTTACATTTAAATTAATTGTTAGAAATTATATATGTTTAATTTCAAATACATTTGGAATTATAACATCTTCAATTTGTATGGAATTTGTTTGAAAAACACTTATTTAGAATTTTTCATCTAACTTTAAAAACTTTTTAATTTTGGCATAACCAATATTTTTAATATATATGTAAGAATTAATAGACTTATTATTTCTGTTGTACTGTTCACTATAGTATACCTGATTTTTAAATTTAAATCTGGTGAATATAATTAAATTATTTTCCCATTGGGAAAATGTCATGTTGAATAAACTTATTTTCAATACAGGTTGTTTTTATTCAAATAATTCTTTTTAGAGTTATAAAGTTGTGTGCCGTGAACGGCTAACAACCAGTTAGTTAAAGCTCAGTAAAATTTGACAAAGCAGGTAAACTTAACTAAAGTATACACGAGAAAAAGGAAAACAAAAAGCGCGAATGAAACCAGACGTTTGTGTACGAAACAGGACCGAAATGGACAAAGGAAATACAGACAAACCGAACGCGGATGAAAGCAGAGATTTGCAATTAAAAGCAGATGTTTGGAGATGTTCGCGGATAAAAGCAGATATTTGCGGATAAAATCAGATGTTTGCAGATAAAAGCAAATGTTTGGGGATGAAAGCAGATGTTTGCGGATAAAAGCAGATGTTCGCGGATAAATTGAGATGTTTGCGGATAAAAGCAGATGGTCGCGGATGATTGCAGATGTTCGCGGATAAAATGAGATGTTCGCGGATAAAAGCAGATGTTCGCGGATGAAAGCAGATGTTCGCGGGTGACTGCAGATGTTCGCGGATGAAAGCAGATGTTCGCGGATAAAATGAGATGTTCGCGGATAAAAGCAGATGTTCGCGGATGAAAGCAGATGTTTGCGGATAAAAGCAGTTGTTCGCGGGTGACTGCAGATGTTCGCGGATGAAAGCAGATGTTTGCGGATAAAAACAGATGTTCGCGGATAAAATGAGATGTTCGCGGATGAAAGCAGATGTTCGCGGGTGATTGCAGATGTTCGCGGATAAAATGAGATGTTCGCGGATAAAAGCAGATGTTCGCGGATGAAAGCAGATGTTCGCGGGTGACTGCAGATGTTCGCGGATGAAAGCAGATGTTCGCGGATAAAATGAGATGTTCGCGGATAAAAGCAGATGTTCGCGGATGAAAGCAGATGTTTGCGGATAAAAGCAGTTGTTCGCGGGTGACTGCAGATGTTCGCGGATGAAAGCAGATGTTTGCGGATAAAAACAGATGTTCGCGGATAAAATTAGATGTTCGCGGATGAAAGCAGATGTTCGCGGGTGATTGCAGATGTTCGCGGATAAAAGCAGATGATTGCGGGGGTGGACTAACCGGATGAAATCAGGCGTTCGCAGATGAAAGCATGTTTGTGGGTGAAACCGTATAAAAACAGATGTTTGCGGATAAAACTAGACGTTTGCGGATGAAAGCAGATGTTCGCGAGTGATTGCAGATGGTCGCGGGTGATTGCAGATGTTCGCGGATAAAAGCAGTTGTTCGCGGGTGACTGCAGATGTTCGCGGATGAAAGCAGATGTTCGCGGATAAAAGCAGATGTTGGCGGATAAAATCAGATGTTTGCGGATGAAAGCAGATGTTCGCGGATGATTGCAGATGTTTGCGGGTAAAAGCATATGCTCGCGGATAAAACCAGACGTTTGCAGATAAAACCCGACAAAAATAGACGAAAAAAAATGCAGGTAATCGCGGATAAAAACAGACGTAAGCAGAAGTTTGCAGATGATTCCAGACAAATTCAGATATAAACGAAACACAGTGAAGACGGTTAAAAACAGATGATTGCAGATGATTGCGGGGGTGCACTAACCGGACATAAAACACATCCATCCGGGTGTTCGCGAATATAGCGATGCGGACAAAAGCAGATGTTATCAGATGATATTTTTACCCGCTTTTATCTGCTTTTATCCGGCTTCGACGAAGAATTTATACCCGCAATCATCTGCTTTTATCCGGTTTTGACGAAGAATTTATATCCGCAATCATCCGTCATTTTCAGCAGGGGACATCCAAATCTCGTCAATTTGATATAATCCACTTCTACAAACCTTTCCAAAATTTCTTGTTTTCTTTTAGGTTTCAAAGAAATATCAAATAATGAATTACATTTTTTAAACATTTCCTTATATTCACAATCTCCATCTTGTGTAGGTCTACTTAACATAAGTAAAATTTTATCGATTTTATCAATAGCAGATTGTATTTTAACATTCATTATTGTTGCTACAACTAAAAAATATCAATTTATAAACTTACCCATAATTGTAGTTGTACCTATTTATAAACTAATTGTTTACATTTTATTATTCTTTATTTATTTATCCATCCCCACCATCATGGTGTGAATTTAAAAAATGAAATTTTTATTAATTTTATTCATCCTCCTTTAGCCACCACTCTTTACTTATGTCAGGTGAACAACGTTTATAATTTAGAAGAAGAGAAAAAAGTGCATGTCTTATACAGGTATGACACCAAGATTTATTTTTAACAATTTCAAATAATAATAATTAGTTTTCAGTACGTATATGTATATGATTTTTGATATTTTTAAATTTAGTAAATGGATCTAAATTTTGAAAATTATATAAACAATCCCAAAAAATAGATAAATGAATTGCCGGAATGCATGTGCGAAAAATTTTCACATAACTGGTCGTTGGTTATTTGTTAGCTTCGTAAACTGATGTGAAATTACATAGATTGTGTAACTTAAACATATCTATGTGTTTTTACATAAAATATGTGATTTATGTTTACACAAAATTTGTAAATAATTCATAATTGTTTAAAATGTACATGACAGATGAAATTTATATTTACACGTTTGTGTAAATTTTATATATATATAATGTATTTTACTTACATGCATGTAATATGTAATTTTTTCAAAATTATGTAATTGTATTCTATATAATCATACTACAAAATATTGGGTTTATTTAACTTTTGCAATTAAATAAATTTAAATAAACCCAAAATTTTGTAATATTGCAGTTTTAATTTTTACAAAATACCTTTATACAGGTATTTAAAAAAAATAAAACTGTATATATATCTACACAAAAAATAGACAATTTTAATTTAGAAGCAAACTTTTTAAGCGTAGTACATTTTTATTTTTTTATTTGAGAATTACGCATTTTAAGTTTTTTTGTTAATTTTTAAATAATATAAATAAGTTAAAAATAGTAAGATTATTATACGGTTTAGGCAATTTTTTAAGTTTAAATACTACACTTTAAAAGATAACTTTTAAATTGGTAGAATTTTTAGGGACATCTATTTCCAAATAAAATAAAATTGTAAGTTAACAATAATTGTATATTTAAAACAATAATAAATAAACATTTTTTAAATACAAATACATATAAATATATATAAAAATAGAAATTAGGATTTATTTTAATAATATTACCTACCTATTTAACCTAAAATCTAACCTATTATTATTTGTTCTAATATATTATAACTAATATTTATTCAATAAAAAATATTTGGATCTGAAAAAAAAGTAAAATTAGCCTATAATAAAATATTTATTTAAACTAAAATTATTGCTTAAACTAGATATTAATTTGTAAACAGGTGCATTTTTACCACTTGACATCAAAGCACCAAATATTTTGTTTTTACTGGTTAGATGTTTAATATACCAGTATTGGAATTAAACTTATTTAAATAAAATTAAGTAAAATATAACAATTAATAATGGGAAAATCTCATTTTATTGATGGCATCCTAGTTTCTTCTTTTATGCTCCTTATTTATAATTAATATACTTACCAAATAATACGAAAAAACCACTATAAACACTACACGACGCGTCCTAACTCGGCCAACAAAATGTTCGTTTCGTTCGCGTGACTTAATGCTCAAATCCTATTGGTTGATATTTACATGAAATGTGTAAAGGTTACCTATAATAATGTAATATTTAATATTTTTATGTAGAATTTACTTTTTAATGTAAATTTTACATAGTACTTTTAAAATTTTATATAATTCACATTATATGTTATGTACTTTTATAAGAATATGTAAATTTACATTTTTTATCTAATTTCACACATATATCTTCTTAAAAACACAAAAATATGTACTTTTACCAAAAATTTGTAATTTTTTACAACTTTAGTTAGTGTGAAAGTTGTGTAAAATTACATACATTTTTCTCAGTGCAACCGACGCAGCGCGGGGCCAGAAGGCATGGAGACCGTTCAATTTCAACAAAATTCTTTAAATTAAACTCGCGATAACTCCTTAACTAAACGTGCGATTTTTATGAAATTTGGAAAGAATACTTAGATTGGTTCAGCGATGCTATTAAAATAAAAAATACAAAATTTTAACCACAATCAATTAATAAATGCATCAATATTATTTAAGTCATAACTATGCTTAAACTAGTAGATGTTTATAAATTATATATATACGGTTTTTTTTTTGTAAAATAAAGAAGTTTTTCTCCAAATTTGACAATTATTGATAAATTATTATAGCCGTAATACTAATAAATAAGAGAGCCTGCGGCGCGCCGCGGCGGCGTAAAAAGCTTAATTGCAACAAATCATTTATTATCAGTAATTATTACTAAATGTGTTTATATTGCACACTGTCCACTGAAAAATATAAAACAGGAATTTTATTTTGAAATAAAATTATTACCTTATCTTTTAACTTTTAGCAACATTTGCTTCCCACAAATTATTATTCTTCGATGTTTTTCGTCCGAACAAATCGGACGAAAAAGATCGAAGAATAATAATTTGTGGAAACCAAATGTTGCTAAAAAGTTAAAAGATTTTTTATTTATTTATTCTTTTACAAACACAATATCATTGTAATTACAACATGTCGATACCCTAAACTTAATCCTACATAGCCTAATACTAAATAACATTACAATTAAAAAATATCTGGATATGCTTTACAGTGGTAGGTATTAAAAAAATCAATATCACAGTTATCAATTAGATTATTGCACTGCACCAACATAAATTAAGCTGCGAACAGCCTTTTTTATTAGTATAAAACAGTATTTTATTAGTTATCCTTAAGTTAATCTTTGGCACTAAAAATTGAATATTATTAACAGTATATAAGTAGATCTTGTTTCAACAAAAAATATAAAGAAAACAGCTTGCATATTTCTTCTTTCGAGGATTACAAAATTAAAATAATTTAACATATAGATTTCTTAGATATTTACATGTAACAAATTATAATGTATATAATGTATGTATCTATAGATACATATGATACCAAAAACCGGTATAAATTATATTCCTTACATGTAAATATCTAGAAATCTTTTTTGTACTTTTTGAATGACATTACTATTAATTTCTGCTGTAGGTGACCAGATAATACAAGCATATTCAAGATGAAGCCTCACTAGTGCATACAATATATACAATTTAGTAAGGGATGAAATATGTTTAAAATATTTGGCATTTCTAAGTACAAAACCAAGTACCCTAAATGCCTTATTTAGGTACTATTGTATTGTAGGTAGAGTTGAATTTCATATTTAATTGCATTTTACACCCAGATCTTTACATTAATAAATTCTACTTAACCTAATGTTATTTAAATTATATGTACTATTAATAAATTTACATTTACGTGTGTGTTATAGTTGCACACTTTACTACGTTAGGAAACATCTTATTTACTTGAAGCCATTCTGATACATAGTCTAGGTCTTTTTGTAACATTTCGTTATCTTTTTCGTTGCTAATCTGTTTATATATTTAAAAATCAAATCAAACAGTAGACAAGATGAATATTAGCGGTCAATTATTGATAAAAATAGCAAACAGTAGCGGCCCTAGGTAATCATTTTATTTCAAAATAAAATTCGTGTTTTATATTGTACAGTGTAAAGTGTTCAATGTAAACACATTTAGTAATAATTACTAATAATAAATGATTTGTTGCAAATTAAGCTATTTACGTGATAAATCGAGTTTAGTTTCGATTCTTGTGCACTTTACTGTCTTTACGCCGCCGCGGCGCGCCGCGGGCTCTTTTATTTATTTGTATTACGGCTATAATAATTTATCAATAATTGTCAAATTTGGAGAAAAACTTCTTTATTTTACCAAGAAAAAAACCGTATATATATAATTTATAAACATCTACTAGTTTAAGCATAGTTATGACTTAAATAATATTGATGCATTTATTAATTGATTGTGGTTAAAATTTTGTATTTTTTATTTTAATAGCATCGCTGTACCAATCCAAGTATTCTGTCCAAATTTCATAAAAATCGCACGTTTAGTTATGGAGTTATCGCGAGTTTAATTTAAAGAATTTTGTTGAAATTGAACGGTCTCCATGCAGTAGCCTACTGGCCCCGCGCTGCGTCGATTGTGCATTCCGGCATTCAGTTAAAAAATAATAATCTTAAAATATACATACATAATGTTCATTAAAAAATGTTTGCCAATTATTTGTGTTTATTATAACCATCCAATCAACTAAATTAGGAATATACTGTCCAAACTTAAAAGAATCACTACACAAATTTAGATCAAAAATATTCTGACATGTCTTTTCAATAAAACAGCAAGAAAAACGGTTCTTGGTAGCTCTCCAGCTAATTCCCAAAATTCCAATCCTGTTCTTCCACTAATTCTAATAATTTCATATTTTGTTATTTCAAATAAAGATTTCATGGTTTTTCGTTGAATGATCAGATATAAATTACTAAACTATTTATATTACACATTATATAGGTATATTTAAAATTAGAATGTAAACATATTTTTTTTAATTATAATTATTTTCACGCTTTAAGAAGAAGAACAATCATTGATGCATTTTAATACCTAATTAATTTTAATAACAATAAAAACCTAGAATACATTAAAAAAAAATAACAATGTAATTGTTTATTGTTGATTACATTTATAAAGTGTGGGTATTTTATATTTTTAAACCATTTTTAATTTCGCTTGCTCGATATTAATTAAAACAAAATTTTAATTAAAACAAAATATGGATCTAAATAGTGCCACATCTACTAAAATTTTACTAAAATGGACAAAAGCAATTCCACAGGCATTACCACCTACCAAATGTTCCAAGAAAGCAGCTGGTTATGATTTAAAAAGTGCCTTTGACTATATAGTTCCAGCTAGAGGTAAAGTTACTATTGATACAGGCATTAAAGTAGAATTACCAGAGGGTTGCTATGGTAGAATTGCTCCACGTTCTGTATTAGCAGCCAAAAATTTCATTGATATTGGAGCCGGAGTAGTAGATGAAGACTACAGGGGTGTTTTAAAGGTAATTCTATTTAACGATTCCAATGAAAATTTCCAGGTTAAAATTGGTGATCGTATTGCACAATTGATATGTCAAAAAATCTATTACCCAGAATTAAAAGAAGTTCAGAGTCTTACAGAAAGCGAAAGAGGTGAAGATGGTTTTGGATCCAGTGGAAAAAACTAATAAAAATATGCAAATTTTGTGTGTAAATTTTTATAAATAAATTAAAAATATACAAATGTATGCGATTTTTTATAAATTAAAAAAAAAATAACATTGTACAGTTTTGGGTTGAACGACGACCCCGTCCCCGTGTGCCGAAAACCCGACCGGAAACGAAACGGTCCGAATTGGTCCGATTCTTGGAACATTGGCAACATTGCAAATTATGCAAATTAATCTAGAAACCGCTATATATACTACTAGTGACTACTAGACTGCTGATACACTGTTTAGCTTCAATTTCAGTAGATGAATTAACTTGGGCTGTTGCAGGGTAAGAACCGGTGGTTAACCAGCTAGGTCCATTTCACCAGAGCGTATGTCTTGCTATTTTCGATGGATCCAACCCGCGGGATATTAAATCTGCAGGATTATCTTCTGATCTTACATGGTGCCACACAGATATAATAATAATAATAATAAATTTATTTGCCCAACAGAAAAAATTCCAATTACAGGACAAAGAACAAAAAATAAAAACTATAGTAACAGCATAATAGCAAAAATATAAAATAACTTATACATAGTAAAGTAAGTCTATAAACAAAAATAAACTAATTAACGCTTAAAAATGTACAAATAATAAATGACAATTCAGAATAATTAATATCACACACGTGAGATATTTTATTAAAGTTGGTACACATAACAAACATTGGCGACCGCAAAAGTACATTTGTACCTGCAAAACATTTAAAGGTTGAAACTGACCTAGAATGAATACGCGGAACATGAAAATTCAACCGCTCAAGCAGATCTGGACAGTCAATCTTATTATGGACAAGTTTGTACAAAAATTTAATTGAAAATATATTCCTCCTAACATCTAGTGCTGAAATATTAAATTCCTGCAATAATAGATTGTGATCATATCCCCTCTCTGGATAAGTATTGTGTTTTTTAATATATAACATTTTCAAAAATCGACGTTGAACTCCTTCAAGTGATTTGCAGTGATTCTGATAAGGATACCAAATATTTGAACAATATTCAAGTTTAGAACGAACTAAACTGAAATATAGTGACTTTAGTGCAAACATATTTTTAAAAGATTTACAGTTTCGATAAATAAAACCAAGAACCGTATTAGCAGAGTTACAAATATTTTGAATATGATTTACAAAGCTAAACTTACTATCAAACAGAATTCCTAGATCTTTGACTAATCTAGAACGGGACAATGAGATATGTTCAATATTATAGTTAAATCTAATTGAATTAAGTTTAAGGGTAAACGAGCAAACTTTACATTTAGATATGTTTAGGCCTAAGGAGTTTTCCTTATACCACAGCTGAAATAAGTTCAGATCTGACTGAAAAAGCTCACAGTCTTTAACATCTCGTACAGTGTGATATAACTTTAAATCGTCAGCGAAAAGTAATTTTTGAGTTTTTAGTGAAGAAACAAGGTCATTGATAAAGAGATTAAATAATAGCGGTCCCAAGTTTGACCCCTGGGGTACTCCCGAGGTAGCTACAAAATATCTTGATTTAAACCCTTGATACGAAACATATAATTTACGATTATTCAAATATGAAGCTATTAATTTAATCAACGAATCTGAAAGTCCAAATGAACCAAGTTTGTTAATTAAAATATTATGTACAATTGTATCAAAGGCTTTCGAGAAATCCGTTTACACAACATCCACCTGCCCACGATTATCAATAGTATCAGCAATAAACTGTGAGAAAACAGTTAAGTTTGTTAGTGTAGATCTATTAAGTAATGAGTACTCATAAAACCATGTTGTTGGGAAGTAATATATAATGACAGCAAAGGGCAGATGCGGCTATATAAACAGATCTCAAAGACCTTCGCAAAATTGGACAATATTGCTATTGGTCTGTAATTAGCAATGTTCGCAGCTTCACCAGATTTAAACACAGGTGTCACACGAGTTAACTTCCAGACACTTGGAAATTCAGGAGTTCTTAATATAAGATTAAATATCTTTAACATTGGCGTTACAAAGGTATGAGAGCAATGCTGGAATTAAGTCATCACCGGCAGTAAAACCACATTTTAGTTTTCGAAACGCTCCAAGGATATCGTCTTCAGTAAACTCATGTATATGTATACTTTCAATAATATTACAAGTAGTTGAGGAAATGATATTTTGATCATGAGGCTTTAAGTATACGCTACTGAAATAATTAGAAAATTCATCAACAATTTCCTGTGGCGATTCTAAAAGACTATCGCCAGAAAACATTTTGCCTGGGATACGCGAGCTACTTTTCTTTGAATTTACATATGACCAAAATTTGTTGGGATCAGACTGTAGGCTAGACTCTATCTGATTTAAGTGTACCTGATAACAATCTTTAGTTAATCTCTTTACCAATGTGCGTTGTTTTTTAAACTGAGTGTGATAATATTGACTCCCAAACATGCGAAAATGTTTAAAGTAATAATCCTTAAGTTTTAAACTTTGAATTAGTTCATACGAATACCATCTAGGATATTTTTTATTTTTAGAAATATATTTAGGAACGTACCGATCTATGATAGTATAAAGATCTTTGTAAAACATATCACAAGCCAAGTTAGCATCATTGCTTTCAAAGTACCAATCATGATTTAAAATAGCATTGTAAAGATCTGGAAAATTACTCCTTTTAAAATTGTAAGCCTTGTTATTCGGACAACTGCTAAAGTTAGTATATTTATGTTCTAAAAATTCAAAACGTATGCTTAGAGGGGGATGATAGTTGTCCATATCCACCAGAGGTACAGCCTCATAGACACAAACATCCATGAGATCACTCAAAACAAGATCTAGTAAACCGCCATACCTGTTATGAATATCATTAAATTGAGAAATATTTTGAAAATTACAATAATTTTGATAATTAACATATTTACGGTTATTAGGCTGCATATTAGAAATATTAAAATCACCAATTATAATAACATTCACCAGGTTTGTTGTAGTTTGTTCAAATAGTTCAAAAAACAATTCAAAGTTTTCAACAGTAATTTGTGGGGGAATATAAGTAACAAAAATATAAAACTTATCATGATTAATCGTGCATTTATATCCAACTATATCCACCATAGGGACATTATCATAAATTAACGATAAATTCACCTGATCTAAATCATAATCAGTTTTACATGCTAGTAATACACCACCACCTCTGTTTACATTCAATGAAATAAAATTTCTATCCCTGCGAAAAACCTTATACAATTGAGGTGAAAATATCTAGAAGATACATTGGCTGACAACCATGTTTCTGTAAGTGCTACAAAATTATAATCAAAGTTAACATATAAATTAGAGTAGAGTTCATCAATTTTTGTATTTAAGCCTCGAACATTTTGGTAGAATATCACATATGCAGTCTTGATCTTTTCTTTGGGCAAATTTAGTTTAAATTACAAATTTTTGGTATACCACGATTATATTTTATGGTCAGATTGGACTCGCCTTTTGAAATTCCATTATATAATTCAGTCTTCACGGAATTAAAGTAGTTGAGTTGCTTAGGGGTACGGTCAGAAGCGATTCTAATTGAAGAGTAGAGTGGATTTTCCCGTAACACCCTTGACTTAGATAAAAGTCGAAAAACTTGAGATTCATCCTGTAACTTGATTTTAATTGGTCTAGGTAGTTCCTTTGTTGCATCAAATTTCCCCAATCTAATTGGTTTAGCTGTATCGACGGTTATGTTGGGAATCAGATGCTGCAGTACTTCTGAAATCTTTGATTTGTACAGATAACAACGGTCACTGCTTGAAATGGAAGAGTCCTGTTCCGGTATTCCATAAATAATTATATTGGACTTCCTGAGATTTCTTTCGTTTACTTCCTGCTGATTTGGGTGTCGAGTTATCAAATGAGTTTTGAAGGGATTGCATGTGCACCTTTAATGCTTCAATGGTACTTTTTAGCTCACTTATTACTTCAGTAAGGTGAGCACATGTCTGGCAAGAAACTGGTTGAACTTTAGGAGGCATGTTTAACGGCAATTCTTGAAGCAGGAGAAATATTAAAAATCTGGCAACGTCGCTCTTATTTAATCCGCACCGGCTTGGTATATAGGTAACAGGGATTGGATTTCTGATACTCGGTTTGCCATAAAGGTTTTCCATTTACTAGGATGCCCATTTATCCACGCCAATGCAATCGTGGAGTCGGTCCAGGAAAATATTGTGACTTCTTGTAGCTGAAGTGCAGTTGTTACTTTTTTCATTAACTTGGCCAGCAATAAAGCCGCACACAGCTCCAGTAGGGGAAGTGTCGTTTTTATACGGGCTGGTGCTACCTTGGATTTGGCTGTTAAAAGCGTAACAACTTCGTTGCCATATTCTTTTTTTGTTTTGAGGTAAACTGCTGCGCCATATGCTCTTTCGGATGTGTCACAAAACCCGTGAAGCTCAATCTTTGTCCCTTCCTTTTGATGAGTCCAACTTGGAATTAAGACATCCTCAACATCGGGAAGTTCTTTTTAAAATGTTGTCCATTTTTCTTGAATGCTCTGCGAAACTGGTGTATCCCATGAAAGTTCTTGTAGCCAAAGTTCTTGAATTAACAGTTTGGCATGAATGATAATGGTGCCAACCAACCGACAGGGTCAAATAATTTGGCTGTATCCGATAAGATACTTCTTTTGGTGATTGATAACTTCTTAGGTAGGTCGACCTTGAAGCTGTTGCTTGACCATTTCCATTAAACCTCCGGATTTAAACATTTCGATTAATTGGTTTTGTAGTTCGACCGCATCCTCTTCCGAATCCGTTCCCGAGAGCAGATCATCAACGAAAAAATCTTTAAGGGCAACTTCGGAAGCAACAAATCCTGTTGTAAGCGTGGGCCAGTCAGCATGCAGTCGTTGAGGCTTATTCCATTTGTTGTTTTACAGGAAGCATCAAATACTACCCTTAGTTTTGTCGTAGTACTTGATTCCTTGACAACTGCCTGGTGGGGAATGAAGTATCTTCCTTGGTGGTTCTCCTTAATTGAAACAATATCCATGTGTCCCAGATTGATGTATTCTTGCATGAATTTTTTATATTCATTGCCCAGTTTATTGTGTTTTTAAAAGCGCTTTTCAAGTTGGAAAAATCTTGCTAATGCCCTTTCTCTGAATTCACCAAGAACATTTTTCGTCTGCGTTTCAAATGGTATCCCTACTGTGGATTTACCGTCTTCGTCCCTTGTATTGGAATTATCATAGATGGACTCGCACTTCTTTTCGTCTTCAGTGAGCTGCCTTCGTTCTGTTATATCTTCTAGCTCCCAAAACTTGGATATTTGGGAATTTTCTTCTGTTTTTAATACCATACTCCATAATTCTACATTTTCGTTGCTTGATCTGGATGTACCATATATGATCCATCCCAGCTCAGTGTTTTGGCCTAGGAGACCTAGGAGTACGTCTATTGGACCTGATTTGTAGAAGGTTGGATCGGCAAGATGAAAGTTGTTCCACTGATTCATGTTTGTTTTGATTTCCTTGGACAGAGTTGTATTGGTTATCTTGGGAATCACCAACAGCTCTGTGGAGAATTTGTATGCGTTTGATGTCCTTGGCATGCAGGCTGCTGTGATTTTGTACTTGCATTCGGTTGTTTCTGCACCAAGACCACTTATCTCGGCTGTAATTTTCTGTTTTGGTAATCCCAGCAGATTACAAGCTTCTTCTGTGATAAATGACGCCTGGGACCCTAAGTCAATTAGTGCACGAAGGTTTTCATAGGTATGTTGATTGGCCTGCACCTTAATTAGTGCAGTTGCTAGGTCTTGTTATCTTCTTGAATGTGGTTGGTAACAGCAGTCGTAGTTGAATTTGATTTTGCTGCTCCATCCTTGTTTGCTCGCTTATCTGGTAATGGCTCTTGATGAAGCAATGTGTGATGATTTTGTTTACATATCATGCATGTCCTTGTGGAGTTGAGTGAATTCATGGTTTAAAAAGTTGTAGCATTCTCTTCTCTTCTTTTCTTTTATATGTTTTCTTCGATTAAAGGTGGATAAGGCCTTGAATTTTGAACAATAATTGATATATATATAATATATTTTTCTCACAATAAATATATATATATATATATATATATATATATATTATATATATATATATTATATATATATATATTATATATATATATATATATATAGTCTCTCAAAAAAGATGAATTAATTCAAATAGTTATTAAAAAGTATATGGACTTTGAAAGTGCAAGTGGCTTAAGTCAACCTACTTTTGAAAAACTAAAGCTTATGGTTGATAATCATCTACAAACAAAAATTAGTGCAAGCCCCAGTGATTCTATAGCTGAAGTAGTTTTAAAAGAGAATGAATGTCTAAAACGTGAATTAACAATTTATAAAAAATCTGTGATGGACCTTGATTATACTGTTAATCTACAGAAGCATCAAATTGCAGAGTTAAAAACTAAAACTTTAAGTAACTCATCAATAAATTCACATACATTTAGTAGTATTGTAAAAAACGTGTATAAAAGCAGTAAACAGGAGTCAGCTGTTTTGGTTGTTCAAGCAAATGATAAATATCTGGTCAGTAATGACATTATTAATGAAATTTAAAATGCAATTAATCCTAGTGAATTACAGATACAAATAAACAGTACAAAACAAATAAGAAACGGCCTTGTTATAAGCTGCTTAAATGAAACCACACTTAACACTCTAAAAACAAATCTAACTGAGAAAGTTGGAGATAAATTCACTATAAAAGAAGGAACAATCCTCGTCTTAAAATTCACAAAGTAAATAAATCCAGTGCCGAAGAAACTAACTTTATTGAAAACCTTATAGTAAATAACAATCTAACTTTGAAGATATCAAAAAACTTTTGTAAATGCCGGCCGAGTTTACATTGGTTGGAAATCCTACGGTGTAACAGATAATTATGCTATTACTCGATGTTCGAATTGTTTACGCTACGGTCATAAGAAGAAAGACTGCAAAAATAGTGCAACATGCCCTTCTTTTACAGAGCCACATGATGAATGTTCGATAGAAGAGAAAAAGTGTATAAATTGTTTGGAACACAATAAGCGTTTCAAGACTAAAGTGCAAACAAATCATTCTTATAAAGACCCAAATTGTCATGTTTATAAATCTAAATTAAATTATATAATTTCCAGAACTAACTATGGTGAATAATTTGGACAATTTAAAAATTGGGCATTTAAATATAAGATCAATTTTTACGGGTTTTAATGAATTATGCAGTTTGTGTCGTACCTAGGCTGGTAATGGCCTTAAATACGCACTATAGGGTCTCTCTAGTTCTTCGACAGAGAGAATACCTACCTCGAGGAACTTTACAGTGGAGAAATAGGGTTTGAGAATCAGTTCAGGTTTTGTGGTTTAATTTAAATGCCAAAGTAACTTAAACTTGTTTATTCTATCATAGAAATATATACAATATATACAAAATCATACGTAAAGGATATATACATAAAATAAAAGTCTATCGTAGACAGGTATTATACAAGGCTATGTGTGCAAACAGGTAAATATTTCGTTCTTGATACCCCAAAAGGCAACAGGCAGGTACAGGCTCCGTTTTCCTCCACAGACAGGCAGGTTCACTTGCAACTGGGGCTATAAAGAAGAAATATTTAGTGCACAATATATAAATAAGGTTATGTTCACATGGATGTTAAATGTGGATAAATTATTAATTACAGGACGGGTGGCAGGGATAGCAAGTAGGTTAAAGACAGCATATAAGCTAAGCATAAAAGCCCAGCATAAAAGCCCCAGGTTAACCTACTGTTTTAGATCACTAGAAACTATAGTCCTTGTGCATTCAAGTCTCGGTATCGGTTCTTCCATCCAGTATTAAGACCAGTCGGAATTTGAGCCACCAATAGACTGATTTTATTAATGTCCAAATCCGCCTTTTATAGCTAAAACTTGCACAAAGAAACCATGTAAAAACCACATCACGCAGTTCTGCTCCATTGGGTTGTCAAAATTAGTTGTTTTAGTACATGGTACGGCATCTGTTGGCTGGTGGATGTACTACCTCTTGCAGGTAACAGAAAACTTCGGTGAATTATTAATGGTTCATCACATCCCCCTCTTACAAAATTATTGTTTTTAGATCACTAAAAACAACGGTCGTACACAGGATTTAAAAGAAATACCTGGAAAATAAAAATAAAATTATTAAAACCAAATTAAAAAAATTTTTCTAAAACATCTTCACGGCTCCGGGTTCCGGGTTCTCTTCCGTGAATAAGAAATGGCCTTTGGGAACTTTACCCAATCCCTTGGCGGTAAGCAAGTCCACCGTTGCATGGTTGCAGGGCCGGAGTTGGGGCAAAGTTTGGCGCAAATCGACGGTATCCGGTTTCTAGAACTTCTTGTCCTCTTGGCACCGGGTATGCCTCCTTTATCGAGACGTCGTTGATTTTTCGAATATTTGTGCAGAATCGTGGCTCTCCATTAGCTTGCTTGACCATCACTGTTGGTGAGCTCCAAGGACTATGGGAGGGCTCGATTTTATCTGAGAACCTTTGATCAACTTCGTCGTAGATTTTCTTTATGGCGGGTTCTTTGATACGAATATTATGTTGTATCCTGCTGTTATTTGTATCACAGGACTTTAATTCGGTGGGCATAAAGTTGGCCACTTTCTGTTGTTCTTCGGGAATCAGGTTTTTCTGGATCAAGGACAACAGGCCGGACTTTTTCCTGGTTCTTCTGGACTTTCTGGTTTCTTTTCTGGATTTTCTGGTTTTACTGGACTTTCTGGTTTCTTTTCTGGATTTTCTGGTTTTACTGGACTTTCTGGTTTCTTTTCTGGATTTCCTGGTTTCTTTTCTGGATTTTCTGGTTTATTTTGGGTTAGGTTTTTCAATATCTTATGCTTGGATATAAAATCCATCCCCAAAATAATACTTTCCACCAAATTTGGTAGAGAATAAAACTGGTGCTGAGTATATTTGTTGTTAAATTGACAACCAAGGGTGTAGGCCCTAGTGACTGGTTGTAGGGACCCATCAGCCAATTGTACCTGGGTAGTACATTGTTGTCCTGGTTGATTTGATATATTTTCTACCACGGATTTACCGATATATGAATATATAGCTCCGGTATCCAAAAGGGCATCCCATTCCATTTCCTGAATTTTTATTTTCAGAAACATCCGGGGGTCGTTTGCCACCTTTGTTGTTTGATTGGCTATAAAATGTTGATTGATAGTCGGGATTTTTGCTTCACCCTGTATATTTTGTACCGAGTACGGTCCTGGCGAAGCCGGTAGGGGCGGGAATTTAGACGGCTTCAGTTCCTGTTCCCTCTGGTATTTTCCGGACGTGGGCATGTGCAGTCCCTCGACATAACATCCTGTTTTCCACATCTAGAGCAAAAAATACGCTGGGTAGTATTCTGTTTTGCTGGTAATATGGGGGCTACATGGGGAATTTGAACTACCCTGGCAGGTTTTTGTGCCTCTATCTCTTTCTGTAGACGTTCAAACTCCTCTGCTTGCCCCACCAAATCTTTAACCGACTTGGCATCATTGCGTCGTATGTATTGTCGATATTCTGGGCGTAAATTTTTATACAGAGTGTATAATTCTTGCTCTTGAGTATATTTGCCATATCTCCGCATAAGTGACTGTATTTCAATCATATACTCCCTGAAACTTTCTTTGGGCCTCTGATTCCTTCGAGAAATTTCCTCCAGCAAGTCTTCGGTATACCTGCTGGGAAAGTAAGTTTGCTTGAAATCCTCGATGAAATCATTCCAGTCATTCCAGCCAGCCTTCCAGTTTCTGTACCACAATAATGCGCTTCCTCTTAGTAGCTCTGGTAATGCTTTGAGTAGATTTTCCTCATCAAAGTCATAGCATTCTTTTAACTCTTGTATTCTTTCGAGGAATGATACTGCATTACTATTGCCATCAAAGTGTATATTCCACTTTCGAACCTGGTCACAGACCTTTCTATCATCAGCAGGTGGGCCTAAAAATGAGGTTTCCCACAAGGGTAGATTGGCTGGGGTTTCTTTGGTTCCGGTGACATGATTTCTTAGCCTTATACGCAAATCGTTTACTGTACCGGTTGTTTCTAAGCCATAACCCGTACAAACGTCGATTAACCCTTCCTTACGAAGCGTATAAATCCAACTTAACCCTGTTTTCTCCCCAGTTGCAGCAGAGCCGTCGGTTGAAGCATTTCCAGCCTCTGCCTGGGAAGGGCCTTGTGTTTTAACCTGGTCGTCGGGTTTTTTCGTCGGGGTTTCTTTAGTAGTTTTTGGCATTTTAATTGGTAAAAATTAAACCACCTTACTCTGATTCTCACGGGTTTTGCAGGTTAGGTTTTCAGGAAATTTTCAGGAAAAATCAGGTCAATGCTCGGGCGCCAGATTTGTGTCGTACCTAGGCTGGTAATGGCCTTAAATACGCACTATAGGGTCTCTCTAGTTCTTCGACAGAGAGAATACCTACCTCGAGTAACTTTACAGTGGAGAAATAGGGTTTGAGAATCAGTTCAGGTTTTGTGGTTTAATTTAAATGCCAAAGTAACTTAAACTTGTTTATTCTATCATAGAAATATATACAATATATACAAAATCATACGTAAAGGATATATACATAAAATAAAAGTCTATCGTAGACAGGTATTATACAAGGCTATGTGTGCAAACAGGTAAATATTTCGTTCTTGATACCCCAAAAGGCAACAGGCAGGTACAGGCTCCGTTTTCCTCCACAGACAGGCAGGTTCACTTGCAACTGGGGCTATAAAGAAGAAATATTTAGTGCACAATATATAAATAAGGTTATGTTCACATGGATGTTAAATGTGGATAAATTATTAATTACAGGACGGGTGGCAGGATAGCAAGTAGGTTAAAGACAGCATATAAGCTAAGCATAAAAGCCCAGCATAAAAGCCCCAGGTTAACCTACTGTTTTAGATCACTAGAAACTATAGTCCTTGTGCATTCAAGTCTCGGTATCGGTTCTTCCATCCAGTATTAAGACCAGTCGGAATTTGAGCCACCAATAGACTGATTTTATTAATGTCCAAATCCGCCTTTTATAGCTAAAACTTGCACAAAAAAACCATGTAAAAACCACATCACGCAGTTCTGCTCCATTGGGTTGTCAAAATTAGTTGTTTTAGTACATGGTACGGCATCTGTTGGCTGGTGGATGTACTACCTCTTGCAGGTATCAGAAAACTTCGGTGAATTATTAATGGTTCATCACAAGTTTAGTATAATTAAATCACATTTTTGCTGTTACTGAAACCTGGCTTACAGAACATGTTTCTACATCCACTATAAATATACCAGGTTATATATTTGTTCGCAAAGACCGCACTACCTCTGAGAGAGGTGGTGTGGTAGGTTTTTACGTAAGTTCTTCTCTCAAATACGAAGAAATAAATATAAGCGATTCAGTTGCTTGCAGTGGTCTTGAGTTTTCTTTTATAGAAGTTAAGCTGAAACAACAAAAACTGGCAATAGGGGTTTTTTACAGACCTCCTAAAATAAATACCCTAAATAGCATCGAAACAATCGATACTATTTTATCAGATATGACGCCTAGGTATGAAAATGTAATAGTTTTAGGAGACTTCAATATAAATCTTTTTAATCTAGACAACCCCCTAACCAGTTGTTTTGATTCTTTGGGTTTTACGCAAATAATTGATAAGGCAACCCGAGAAACTAATCAAACGTCAACTTTATTTGATCCTATTTTTTTAAACTGTGCGAATAAAATACATACTTCCGGAGTCATCGACGCTTCTCAAATATCGGATCATAGTCTGGTTTTTTGCAATTTAATTTTAAAATCCGAATCATTTAAACCGAACTTTGTTACCTACCGAAATTTTAAAAACTTTAATGATTATAATTTTAATTCTGACCTAAATAGCTTGCCTTGGGATAATATTTACTATATAAATGAAATTGAAAATAAAGTTATAATTGTAACCAATCTTTTATTTGAAGGACATGCTCCCCTAGTAACAAAACGAGTAACTAAACCTAAAACCTGGATAACCCCTAACTTAAATTAAAAAAGCTTTAAAGAGATTTCACTTCAATAAAAGTCATAAAAATTGGTTAGGCTATAAGCAATTGCGAAATTTTGCTAAATCTTTTCTAAATCGTGAAAAACAATCATACTTACAGTCACTAAAATCTCAATCGCAAAAAGATTTGTGGAAAGGTCATAGTAATTTAAATATAAATAATAAATCAAAGTCTTCTGAGCTACCTGCATCAATTAGTAATCCAGATGAAATAAATAACTAATTTACCTCAGTTTAAAAAAAAAAAACAAATGATTGTAATGACAGAATTCTGTATTACAGTTCTGGATTACTCAGAGAGGATTTAAATTTTAAATTAAAATTAGCTACTGTAAAGGAAGTTAAAGATGCAATATTTATTTATTTTATTTTATTTTTTTATTTTATTATTTTTAATGTGCCTTCAACAGGCACCGGCCCAATTACAGAAGTACACAATGACAAACACAAATAGACAGCCATACTCCTGGTGGGATTCGAACCCACGACCTCTCGGCTTGTAGTCCGCACTACTACACCACCGAGGGCGATAATCCCTTAAATTCAATGCTAGCGGATTAGATGGCATTTCTCTACAGATGATAAAATTATGTTTACCCAGAATTTTAAATCACCTTACGCATATAATTAATTGAAAAAGGTTATTTTCCTAACACATGAAAAGGTTCATTAATTTGTACACCTAAAAACAATAATCCCGCGAATCTAAGCGATTTAAGACCAATAAGCCTCCTAAACAGCCTTTCAAAAATTTTTGAAAAAATGTTAGCTGTTCAAGTCACTTATCTCTTACTTGATGAAATCATAAGAGGTAAAGAAAAAAGGCTAGCCACTGTTTTGATGTCGTTAGACTTTTCAAAAGCCTTTGATACTATTGACCAAGACTTACTTTGTGCCAAACTACATTACTATGGCTTTAAACAAACTTCAATAAATCTTTATAATCTTATTTATCTCAACGGTATCAAATTCTGTCAGTAGGAGGTGAAAGGTCTAATGCTTCAAATATAATTTCTGGAGTGCCGCAAGGGTCAATTCTCGGCCCGATGTTGTTCCTGATTTATATATTAGACATGTTTGAGTGTGCAAATGCTCACATGCAAGGATTTGCAGATGATTCAGTATATTTATTTATTTTTGACCCAAATAATTATAATAATGTATCTGGTAAAATTAATAAAGATCTTACATGTATTTTTAACTATTCAAAGTCTCACAAATCGCTGATAAGACAATCACAATGTTGTTTTGTTCAGATAATCATCGTACTCGTTTTTAAAAATCTCTTAAGTTAACAATAGATGACACCCATCTATCATTCTCTTTGGATATTCAACTTTTAGGTGTTACTTTTAATAATAAACTTAATTTTGAAAGACACATTAGTAAATTAATTAAAAGCACTTATGCACGCTTAAGGGTGATATATGCAAATAAAGTTTCTTTAAATAAATAAATTAGAAAACAACTATGTGAAATATGCCAAATCGTTAACTATCTATTTCTGAACAATATTGTAAAAAATCGTCTGCAAAAGTTCAAAACAGCTGCTGTAGATTAATTTTTAACCTAAAAAAGTTTGACCACATTTCTTTTAAAATTTAAACAACTGGGATGGTTAACTATTAAAAACACGTTTATATTTAATTATTTCACTTTTATTCATAAAGTTATGGACTTATTACAGCCTTTTTATTTGAGAGAGAAACTTACGTTTAGGAGTGATTTGCACGTTTTAAATATTCGCAATCTTAACACTTTGTCCGTTGCCCGGCATAATACCGCAATATTTCAAAAATCATTTACATATACAGTGCTTGCAAATCCAAGTCCGACCGCGTTGAAAAGGATGGTTGTTCAATACCCGCGTGAAAAGAATAAGGATAGAATGCCAAACAGAATTTGATTGGTCAGAGCGTCAGGCGTGCGTATTGTAAGCGCCTTCTGTTTGGCGTTCTATCCTTGTTATTTTCACGCGTTCTTCCCAAACCGGTCGGACTTGGATTTGCAAGCACTGTATAGCTTCTAAACTGCACAATTTTCATGTAAGTCTAAACAATCTAGGTTTATCCCTTTTCCGTAAAACAAATCTTATACAACTCTCAAAACTAAATTATAAACCATAGTGAATCTGATATAATTACATCATTATTGTGTTTTTGTAATATTATTATTTCTTATATTTTTTGCTTTATATAATTTATATAATTGTTTGATTTTTTTATTTGTAAATTTTGGTTAAGTGGAAGAGTGATGTTTAATCAAACTTCGCCATTTTGAAATGTATATCTGAATGTATATATACAAATTTACAAATAAAAAAATCAAACAATTATATAATTTATATATATATATACATGCACGGCTATCAATACGAAGCCCGGTGCATTACACTGGCTAGTCGAAGCCCGGTAATGCGGGACGGGGCGGTTAACTGTTCGTTGGTGCATAAACAACAAGAGACACACTCCGCTGTGTATCAGAAGCCCTGCGGTGTTGCCAATGTGTAAATTTATAATTATAGGCAAATTTGATTTAAAATACCTAGACTATACCTAAACTTAACCTATATTTTTAAATAATGACGTAGGTATACTTAAATATTTAATAATATTGTTGAATTATAATTATTATAATAAAAATTATTATAATAATAATTATTATTAAATTAATTATAAGTCCTTATTTAAAAATATTGTCTAAATTTATAATTATAGGCAAATTTAATTTAAAATACCTAGACGATACTTAAACTTAACAATATTCTTAAATAATGACGTAGGTATACTTAAATATTTAATAATATTGTTGAATTATAATTATTATAATAATAATTATCGTTAAATTATAATTATTTATATTATAGGTATAAACATTTCATTTATTTTGTTTATACATCATAATTTTGAAAAGGTTTAAATATCTTATACAGGGTGCTCTACAAGCTCTATGGCAAACTTTGTCAGATGATAGCTGGGTTAATTATAAACATTTTTTCTTAAATAACATGGATTCGATTCGTTTTTGTTTAAAAGTTAAGCCTTTAAAAAATATATTTCCATATGTTAATTTAAAATATACAAATATATCAATAATTATAATTATTATAAGAATTATTGTTGAGGTTAGGTAATTTTGTGTAAAACTTAAATGGGAATTAAAACAAGTGAAACTGACTGAATAGTTTTTTCATGAATTATAAAGACATCTAGTTTTTTTTTAATTATTAGAATTAAATACACCAAAAATTTTAAAAAATCTAAATAATGACGTATACTTTAATACACTGCCCGACAAAATTATCGCATAATAAATATAAAAAAATTAACTCTAAAACGCCTTTACCAATGAAATTTTGGATAAAAATACTTCATATATCTCAATTTACGTGTTAGAGGGTTTCGAGCCTTTTTATTTAATAATGAAAAAATGTTCGAAATATAACTTTTAGGGAATTTTTTTAAATAAATAAAATATATGCTTTTAAAGAGCGTATTTTTTTAGTACACCCTAAAAATTTTGTACAAATCAAACAAACATTACAGCGCTTCAAAGTCGGTAAAAATGACGCCTTTTTGATTATTTTGCTGAAAAGTGGTCATTTTTCACCACTTTGAAGCGCTGTATCTTCGTTACTGTTCGCTTGATTTGTACAAAATTTTCAGGGTATACTAAAAAAAATACGTTATTTAAGAGCATATTTTTTATTTATTTAAAAAAATTCCCTAGAAGTGATTTTTCGAACTTATTTTCATTATTAAATAAAAAGGATTTAAAAATATTTTCTCGAAAAACCCTTGAACACATAAATTGAGATATAAGTTGAAGTATTTTTATCCAAAATTTCATAAAGATTAATAAAGGCGTTTTAGAGTTAATTTTTTTTATTTATTATGCAATAATTTTGTAAGGCAGTGTATTTAAAAATAGTGTGATTTATAATTATTTTAATAAAAACTATTATATTATTGAATGAATTATAAGTCATTATTTAAAAATATTGTCTAAATTTATAATTATAGCATTTACTCAATGATTATAGGCAAATTTGATTTAAAAGACCTAGACCATAGTTGAGGAGCATCCGTGGAAAACCGGCTATATCCATTTTAATAAATGTTGGGAAAATTTAGGAAAACTAAACCAAATTAAAAGTTGAAAAAAAAAGAAGTGGGGAAAATTGCTATTTAGTTTAGCATCCTATAAACAAGAAAAATGTATTACCAACCAAATAGCTACATTATAAAGTTAAAGCTGCCTTTTATCCAATAAAAATCGTGGACAATCCTTATCTAAAAGGAACCAAGCGCCAAAAACTATTTTTGGACTTAACAAAATAACTCATTTTTAATAATGCTCAAAAAGTTTATCATTATTTAGAACTTCTTTTAAATTATTGAGAGGACTTTCAAATTATAATTAAGTTTTTGAGCAGCATTAAAAATGAGTTAGGTATATACAAATAAGTTTGTTAAGCTCCGAACAAGTTTTTGGTTCCTTTTAGATAAGCACTATCCAAATAAAGAACCCAATTTCTTATTGTTGTTTGGTCGTTTGGTCGTTGTTTGCCATGTATAAATAAATTGACCAGTTGTGAATGTTAATTGACAAATTGCCATGAGAAGCTATCTGTCAAAAAGCAGTTTTTGCAATTCAATGTTACATTGAAATGATATGTAATAAAAATAATTTTTAATTTATTTCATACCGCTTTGGAAATTTTTTAAATAAATTAAAAAATATTTTTATTAAAATTGGAAATGTTTCAAATAAATTAAACATTATTTTTATTTAAATTATTTAAATGTAACATTGAATAGTAATAATAATAATATATACAAATCCCCTTGTTTCCCCAATTAAAACTATGTAAAATATCTGGACAACTTGTAAAACCGCCCCAAAGAAAAATGCACTTCAAATATTATTTCAAAAATAAATAATTCTTTAAAATTAAGTGTATTACGAAAGTATTTAACAAAACATTCCCTTTTAATCCACGCCATGTAGTGAACAAAACATAATTTTGGGAATATAACATTTATTGAAAATCAGTAGATACAAATTTAAGAATCCCGCATTATTTTCCCCGCCTTCCTATCAAAAAGTCATCGAGCGTATAGTTCCCATTGTTGCCAGATGTACGGGCTTCGTATACTGCGTAATACTTATACAAAGCTGTATATAATCTCGTTTGACTCGTGTGCCCCCTACCGCCAAAGCATTGGAACTAAGGGTGTATATTTTGATAGGTTTGAATGGCATTAGGAAGCCCACCACTTTTTCGCCATTGAAACAAGGGGGCATCACTTAACTCTAAAACAAATTTATATATATATATATATATATATATATATATATATATATATATATAGATATGCAATCCTACATTATTAAGCCCAAAACGTTACATTCTACAGTATAAACGAAGCCCACTCGGTTTTTACGAAGCCCGAAATCGGGCTTCCTAAAATTAGCGTGTATAAATTTGTTTTAGAGTTAAGTGATGCCCCCTTGTTTCAATGGCGAAAAAGTGGTGGGCTTCCTAATGCCATTCAAACCTATCAAAATATACACCCTTAGTTCCAATGCTTTGGCGGTAGGGGGCACACGAGTCAAACGAGATTATATACAGCTTTGTATAAGTATTACGCAGTATACGAAGCCCGTACATCTGGCAACAATGGGGACTATACGCTCGATGACTTTTTGATAGGAAGGCGGGGAAAATAATGCGGGATTCTTAAATTTGTATCTACTGATTTTCAAAATAAATGTTATATTCCCAAAATTACGTTTTGTTCACTACATGGCGTGGATTAAAAGGCAATGTTTAGTTAAATACTTTCGTAATACACTTAATTTTAAAGAATTATTTATTTTTGAAATATTATTTGGAGTGCATTTTACTTTGGGGCGGTTTTACAAGTTGTCCAGATATTTTACATAGTTTTAATTGGGGAAACAAGGGGATTTGTATATATTATTATTATTATTATTTAAATAATTTAAATAAAAATAATTTTTAATTTATTTGAAACATTTCCAATTTTAATAAAAATAATTTTTAATTTATTAAAAAAATTTCCAATAGCGGTATGAAATAAATTAAAAATTATTTTTATTAAATATCATTTTAATGTAACATTGAATTGCAAAAACTGCTTTTTGACAGATAGCTTCTCATGGCAATTTGTCAATTAACATTCACAACTGGTCAATTTATTTATACATGGCAAACAACGAACAAACGACCAAACAAAAATAAGAAATTGGGTTCTTTATTTGGATAGTGCTTATCTAAAAGGAACCAAAAACTTGTTCGGAGCTTAACAAACTTATTTGTATATACCTAACTCATTTTTAATGCTGCTCAAAAACTTAATTATAATTTGAAAGTCCTTTTTGAGCATTATTAAAAATAAGTTATTTTACAAAAAATTTTGTTAAGTTCAAAAATAGTTTTTGGCACTTGGTTCCTTTTAGATAAGGATTGTCCATTTATACTTACCATTACAATATTATTTTATCAACCGTTTTGGTCAAAGTAATATTTTATCTACGATTTTTATTGGATAAAAGGCAGCTTTAACTTTATAATGTAGCTATAAAACAATATTTGGTTGGTAATACATTTTTCTTGTTTATAGGATGCTAAACTAAATAGCAATTTTCCCCACTTCTTTTTTTTTATTTTTCAACCTTTAATTTGGTTTAGTTTTCCTAAATATTCCCAACATTTATTAAAATGGATATAGCCGGTTTTCCACGGATGCTCCTCAACTTGGTCTAGGTCTTTTAAATCAAATTTGCCTATAATTATAAATTTAGACATTATTTTTAAATAATGACTTATAATTCATTCAATAATATAATAGTTTTTATGAAATTTTGGATAAAAATACTTCAACTTATATCTCAATTTACGTGTTCAAGGGTGTTTAAAGCCTTTTTATTTAATAATGAAAATAAGTTCGAAAAATCACTTCTAGGGATTTTTTTTAAATAAAAAATATGCTGTTAAAGAGCGTATTTTTTTTAGTATACCCTGAAACTAGCCAGTGTAATGCACCGGGCTTCGCATTGATAGCCGTGCATGTATATATATATATATATATATATATATATATATATATAGCTATACTTCGTATGTTGTGACATCCCGTAAAAATTTTGTCGTTGTAACATCCACCCCAAAGAGCAGACTGATAAATAAATAAAAAATATGCCTTTTTAGAAATAATATTTCCATACGTTTTCAGTTTTAAAAAGTCAAACATACACATTTAAAAAAATATATTAAACATATCGTTGTGAGCTCCGCCGTATATCAAATATACATTTTTATAACCAATGCCATGTGACATCCACAAAATTATAATGTGCTTTGTAACATCCATACAGTGTTGCCAGTTGGGTAAATAAATTATTTTTGGTGTATTGGTTCACAGTAAATATTTTTATTTGTGTCCACGTTTGGGGCCGTTCATTAATTACCTGAGGTGTTTAGGGGGGGGAGGGGGTCGAGCCAAACCTCACCAAATCTCACGTGGGGGGAGGGGGTTTCTCGGCAAATATCACGTAATTTTTTTTCCGAAAGAAAAAATGTAAAATTGCGAGAAAACTGGGTTAAATTAAGTAAACAATTATAAGCAAATTGTTTTTTTAATAAATCTAATGGAATCAAGCACAGATTAATTATTTACATTAAAACCATGCATTTTAAAAAATTTCACGGGCGATTAAGGGGGGAGAGGGGGTCGAGCAAAATCTCACGACATCTCACCAAGGGGAGGGGGGGTCGAAAAATCGCCAAAATTGTCTCACGTAATTGTTGAATGGAGTTTTTTTAATTCTTCACATTCAGATTACCTTGGAGGTTTCTTTAAAGCCAATTGTCTTTTAAAAAATATTTGGGCATATTTTTTTTGTTCGCTTGTCCATGGTATTAAGACTCGAAGACCTTTTTTTGGCTGGTTGCTAAAATTGCAAAAATTTAATTATTTTTTAGTTAAATTAATAGAAATTGGATATTAGTGTTTTTTTATAACAATAGGTATAATAATTAAATAAAAGTTTGGTTTGTATATTCTTCTAAATTTTTATATAAAATACTATATTAGCGAATTTAGTTTATTGATGAAATGTATTTTTTTGTAGAATGTCAGTCAAAAATATTATCTTACGGGGCTTACAAAAGCAATGTTTGCTATTATTAATTAGGTAAACGGTACCTAGGTACATAGCTATTTAAAAAAAAAATATGCAAAAATAACTAGCCTACTCGACTACGTTCTTTGTTTACTTGGTGATTGTTTTATTTTTTGTTTAAATGTGACTTAACATTTAAATAAATACATTTTAGTTTATTATTGAAACTAAATACTGTTTTAAAGAGCCCTGTAATTTAATATTATTAACTGACATCGAAAAACATCTCTAAAAAGTACCAATATCTAAAAATTCACTTTCATGGTTCAAGTATTAAATAATCATTTTATTAATTGGTAATTAAAACGTTAGGCCACTTTTTTCCATTTAGTTTTTTTAGTTTGCTTACCTTATTATTCACATTGCATTCATCCTTCATAGACTTTTTTGCTAACAGGTGCGTTAATGTCACTTTTATAAAATTAGATTTATTTGTGTATAAATATTGTTAATAATACTTTAAAGTTGATTTTTTTTGTGTTGCTGTTTTGAGCTAAACTTTGTATTGTATTTTTGTCTGTTTTATGGACCATTTAACCATGGAGCCATATGCATTTAACTAACAATAATTTGTTGTTGGCCGCAAGAATTAAAAACAATTAAAGAAATTAGTTACTAAGTTACTCTCAGAAACAGTCAAAGATTTAAAAGTGAAAACGACTACTTGTTGGTAAACAATGCTGGTACTAATTTAAATAGTACCGTAAAGACGGGTGACTTTGGCTCACTTTCAAACTTTTGCCTAAAATTTTTGTGGTTTTAACAATCATAAACATATTATATACCAAAATTTGAGTATTGAGTTGCATTTTCATAATAACTAGGTTATAATATTAGATAAAGCTGAGTTTTAAAAATAAAAATTAAAAACAGGGTGTGCAAAGTTACCCACCAGTTGCGGATAACTTTGTCTCACAGAGTATTTTCCGTATAAAATTGGTACAACGTTTTATTTATTTTTTTATTTGACACATATTAGCCGAGACATATAGCAATTGCCAGGGATTACCGACGATAAATAAAAAAAATGATCCATAATTAACCAAGGGTCAATCATTCCTAAAGATTGTGTCTAGAATAGAAATTTTACCGCGTGTAGTTTTAAGGGTTCTGCACCGATGCAATATAAACAATTTTAAAATGTGATAAATCCTATTTATTACTTTAAAACACTATTTTTTCGGTAAAATAAACTTCATAGTATCACCTCATTGAAAGGTTTAGAGAAAAAAATGTTAAATGTTAATTTTATTGAGCGCGAAAAGATTTTTCCTAAAAAGGTTAAAGTCATCTGCGGGGTGCAAAGTCACCCGTGTTAGTTGTGTAGTTCATTTTAAGAGAGTAGGTAAAACTAAATTAAAATCATACTAATTGCATGTAAGGGCGCCCAGTTTTTATTATTTGGGACGCAATCCGAGAAAAATGATTTTTGAAATTATTTATATTTTAAGTTGAGTGGAAAACGAAAGGTCCAGATAAAATTTGTTTATTTAAAAATTTGACATTGCTATTAATTTTTGTCGAGCGTTACTACACAAATGCCTGCCTCGCAAACTTCAATCGCCTCTCCTGTAAAATTTTATTTTATGTCCCTTTTATCGGATCGCGTCATATCAAATTTTGTAGTATAAGTACAACTTAGCATGTGATGATTACCTCTTATATCTTAGAAATTATTGTAATTTATTGACTTTACGATATATAAATATAACCTAATAATCGTAATTTATTTACCTGCCGGTATCAGTTAAATTTAGTTCCAGAAAATAAATAATAAATTGATTTAAATAATTGCAAGAATAAGCAGCAAAAGATGTTAAACCTACGTCTTATATGAATATGAACATTACGGCCATTTCATAAAAAAAATTGTAGGTAATTTATTATATATTATTTTTGCATCAAAATTGTCAAATATATTCTTCTATTATTAGGCTATACATTTAATAACAAAAATCGCAAGAAATATTTTATAAAAGTAGAGATAATTTCAATAATTGACAGGGGTGGACGGGACAAGATAAATCTTTTTTTTGTCCCGTCCACACCTTTCAATTATTAAAATTATATCTACTTGCATAAAATATTTCTTGCGATTTTTTTATTTAATGTATAACCTAATAAAAGAAGAATATTTTTGATAATTTTGATGCCAAAATATTATATAATAAATAATCTACAATTTTTTTATAAAAACAGTTTTGTAATTCGTGCTTTTCGCGCGCTTGAAATGGCCGATTACTTACCTCTCTATTTCACAAAACTGAATTTTCCAAACAATAACACTTAAAACTCAAGAAACAACGTTGCCAATATTTTGATGTCACAAAGCGCGACAAATAAAAAGGTAATAAACACTAAATAGAAATGGATGTCACAGGATACGTTGGTTTTATTATCTAAATTATACAAAATAAACATTGCCAACTGTCCAGCGCGCTATCTGGTGGGTAAACGCGTGAAACAATTATACAAGCAAATTTTAAAATCATGTTTTTTAACATCCGTTTGATTTTTTTCCCACCCTCTCCTATCCTTGTTATAAGTAGATTTAGCATGGAAAACGTTGTGACATCCAATTTTGGATGTTACAACGTCAATGGATGTCACAGCGCCGGTAGAAATTTTGCACCAGGAGGTCACAACGATATGCGGATAAAACTATATATATATATATATATATATATATATATATATATATATATATATACATGCACGGCTATCAATACGAAGCCCGGTGCATTACACTGGCTAGTCGAAGCCCGGTAATGCGGGACGGGGCGGTTAACTGTTAGTTGGTGCATAAACAACAAGAGACACACTCCGCTGTGTATCAGAAGCCCTGCGGTGTTGCCAATGTCTAAATTTATAATTATAGGCAAATTTGATTTAAAATACCTAGACTATACCTAAACTTAACAATATTCTTAAATAATGACGTAGGTATACTTAAATATTTAATAATATTGTTGAATTATAATTATCATAGTAATAATTATCGTAAGTATTGTTGAATTTAGGTTCCTATAGGTACACTGAGAAAAAAATGGGACAAATAAACTGTTTACCTAATACTTTTATTTGTAGTGAATATATTGTTTATTACCTCTAAATAGTCGAAATAATAACGATAAATATACTTTAGTAAAACTTTATATGTCGGGAATAAAAATATATTTAGGATAAATAAACTGTACCCTTGTCCCATATTTAAATATTTTTTTTATTTGGGAGCAATAAACTTTTTTCTCCGTGTATAAACATTTCATTTATTTTGTTTATACATCATAATTTTGAAAAGGTTTAAATATATTATACAGGGTGCTCTACAAGCTCTATGGCAAACTTTGTCAGATGATAGCTGGGTTAATTATAAACATTTTTTCTTAAATGACATGGATGCGATTCGTTTTTGTTTAAAAGTTAAGCCTTAAAAAAATATATTTCCATGTTAATAAAAAATATACAAATATATCAATAATTATAATTATTATAAGAATTAATAATTATTGTTGAGGTTAGGTAATTTTGTGTAAAACTTTAATGGGAATCAAAACAAGTGAAACTGACTGAAAAATTTTTTCATGAATTATAAAGACATCTAGTTTTTTTTAAATTTTTTTAGATTTAAATACACCAAAAATTCTAAAAAATCTAAATAATGACGTATACTTTAATACACTGTCCGACAAAATTATCGCAAAATAAATATAAAAAAATTAATTCTAAAACGCCTTTACCAATCTTTATGAAATTTTGGATAAAAATACTTCAACTTATATGTATATTACGTGTTAGAGGGTTTTTCGAGAAAATATGTTTAAAGCCTTTTTATTTAATAATGAAAAAAAATTCGAAATATAACTTTTAGGGAATTTTTTTAAATAAATAAAAAATATGCTGTTAAAGAGCGTATTTTTTTTAGTACACCCTGAAAATTTTGTACAAATCAAACGAACATTAACGAAGATACAGCGCTTCAAAGTCGGTAAAAATGACGCCTTTTTGATTATTTTGCTGAAAAGTGGTCATTTTTCACGACTTTGAAGCGCTGTATCTTCGTTACTGTTTGCTTGATTTGTACAAATTTTTCAGGGTATACTAGAAAAAATACGCTCTTTAACAGAATATTTTTTATTTATTTAAAAAAATTCCCTAGAAGTGATTTTTCGAACTTATTTTCATTATTAAATAAAAAGGCTTTAAACATATTTTCTCGAAAAACCCTTGAACACGTAAATTGAGATATAAGTTGAAGTATTTTTATCCAAAATTTCATAAAGAATAGTAAAGGCGTTTTAGAGTTAATTTTTTTTATTTATTATGCAATAATTTTGTAGGGCAGTGTATTTAAAAATAGTGATGAATTATAAGTCATTATTTAAAAATATTGTCTAAATTTATAATTATAGGCAAACTTGATTTAAAAGACCTAGACCAGAGTTGAGGAGCATCCGTGGAAAACCGGCTATATCCATTTTAATAAGTTGGGAAAATTTAGGAAAACTAAACCAAATTAAAAGTTGAAAAATTAAAAAAAGAAGTGGGGAAAATTGCTATTTAGTTTAGCATCCTATAAAAAAGAAAAATGTATTACCAAGCAAATATTGTTTTATAGCTACATTATAAAGTTAAAGCTGCCTTTTATCCAATAAAAATCGTAGAAAAAATATTACTTTAACCAAAACGGTTGATAAAATAATATTGTAATGGTAAGTATAAATGGACAATCCTTATCTAAAAGGAACCAAGCGCCAAAAACTATTTTTGGACTTAACAAAATTTTTTGTAAAATAACTCATTTTTAATAATGCTCAAAAAGTTTATCATTATTAAGAACTTCTTTTAAATTATTGAGAGGACTTTCAAATTATAATTAAGTTTTTGAGCAGCATTAAAAATGAGTTAGGTATAAGTTTGTTAAGCCCCGAACAAGTTTTTGGTTCCATTTAGATAAGCACTACTTAAATAAAGAACCCAATTTATTATTGTTGTTTGGTCGTTGTTTGCCATGTATAAATAAATTGACCAGTTGTGAATGTTAATTGACAAATTGCCATGAGAAGCTATCTGTCAAAAAGCAGTTTTTGCAATTCAATGTTACATTAAACATCATACCGCTCTTTTTTAAATAAATTAAAAAAAATTTTTTTTTAATTATTTAAATGTAACATTGAATAATAATAATAATAATAATAATATATACAAATCCCCTTGTTTCCCCAATTAAAACTATGTAAAATATCTGGACAACTTGTAAAACCGCCCCAAAGAAAAATGCACTCCAAATAATATTTCAAAAATAAATAATTCTTTAAAATTAAGTGTATTACGAAAGTATTTAACAAAACATTGCCTTTTAATCCACGCCATGTAGTGAACAAAACATAATTTTGGGAATATAACATTTATTTTGAAAATCAGTAGATACAAATTTAAGAATCCCGCATTATTTTCCCCGCCTTCCTATCAAAAAGTCATCGAGCGTATAGTCCCCATTGTTGCCAGATGTACGGGCTTCGTATACTGCGTAATACTTATACAAAGCTGTATATAATCTCGTTTGACTCGTGTGCCCCCTACCGCCAAAGCATTGGAACTAAGGGTGTATATTTTGATAGGTTTGAATGGCATTAGGAAGCCCACCACTTTTTCGCCATTGAAACAAGGGGGCATCACTTAACTCTAAAACAAATTTATACACGCTAATTTTAGGAAGTCCGATTTCGGGCTTCGTAAAAACCGAGTGGGCTTCGTTTATACTGTAGAATGTAACGTTTCGGGCTTGGTAATGTAGGATTGCATATCTATATATATATATATATATATATATACGTATAATGGGTATGTTGTTTAGCCCGAGATACTATTGGGGCGCTCCGCCACCCACCATTTCTAACGTGGTTAGACGAGTATATATCTTGTGTTTGTTAACATAATTTAATTTAGGAAATACCAAGAGGGGTAAATATATAAGTTAATTTAATGGTCTCTTTATTTATGGTACGTTGTAAAGGGGCCGTTCATTAATTACGTGAGACAATTTTGGCGATTTTAATTTAATTTACAGCACATGGATAATTATGATTTTTTAATTTGGTGGGAAATGTGTTTATACTACAAGCAGTGATAATAATATCTCTTTTTAAAACAAAAAAAAGTTACTCCAATGATTTAAGAAAAAATTGTTTTAAAATAAACAGTCAATTAAAAAAAGTTATTTACAGCACATGGATGAGTATGATTTTTTAATTTGATGGGAAATGTTTTTATACTACAAGCAGTGGTAATAATATCTCGTTTTAAAACAAAAAAAAGTTACTCCAATGATTTAAAAAAAAAATTGTTTTAAAATAAACAGTCAATTTAAAAAGTTATTTTTTTGTTAAATGTATCGTTTCACCATTGAGTTCTTTACTCAATGGTTTCACAGTAACATTGAAATACCAATTTACTGTTATTAAATTTAATCATATTTTCCATATGCTCTTTTTAGAGATTTAAATTTTATTATTTACATTTCTGAAATTAACAATGGATTAAAAAAAAAGGAAAACTTTGATTAATTAATTAATTTATAGCAGGACGGAATGCCACGGAATTTAATAACATTGAATTGGAATTGCAATTTTACTGTAAAACGATACATTTACAAAAAAACATTATAAAGACTTTTACTAAGTTTATTAGGAAAATTAATATTATTTTATTAATTCTTAAATTATAATTTAAGAATTATTAAAGGTTTCTTTTAAAATTTATAAAAAAATTATCTGTTTACAATATTGCAATAAACAAAATCTGATTGAACAAAATTATGGTCAAAAGGCAAACAAAAAGTTTTAATTTGTCGACCAGTGTTAATTTACCATTTTTAAAATTTTGTGATTTAGCAAAATTCTTTTTGTGAACACTATAGATAAAGTAAATATAAAACATTTATTAATTTTTTTTATATTTAAAAACATAAATATAAATATTGTAGGGGACTAATGTATCACCCCGCAAAGTCCTTATTAAAATATTCCCTTAAAAAATATTAGGAACGATATTTTTACTTAATCATTTCAACTGGACTCATATTGAACTTTGCTGTGTTTGATATTAACCCCCTAATTTATTAATATGTTGATCTGGATACATAGATTTTGATAATAGACTTAAAAAAATGATACCCGTATCTCGGCGTTTTTTCAGATCACGTCATTTTTATAACAGCTGGACAGTATATTTTTATGAAAAATTTATTCACTGAATAAATGGACAACCATTAGGATAATTTATTTATTTTAAAATTATTTTAATTATATACAGGGTGTTGCACATTTACAAAATACGGTAATGCGTGTTTCACGTTCGTGGTCCATTGAGAGTTTCTGAGGAACGGCAAAAGATATCGATTTGAAATTTGTAAAGCGTTTATTATCCAATTAGGCCTATTTTTCTAAAATATTTTAAACAAAATGCAACTTCCGGCTTGTCACATTACAAATATAACCAAATAACAAATAAATTTTACAAAATTTATCAAAAATTAGAATATTATAAAAAAACTACTTTTAATAATTAATACAATTAAAATTTGTCATTATTCCTGCAGAGTAGGTAACTAAATAAATGTACAGTAATTTCGGGTTTTTTCCGTGAATATTGTTAAACATTTTAAATTTCCTGCCTAACAACGTAAATAATAAACTCATTATTCACGTTGTTAGGCATCAGTTATTGGCCGATCTCAATATTCACTGTGATTTGAACTAATCGGGGTTTAAATTGGAAGAAGGCGACTATAATAATATTTAAAATTGATAAAAACTTAGGTTAACCATTTGACAGATGTCAGATTTTATTTATTTAGTTAGTGCAATTAAATGTTTTTTATTCGGATTTTGGGTATTTAGTTGGCAAATTCTAGGGACCCTTAACTTATAATTGGCTACATTGAGTAAAACAAAATTATTTAGTAGATTTATGCAGCACAAATTAATTATGTTATGCTGTTTTGTTTTTAAAATTCTCTCGTGAAATTTCACACCCATTAAAGTGAAGTGAAGTGGAATATAAAAGTTAAAAATCGTAAATTGATATAATTAAACTTTATATAAAAAAATTTGGTTTTAAACTTAAAAGATAGGATGGAATAATTTTTATTATTTTTAATTAATTTTGTCAATAATGTTTTCTGAAAATGTTAGATTTTAAGTTAGTACCTTTTGAGATATTTTAGATTAAAAAAGCCCGATTTTGGACAAATCGCAAAATTTGGAATTTTTAGTATATCCCTTCTGAGATGATTTTGATTAAAAATTTACCCGATTGAGGACTAATCGCAATATTTTGGCTATTTTTAAAACAAGCTGTCGATAATTATAGAAGGATTCTCCTCACTTACTAAATTAAAATCTTTACCAGGAGAGACGCATTTCTATCTGAGAGTCCACCTCTGACATATGCTTCAGCCACATTAGATAAAACCAGTCTTTTTTTGAAAGGCACTCTAAAAGACGTTGATGCTTGTGACATATCAGACTTGGTAATATCGATAGCATCCATTGGGTCCTCTTTTTCTATTCTTTTACTTTGAACAATATGTTCTGAATTTGAGTCTTTAATTTTTTCTTTAAATCCCTTTTCCTCCAACTCCTTTCTTTCCAATGACTTTGCCATTTTCTTGGTAGTTTTAGTATCGATATTTCCGATCATCATCTTTCTTTCACACGTCTGGTCTTTTAAAAATGCTCCTTTCATTATAGGAACTTTGATTTTACACCCACACTAATAAAAAGTGACACATTTGCACGGAGAAATGTCAAATAGTTTTAAACTATCTTTTTAAATATTTTAAATTTTTAAGCAGTTTAATTTTCTTAATCACCTTTTACTTTTCATTGTGTTCTTTTATTTTCTGAATTATTCTTTGGTCTGAAATAATGGGAAGAGAAGCTTTGTGCCAAAAAGATTTAATATCAACAAGAACTTTTTTACAAATGTCCAAAAACACTTGGGTCTTGGACACTTCTAACGCAATTAGGCTCGTCGCTTAAACTAATTCGGTAAAGCACAAAAGCCCTCCTGCCTTTCCCCACCACACCAAAATAACCAGTTACAACTTATTTCGACACGAGAAAAACTTGCGGTATTAGTGTTATTTTAGTTATTTATTTAATCTAAATTTAGTTTCATACTTTAATATAATTTAAAATGTGTTTTTTATTAAAATTTTAAATTAAAAAAAAAACTCAAGGTTTTTTTACCCAAAACAGATTTTTTTGTGTGTTAATTTAAACTTAAATATGTACCCATTGGGCACCCAGGGATATACGAAATTAAAAAAAAAGTTAATTTTAAAAAGTTTAAAAATTGGTCCTTAAACCTCAAAAAAGAACCTTAAGATGTCATCGCACAATGCCAATTTTATTTAAGTTAAATATAACCTAAAAAGACAACTAATCTACACCCAGGGATAAAAAATTTCTAAAAAGTTTTTATCGCTCATTCGCCCTATTGAAGACGATTATTCTATGGGTAAAGTTCTTATCAATCGCATAGAAAACCAAAAATAATATTAATTTAATTAAAAAAAAACAGAATTTTTTATTACCTATGTAGGTACCTAAATTTTCAAATAGAAAAGTATAAAAGTTATTGCCCCTAATGAGTATTCTGCTTAAAGAACAGAAAATAAATGAAACAGTTTTTTTCAACATTTAAAGTATAACAATAAATGCTGAAATAAACTGTTTATTTATTTATTTTTTGCTCTGTAACTCACAGAGTAGAAAATAAATAAATACAGACTAGACTGTAAGCAGAAAATAAATAAATACAGCCTGTAAGCAGAAAATAAATAAATAAGTAAACACTTTTTTAGTTCTATTATTATACTTTAATGTTGAAATAAATTGTTTATTTATTTATTTTCTGCTTAGTACCTAGCACATACGTTGGTCTGTAAGACCAACCATTTTTCAAACAAATATCTTCGGCTTAGTAAAAAAAAAACAACTGCATTTCAGACAAGTTTTCAGAAAACAAGAAAAACTATATTTTTAAATATTTTTTTTGATTTTGCATCAAAATCTCATTTCGGAAAAAATGGCGGTTTTCTTACTAAGCCGGCGATATGTGCCGGTCAGCAATAAAAAAACGGGACCGGAATGTTCCGGGCAACAAACAGATTCTCTATAGACATATATTGAATAACATTTAGGACTGTCGAGGAATTTAATATCGAATAATAAAATAATAAGTTTGTATAGGTACTCAAAATCAGCGTTTTCTATATTATCCATAATGATTATACCTACTTGTTGTGTACCATTATTTTAGTACAACAAACAAATACAGGCTTATAATTACAATTCATAATAGTTAACAAATAAAATGTAATATTTTTTAGTTTGATTTAACAAAATTTAACAAATTATTGGTTGGATAACTAAATAATATTGTAATGCCCCTATTCCTTTGGTAAATATTTGTTTTGTTAAATAACACTTTATTATTGGTCGTAATGACATGATTGTTTTGTTTCAAAATAACATTAATGTAGTTTAATTTAACAAAATTACCAGTATTATTAATTAAACATTTATTTTCGTTAAAATAACCCTTACTATTTTTTTTCACCCGCGAATGCCTGCATTTCGTCAATGTTTTTTAGATTTTATCTGCAAATGTCTGATTTCGTCCAGTTTTATTCGCAATTGCCTACATTTCGTTTTATCTGAATTTCTCCGGCTTTATCCGCAAATGCCTACATTTGGTTTTATGTCTGCATTCATCCGGTTTTATCCGCAAATGTCTGATTTCGTCCGGTTTTATCCGCTTTTGCCTGCATTTCGTACTATGTCTGCATTCATGGGGTTTTATCTGCAAATATCTGCATTTGGTTTTATGTCTGAATTCTTCCGGTTTTATCTGCAAATATATGATTTCATCCGTTTTTATGTGCGATTGCCTAAATTTCGTTTTATGTCTGCATTGATCAGGTTTTATCCGCCTGCATTTGGTTTTATGTCTGCATTCGTCTGGGTTTTTCCAATAATATCTAATTTCATCCGGTTTTATTCGCGATTGCCTTTCCCCATTTTAACACGCAGTTGAGAAAATCCCCCATGTTTTTTTTTAGATTAACATTTTGTATCTACAGAATGTACCGGATAAAAGCACGTATTTGCGAATAAAATCAGATTAATGCAAACATAGACGAAATGCGCGGGTGAATCAGCTAAAAGTATCATAACGTCAATGCCGGAGGTTTGCGGATGATATTTACAACTGGTATTGCAGGTGAAATCCGACGTGACGGGAAAATCTGATATGACAGGCAAAAGCAGCCACCAGCTTGGTTTTTCATCCGCCCATGCCTAGTTTTTTCAGCAGGGAGAACACACAATAATTATATTTTAAAACCACAAAAGCTCCTATTGTTTGACGTAAAATTTAACTATGAAAGCAAAGATTAAATATTCTATATATATTTAGTTTTTGGATAAAGCCTAATTAATAGCATGCTGGCATCTCATTACACTGTAGGTAAATTTTGAAATATCACAGCTAAACGCTTGGACACTTAAACATAATTTTTGGTCGTAGATTCCAAATCCGTGCTCGGTTTAGCTGTATCAGGTCTAAAAAAGTTTTTTCCATTGGAAATACGATCCGGGGACACACTGTATAGGTACTAGGGTGACCGCAAAAAATCGATGTCGGAATTTTGTTCGTCTGGACCCCACAAAACGATTCCCCTTTCCAGATATTGAGATAGACGAAATTTGAGCTCGATTAAACGACGTTAACCCGTGCCGCTCGTCGCTCAAAGTTTGAAAAAATCCAAATTTTTGGTCAAAAAGCTGACATGGAGCCATAACTCCAGAACGGTAAATAATAAAAACACGCTTAATATCTCAAAAGAAAGCTAATGTTGTTCTTCAAAATTTATATTCTATACATAATTGTTGTTATTTTAAGTCCAACAGAGTTACAACAGCCTTTGACCCCAAAAACGTGCCCTGGTAGCATTAGGAGCCAGTTTGGGTGTATTCTAAGAGTTTTGCGGGTTTTTACATAATGTGTCTCGGAATTAACATTTTTTATTAAAAACCATTTTAGACCTTAATTTTCAAACAAAAAGGGTCTTTTGTTCAAATATAGTCAGACTAATAGTCAGGTAATCCCCATATAATAAAAGATTAAATTTAAACAAAAGGCTCTTTAAAATTATTTTTACTATTTGCTCCAAAAATTATTATTTATTTTTACCTGTGTGTATTTTACTAAATAAAGGTAAAGGTTAAGTTTTAACAAAAAATCAGGTAGGTAATTATATTTAATTTATACAATTATTTGCATTAATCCTTTTATTAGGTATGAATTAGCAAAATATAAGACGGCCTATAGAGTGGTATGCCTTTAGTTTATGCGTTGCCGGCTGTAGATACCAGGATCTTGAATAAAAGTATCATTAATCTTTGTTTTACGGACAAATGGCATCCACATCAGGTGTACAAAGCCGAACCAAGGATAAAATATTTAAAAATACCCTCAAATCGTCAAGTTTTGTGTATTTTATTTTATAATATACGTGCTGTGAAATTAACTGTAAGAGAATCAGCAAAATTTGCCATACGAGAAGTGTTCATTTTTTGGGAGAAAGCTCGAATTCCGACTAAACATGAGAAAGATGCAATTACTAAGCTGGAAAAACTGGAGAACTCTTCAAAAAGACCGGAAGAAAACATCGGAAACGGCTAAGAACAATTTTAAACAGTTCGTTGAAAAGTTGGATGATCTCTTTGATATTGCTCAGCAAGATGCCTTGGCTCTGATTAAATCGGAAGAAGATAAGGCGTTTCTCGTGAAACAGAGGCAGAAGGGCCGCCCAGGTTCCATGACTGGAGTGGTCTCGAGCTGAAGAAATCAAGGCGCAAAAGGAACTTGCAAAAATGAACCGACAAATCCAAGAAGGTATTTGAATGCAGAGTTGGTGGGATTATATTTTTTTGATCCCACCATTACAGACGATGATAAGTTGTTAATGGCTAATAAATTGGTCAGTAGCACAGATGAACCATCAGAGCACGCTAGGGTTGTAAATCCAAAAGTTAGGAAAGAAAAATTAAAAGAGAAAGTTGATGGAGGATTGGTAAATTTACTTACCAAAGAAACATTTACATTTTAATCTTTAACCGATTTAATATAAAAACAGATTTCCTAAGACAACATCCAAACACCTGGTCTCAAAATAATGACTTCCAAGAAGGATTAAAAATTGTCAAAACATTAAAGGTAGTTAATGATATGGCTGAGCGTGGTGTTATAGTTATTTACGATATAAGTGGGATAAGAGCTTTATTAACGTACGCATGCGAAATTTGCCCAACGAGTGCGTAGCACGAGTTGGGAAATCGCAAAAGTACGTTAATAAAGCGTTATCACACGTATATTGTACAAATTTTTATCTACGCCTCTAAATGAAAAAATAAACGGTAATTATTTTTGTCTAAGACTTAATTTAGGGTTATTTTGACATTTGACTTTTTTATTTGATTGGTTAAAAGCAGAGAAAAACGCGTGCGTTAATGAACTTCTTATCTCACTGAAAATGAGTGGGATAAGAAGTTCTTATCTCACTGGCGTAGATAAAATTAATAACCGACTTTAACAACCTTCTGACTAAAGATGAAGGCCAAAAGCAATATGTCCTGCAAGTTGTAAGCAAATGCCGAGCATTATATCCTGACGTTTCAAAAACTACTCAAAAGCTCTAGAATAGATTAGATAACTATGTAAAATCAACTCATGTAGTTACTACGTCTGTATCTTTTCTGTGTCTGTTTTGTATTATATACCTAATTTTTATATTTTAAAACAAAAAATGTCATTAGATTTATCAGTATTACTTGTTTTTTATTACACTTCTACTTTAAACTCAAAAATATACCAAAAAAAGCAAAATTTATCACTTAATAACAAAATATACGAAGTATGCTCCTAGTGGTACCAGGTCATGTTTTTGTGGCTAAAGGCGGTTGTAACTCGGTTTGACTTAAAATAACAACAATTATGTATAGATTACAAATTTTGAAGAACAACATTAGCTTTCTTTTGAGATATTAAGCGTATTTTTATTATTTACCGTTCTGGAGTTATGGCTCCATATGTCAGCTTTTTGGCCAAAAAGTTGGATTTTTTCAAACTTTGAGCGACGAGCGGCACGGGTTAACGTCGTTTAATCGAGCTCAAATTTCGGCTAACTCAATATTTGGAAAGGGTAATCGTTTTGTGGGGTCCAGACGAACAAAATTCCGACATTTTTTTCCACCCCCTATGAGTTGCGGTCACCCTACTGTATACTGGTATATTATAATTTGTAAAATAATGTAATTCACCTCTTGTGCCAACAGTTTTATGCTTTTTATTTCATTTAATATAATATCCTCAATTATACTCAATAAAAAAAAACAGCAAAAAAACATTTCAAATTTCCTAAATTATCTAAGAAAAACCCTTAGGGACACGTGTATCTTTTGATCAATTAAATTTTTTAAATTTGGAACTGATGTGTGGGTCCCGCCAAAATTAATTTTTACAAAAATTTATACAGTGTGTTTAAATTTATACAGGGTGTTTCCAATATCTTTGAATTTTGACCTAATACAGCTAAACCAAGCACGGATTTGTAATCTACGACCAAAAATTAAGTTTACGTGTCCGAGCGTTTAGCTGTGATATTTTCACCTCCCTACAGTGTTATTAGCACCTATAATCAACTTAAAAGCAAACTGATTTTTATGTAAAAAAATCGAGATTTTTTTGTTGGGACTTTTAGTTCCGTAAAATAAAATATTGTTTACATAAAAACAATATAAACCATATTAAAAACGTGTTTTGATAAAAAATGCAATAAATAAAAACCAATTTTTTTTTAATCAGTTTGCTTTTAAGTTGATTATAGGTGCTAATAACACTGTAGGGAGGTGAAAATATCACAGCTAAACGCTCGGACACGTAAACTTAATTTTTGGTCGTAGATTACAAATCCGTGCTTGGTTTAGCTGTATCAGGTCAAAATTCAAAGATATTGGAAACACCCTGTATAAATTTAAACACACTGTATAAATTTTTGTAAAAATTAATTTTGGCGGGACCCACACATCAGTTCCAAATTTAAAAAATTTAATTGATCAAAAGATACACGTGTCCCTAAGGGTTTTTCTTAGATAATTTAGGAAATTTGAAATGTTTTTTTGCTGTTTTTTTTATTGAGTATAATTGAGGATATTATATTAAATGAAATAAAAAGCATAAAACTGTTGGCACAAGAGGTGAATTACATTATTTTACAAATTATAATATACCAGTATACAGTAGGGTGACCGCAACTCATAGGGGGTGGAAAAAAATGTCGGAATTTTGTTCGTCTGGACCCCACAAAACGATTCCCCTTTCCAGATATTGAGTTAGCCGAAATTTGAGCTCGATTAAACGACGTTAACCCGTGCCGCTCGTCGCTCAAAGTTTGAAAAAATCCAACTTTTTGGCCAAAAAGCTGACATATGGAGCCATAACTCCAGAACGGTAAATAATAAAAATACGCTTAATATCTCAAAAGAAAGCTAATGTTGTTCTTCAAAATTTGTAATCTATACATAATTGTTGTTATTTTAAGTCAAACCGAGTTACAACCGCCTTTAGCCACAAAAACATGACCTGGTACCACTAGGAGCATACTTCGTATATTTTGTTATTAAGTGATAAATTTTGCTTTTTTTGGTATATTTTTGAGTTTAAAGTAGAAGTGTAATAAAAAACAAGTAATACTGATAAATCTAATGACATTTTTTATTTTAAAATATAAAAATTAGGTATATAATACAAAACAGACACAGAAAAGATACAGACGTAGTAACTACATGAGTTGATTTTACATAGTTATCTAATCTATTCTAGAGCTTTTGAGTAGTTTTTGAAACGTCAGGATATAATGCTCGGCATTTGCTTACAACTTGCAGGACATATTGCTTTTGGCCTTCATCTTTAGTCAGAAGGTTGTTAAAGTCGGTTATTAATTTTATCTACGCCAGTGAGATAAGAACTTCTTATCCCACTCATTTTGAGTGAGATAAGAAGTTCATTAACGCACGCGTTTTTCTCTGCTTTTAACCAATCAAATAAAAAAGTCAAATGTCAAAATAACCCTAAATTAAGCCTTAGACAAAAATAATTACCGTTTATTTTTTCATTTAGAGGCGTAGATAAAAATTTGTACAATATTTATTTATTTATTTATTTAAAGTACAAATCCAACAGGCTGATGCCCAAGTACAGGATAGGTTAAAACAATATAATAGTAAGAAATACACAATAAACAATACATAAAGATCTAAATAATATTTGGCAACATTCTCAATAGGCTATTATAACTACAACAGAAAAAATCCAAGTCTTGAGAAACTTTGTTTCCATAGTAACACAATTGAAATAAGGGTGACATAATAAACATATTGGTACTGGTTTTTGGTAAGTAAAATAGATCGCAGTTTCTAGTTGCTCTTATTGGTACTCTTAATGGAATTTTTGACAAGAAATCAGAATTATCAATTTTACTGTTTAACAATTTATATAAAAACAGTACAATTAAATTAATTCTTCTTTTTTTTAATTCAACAAAATCGTAATCACTAAGTAAGTCCGAATAATGTGCTAAGTGATCATATTGTAATGTCTCTTTGAACTTGAGGTATCTTAAAAATTTTTTTTGGACTCTTTCAATTAGGTTAATTTTGTTATTATAAAAAGGTGACCAAACTAAAGCACAATATTCAAGTTTAGACAATACATATGAATTAAATAATATCTTTATAGCTTTAAGGTCCACAAAATCACGCGTATTTCGCACAATAAAGCCCAGTGTTTTTAGAGAAGCATTGACCATATGATTTATATGAGAATCAAAAGAAAGTTCAAAATCACATATAACACCAAGATCTTTAAATTCATTCACTCTATTTAATTGCGAGTTATTAATACTGTAGTTATATATAATTGGCGAGAGTTTTTTTGTAATTGTTAGAACATTGCATTTAGAAATATTTAAGTTTAATTTATTCAAGTCACACCAATTTAATACTAAATCTATGTCTCTTTGCAAATTAATACAATCTTGTTCAGAACTAATAAACCTGTATATTTTTAAGTCATCAGCATACAATAGATTTTTTGATTTAATTATAGGCGGTAATGTATTAATAAACAATAAAAAAAGTAATGGACCAATATTTGACCCTTGGGGTACGCCCGAAGACTGAGAAAAATAACAAGATGTAAAGTTATTTACTTTGACAAAAAACTTTCTATCGATCAAATAAGATTGAATTATATTAGTTAAGGAATTGTCTAAATTAGTATTATGTAGTTTTTTTATTAATAACTGATGATCAATTTTATCAAATGCCTTACTCATGTCAGTGTATATGACATCTAGTTGACTGCTATTGAGTCATTCCAAATAAAAACACCAAATGGGGTGCGCTGAGTGATTTTTTATTTTGATGAAAAAATTTGAGGATGATCATTTAGGTGTCAAATATGAAAATCCGTTGCCGTTTTAATTTTTTGTTGCTTTACTTTTATTTGGCACCCCTTAGAAGTCTGAAATAGTGTCAATTTCTTACTCTCTTATAGTGGGCCAGAACTTTTTTTCTGTGACAAATATTGAAATAATTTTAATTTTGTTATACTGTCCAGTAAGTGTGTTTTCGATATAAATAATTTTTATCCAATTAGTTAATCTCATAAAAGAATGGTAAACCACTAAAGATTCATGATAATTTGCCAATTTTTGTGATTTTTGTCTGGCTCCTGTGGCTATTCTACTGAATTTAGAAGGTTCATTTTTTTCAGGTATAAAGTACTTATACAATAGAAAACGTAACTATTATTTTAAGTTTCTAGACTATCAATTTCTTTATTAAAAAAATTATTGAAAATTGATAATTCTCAAAATTAGCCAATTTTGCCCTCAGAAATCATTATGTTGAGGAAAAAATAAAAATCTGAAACTTTCAGGAAATGTAGTCCCCACCTTCATCTTTTCAGTCCAGTTATTCTTGTTTTGTTATTTTTATTCCTTTAAAAGATATATTAATTTTTTTAATGCCCGTTTAGTAGCGATATTGTTAGTTTTATTTATAATTTAAAATTTAGATGGCTTTGACTTTGTCAATTCATGTTTGGTAGAGAAATGTCAGAGCTGTCAAAAATATTTCATAAATTTTATTTGTGTGTATTTAAATTGTGATTTCAAAAAGTTTGCAAGTTTGCAAGTGTAATAAATGACGGAGTGGTGCCAAATAAAAGTAAAGCAACAAAAAATTAAAACGGCAACGGATTTTCATATTTGACACCTAAAAGATCATCCTCAAATTTTTTCATTACAATAAAAAATCATGCAGCGCACTTTTAAATTCATTTTTGGTGTTTTCATTTGGATTGACTCTATTATGAATTGTTTCTTTTCCATCTTGTATCAAGTTGATTAAATTTGTGGTTGTTGACCGGCCAGGCATGAATCCATGCTGATTAGGCGAAATTGTGGACTTTAAAGACCCAAAAATATAATTATAAATAATAATTTCAAAAAGTTTATATACGTGTGATAACGCTTTATTAACGTACTTTTGCGATTTCCCAACTCGTGCTACGCACTCGTTGGGCAAATTTCGCATGCGTACGTTAATAAAGCTCTTATCCCACTTATATCGTAAATAACTATAACACCACGCTCAGCCATATCATTAACTACCTTTAATGTTTTGACAATTTTTAATCCTTCTTGGAAGTCATTATTTTGAGACCAGGTGTTTGGATGTTGTCTTAGGAAATCTGTTTTTATATTAAATCGGTTAAAGATTAAAATGTAAATGTTTCTTTGGTAAGTAAATTTACCAATCCTCCATCAACTATCTCTTTTAATTTTTCTTTCCTAACTTTTGGATTTACAACCCTAGCGTGCTCTGATGGTTCATCTGTGCTACTGACCAATTTATTAGCCATTAACAACTTATCATCGTCTGTAATGGTGGGATCAAAAAAAGATAATCCCACCAACTCTGCATTCAAATACCTTCTTGGATTTGTCGGTTCATTTTTGCAAGTTCCTTTTGCGCCTTGATTTCTTCAGCTCGAGACCACTCCAGTCATGGAACCTGGGCGGCCCTTCTGCCTCTGTTTCACGAGAAACGCCTTATCTTCTTCCGATTTAATCAGAGCCAAGGCATCTTGCTGAGCAATATCAAAGAGATCATCCAACTTTTCAACGAACTGTTTAAAATTGTTCTTAGCCGTTTCCGATGTTTTCTTCCGGTCTTTTTGAAGAGTTCTCCAGTTTTTCCAGCTTAGTAATTGCATCTTTCTCATGTTTAGTCGGAATTCGAGCTTTCTCCCAAAAAATGAACACTTCTCGTATGGCAAATTTTGCTGATTCTCTTACAGTTAATTTCACAGCACGTATATTATAAAATAAAACACACAAAACTTGACGATTTGAGGGTATTTTTAAATATTTTATCCTTGGTTCGGCTTTGTACACCTGATGTGGATGCCATTTGTCCGTAAAACAAAGATTAATGATACTTTTCTTCAAGATCCTGGTATCTACAGCCGGCAACGCATAAACTAAAGGCATACCACTCTATAGGCCGTCTTATATTTTGCTAATTCATACCTAATAAAAGGATTAATGCAAATAATTGTATAAATTAAAAATAATTACCTACCTGATTTTTTGTTAAAACTTAACCTTTACCTTTATTTAGTAAAATACACACAGGTAAAAATAAATAATAATTTTTGGAGCAAATAGTAAAAATAATTTTAAAGAGCCTTTTGTTTAAATTTAATCTTTTATTATATGGGGATTACCTGACTATTAGTCTGACTATATTTGAAACTGGCTCCTAATGCTACCAGGGCACGTTTTTGGGGTCAAAGGCTGTTGTAACTCTGTTGGACTTAAAATAACAACAATTATGTATAGAATATAAATTTTGAAGAACAACATTAGCTTTCTTTTGAGATATTAAGCGTGTTTTTATTATTTACCGTTCTGGAGTTATGGCTCCATGTCAGCTTTTTGACCAAAAATTTGGATTTTTTCAAACTTTGAGCGACGAGCGGCACGGGTTAACGTCGTTTAATCGAGCTCAAATTTCGTCTATCTCAATATCTGGAAAGGGGAATCGTTTTGTGGGGTCCAGACGAACAAAATTCCGACATCGATTTTTTGCGGTCACCCTAGTATACAGTGTGTCCCCGGATCGTATTTCCAATGGAAAAAACTTTTTTAGACCTGATACAGCTAAACCGAGCACGGATTTGGAATCTACTACCAAAAATTATGTTTAAGTGTCCAAGCGTTTAGCTGTGATATTTCAAAATTTACCTACAGTGTAATGAGATGCCAGCATGCTATTAATTAGGCTTTATCCAAAAATTAAATATATATAGAATATTTAATCTTTGCTTTCATAGTTAAATTTTACGTCAAACAATAGGAGCTTTTGTGGTTTTAAAATATAATTATTGTGTGTTCTCCCTGCTGAAAAAACTAGGCATGGGCGGATGAAAAACCAAGCTGGTGGCTGCTTTTGCCTGTCATATCAGATTTTCCCGTCACGTCGGATTTCACCTGCAATACCAGTTGTAAATATCATCCGCAAACCTCCGGCATTGACGTTATGATACTTTTAGCTGATTCACCCGCGCATTTCGTCTATGTTTGCATTAATCTGATTTTATTCGCAAATACGTGCTTTTATCCGGTACATTCTGTAGATACAAAATGTTAATCTAAAAAAAAACATGGGGGATTTTCTCAACTGCGTGTTAAAATGGGGAAAGGCAATCGCGAATAAAACCGGATGAAATTAGATATTATTGGAAAAACCCAGACGAATGCAGACATAAAACCAAATGCAGGCGGATAAAACCTGATCAATGCAGACATAAAACGAAATTTAGGCAATCGCACATAAAAACGGATGAAATCATATATTTGCAGATAAAACCGGAAGAATTCAGACATAAAACCAAATGCAGATATTTACAGATAAAACCCCATGAATGCAGACATAGTACGAAATGCAGGCAAAAGCGGATAAAACCGGACGAAATCAGACATTTGCGGATAAAACCGGATGAATGCAGACATAAAACCAAATGTAGGCATTTGCGGATAAAGCCGGAGAAATTCAGATAAAACGAAATGTAGGCAATTGCGAATAAAACTGGACGAAATCAGACATTTGCAGATAAAATCTAATAAACATTGACGAAATGCAGGCATTCGCGGGTGAAAAAAAATAGTAAGGGTTATTTTAACGAAAATAAATGTTTAATTAATAATACTGGTAATTTTGTTAAATTAAACTACATTAATGTTATTTTGAAACAAAACATGATTGTCATTACGACCAATAATAAAGTGTTATTTAACAAAACAAATATTTACCAAAGGAATAGGGGCATTACAATATTATTTAGTTATCCAACCAATAATTTGTTAAATTTTGTTAAATCAAACTAAAAAATATTACATTTTATTTGTTAACTATTATGAATTGTAATTATAAGCCTGTATTTGTTTGCTGTACTAAAATAATGGTACACAACAAGTAGGTATAATCATTATGGATAATATAGAAAACGCTGATTTTGAGTACCTATACAAACTTATTATTTTATTATTCGATATTAAATTTCTCGACAGTCCTAAATGTTATTCAATATATGTCTATAGAGAATCTGTTTGTTGCCCGGAACATTCCGGTCCCGTTTTTTTATTGCTGACCGGCACATATCGCCGGCTTAGTAAGAAAACCGCCATTTTTTCCGAAATGAGATTTTGATGCAAAATCAAAAAAAATATTTAAAAATATAGTTTTTCTTGTTTTCTGAAAACTTGTCTGAAATGCAGTTGTTTTTTTTTACTAAGCCGAAGATATTTGTTTGAAAAACGGCTGGCCTTACAGGCCAACGTATGTGCTAGGTACTAAGCAGAAAATAAATAAATAAACAATTTATTTCAACATTAAAGTATAATAATAAAACTAAAAAGTGTTTACTTATTTATTTATTTTCTGCTTACAGGCTGTATTTATTTATTTTCTGCTTACAGTCTAGTCTGTATTTATTTATTTTCTACTCTGTGAGTTACAGAGCAGAAAATAAATAAATAAACAGTTTATTTCAGCATTTATTGTTATACTTTAAATGTTGAAAAAAACTGTTTCATTTATTTTCTGTTCTTTAAGCAGAATAATCATAAGGGGCAATAACTTTTATACTTTTCTATTTAAAAATTTAGGTACCTAGGTAATAAAAAATTCTGTTTTTTTTTTCAATTAAATTAATATTATTTTTGGTTTTCAATGCGATTCTATTGATAAGAACTTTACCCATAGAATAATCGTCTTCAATAGGGCGAATGAGCGATAAAAACTTTTTAGAAATTTTTTATCCCTGGGTGTAGATTAGTTGTCTTTTTAGGTTATATTTAACTTAAATAAAATTGGCATTATGCGATGACATCTTACACGAGCTGAAGCTTTGGTGTGACACTAATCTAATGGATTTGAATATTGCAAAATGTAAGGTTGTAAATTTTACCAGGAAATTTTCACCTGTTTTGTTTGACTATAAAATTGGTGACACTACTTTAGAAGTTGTCAGTAATATAAAGGATTTGGGCATTACTATTGATAATAAACTTACTTTTAGAGATCACATATCTTTATCGGCCAGCAGAGGGTTGCGTATGTTGGGGTTTGTAAAGAGACAATTGAGAGATTTCAATGATATTAATTGTTTTAAAAGTGTATTTGTTTCTTTAGTTAGGTCAATTTTAGAGTACAATACTATTGTGTGGTCTCCTTATTGTGATAGTCATATACATTGTATAGAACGGGTGCAGAATAAATTCTTGCATTTTTGTGGTTTCAAATTAGGGTTAAATGTTGATGAATTGAATTATTGTGATATTAGGTCTAGGATGAATTTACAATCGTTGCAATTAAGAAGAAAAGAAATAGATTTATGTTATTTATTCAAAATTTTAAACAATCATATTAACTGTATTGATATTGTTAGCAGTATAAGTTTTAATATACCCCTAAGAATGAATAGGCATGTTCCGCTATTCCATATAAGGCAACATTCTACTAATTATGGCTATTTTTCCCCATTTGATAGAATGTGCAGAAGTGCTAATAGCTTGGACATAAATTTTTTTAACATACCACTTAGGACTTTTAAAAGGGAATTGAGATTGATGCTTATCCACTAATATGTGATTTTTGTACCTATTGTTGTGATATTTATTTTACCTTCTTGTTTTTTTTATTAGAGTTTTTATGACTTTCATAATATTGTATTGTATTGTATTTATATTGTGGCAATTTGCTGTTAATAAACATTATTATTATTATTATTATTATTATTATTATTAAGGTTCTTTTTTGAGGTTTAAGGACCAATTTTTAAACTTTTTAAAATTAACTTTTTTTTTAATTTCGTATATCCCTGGGTGCCCAATGGGTACATATTTAAGTTTAAATTAACACACAAAAAAATCTGTTTTGGGTAAAAAAACCTTGAGTTTTTTTTTTTATTTAAAATTTTAATAAAAAACACATTTTAAATTATATTAAAGTATGAAACTAAATTTAGATTAAATAAATAACTAAAATAACACTAATACCGCAAGTTTTTCTCGTGTCGAAATAAGTTGTAACTGGTTATTTTGGTGTGGTGGGGAAAGGCAGGAGGGCTTTTGTGCTTTACCGAATTAGTTTAAGCGACGAGCCTAATTGCGTTAGAAGTGTCCAAGACCCAAGTGTTTTTGGACATTTGTAAAAAAGTTCTTGTTGATATTAAATCTTTTTGGCACAAAGCTTCTCTTCCCATTATTTCAGACCAAAGAATAATTCAGAAAATAAAAGAACACAATGAAAAGTAAAAGGTGATTAAGAAAATTAAACTGCTTAAAAATTTAAAATATTTAAAGAAGATAGTTTAAAACTATTTGACATTTCTCCGTGCAAATGTGTCACTTTTTATTCGTGTGGGTATAAAATCAAAGTTCCTATAATGAAAGGAGCATTTTTAAAAGACCAGACGTGTGAAAGAAAGATGATGATCGGAAATATCGATACTAAAACTACCAAGAAAATGGCAAAGTCATTGGAAAGAAAGGAGTTGGAGGAAAAGGGATTTAAAGAAAAAATTAAAGACTCAAATTCAGAACATATTGTTCAAAGTAAAAGAATAGAAAAAGAGGACCCAATGGATGCTATCGATATTACCAAGTCTGATATGTCACAAGCATCAACGTCTTTTAGAGTGCCTTTCAAAAAAAGACTGGTTTAACTAATGTGGCTGAAGCATATGTCAGAGGTGGACTCTCAGATAGAAATGCGTCTCTCCTGGTAAAGATTTTAATTTAGTAAGTGAGGAGAATCCTTCTATAATTATCGACAGAAGTAAAATAAGAAGAGAAAAGAAGCGACGAAGGGAAAATTTGGTTAATATGGAAATTCGGCAACAAAAAGAATTATTATACCGAGCTAATTAATTGGCAATCAGATAAAGTCACAAAACCTCCATTGACAAATAGTATCTCAGAAGCAGTTATTAGGAAAATGGTTGTAAATATTCCGAATACCATACAAATTTTAAATTTTCCATGCCATACTCACGCTGTGGAAAGACTGAGGCATCTAAGTCAGTATGTGGAAATAAGGGACGGGTGTATTCGACAAAAATTGCTTCTATAAAATCCACACCACAAATGGAAACAAAGAAAGATTTTACCAAGTAAGTTAACTTAAAAAAATTAAAATAATAAAATTGCAAATTTTTCTCTATTTCAAAATAAAAAAAGTAACCTGAAGGACTAAATATTTTTTAAAGAAATTTAACAGTTAGGCAACGATCCCGCACCCGGGCTAAACAAAAAAAAATGTTTATTTTTCGTACACTAGGTATCCGTGGATGGTTGGATTGGTTTGATTTTTTTATTTTCGTTCAGATTTATGAACGCAAAATCTGTTCATATAATAAAAAATAACAGAAAACGGGTCTGTTCCGGTCAGCAATAAAAAAAACGGAACGTTCCGGGTAGCAGGTAGTTCCTTTTTGAAAAGTACCAGTAAACTATTCAGTAAATAATTTAATTTTGTTTCGTAAAAAAATATAATTAATTGGTATTTGTTATAATTTTGTAAAGTAAATAAATAAAAATGTTTGGTAAAGTTATATTTGGCACAGTTATAAGATACAAATGGCAAGAGTAGAGTAACAAAGAGAGTTCTGCCCCGGAAGTGACCCAGACGTAACGCGTTGGGTTGGTAGTGTTGTTTTCCAAAGGTGGCGCCACCTATAGATAAGCGATATTAAATTTTCGAACTAGAGATAAGGGAACGGAATCTGGCGACAAGGGGGTGGGCGTGACTTAACAGGGGTTAATGCGGGGTGATCTGGCATCGAGCATTTGGAGATAAGGATTTATTATTGAATTAATAAATTTCATTTTTGACGCCATTTTAAATTTTGACGTCAAATATTCGAACTATAGATAAGGATTTATTAATATAAATTTTATTTTTGACGCCATTTCCGGGACACTTGACACCCCCCCACCACTTTTTGGACGGTCACGTGACCAATGCGTGGCCTGCGAAATTTGATTTAATATACTAGTCCCAACAAGTCTATTTTTTAAAAAGTATTATTCAGTCTTAATATTATTAGGTAGTAATAATGTGCAAAGGAAATTAAAATGACAATCCAAAATATTGGTAAATTTTTGGAAAAATGTGGTAAAGAAGGTGGAGAAAATTTTGAAAATAAATATCCTACTCAACAAGAAATATAAGGAGAATTTTTTGAAAAAGGAAAAAATTAAAAAATGGGTTAGTCATAAAGAATTTTTGGAGCAGCATCTTAATGCTAATATTGTAAATAACCAATATGGTAAACATTTTGAGACGTGCCCCTGGTCAAATTCGGATGAAGGTCCAGATACATGTCCAAGTTGTATGGTTTCATTTTATGTGAAAGAAGCTAATGAGGTGTTAAATAAAGTACCAAAAATTACGTGCTATTCTAAAATTAATTGAATAAACTTTATTATATATTCCTTTGAGTTCAGTTCTTAAGATGCGTTGCGTTCAAATACCCGCCTATAACTAATTTAGATTTATTTGAAACCAGTGCTGGTGCTAGTAAACATGGTTATTTACTACCAAATTCCTTTAGAGCAATTTTTTGTGGTCCTAGTGGGTGTGGTAAAACAAATGCTTTATTAAGTTTAACATTTAATCCTAATGAAGCTAAATTTAAAAATATTTACGTTTATTCAAAATCACTTTTCCAACGAAAATATCAATTATTGCAAAATGTTTTAAGCAAAGTAAAAGGTGTGGGGTATTTTCCATATAAAGATAATGATGAAATAATTGACCTATGAAAGCTCGTAACAATTCAATTTTTATATTTGATGATGTAGCTTGTGATAAACAAAATAAAATACGCGAATACTATTTAATGTGTAGGCATAAAAACATAGACGCTGCATACTTCAAAACTTATTCAAAAATACCAAAACAATTAATACGTGATAATTGTAATATTATTGTACTACTTAGACAGGATGATATATTTTGGTTGTTTAGCTATTATAAAAGATTTTCAATTAAACAATGGACGTTATCGAAAGGGGTTTGATTAATATATAAATATGTAAAACAAGTAAATTTAACATCATTTGTAATCATGGCAGCATCGACTTCCAATGTAACAAAACAAATTAATGAACTCTCTCGAAATATTAAAAAATATATATTTAGCTCTTAAATTGGGGAAATCTGAAAATGATGCTATATTAGATAATATTTTTAGACCAATCATAAAGCCTCTTCAAAAGAAAGCACATGATACTTGGAATAACTTTAAAATACTGCCGCAATGTCTAAAAATCCGACGTTGAAAGAAGTAAGTGCACGTGTCGAACAGTTGGCGCTTGAATTGAGAGTTTCAAAGACGAATTACGAACTATTTTTCCAACTCCTGTTCCATCAGTGGTGCCTGGGGATTTTATAGTGAAGTTTCAGATGTTTGAATCCATGATTAACTCATCCCTTGCTGTTTTACAGGGTGAAATGAAGTCCTTATAAGAAAAGGAATAATTGAAAAAGAGAGCAAGCGCAGTCAGGTCAAGAAATTGTCAAACGTCATTATAGTGCGCGGAATCAATGAAAACATAAACAATCTTTAAGAGTGTTTATTGGATATTATTATAAATAAAATAAAAATTAAAGACATAAATAAACGGGACATCAATTACTGTTATCGCATTGGTTTAAAAAACAACCAAAATAAAGAACCAAGGCCACTAGCCGTCCAGTTCTGTACTAAGTGGATTCGTGATCAGTTGTTTTTTAATAAGAAACATCTAAAAGGCTTGCAAATTGTCATTACGGAAATGTTAACCCAGGAAAGTCTTGGTCTTTTTAAAAAAGTAAGACAAGTAATGGGAAAATCGTCTTGGAGTTTTAATGGTTGAATTTACGCGAGTGTGCAAAATAAAAAAAATCTTATTAGTTCTGAGAGGAATTTAATCAAATTAGGTGATCCTATGGGTACTAATAAGGATGATACCGACCAAAACTATAAAAACGTAGATAGTAGAATAGAATTGTGAATGAAAGTGTTTTTATATACTTTATATTTTATATATTTTGAATAATACGAACATAACCTTATAAACATTTTAATCAAGTAAAATATAAATTGATCTATGTGTGCATCAAAGATCGTATTATTTGTCTATTTTTCATACAAAATCTAACAATGCATATTGCATTGGTGGGGGCCCCTAAATGGTGGGGGCCCTGGGGCCGTGGCCCCGCTGGCCCCATGCTTAATCCGGCCCTGAACACATTTAATTATATGTAACAAAAACTTGAGAATACTTTATTTGTTTTCTAGTCGTAGTTTTTTTTTCTTTTTCATTTTATTTAAATTTTACATTTATAATGAAAATTGGTCATTTAAACATTAGATCAGTATTCACGGGTTTTAGTGACTTTAAGGTTTTGGTTCAAGAGTATAACTTTGATGTCCTTATGCTTAGTGAAACTTGGTTAGATGCAAATATTAGCTCAAATGTCATAAATATACCTGGTTACACGTTTTATAGACATGATAGGTTAGGAAGGGGAGGGGGAGGGGGTACTTATGTCAGTAATCATTACGCCTGTCAAACGATTCAGCTTGAACTATCTGTCAACGAAAACCTAGAATTTTTATTCCTTCAAATTAACACTAAACTTTAAAATATTGCCATTGGTACGTTATACAGACCTAAAGATAAAAATATGAGTAATTTTTTAGAAGACTGAAAATATATTTTCTTTTCTGTGTCCAAATTTTGATGGGATTGGGGGATTTTAATACAGATTTTTTAAATATTTGTTTGGAATCTTTTAACTTATATAAAATTATTAATGAACCCACTAGAATCACTAAAAAATCAAGCAAGTTGTTAGACCCAAATTTTGTGTCAACAAAAGAATTAGTGGCCTCTAGTGGAGTTATAAACACTGATCATATATCATAGCCTTACTTACTGTGATCTTCCATTAATAAAATTCATTAGAGTTAGATCTTTTGATAGCTTTAGCCAGGAGGAGTTGGACCTCGACTTGAGGCAGGTTCCTTGGCATATAATATTGAGGGAAAATAATATTGACAAAAAGGTTGATATCTTTAATAATTTTATTATATCATTATTTAATTGTCAAGAAATAAGAATTAGTAAACCTAAAGCCCCTTGCCTAACACCGAATTTAAAATTAATAATGAAGGGACGTGATAGTGCTTTGCAAAAATTTAAACAAACTAATCGTGAAAATAGCTACAGGAAGTATAAAGACCTTCGTAACTTTGCCCTTACATGTTTACGAAGAGAGAAAAAAGCTCATCTTTACAGCTGACAAAAAAAATCCAAAAAGCTGTGGTCTGCATTAAGTGATTTTAATATAAAAACTAATAAATCATGTGAAATTCCCCATCATCTATCTAACCCTCAGGAAATTAATAATTATTTTGCGAGCTTTTTTCAGACTATATCAAATAGTTGTCAAAATCAAATCGACTTTTTTGAAGCAAATTATTATATAAATTCAAACTCTTTTAGTTTTATCATGACTACTGTCGAAGAAGTAGCTTTAATTTTGTCTTCGCTCTAATGCCTGTGGCGTGGATGAAATCTCAGTACGTATGCTAAAATTCTGTTGACCTTTTATTATTCCTTATATTATTAATATAATTAACTCTTGTATTGAGCAAGGCTACTTTCCTCTAAAATGGCGGGTTTGCTCAAAAAGAATAATCCGGAATAATTCTCAGACCTACGTATAATCAGCATTCTACCAGCTTTTTCAAAAATTCTTGAAAAAGTTTTATACAAGCTAATCTACAACTACTTAATGGTGGAAAAGATCCTTCCTGCTTTTCAGTGCGGTTTTAGAAAGGAATATTCCACAGCAACAGCCCTCGAAACAGTAATAAGTGATGTGATAAAGGCTTACGATAGGGTGTAGTTCATTGCTAACATTATTAGATTTTTCCAAAGCGTTTGACACCATAGACCACAGACTTATGTTGGCCAAACTTAAATATTATGGGTTTGACGATCTTGCCTTGAGACTATTTAGGTCTTATTTGAATGACAGATCTCAACGGATTATCTGCAATGGACAAACATCCTCTCAAATGAACATACTGTCTGGCGTTCCTCAGGGTAGTGTCCTGGGGCCTTTCTTTTTCTTAATTTACACAACAAGTATTTTAAAAGCGATTGAGCACTGCAAGGCCCAGGCATATGCTGATGATGGCCAGATCTATCGTCATTTTGATATAAAAAACGCAAAAAATGCCGAACTACTAATTAATTATGATTTAAATAACAAACTTTCTCTAGAAAATAACCTAAATTAACCGCCAGTAAAAGATAAAGTATCTACCTTAAAACAGCAGCTTACTTTGCAAATTGATAATATTCCTGTAAATGTCGTCGACTCCGCTAGAAATCTTGGAATCATACTAGAACTAAGCTGAGATTTCGTGAACATGTTAAAAGATTAATACAAAAATCGTTTCTAAGCCTTAAACTTCTTTATTCAAACAAACATTTTCTTAATAAAACGTTAAAACGCAATTTATGTGAAAGTTTGGTGTTATCGAATTTTAACTACTGTGACTTTATTTATGGCACATGCTTAGATGTTGCATGCAAAACTCGTATACAAAAAATAGGTGCTGTATACTTATTTTTAACCTAAGAAAATACGATCACGTCTCTGAAAAAATCAAGGAATTATCTTGGTTGAAGATGGACAAGCGTATGAAACTTCATTTGGTGAATTTTACCCATCAGCTCTTGCAAAGTCCCCACTCCACCCCTCTAAAATCTAAGTTTATAACTCGTCAAAATACCCGTTCGCGTATTAATTTAAGGAATGATAACCTATTGTCAATTCCTAAATATCGAACTGCGCTTTTTAAAAAAAGTTATGTTTATGATGCTATAACAACATATAACTCTCTGCCCAGTACTTTTAAAAATCTATCCATCATAAAATTTAAAAACGAACTTAAAAAATACCTATTTACAAACTAAATATGAATTGTTTTTGGAATATTGTATGCTCATTGTTTTCTTGTTTTTGTTTTTTTTCTCATATGTAAAATAACTACATAAGTGAGTTCCACACTGTATATGTAGTACAGTCTGCGTATAGGTAAGTACTAACATTTTCATCTTTAAATAGTAAATCGTTAATGTAGATTATAAATAGGATTGGACCAAGTATTGAACCTTGTGGGACTCCATGTTTTAATGTAAGTTTATTTGATGTTTTATTATTCCAATATACGAGTTGATTTCGATTTTCAAGATAACTTTTTATTAGTTTTAATTGGTTTCCTCTAATTCCATAATACTCCAGTTTATCAAGTAAGATTTCATGATTAACCGAGTCAAAAGCCTTAGATAGATCGCATGATATTAACTCAATTTTTTTGTTTTCATCATCCGCTTGGTATAGCTCCTGTAACATATCAATTATAGCTGAAATCGTACTTCTTTTCTTTCTAAAGCCATATTGTTGATGTCCAAGAATATAATATTTTTCCATAAAGCTTACCAATCTAGCCTTTATAACATTTTCAAAAATTTTTGAAAATGCCGGTAGTATTGATATAGGTCTATAATTTGTTGGCTCATTTTTATCACCTTTTTAAAAAACTAAAGTTCTGGAAAATGTCCTTCCATTAAGCTTTTGTTTAATATTTCGGTAAGTGGAATAGCCACCTCGTCTGATAAGTTTTTTATAAAAAAGGTTGTCATGTCATAAATATCTTTTGTATGTGTTGTTTTTATTGTTTTGGTTATACTTAAGACTTCTTTGTAGGTTACTGGTTCGAAAAAACACGTATGTGGGCATCTATGGGTATATTTCTTTAATTGGATTAATGCTTGATTTGTGTCTTTTGGCATATTTTTTATTATGTTTTCTCCAACATTTGAGAAGAACACATTAAAAGTATTGGCACTTATCATGGATTCTGGTTTGACTTTACTTAGGTGTTTTGTTTCATTGTTGATTATTTTCCATATCATTTTTGTTTTATTTTCTGAGTATAATATAAGGTTTTCATTTTTTTCCCTTCTAATTTCATTAATTCTGTTAATATAAATATGTTTGTATTGTTTGTAGGCATTAAACGCTTCTTGTGTCTTTTGTACTTTAAATATTGTGTGTAGTGCATTAAGAATGTTTTCCATTTCATGTAATTCCTGTGAAAACCAGTTTAATTTATTGGGTTTTTTGTTTATTACTTTCCTTTTTACAGGTGCAAATTTATTTAACATTAATGTAAGATTATTAAAAAATATTTTAAATGATTCCTCACATGTTTTATTATAGAATAAAGTTGGCCAGTCTATTGAATTTAAGGATTTTTTTATATGGTTAGTACTCTCAACTGATATATTTCTACCAAATTGTATTTCATTATTATATGTTTCTTTTTTTGCCTCTAATTTTATAAATTGTGCATAATGGTCGCCAAGGTGAAGATTTTGAGTTTTTACTTCTGCCCTTGATACATTAAAGTTGCAAAATATGTTATCTATACATGTGGTCGATTGTGCTGTTACTCTACTGGGTTCATATATAATATATTTCATGTTATAGCTAATAAATACATTAAGTAGTAAATCTTTTTCCCTTGAAGTTTCTAAAAAATTTACATTAAAATCACCACTTACTATTATCTTATGTACGTTACTATTTAGGGTTATTAGATTTAAGGCTTCATATAAGTTGTTAAGAAAAATATTAAAGTCTCCATTGGGTGACCTATATATAGCAATTATAGCAGTGTTTGTTATTTCAAGTAGTATAGCGGCCATTTCAATATCAATATCCTCAGAAAAATCTTTGACCTCCTTAAGTATCGAAAACTTAATGCTATTTTTACATAAGATCATTGATCCACCATGTATAAACCTTTTCCTTAAGTAACTGTCTGCTATTTTATATCCTTGGAATACTATTTTATCCATAATGTCATCTGCTTTTACCCAATGTTCAGTTAAGGTTAATATATCAATATTTTCCTTTAGTAAACAAATTTTAAGTTGATCCATTTTGTTTTTTATGCATTGTATATTAACATTGCATAGTATATAATTTTGATTATTTATGACCAGTTGTTTTTGTTTGATTTTTTCTTTTGTGTTTAATCCTGTGCTGTTGTTTTGTCTAAAAAATTCCTACCTAGAGTAAAGTTAAATCTTTCAAAGGTAAGCCCTTTAGGCCAGAATTGGGAATCATAAACTATATCTTTTAAATCTATATGTACACCTACCATAAATCTTTTTGATTTAGATTTCTGATTTTTGGCAACGCATTCTTTTGCATCAACATCTTCTACTTTTGTTTTTGCGTGTTTCGAGACATAATTTTTTATTATTTCTTCTGTAACCGACTCATTTAATTTACTTAGAAACAGCCATATTTTTTTGCTTTTTCCTGATGAATGATTTGTTAATTCTTCGTCATCTTCTTTACTTCCTATCTGTATTGTTTTATTTTTCTTAATTTCTACCCATTTGTTTACTTCTTTAATATTTTGTTTGGATTGTTTATGTTTTTTTGATTTAACTTCAATAAATTCTTCTTCTTCTTCTCCATTGTTTACGGGCAAGTTTATCGGTGCGTTGATTACTACTGGTAGTTCAGATGTACTTTGTTTATTATTAATATTTTTGGGATGTTCCATTATTTGGTTGCTAGCTTCAGGTTTAATTTCATGGTTTGTTGATGTTTTTTGTGTATTGTTAAAATTTTTTGTACTCACATTCTTTAGTTGATTTTCTAGAAAAATGGCCTTATCTTTCCATAATTGGCAGTTTTCCATTAATAAACCATTTTTTTCCTCCAATTCTTTTATAATTTTTAATAAATATGGTATATCGTTATCTGATGTTTTAACCTCTTCAGTTTCTTCAGCTACATGTTTGCATACGGCTCCCTTGAGGGAACCTGCTTGGATTAAACAACTTGGATGGAAAAACTCGAGACATTTTGCACATTTTATAGGTGTAACTACTTTTCTCTCACAGTATTTGCATGATATTTCACCAGCACTTTTCGTTGCTTCTTTCTGTGGCGGCGCCATCTTTAATATTATATACCCCCAATTAGACTACAAAATTGTTTAAAATTGTGAAAGTAAAAATTACAAACCCAACCACATACATTTTGGAAGATTTAAATGGTAGACCCATTAGTGGAGCATTTTATGAGGATGAGTTGCAAAAAACAATACAGCCTGGAAAAAGTTTTACATAAACGTGGTAACAAAGTCCTAGTAAAATGGTTACGTTTTGATGACTCACACAATAGTTATATTAATTAAACATATTCTTTTTGATCACCTCACTCCACTCTTTTCCAGTTTCTTGCCATAAAATCAAAATTTAGTTTAGTTTAAGACGTAAAGCAAAGCAGTGCACACATAAAATGGGTAGTAATAGTGATGATTCGGAGTTTGATTTTTATGATTCCAATCTTAATGCTTTGATTAGATATAAAGAAGCTATTAAAGCTGAAAAACGATTAGTTTACACAACTTATGATTTTCAAATATTCCCGCTGGAATGTGGACTTAGTGGTGCAAGGGAGTTCTTCTGGATGCAAATCATTCTGATGAAATTCAGCTTTGGAGGAACTAGTGGTGCAAGGGAGTTTTTATGGATGCAAATCATACTGATGAAATTCAGCTTTGGAGGAACATAAAAATTGTATTAAATATCAGGTGATTGTACCATTTTGTATTTTATCTTAAATGATGTTTTTGAATTTCTTGAATTAAAAAAGTTAATTTAAAAAAAACTTGAAATATTAAATAATTTAAATATTAATTATTATTATCTTAATCTTTTAAAAAGCATATATGAAGCGATGAAAACTGAACTTTATCCTCCATCCCTTCATGCTGTGCTATACATTTTGTCATCCCTATGTTCTTGCGGTACTAGTGTAGACAGTTATTGTTTTTTAGAATGCTTATACTATTTAGATATAAAAATGTCAAATGATTTATATTTGGGATTAATGTTGAAGATATTATTTGAGATAGTCATTAAATGTGAGGTTTTCAACAACAGACTATTTAACCCCCTTTGATTTTTTTATACATTTATTATTAATAACTTTATATGTATACATTTTTGAGCGCAACCCCATGAAATGTGTCATGATTAGACCATTCAGTTCATCCTTCATTAGATCAGGAACTTTTTTATTAACCAAAGGGATAATTAATTCATCCTTGGGATAATCACTGGTATCGAGCAAGTGAATATCCTTAAGAATAATTTCATTGTATACATCATCGCAGAATATTTTATAAATGAGACTATCAGTATCTGTATACAATAATTTTACATTATGATTTTTTAGCATATGTTTGTAATGAAAGCTAAATACGCATGTCTTTAAAATATCCAATATTGCCATGCCGATATATAAAGATATATTAAAGTATAAATATGTTTTATTAAGTTCAATAGCCATGAGGTTTTCATGAAAAATGGTTCGATTATTTAAATTTGGACTTGCAATTAAGTTTTTGGCTCCATATCTACTACACCATTTTTTTTACTAATTTAACAATTCGTTGTTTTCGAATATTTTCCATGGTGTTTCCAAAAATAGCGTTTATCATTAGTTTAAATAGGTTTTTTTAGAACTCATTTTTAGAATTTTGTATTTAAATCAATATATGCTTTGAGCCAAGGTGATTGATTGAATTTTAATACCCAATGAATTTTACTTAAAACAAGACCATGTTTGAGAGCTTGTTTTAAATTTCTATAGTGAATTATGTATTTTGATTTGTTATTTAAAAATGTCATAAGTTTTGGTAATTTTAAATTTGGTGGTTTTTGATATTCGGGGCAGATGTGTAAATCATGTAAATACTGTGGATACTCCAAATCACCGAGGTGATTCATCTGAAACTTCCAAAACATCTAATGTGGTATTGTCAATCCATTCAAACCCTCCATAGGGTAAATATTGGGACATAGCCCAACCATAGAGGTTATTGACATTCAGGTAGAGTAAATAAGTTTGGTTTGGAACCATCAAATGCATCACCCACGTATTTGTTATTAGCCTCCGCATACCGATTGCAACATTGACTCACCCCACCTCGAATACCTTGCTCAATGAATAACAGCATATCTACAGATTGTATGGTATCAAGACCAGTGGCGTGCAGGACGGGCCCCGCAGGGCCCGCGGTGCGGGGGGGGCCCCGACCTTAGGGGGGCCCCGTAGAGAACCACATTGGGTGGTATAAGTGACAAAGGGGCCCCAGCTTAAAATTTGCGGGGGGGCCCCCGATCACCTTTGCACGCTACTGATCAAGACTACAATTTGAATATTTTAACATACAATCCCAAGTATATCCAGGTAATGAGCAGGATCGAGTTGATATGTTTTAAGACAACTTTCACAAAATTGCTCAAAAACATCAGCTAACAGTAAAATATCAGTTTATAAACATAAATCTGAATACTCTCCTAAATCTTTAATATCAAAAACATTCCACACCTTAAGGGCATGCAAATAATCATCAGCAATAAGTTTAGAATCATTTAATTTATTGTAAAAATTTTCTTTAGGTGGTAATTTAGTGCATTTTAATTTTTTCTTCGAATCAATAAAATCATATGGAAACACCCCCTTGCGTTCTAATAATTTAATTTTTTAGTTTGGTATTGTAATGGTTCCGTAAAAATACCCCTTTATAAATTTATTAGGATACATGTTTATAAATATATTTTATTTTTTCTAATTTTAAAATAGGATTAGGTTATAAAATTTTATTTTAAGGCAAACAAAATTACAAATTTAGGTAAAAAAATTTTCAAGCAAACAAAAGGTTACATGTGGCATACAGATTAGCCGGGGAAATTCCACCCAGAGGTAAACGAAGAGGATTTTTGAAAAGGAAAAATAAGGCAAAAGCGTTTTGAACTTTGTACCGTACAGATCGTTTTCTTTGGTAAAATTGTAAAATCAAGTTATTGTTCTAAAATCATTGTTAAAGTATTAGGTTCTAAATATTTAATCTATCTAAATGTGTAGAAAAATTAACTAAACGTAATATTGTGCATTTTTAAATTGTTAATATTATTATTATCTGATTATTGCTATTATGACCCTGTTACCACCCCTATTTTCGCTTTTACTGTTATCACTATAATTTTAATAATTCGCTATGCTCAATGCTTGTACTGCTCAAATGTAACATAGTAATTTGTTTTGTGCTTAACCCAACATTTTGTACCTTTTCTATAACGTAGTTAAGCATTGTTTAATGGTCAGTCCAAATTTATTGATGTATTGCGAAATTACTCGGTGCTTAAACAGGAGTGCTGACCGTTATTGTCCAACTTTGAGTACTCTTTGTTTGTGTGCGTGGGCCTTTGTTGTATGAACCAATATTTTCTTCCGTGAGGGGAACAGGTTGTTCTAGGTTTTCTAGGGCTGCATCGCTTTTCCCCGACCTCTCAACTAAAATAGCCGGGTTGCCTTCCTTTGTGGACCTCGTTACATTCTGGGCATAGCCCGGCTAACTAACACCAATATTCTTAATTTTTAAATCTTTGTTTAAATGCAGTATAGAGCCATTGGTCAATACATTAATTTGCGTAATTTTTAAAGTACAATGCCTGACCGCGTATTCCTTTGCTACTTCATAGCCGACCAGGGTTTTTTCTCAGGCTCTTTTTTCCTGGCCGAACCCTCCTAAGAGCCAACCCTTGCTTGTTTGTAAAAAGTAACGTAAATTAAATTGGGGTAAACTAAACCACTGTATTTTATTTCCTATAAAGCTAGTTCTCCCACGTACCATTCTTAAAGCAATGCATTTAATAAAACAAGTAAACACAACGTAGAGGTCCAAATTTGGGTAAGACGATCACGAGCCAAAGCCACAAAATATTTAATTTATAAATTTTTCATAAAACTTGTTTTAAACGAACCTGAGGTAAAGAGAAATCTTTACAGTATATTTTTGAATTCGCTGTTTAGAGAAGAAGCCATAAACCGAAATGAATCTATAAATTGAAATTGAATTTTTGTATCTTTATCAAACAACGTAAAAGAAATGTATTTTTACTTATTTATTAGTAATATTGTTATGTTACCATATTTTGCAATATCTTTAATTATATAATGGCTATCGTATCCAGAAAAATTTTGAAAAACTATTGGTACTACAAATTTTTTATTATAATTTAAATTGCATATTTGATGTGCAAACCCCCTAAATTTTTAACTGAAGTGGCAATGATCTCGAAATTAATTATCGCCCTGTATAAATTTTCTTTCACAAATATGACATGATTCTGTATGGTCTTTAAAATTTATATGCTCCCTTAAAGGTTTAATATTAAGCATTTTTGATTGTATAAATTTAGATACATACATTTACATTTATATACAATCTAAACCGCGATAACTTTTAAAATAGGATAAATTATCATCTTAAATTGACTGGTGCAATAAACGGTGCTGGAATTTTATTTTTTAAATTTTAAAACCCTATTGATTTTTCCTCCGGGAAAGATATTTAACAATTATTTAACTTAATACAATATTCTTCATGCTCATTTAATTTAATTTGACTAGAAAAATAATGTAGACAACGATCAAAAATAAATATTTTACCATTATGTTTTGATTGCTGATCTCCAAGTAACCTGAATAAATCCTTAATCCAAACATAATGAAATTTAATATCACAATCCTCCACATTATCATTATCTTTTAAAAATGGATTAGAGTCCCACTCTTTGGGAAAGTATTTATTTTGAATTAATAGTAAATTTACATGTTTATCTAGTTTGTTTTTGGTAAGTCTAGTTGGTACTGTTTTAAAATAGGAACCGGTATATGTTACAATATATTCCAAGATGTAAACGTTTATCAAGATTTTATTTAATTTTTCAAGTTTTCAAGCAAAATTTAACACATCCCAAAAATCTTTATACGATGTTGTTCTATCCGGATGTTTTGTGCGATGAACCGGGTATAGGGCTGATAAAACTGCCCATGCGAAGCATTCATTGTCATTATAGTTTTTAACATTTACGCAGGCATGTTTTTTGCAATTTCTTCAGGTAGTCTAATAAAGGATGACCCGTTACCCATTTCAACTTTATTTATATTGATTTCTAAACTTAAAACTTTTTTTAATGCCCACCCTGAGTCTTCTTCGGCAAATTCCTCCATTTTATTTAAAATTTTATCAATCACATTATCATTAAACCAATTTTTTAAATTTGTACCCACATCTATAGTTGCATTTTTTGTATTAAAATACTTTACATTAACAATTTCCTCATTATTTATATTTAATTTAAAAATTCCCCTTCAAAACATTTGTTGACTTTAAATAAGGGAAATTTTTTTTTAATATTTTTTACCCTAGATTTAAATAAAAAAATGCATCATTTAAAAATGTAAGGGGGCAGAGGCGGATTATCCCTAAGGCAAACTAGGCACGTGCCTAGGGGCGCGAGGTTACAAGGGGGCGCGATGTTTGATAAAAACGCAAGTTTTTATGAACACCGAGTAGGTATTTATTGAAGAAAGATTTACAACTTACGCGCAAGAAAATAATTAACATAAAATTATATATAAGGAACGTATGGCAGGCCCCATCGGCACGCCTTGCACTGATCTCCCAGGGTTATTTCGCCCCCTTTCAGTTCTCCTACTTATCCCGCCACTGAACAGCATCACCTGTGTTTGGTGGATCCGCATTTTCACCCCGGTTGGTAAATCTCCCCTAGGAGGTCTTGGATGACAAAGTGGATGGTTAAGGCCACTCCCGGAATTTTTTTCGCCGGGCCAGGCCATACGCCCGATTCAGGCTAGTGGAGTACGGGACAAGGAGGCAAAACTAAGTACAATCCGGAATCCCCCTCAACCAGGGATTTAGTAATGCCCCCATTTATTTGGGGTTCATGAATGAGGTTTGGTTGGTTAGTACGCTGCTAGGACCTATCTTTTCTGGTCTTGTAGTCTGCTGAAATTCGGAAACTGTTGTGAGCAATTGTTTGCCCCTCTGTGCAAAAACGTTTCCTCAGTGTAGGGGTCGAGATCTATCGATAGATATTTGTCTTTATTTTGTGATAGAAATTGTATTTACGTTTTCTTTTCTTCTCTACCAATTAGAAGTTACATTTATATTATTTATTTTATATATAATTGCTCTTAACTTTGCTTTTTTAATTCTCTTATACAGCTAGCAGCATGCAATGCCTAAAATTTAGAGTGGTTTATGTTAGGCAAATATCGGAACTGGTTCGTTAAGTTTTAAACATTTTAATTTTGTTGGGGCTTATTTATGTTTTGTGCCGTTCTTACCTAATGATTGAATAATTTACACTATTACGCTGTTTTCAGTAATAATGATTGATTATTGTTAGGTTCATGCGATTAATTGGTACAGATTTTTGCAGATGATGGCCCCTTCCACTCTAGGCTATAGCCTATAAACTATAGTTTGTTTCCTACATAAGGTGATTTATATTGGCCTAGGGTTAGATCTTCAGGTATGCTGTCATTTATCACTTAATTACTTCCGTCCGTATGGTCTTTATTCACTATATTCACTTGTTGGGGTTGCTTTATAATGCACTAATTTAATGTTTCTATTAAGACTTTGGACAACAGGTACACTGATTTTCGTTGTCCAAGTAGTAAATCTTTGCACTAACTTCGCCCATTATTTTCCTTAAACTACACTGTATATGAGCGATTTTTATGTTTCCTTAAAACTTATTATTAGGTACACTTAAGAGCGATCGAATTCGAGAGCACATTTACTCGACTGGCCGTCTGTATTGGTACTCCTAATTAACATAAACTTAAAATTAAGGGTAAGTACACGTGTCTTGGCCTATACCTAATTATAAGTATAAGCCAGGACACGTGTACTTACCCCAATAATATTATAACTGCGAAAGTGTGTGTTACTTCTTCGGGCAAAAACTACTAAACCGATTGTGATAAAACTTGGTATGTAGAGAGCTGGAGGCCAAAATTTCCACGGTATGGGGCATCATGCGGGTGAAACCGCAGTGCACAGCTAATTATTATGTAAGTACTAGTAAAAATTTATAATATATGGCCGCTAGAGGGGCGCCGATGAGGTGCTTGCCTAGGGCGCTCTTGACATTTAATCCGCCTCTGTAAGGGGGTCTAAATGTATCTGTTGTTAAATCCGCCCATTTAATTCTATCACTACGTTTATTTTTTAAACCGCCACCCACATGTTTTAAATTATTTATAAGTACATTATAACGTTTGAAGTGTCCAATTGTTGTAATTAATTTTCTTTTTTCACCTATTGATTCTGATTTTTTCATAAAATTTAAGCATATTCTAATATTTTTTTAATCCAATTTAACCAAATATTAGCTGTATTTTGAGAACAGTTTTTAGTTAATAAATTAAAGGCATTTTTATCAAATTCAAGTCGGTAATCACGCTGGACACTTCAGATTCTGACATTTTTAAATTTCTAGGATCTTAATTTGGGGTGTTGCCTTGTAGTTAGAGTTGATTGCGAACTGCTTTTGACCCAGACAGACCAAACCAAATTTTTCACCATTAAGGTTCTCTAAATTCTTTTCCACCACTTCAGTTAAACGTTTGGGTAGGAACACCTTACACTCCTCAAATTCAGCCAAAGGTATTTCACCAATTCTTGAATCCTACGGACTTCTTTTTCGGCTACGACTGCTACAGCATAAACTTTAGTTAAAAATGACATACTTAAAATTAAAATAAAAATATAAAAAATTGTATTACCTTCTTCCACAAAACAAAAAATATTAACTTAATTTAAAATTAAATACTAATAATAACTTACTTTGTATGGTTATAAGAAATATCACACCCAAAAATACACACCCCACAAAAATTATCGCATCATATTTATTTTTAATTCATGCCAACAACAAATGAAAAAACTGTATTGTGGGCAGATGCAATGTTTTAAATAATGTTAATATTGTCACTTCAATATAAGCTTTATCGAATATTTCGTTTATAAAGGTAAGTAAAAAATCTTGCAATTTAATTGTCATTACTCTTTTTATTAAATAATGTAAAAAACAATAATGAGGAAAAAAATTATTGTTTTAATACCAGGTATTTCCACCTCTAGCCCTTATGACTGCTTCGATTCGCCTTGGTAGACTTTCGAATAATCTGTGTATGTATTCTTGTTCCATATTTTTCCAAATCACTTCCAATTCATGTTGAAGTTCGTTTAGGTTTCTGATCGTAGCCTGATGATGTTGAATCGTCCTTCCTAAATGATCCCAAACGTGCTCGATTGGATTAAGATCCGGGCTGAGAGCTGGCCAATTCACAGTGTTAACATTAACTTCGTCGAGATACTCTTGTACTATCCTGGCAATGTGCGGTCTTGCAATATCGTGCGTAAGCAAAAAATTGTCGCCTATGGCCCATATGGAATCCCATGAGGTTCCAACATTTCTGTAATATATCGATCGGCCGCCATTCTCCCTTCATTTACAGCAACTAGCTCTGTGCGCCCATAAAAAGAAATGCCTCCCCATACCATGACTGATCCACCTCAAACTTTCCACTTGTAGACCATTCTTCATGACCTCAGTCAATGTGTCCACTACCAAATTTTAAGCGGGCAACTCAGTGTTCCCTAGTAAAACGAGGACTTCTGGCTGGGACCATTGCATGAATGTTTTCTTCCCGAAGACGATTTCTAACTGTTTGTAAGCAGATTTGTACATTTCGAGATGATAGCATTCGAGCAGTGCAGTGCCGAGTTCTTAAAGCAGTAAGCCGCAAAAAACGATCATCAACAGCTGTCGTAATTCTTTTACGTCCTTGTCTCTCCCTTCTCAAATACTGCCCAGTCCCTCTATAACGCTGAACCACTCTTAAAATGGTACTTTGTTGAACACCCAACAAATTAGCCACGTACCTTTGACTTCGGCCATCTACAATTAAAGCAATAACTCGGACCGCCTCGTCATTGTTTAAATGACGTGTTAAACGTTAAGGAACATCCAGTATACACAAAATTGGCAAATTATTGAAATTAGCTTTACTGCAAAGTAAGCACTAAGGAAATAAACTATTCGTTGCAAATAAAAATCCTACATCCTAACACTGTTTATAAGAAATGTTAAACAAATTGAAAAAAAGAATATTTTTTTTGGACTAAAATATTACTTAAATAATCTTTACTTACAACATATACGAGGGACTCTCGTTCAAATGTGAATGCGTCCGAAAAACGAAAAAAAATATGATGATGCGATAATTGTTGTGGGGTGTGTAGTTTTAGTTGATAAACTTTTACTGATGATATTTTACAATTTTGCACACCTTTTATATCAATCAACAATCAAATTTAAGTAGGTCATGTTTGGCGGATATGATGTTGAAAAGAAGTAAAGCAGTAAGCTCAAACAGGATCTGAAGTATTTGTAATGATAATATTTAAGTAGGGGAGACCGTGGCAGCGGGGTCCACCGGGGTAATAAGGACCACCAGTCTACCGCATAGTACGTTTTAATTTGGCGCAAAATTTCACGTTAGTAAGTTGCCAAAACTTCATGTCAGTGCTGTGTTAATGGCGTCCTACCATAAGCAGCTGTTTGAAAGTACTACAAAGAAATCAAAATTTCATGGTATGTTGATCTAACCTTACCGATTGGTTTACCAATGCTATTGCATAGAAAAATGTTACGAGGTGATTTCCTGCCTAGCGACATTTGAAGTAATGAGGACCACTTAATTTGGGGCAAGCAGGACCGTGGATGATTTATGTATTTATTGTGAAACTCCGTACAAAGAGAGTAAAGTTGGAGGAGACTGGGTCCAGTGCACAAGTTGTGAGCAATGGGCCCACAAAAAATGTGGGGGGGTAGAAGAAGATGACTTTTTTATTAGCGGGCTGTGCGAATAATTTTTTAATTTTCAATTTGTGCAGGGCGCAACGGAATTTGCTTTTTTTTGTTTTTATTTAATTAATTTATTTAATAAATTCGTTAAAAACTATCAAGAGGTATTATTATTATTAATGCGTGCAGGTGTTTCAAATAATGGACCTTCTTACCACGATACCCGGCACATGTAGGACCAATGTAATAAAAGTGTTTTTTTTTATCTTTACCAAAAAATGTTACATTTTCTTTCGGTTTTGTAATAAATTAGTTAGTATATGTTTTCGAAAAAATTGCTTATGTCTATACTTTCATATATAGCGTAAATATTAAAAAAAAAAAATGCTTAAGCGGTCCTCGCTGCCCCGGTCTCCCCTACGTCACACCGAATGTTCTAGAATTTTAGCGGTTAAAAACAACAGGATGTTGCTAAAAATATAATTTTGGTGAATAAAACAACAGGATGTTGATAAGAAGTAAAATTAAGCAGTAACCACAATCTGGAATTTCTGTTAATTAAAATATTTGTTTGTGGTTATGCACGCGCAGTTACGTAGTTAACTAGATAAAAATAATATTTATAATAAAAAATTAATAATACAAGGTGAATATTATTCCTAATATTAGAAATAATATTATAATAAATAAATAAACACTAATTAAAAGGGTGAAATATGATCAGTTGTTAAGTTACTATCATCGAATAATCATGTTTTCAGTAAGCAGTTTTTTATTACTATCTACATTTATAAATAATACTTTATATGGGCCATTCCTCGCGTAACGGATAGGACAGTTGCCGTGTTTTTATTTACAAAATAATATTGTTCTATTATAATACCAATATATTACCAATGTCAAATTTTTATAAATAGTTCTAAACTAAAGCTGTTTAACAAGGTTTTTATTTGGCAAAATTAGGTATCGTGGTTGACTGTTTAATTCCTTAAAAACTAATAATTTAAAGCGTAACTGACGGGACTTTGTAATAGTCCCGTTCGTTACGCTTTAAATTATTAATTTTTAAGGAATTAAACAGTCAATCAGGATACCTAATTTTGCCAAATAAAAACCTTGTTAAACAGCTTTTGTTTAGAACTATTTATAAAAATTTGACATTGGTAATATAATAAAACAATATTATTTTGTAAATAAAAACACGGTAACTGTCCTATCCGTTAAGCGTGGAATGGCCCATATGTAAATTTTCCCAAAAATACTAAAGATTGTTATGTGGCATTCAGTGTTGATAATCCAATGGTAAAGACTCAATGGCCAAATTATTGGATTCCAATGGATGTGGCTCCTGGTGCATACAAGATACAAGTTAATACCTCAGCAAATAGCTCTGTATTGCATTAAAAATTAAAATATGTTATATCACCAGATAGTGGAAGGACTAGAACCTTTATTAAAATAAATAAATTAAATAGTGTAATAACTAATTTAACCAAATTAAATTTATCTAAAACTACATTATCAAACATCTCTTCGAGTTCAAGAACATTTTCCACAAAAATATTTATAGAATTTATATCTCTGTTAGTAGTAGGAATTTTTGTACTAGCCATTTATGCATTTGTATACTTTTTAGCTAAAAACCTAGGTTATGTATTTAATAAATGTAAAACTATTTAAATAAATAATATAACTTACCTTTGAGTTTTTTTCTAATTTTAGGATATACATACATAAAAACAACATATTTTTTAAATTTTTTTATTATAATTTTATTACATTACATTTAAGCACATAATTTTGATTTTTTCCTCATATCCTCAGAAATGCTCATAGCAGCAAAAGCCTTACACAGTTCATACATGTCAAAGTCTTCTTTTAATGCTTGCATATCTTTACAAAATTTTATTTTTCTTTGAGCTAATTCTTTACAATCCATAATGATTATGGGGTAGATAACTTCGAAGCCAATTATGTAATACCAATGCGTGTGTTGTACTACATTTCTAAGCTTCTAAAATGGTTTAAACACATGAGGGGTTTGTTTTTATACACAGGCTGCTCCCAAACGTTTAATGTTTCAACGTTTATAATTTTTATATTTGGTAATAACTGCTCACAGACTGTTTTTAAATATTAATAATTTTGATTTCGTTTTGTCTAAACAGTATCGTATTCAGCCAATTATTCCATTAAAATGTTCTTAATCTTATTGAAATTCACATGAATATCCACTTGAATATCGTAAACCTAAAAATTTTCTTCAAAGCAAACTTGTTTTTTTTATTTTTTTATGATAACATCTTAAATTCCAACATTGGTTTTAAAAGATAATGATTTCTTTGCATTCCATTGGTAACCGTAACTTCTTTCGGATAAAATAACCATGTTTCGTTAGAAAATAAATTAAACCCCAGAATATTTATAGACACAACCTTCATTTTACATGGACTTATTTAAACTAAACAGTATTATGATGAACTAGGAACTATTTCACTGAGTGGAAGATGCTCCATAATGACGTCAAACAATATGCTTTTGTGTTATCGGGAAAGCCTTTTTCGCCTCAATATCAACTTTTATATCAACTGTACTCGATTTTAAGGATTCATTTCTTCTAGAATAATCAATTACAAAAAGGGCGCGGTTCATAAATTGTTTATAATCAAGTAGAGGGTGTTTTGATATTGTTAAATCATTTTTAAAACTTGAATAAAATTGTGTATAATTATGATGGCCTCATCAAAATTATTTTTTTCAAAATTGAGGTCCAATCGCTTTATGTGGTATTAAGTATTCGCCATTAAGGATAAGACGTATATCAGATATATCAATGTTGTCAAAATATGATGGAACTTTTGTATCAATACCTCTTCTATTGGTATGAAAAACAAAAATTATATAGCGTGGACTTTCCAATGCAGTGCACGTTTTAACTGCCCATATTTCCTTAGTAGCATATTTAGTTAATTGTCTGAATTTATTGATTCCAACAACTGAAGCTTTAATTAATCATTGGGTGTAATACTTTTAACGAGATATTTTCAACAGTTAATTTAGCATTTGTTGTGCCAGCAGCAGCCCCAGGTTTTCTGTTATAATTAGACAATCAGAGTAATTTCGAGTTCTTACAAGACGTATAGTTTATTTACCAAATTGGGCTAGCTGATAATCATTAAATTTACCAAATTAATGATGCAATGGTATACGTATATTAAAAGTTGAAATTTTGGCTATTGGTGAGGAGACTGTTGGTTGAGCGGGGTAATTCCACCCTGTAATTAAGATAGCCCTTTATTGTGCTCACAATACCTCGGTCGCGTATACCATCAATTTCTTTTTCATTTATTTCATAAGAAATTCGGTCAAACAAAAATGCACCAAAATTATTTGTTAGGGTTGCATCACCATCCCCTTTAGTTATTTCCAATTTACCATCTATTAATAGGGCTGCATCGTGCATGAGCAACCAGGAATCTCTTTGATTTATTGAAATTTCTATAACATCATTATTATTAAAAGATTAAACATATGGGTAATAAGTTCTGGAGTCATCTTTTTGAATTGTTTCACTAAACTGTGGTTTTTGATAGATGTCGAAGATTTGGTCTAACGATGACATTATATCCTAATGATCGTAGAAAGAGTCGATTTGAATGAGATAGGTTGTTTGAACTAGGCAAGCGTTTGCTGTCAACTGATTTTAAATTGTTTGTGCTGGGATTTTTATAATAATTGAATATTAAACCCATTATGATAATTTTTTTTAATTCCTAACGAACTATAACTTCCTCTCCACGAAAATTAACTGGCTTAAAATCTTGGTTTAAAATTACCAAAGTAATATTAGATATTTCCTGTTTATTTATTATTGGTAAATATATAAGGTTTCGGGGAATTTCGTTAATTGTATAGCCTGGATCAACGTCTACCTAAAATTCGTAAATGGTGTGTGTTGGTAGATAATTATAATAAGCACCTGTAGATATATTACAATCGATGTGAATGGTTCGAACTTTTATTATATTAACAGGAAGATCTGATTCGTGTTTTTTACCTGACTTTAAAGTACGCTTTGAAAATTCTAATACTTTCCATATACCCACCGCTTGTGAAAAATCCACTTCCAACTTGTCGCTTTGAATTTCGCACTTTAATTTATTATTATTTGGTTTAAGTGAAAAATATTTACCATAATCTTTCTTTTTAACGGTATCAGGAATAATTTGTTGTCTTAGATAAGTTTCTATGTCTAATATTTCATAAGTACCAGTTGGTATTATTATTTTCTTGAAGTCATTCGCTTCTTTATAATAAAATATATTTTCGCCTTCTTCAATATAAGGGATACTGTTATGGGAATAAAACCCTATTAAAGCTGAACCGTAGTCAATATCTGGATTAAGTTGTATTGGATTTGTAAAATCGATACTTAAAATATAATTATTACTTTTTAATGTTAATAGCTTGGACATTATTTTTAAAAGATGGCTAATAATAGACTAATTATATTTTCTTATCTCATTTATTTTCATAAAAAAAACACAAGCACAGATGTCCACAGTTAATTTGTTTAAAGTTTTGAAAACAATCATTTGTACCTTTTCTATACCGTGCTTAACCATTGTTTTATGATCAATCTAAATTTATTGATGTATTGCGAAATTACTCGGTGCTTAAACAGGAGTGCTGACCGTTATTGTTCAACTTTGAGTACACCAATATTCTTCAGTTTAATCTTTGTTAAATGCAGTATCGAGCCATATCGCCAATACATTAATTTGCGTAAATTTTAAAGTACAATGCCTGACCGCGTATTCCTTCGCTTCTTCATAGCCGACCAGGGTTTTTTCTCAGGCTCTTTTTTCCTGGCTTAACCCTCCTAAGAGCCACCCCTTGCTTGTTTGTAAACGTTAACTTAAATTAAATTGGGGTAAACTAAACCACTGTGTTTTATTTCTTATAAACATAGTTCTCTCACGTATCATTCTTAAAGCAATTCATTTAATAAAAAAAGTAAGTAAGTAAACACAACGTAGAGGTCCAAATTTGGGTTGCCAAAGCCACAAAATATTTAATTTATCCATTTTTTATAAAACTTGTTTTAAACGAACCTGGGGTAAAAAGAAATCTTTACATTTTTGGCGCAACCAGGATGCATTGCAAAAGAAAAAACGAGACGAGGAAGTCCGGTACTGTACTCTTTATGTAATTCTAATCCATTTGATATTTTTTCGGTAAAACTCATGAGGGAAAGCCAATGTAACAATTTAAGGAAAACCGACGAGGAAAGCAAAAGCAAAACCTTCAACAAAAGCTAAAGATATTCAAGAAGAGGGACAAAAGTTGATTGTCAAACAAAAAACTCCTTAGGGGCCTTTAAAGAATGGATCTGTACAGGAAAAAAAATAATACAATACAGCATCGAAAACTTAAGGTTCAACTTGGTGGAAAACAGAAAATGGGTGACCCAATTCAAATATAAAAATGAGATAAAATAATATTTCTTTCAGCGATTAATCTTTTTAAAGAATAAGGGCGAAATATACCGAGTGTTGTTTAAAATGTGGCCTAAACTCGGTTACCTTCCACGCAGTAAGCATGCAGATCCAGGGAGACAGCATTGACAGATCTGTCAACCCAAATCGCAACTCCCCCGTGTCGTTTCTGGCTTCTGAAGAAGTTGGCCAGGCACTTGTACCCTCCTAGATGGAGATAGTTATGTGAGTCTTTGCTGCACCAGGTTTCAACAAGACAAAAACATTTTACAGTTTGTGGAACTTCATTTAACAAGTAGTTACATTTATCTTGTGTAAGTCCTTGAATGTTTTGAAGAAAGATTTGGCCGCAGTCATCTGCATTGTATTTATAATTGGACTGGTAATTTGCACCTAGCTGAGCGGCTGGGGTTGTCTCCGCGGGTGGAAAAACCTTGCCACCCTGGTGTGTGCTGGCCAGGTCGAAGATTCCATGGCGTTTTCAAGTTGATCTTTTTTTATTGTAATTTTAAAAGAAGAGTAAATCCGGGGATTTCTGGAATTAAGCAATTCACAGGTCACTTCTGGAAACTTAGGACATAGGAAGTTTGTAAGTTGGTCCACTGTTGTGTCTGGGCATAGTTTGCTCATTGAATCAGCAGCTGTGCCTATAATTGGGACCGTTTTGGGTCGGCCATGAGACTTCCGATTGATTGTTTTCCAATCAGATGAGTCCTTAGTACTGTCACTGGTTTGTGGAACTATATCACCGTTGAGAGGTTTTTGTAGAAGGTTCGCTTTGTTGATAGCGTCGGCAACTACTTTTGGCGTAAATTTAATAGGTTGTTGGTTTGTTTTGTTTATTAGTCCGCCATTTTGGTGTTGGCGTTTGTCAATTGGTTGTTTTGTTTCGCTGCGTACTAAAGTATTTGCTTTTAGCGTAGCATCATTAATGCGGTTCGGCTTCTGACCGGTAGAAGGCGCAATAGGTATTTTCTTGTATTGTAATAATTGATCTGATAGCTGAAACTGAGCATTAAGCTTTTTTAGATACTTAATTTCTAGGTCCTTTGAATCCATGTTAGTTAGCACTGTTGAATCGTTTTCGTCGTTGCTTGTTGCACTTGCAAACGATATGTCAAGTTCCCGTTCACAGCAAATGATGGAATTTTCGTTTGTAAATTTCACATGGGTGAGTTTTTTTGCACAAGAGGGATGCATGGAGTTCCCACAGTTTATGCACACTACACCACCGGTAACTGGTATATTTTTGCATCTTTTACATGGATTTTTACACACAGCACTTTCAGACTTGTCATCACTCGGCGCCATCTTGCTTTCTTCAATAAGTGTCCAAGAGGCAAAATTGCATGGCTTATTATTTTGGCTCCATGAATTAAAACTATGAATTGTAGGTGACATAGGGTGCCAACCACAGACAAAATAGACTTGCCTTAGGGAGAAAATGATACGGCCGGGCGGGTGCCTGAACGGGTGCCTGTTTTCCAGTTCGCATCATTCATATTTGAGCAGTTGACCTGTGAGGATATATTATTTATGTAAAATTCTTTGAACATTATGGGTAAATGTGTTGTCAAAGTGTGTCCTAGTCGTAGTGAAACTAGTTCCAGCCAATTCCAACCAATTTCCTTTTTCCAGTAAGTAGTAATTACGAGATAAATTTTAAGCGATTTAATTAATTTTGCATGTCAATACCTTGCGTGCGCACACAGATGTTGTGTTGTTCTCTCCTTTGCACAGAGCCGTACGTCGTTCATTCTGGAGCGTAAAACTAGATGAATTTCTTTGATAATCCACTAGGAATATTTTAAATTAAATAGTGGAAATTTATTCCATTTGGAGTTATTTATTCTGACTTTTTAGCGAAATTGGTCTGTTTTGTTCAGTTTTTTATTTTAAAATTTTCAGAATTAAATATTTTTTTTTTAAGAGCTTAATTTGCCTTTTTTTGATTAGAGAATTTATAATTTATTCTATTTTTTTTATTTTTTTTAATAAGGATTACGTTAAAATTTGTTTAAATACATAATTTATTTAATTATTATTACGTTTTTTCGTGTTTAAAATCTCACGAATTTTTTTACCCTGAAAAAAGATCAATTAAAAAAAATATAGCAGATTAGCAGGTTTTTGGGCTCATTTTAGTAAAAAATCAACTTTGACGCATATGGCCCAGACTAAAATATGCACATAGATTTTTTATAAAAATCAGTCAACTTTACAAAATGAGTATGACAACTAAAATAGTGGTCTTTTATGGAATACGGAAAAAAGTTTTAAAAACTACCAAAAGGCAGGTGTTAAATAAACTGACTATTTTTAAAGGGGAATAATCATCACTGTAATGTTTTAAATAAATTAATAATTATTGTAGATATGTATTACTTTTTAATAAAAATTTGATTTATATCTAGTGTTTTAGTTAAACTATATATGTACTTACAAATATATAAATGTAAAACAAAATAAATTTAATACTTTTTAAAAAGATACCGCTCGTACGAAATTATTTAATACGGGCCTGGCAGAATACATATCTTCTCTTATACATTCCCTTGCCCCGCTTCCCCGATTTAAGGCACGCTGGTTTCATGTAAGCGATACTGAACAGGGCAAGTCTATTTTGTCTGTGGTGCCAACTATATAATTCAACATACAATTTTGCCGTGTCATGTGCGTATGTAGCAAACTTATCTGAATCTATATTATGTTCACTAGAAATAACTTCTAGGATTACCCGAAATCGTTTAATTAATTCCACATTAACTCCAGTAATTTGGGAAGATCTATTCGGGTCTGCAAAAAATCTCCGTGATGTATTTCCATCATTTGTGTTCCCAAATCCTGCTTTGGGAATGTCCACTAGTAACCCCATTTTTTCTCTGAATTTCGTTTGTATTTTTTCCTTTGTTTCTTTTACAATTTTTTTTTCATCTAGAGTTCGCGCCTGCCATTTTTTTAATTGAAGTTTATAAGCCAAATGCAATAAAGACTCAAAGAAGCGAATTCTCGCATGAAGAACAGATAATCCAAATTTCAACGCTTTGACATTTACGTCTTGTACCTCATTAAGTTTATTAAAAACTTTTGACGTCTGCCCACAAATATAACAGCGCATAGTGGAAACCGTGTCTGTGGCAGCATTACAAACCTTGCCATCAATCATTGTAAATAACATGGTATGTTTTATTTTAACGATTCCATCAGGTGTAGATATCTCTGTTTTTTTCAAGGTTTCCACTTGGTCTTCAATGTACTTAATTTCTTCTTTTGTGATATCCTTAGATTCTCTTACGAATCTTATCCGCACTGGTCTGCAATATCTCACAGAAGAGGGAACTGGGTTTTGCCATATGATTTTCACTTCTTTTTTATTTGTCACGATCAGTCGCAAAGGAACGAGGGTGCTCTGAAAAATGTTTGTGTCACTATCCTTGCTGTTTTTAAATTTTTGTTTAAACTGCGACTGTTGAGACCCATCACATCCCCATTTTAATATTAATTCCAAATTTTCCCTTTCTTCCTGTGTACAAGTTTCTATTACTTCAGCTAGGTATTTATATAGACGTGATGCTGTATGATTAAGTAGCTCTTGAAGTGGTATATCAATGCAGGATTCAGTGACACAAATTTTTTCCTTATTGGGGTAGCATTCTTTTTTAGCTTTTTGGATGAGGGAGTAGCAGGGATAAATATTCTTATTTGCACTGGTACTTCCCACTGTCTTCTACAAAAATTGCCAGTGCCTCTTGTGGCGTGTGTTTCTTTACCCTTACTTGCTTTTGAGCTAAAGATTTGCGGATTTGTGTAGCTCTTGTTGGGGATAAAGTAATTTTCTTTATCATTACTGATGCATCGGTATTTCCAACAGTGCGTTGACTAACACAAGCTGCATATACTAGTTCTTCAGCAGGTACTTTTTCCCTTAATTCCCTGGTTTTTCGTCGCTTACTGCGGTCACTTAATTCCATAAAGCATTTTGTTGGACGACCCGGTATTTTTAGTAAAAAATTGAACTTTTCTTCTATATTTTTATTTTTGCATTCTCGAATAATATCGTACAAAGCTTATCTCGTTAAATTTGTTACGGATTTTGAAGTGCCTAAAAACAAAATTAAATTATTGTAACCTAACCCAACCCAAAGAATATGAAAAGGGCGTACGAGGGCGCAAGATTTTTTTGTTTTATTTGACGAAGGAAATTCATTTTTACCGGCTTGTAAAAAAAGAAATGCTTGACAAGCTTTGACAAGTAAACAAAAACACAATTTTTTATGTACTTTTATACAAATAATTCGAATTTTTACACTTCATATTTGTGTATCTCTTATGTGCAATATTTAACTACGAATTAATAAAATACTAGGTTAAAACAATCTTCTTACCTTCCACTTTCATATTCATAGTGTTTTTTTTTTCAAAATTCAACACACAAAAGCACAATTTCAAATCTAATCTTGTAAATAAATACAAGCGCCAGAAACAAAGACGTTAGTTCAAACAATGACTGAGGTTTGACAGATGCTGCGGCAAGGGGTAAGGGCATAGGTGACTTTGATGATTACAATTAGATAAAATGGTTATTAAACTTTAAAACTAAAAGATTTTAGCAGGTTTATATCGGACTTACTATTTTCGACTTTTAACCGGTTTTTACATGTAAATACTCCTATGTGCGTCGGCTTTCGTCCGCGAACGTCGGCTTTCGTCCGCGAACGTCGGCTTTCGTCCGCGAACGTCGGCTTTCGTCCGCGAACGTCGGCTTTCGTCCGCGAACGTCGGCTTTCATCCGCGAACGTCGGCATCATCCGCGAACGTCGGCTTTCGTCCGCGAACGTCGGCTTTCGTCCGCGAACGTCGGCTTTCGTCCGAGAACGTCGGCTTTCGTCTGCGAACGTCGGCTTTCGTCTGTGAACGTCGGCTTTCGTCTGGGAACGTCGGCTTTCCTCTGCGAACGTCGGCTTTCGTCTGCGAACGTCTGCTTTCACCCGCAAATATCTGTTTTCATCTGCAAACGTCTGGTTTCATCCGTAAACGCCTACATTCGCCCGATTTCACCAGAGTTTGCCTGCATTTTGTTTTTTCTTTTTTTGTTCGATTTCATCCTCGAACGTCTGCTTTCACCCGCAAACGTCGTTTTTATCTGACAAAATCGCTATTTTACTTCGAATTTAGTAGGTTTATAGGTTTTGTCCACAGACCCATGGTTTTATCCGCCATAAATGCCCGCTCTTGTCTGTTTTCGTCTGTCTTGTTTTATTTGTATTTAGTCGCCCTTCCCATAACTTCTTAACATTAAAGGAATTAACTAAATTTAAAAAAATTTAAAGAAAATAAATTTATTGGATTTTGACATTGTTTCGCAAAACAGAAATTAAGTCTTCATTAAGAAATTAAACATTTTTTCATTATTACACAGGCAGGTAACTGTGCTATGTTTTTCTATCTCATTAGCTAAGGCACCTGCGCAGAAAAGCACGGTTGTCGTTTATTTTTACTTCTTAAAAACCGTAGCTCGGAGGCCGTTGAAGTTGGACACTCGAAATTTGCATCCTTTTTTGTGCCCACGAGACCTACCCGCGGACTGTCTTATTTGTCACTGTTATTCAAATAATCTATTTGTGGTTTAATACATTTATTAATCTTCAAAATATTACACACCAAATTGAAGGTTTTTTATATTCTGTCGTTATGTATTATGTTGCTAACAAACCTCTTTTATTCTAAATACCAACTTAACATATATCACTAAATATAACATCTTCCTTCTTAAAACCAGACATCCTATTCTTTTCAAAATTAATACAATTCATAATCCCTAAATCTAACAGGATTTCTAGTCGTTCTCCGGGTTCTATCACTATTTACATTGTTTTCAGTTTCCCTAACTAAAGGTATGTCTGCATTATGAACAATATCATAATCAGGTAAGTATTCGTCATTAAATTTGTTAAAGGACTTTCTTAGATGAGCGCTATTACGTCTTAACATTCCACCACTTTGATTCTTTACATAATATGATCTAGGAGTACCCGCTTTATTTACTATATGTGCAGGCTCCCATAACTTCTTCTTAAAATCAAAGTTAGTTAAATCCTCTCCAACAACAAAAGGCTGTCTATTTTTACAAGTTTTATCATAATAGCTCTTATCTAACATCCTTTTTTGTATTATTTGATTTTGTATTTCAACATTATTATAACTTTTCGGTAAAAGATCACTATCAACCATAGGCAATTTAGTCTTTAAATTTTTTGGTGTATTTCTATAATTAAGTAAAGCTAAACTTAAATCAGTAGATTTTCTTAAAATACTTTTAGCTATACCAACCGCCTTTTCTGCCAACCCGTTAGACTTTGGGTAATGCGGACTACTTGTTTTTATTTGAAAGTCCCAACTTTTTGCAAATTTACTACACTCATATGAATTGTAAGGCATATTATCTGCAATTAATTTTTCTGGAATACCATCATTTGAAAATATTATTTTTAATGCGTTTATTACGCTTTCAGACGTTTTGTCTTTTAGAGGAACTACCTCTAGCCACTTTGAATAGTAGTCCATTAGTATTAAATAACTTTTTCCCCCATACTCGCCTATGTCACTAGCTACTTTTTTAAAAGGTCGATTTGGAATTTCATCATTGGCTCTTTTTTAACCCTACCTGAAACCTTTCACAAACCTGACATAAATTATATTTTTTCTTGGATTACAGTATGTCTTGAATTCCTTTGTAACCTTATCAAAATCTTTGAAACCATATTGGTCTTATAAAGAAAATATATCGGTTTCAAATAAATTGTTGTTTTTAAATGATAGAATAATCGTTCCTAAAAGATTAATTAGTGACATGTTGAACTTGTTACATGAAACGCACTTTGAAATTACTAAAACAATTCAAAGGGCCAAGCAATCTATGTACTGGGTAAACATGGATGAAGATATAAAAAAATTTATAAGTAAATGTTATTTGTGAAAATAGATTAGATTTTGTTAAAATTAATAAGGACATTTTTACGGGCACTGGGAAGTTTAAACAAAAATGTACAATAAAATTAAAAGATCACTATGAACCAGTGGCAAGACCAGCTCATAGAGTACCATTGGCAATAAGAAAGGCGTTGAGAACGAAACTTAATGAATTAGAGGCTAGTAAAATAATTAAAAGAGTTGATAATCCCGGCGAATGGGTCAGTAACTTGGTAATAATTGAAAAAAGCAATGGTAGCTTAAGGTTATGTCTAGATCCCTGCGGTATTAATAAAGCTATTCAGAGAAGTTTTTATACTATAGCGACGATAGAAGAGATAAGCTCAAAATTGAATAATAAAAGTTGGTTTTCAGTTCTTGATTTTAAAGATGGGTTCTATCAAGTTGAACTTGATGAACCATCTAGCGATTTTTGCACATTTAGTACTGTATTTGGTTGCTATAAATTTCTAAGAATGCCTTTTGGTATTAAAAATGCACCAGAATATTTTCAAAAAATAAATGAGCAAAATTTTGGTGACATACCAGGCGTCATAATTTATTTTGATGATCTGCTGGTAGCAGCAGACAGTGCTGAGTTGCATGATAAAATAATGCAACAAGTAATAGAAAGAGCTGAAAGTTTAAATGTTACATTTAATGATAAAAAATTACAATACCGGGTTAATGAAGTGACATACGTTGGTCATGTGTTTAATAAAGATGGCATGAAAACTAGTTTAGAAAGAGTAAAGGCAATAGAAAGTTTAGAAAACCCAACAAATTTAAAAGAGCTGCAAAGGCTCCTAGGTATGTTAAATTACTTAAGGCGTTATACGTTACGGGAGTTGCTTAGGAAGGATATACATTTTGAGTGGACTAATAACCACAGTAAAGTTTTAGAGAGTCTAAAAGAAATATTAAAAAAGGAACCGGTGTTAGGAAATTTTAGGAGTGACCAAGAAATAATAATCCAAAGTGACGCGTCCAAAGACGGTCTAGGGTGTTGCCTTTTACAGGAAAAACCAATTTATCACGCATCAAGAAGCCTTACTTCCAGTGAAATAAATTACTCGCAATGTGAAAAAGAGTTATTAGCGGTAGTTTTTGCGACACAAAAATTTCATCAATTTATTTATGGCAGACCTGTAAAAGTAATAACTGATAATAAACCCCTTTTGGGTATAATGAAGAAAGAAATGTCAAAAATACCGTCACCTAGGTTGCAAAGACTAAAGCTAAAACTATTAAGGTATAAATTAAATTTCCAATATTGTCCAGGAAAATACATGTATATAGCTGATCTATTGTCGAGGTCTTATATAAAAAGTGAACTTCAGGATGATCCTGAAATGACGGAAATTATTCATTCTGTTGAAAAGCATTCTTCAATTACTGTGGAGAAAAAGTTAAAATTTCAAAATGAAACTCAAAAAGATGATGATTTATTAACAATATTAAACTATATTGAGTTAGGTTGGCCAAAATATTATAATTCGTTACCTTTAGGTTTGAAACCGATATATTTTCTTTATAAGACCAATATGGTTTCAAACCTAAGGGTAACGAATTATAATATTTTTTATAAATTTGGAGGTAATATATCTACCTCACTACCAGTATCAATTTTAAATTTAATTGCATGTCCTTTAATTAAAAACTCCTTATAAATTGCTTTGGAATCATTTACATTTTTTACAGAGTGAATTAAACTACTACTTTCCTGTGTATCCTGCTTGTTTGTTATAACTTCTTTGACTTTTTTAAAGTTGGACTTCTTTATTCCATTATTCTTGTTTACCATGTGAATTTTCTTCTGCTGCACCTCTTCTATCTGATTTTTGGATACCTCTGCTGCTCCGCATTCTTTAAGAGCACCATCTAAGTCAAGGTCCTCTCTTGTTAATAATCTTTCCTGTAATTTTAGATTATTTATTCCCAAAACTATTCGATCTCTTATGAGCGATTCTTTTTGACTCCCAAACTCACATCATTCAGCTAATTTCTTTAACTCTGTTACAAATCTGTCTATCAATTCACCTTCCTCTTGTTTTCGTGAAAAGAACACAAATCTTTCATAAATTATATTTTTTCTTGGATTACAGTATGTCTTAAATTCCTTTGTAACCTTATCAAAATCTTTCTTCTCCTCTTCGGTTAGGTTAAATGTGTTGTAAATATTTACAGATTCTTGCCCCATGCAGTTTAGCAAGGTTGCTACTTTTATTTCCTTTGTTTTGTCTGCTTTTCCACTGGCCAACAAGTAGAATTCGAAATTTTGCAGAAAATTATTAAAATTCTGGCCAACATTACCTATAAAGCTCATGGGCTCTGGTAATCTTACTTCCATTTTACTTGTTTCTTTGCCTTTATAACCGGTAACCTCAACTTTTTGGCCTTTTATTTCATCTTCTTTTCTTTTATTTTTTAACTTCTTACACCATGTCTTATTTGTCACTGTCATTCAAATAATCTATTTGTGGTTTAATACCTTTATTAACCTTCAAAATATTACACACCAAATTGAAGGTTTTTTATATTCTGTCGTTATGTATTATGTTGCTAACAAACCTCTTTTATTCTAAATACCAACTTAACATATATCACTAAATATAACACGGACCAAATTTTTCAGGTGTCGAAAAGGCCCAAGTCCACTTTTTTTCGATTTTTCCGTCAAATTTTGCCCGACATGTCAAGTGACGGATGTCAAGTTGACATGTGACAGATGACAAATGATAGGTGGCAGATATAAGGTGGCAGATAAAAAATGACAGATGACAGGTGAAAGATGAAAGGTGCCAGATAACAGGTGACAGATGTCAAGTTGACAAATGATATATGACAGGTGCCATATGACAGGTAACAGATGACAAATCGACCCATGCAACGAAGACTATAGTAACTCAAAAAACGTGGGTTTTGACTTACTATATGGCATCAACAGATTTTTTCAAGCTCTATTTTAACTCAGACATGAAACGATAGGCAACCAGTGAACAACTTCCCTGTATAGTAAGTGTAATAATCCACATTCCTACAGAAAAAAACTATATTAAGTTGAGTTACTCTAGTCTACAATCAAAACTGAGTTACAATAGTCTTCGTTGCATGGGTCGAAATGGCAGATGACAAATGGTAGGTGATAGATGACATGTGACAGATGACAGATGACATGTGATAGACGATGATGTGAGAAATCATCATTAAAATTACCATACATTTAGGTGGAGCAGATTCACACCTGCAGTGAGCAACAAGCTCAGCTTGATGAGCTTGTTTAAAACGTTTAGGAGACTTAAAATCTTTTTTTTTTAAATTAACAACGTTGAGGTAACTTAAAATATTTTTTTTTAATTACCCTGCTGAAAAAGACGGGTAATATCGGATGATTGCGGATAAAAAAACCAAGCTGGTTTTATGTCCATTTATATCTGTTTTCATCCGACATATCTGATTTTACCCGGCATGTCGGTTTTTATCTGCAATTGCGGGTATAAATATTATCCGCGAACGTCGGGTTTTATCTATTTAGTTCTATGTCTGCTTTCATCTGGTTTCATCCGCAAATACCTGTATTTGGGTTTATATCTGCATTCACCCGGTTTTATCTGATTTTATCCGCAAACATCTACTTTAATCCGCAAACGTCTGCTTTGTCCGATTTCACCTGCAAACATCTGCTTTTATACGTGAAGATCTACTTTCATCCGCGAACATCTATTTTAATCCAGAAACATCTGATTTCATCCGCAAACATCTACTTTAGTCTGCAAAAGTCTGCTTCATACGATTTCAACTGCAAACATCTGCTTATTTTCGCAAAAATCTGCTTTTATCTTTGAACATCTGCTTTAATCCACAAACATCTATTTTAATTGATTCATCCGATTTCACCTGCAAACATCTGCTTTTATCCGCGAAGATCTGCTTTTATCTGTGAACGTCTGCTTTAATCGGCAAACTTCTGCGGGCTGATAACCATGGGCGGCTACGTAGCGTGTGAACGGCCTGGGAACGGCCCTGGGGCTGGCCTGGGATTGGCCCTGTGGTTGGCCTAGGAACGGCCCTGTGGCTGGCCTGGGATCGGCCCTGTGGCTGAAATGAAACACCAGGTACTTTGGTAACGTCGACGGTTTGCTCTAGCTGCCAGGGGGTCTGGTAGCTTACCTCGATGAACGCTCAGAAGAGACTGACCTGAAAGGGCGTCAGTCCTTTCTTTTATAGCCGAACGGACCTCTGTCGTGCTCTGGTTCGCCCGACGTCTGACCAATCAGCGTCGAGCAGCGACTGAGGCCCGTTTCGACATGCCCGCCTGGATTTTTGAACAAACCGTCTAGATTTATTCATAAATCGGTAACAACAATAAATATTTATAACTATTATCACATGGTTAAAGTGTTCGGACAATTTGTAACGCGCACCCGATTGTTTCACTATTGCACTGTTTTCTTTGGAGCCGGCCGTAGATCGTCCACATGTAGCCTCGCGATTCGGCCGTCTGTTTGGACCTCGTACGTGACCGGTGACAGCTTCTTGTGGATGCTGAAAGGGCCTCTCCAAGGATGTCCAAAGACCCCTCGTTCGTGATTCCGGATCAGCACCTCGTCGTCGATCTCGAACTGGACCGGAATCTGGGCTGGGTCGCCCACGTTGTCGAGGCTCATACCCCAAGAAGGCTTTGGCTGGTGTCTCTCCCGTCGCTCGGTTGGCTCGGCTTCTTAGGATCCCCGTTGCTCTAGGTAGTAGCTCGTACCACTTGGATCTTGGATTAGTTTTCATCAAAGCTCGGATTATCTTCTTTGTTTCTTGCACCTGCCTTTCTACCGGGTTGGCCCTTTGGTGGTAGTGTAATGTTCCTTGATGGTATGTCTTAAACTTTCATACCCTTTATATACTTATCACCCTTTTATATAATAGATGAAATAAAATAACTTTTTCTTCCATAGGTGACTTTATTGGTTAACGACTCGTGTCTGTCTACAATTGATGACTACTTTATTTTTATACAGGTTAATTAATTTTACAGCATAAAGTTGAATAAAATTAATACAAAAATTGCTGATAGCTAATATTTAGCAGGAAATCGATTAACTTAATAATCGGGCTTAACAACCTTAAATATGATTACATTGCACCTCCCTCGGGGCGAAAAGGAAAAAAAAAGAAATTTTTTTTTTCATTTAAAATATGGCTTAATTCTATTCTTATGTACTTCCATTAATTTATTATTTACATTAATTATAATATTTGGTGATTTAATTTCTGTTACTTGAAAAGGTCCATGATAAAGAGGTTCCATTTTGTTACCTGATTTATTTTGTAACATTATTAATTCTCAAACATTATAATTATAAGTTTTAGATTGCTTATCATAATTTTCTTTTCTTTTAATTTTTGAATTAATTAAATTTTCTCTTGCATCATGCCAAGCATGTTGCAATCGATATTTAAGTTCAAGTGGGTAACTTTCAAAATTATACAATGGTTCTATTTTATTAGTTATGTTTGAAGGTAGGTTGCACGTTTTACCGAATAATAACTCGAATGGTGTATATTGTGTTTCGGTATGTACTGTATTATTGTAAGAAAAACACCAGTACGAAATCCAAGAGCTCCAAGCATCTGAGTGTTCTGATATATGTTTCCGCAAATAGGCTCCTAAATGCTTGTGTGAGTTTTCCAAAGAGCCTAAAGTTTCATGATGATACGCGGTTGAGTTTAAATGTTTAATTTTTAATAGTTTGCACACCTCAATCATAGTAGAAGCTAAAAACTCTGTACCACGATCTGTTACAATTTCGCTTGGTATACCATATCTGAGAACAAAATTTTCGACAAATGTTTTTGCTACGGTTACTGCCTCTTTATTTAAAATTGGATATGCCTCCACAAACTTACTTAATTCACACTGGATGGTTAAAATATACCGATTGTTGTAAATATCGGGATCAATAGGACCCACTAAATCTAGATAATTTTTTTCAAAAGCGCGTGAGGCTGTCGTAGTTATTGTTAAGGGTTCAATAAAAGGTTTAGTATGTTTGTACCTTTGACAGTCATCGCACTTTTTTATAAACTTTTCTATGTCCTTTTTAAGTCCATTCCAAAAATAATACCTTTTTATAGTGTTATACATTCGATTTATTCCTGCATGACCTCCGGTTGGAAGCATGTGGAAATCGTTTAATATTAATTGCCTAACTTCTGCATTTGTTATATTTTGAACATCTTTTATTATTGAAATTTTTATATTGTTGATTTTGAATTTACCTACTTCTTTTTCTATATCTTTAATGAGGTGCGCGCCATCCTCGTTTTTTATTATTAATAATTCTTTAATATCATATTTTTTACAAATTAATATAAGGGCTCTCAGCGATGCATCTAGTGTCAACGCTGATCGAGATTCCTTATTTACATATATTACTCGCGAGTTATTATCATAAATAAAATTATTTTCTGCATGCTCGTATTTTAAATAGTTTTTTATTTTTGTAAATTCAGTTAATTTTATAGGTTTAAGTTCAATGACGTATTTGGGTTTTTTAACTAGTTCAACAATACCAGGGTGATCAGGCCTGTTTTGGTCAACCGCGTTTTTAATGACATTGCCGGGACGAATTTTGGCTTGTGACCTTGTCACTACATACATTGCGTTAGATACAACGTTTTTCATCGAGGTAAGCTCTTGTGATGTTATTTCTATTCGAGATAAAGCGTCAGCTGTAACATTTTGTTTTCCCTTTATGTACTCTATACAAAAGTCATATTCTTCTAACACTAAGCGAAATTTTGTTAAACGGCTAGATGGATTATTCATACCGAAGAGATATACTAACGGTCTATGGTCGGTTAGTATTTTAAAATTTCTACCATATAAGTATGGTCGAAAATGTTTTACAGACCACACTATTGCTAGAAGTTCCTTCTCGATAGTGCAGTAATTTCTTTCTGCCTTATTAAGAGACCGACTTGCAAAAGCGACCGGTCTGTTATTACTATTAGATAGAACAGCTCCTAGAGCAAAGCCTGACGCATCAGTTTGCAAAATAAAAATATTTTCTGGAGAGAAATTTGGATATTGCAATATAGGCGGCTGAATTAATGCAGATTTTAAATTTTCAAAAGCTGTCTGACATTCTTGTGTCCAATTAAATGTAACATTTTTCCTACTTAAGTTGTTCAAAGGTGCAGCGATTTTCGCAAAGTTATTTATAAAACGTCTATAATAGTTCGCTAAAGCTACAAATCGTTTTGTGTCCTCAGAATTTTTTGGGTTTGGAAAATTCTGAATTGCTGACACTTTTTCCGGATTAGGTGAAACACCTTCTGCGGAAATTATATGCCCTAAATAAAAGATTTCTTTTTTTAAAAATTCACATTTTAACGGATTTAATTTTAAATTGACTTCTCGTAACCTTTGGAAAACTTTTGTAAGATTCTTATTATGAGTAAATAAATTATTTCCAAATACTATAAGGTCATCCAAGTATATAAAACAGCTTTCATAATTTAAACCTGACATAGCTATTAAATGCAGTATATGGTCGGCTTTCATTATCTAAATTTATTTGATAATATCCCTGAGATAAATCAAGGTGGGAGAAATAAACGGCTCCTGACAATGAGTCTAGGATATCAGTTATACTTGGGAGAGGAAACTTGTCATCTTCAATACGTTTATTAAGTAGTCGGTAGTCAATAACAACTCTCCATTTTTGCTCTCCACTTTGATCCACTCTTTTTGGTACTATTAGTAAGGGTGCCGACCACTCTGATTTTGATTCTTCAATAATTCCGTCCGCTAACATTTTTTCTACCTGTCTATGAATTTCTGCTTTTTGCGCGTGTGGTAAACGGTATGGTTTTACATATGATGGGGTCATCGATGGGCGTAAATGTATTTTTTGTTTATAAACATTTGTTACCGTTAACGGGTCATTCTTTAAATGAAAGACGTCTGCGTATTTCGCGCAAACTCTTTGCAGTGAATGTGTTTCATCCTTGTTTAAATGTTTAGTATCTATTATTTCCAATAAACTATCTATTCTGTCAACATTAATTTTATCTACGTTACTAAAACTACATATTTTATAATCTTCTAATCTACTAAGTTTTGGTTTAAAATTTTTCAGAATGACTGGCTCATCTCGGGTATTTAAGATTCTAACCGGAATATTATTATTATTGGGTCTTGCTAATATACCAGCAACAAATACACCTTCAGAGATTTCGTCTGGTAAAACTACACAATCAAATCCTATGTCTACGTTGCAAGTTTTTATTATTTGACATCTTGCTGGAATCGTTGTGTAATAGTTATTTTTAGATTCCATAGGCAATGAAATTCGTTTGCAATTTATATAAAAATGCAACATAAACTTTTCATAATCTATTGTAGCAGAATACTTTTGTAAGAAATCTGCTCCAATTATTCCACTTATGTTTTCTTCAAAACTATTAATCAGCAAAAATTCATGACCTAGGCTAACATTGTTTATATTTAATACTAAGTTTGTTGAACCTTGTGAAAATGTTGAGCCAGCTATTCCGATAATTTTGACTTTTGTATTATAATTAATATTTTCCTTATTTTTAATAAATTCGCTAAAAATAATACTTATTGAAGCCCCAGTATCGACTAAAAATGATAGTTCTTGATCTTTATAAAATAACTTAATAAAATTTAACACATCTAAGCTTAAAATTAATTTTTCCCTATAATAACTATTAATCTTCGGATTGTTCAGTGTTGGAACGAAAAAAATTATTTATGGGATTTTCCGTCTCCTCACTGTCACGATTATCACCCGCGCAATAACTACACTATTATTTATAACTCTAGAATTTCTATTACTGCGATTAAAGGTTTGTTGATTATTTTGACCACTATTAAAATTTGGGGAATAAGAATGTTGCCGATTAAAGGGACGACCTCGACTATGCCTTGTATTATTGTATGACCCACGCAAGTTATTTTGAAAATTTTGACTACGATTATTATAATTAAACCCTCTGCTAGGGTACGAATTGAACTGTCCGCCTCTGGTAGACTGTTTGGATCCATATCCTCGCCTTAAATTTCCACGACCTCCAATATTAAAAATGTGTTCCGAACCGCAGTTATTATAACTGGGTCTCGCGCATTCTTCGTCTTTGGCTCCGCTTATCGCGTCAGTTAACTTTGAATAGTTTCTAGCTTTTACTATTGTACGAAGTTCCGCGTTATTTATTCCGTTTGCAAAGACATTGATAGCAACTTTTTCATGCGCATTTCTTAACACTTTTAAAACCTCATCATTACCTTCTGCCTGTGAGATAGTAAGATCTATAAGCAACTGCTCAATGGTTTTACCAAATTCCTCAATTGTCTTGGAACCTTGCTTCGTATTGGCTAGTTGAACCGACAGTGAAGCTGCTGATTTAACTGTTATAAAATGCTTTTTTAAATCTGAAATTAATAACTCGATAGTCGCATACGTTTTTCCTAATCGCATTTTTGCATTTTGTGACAACCTAGTCTTCAAAACATAATTAATTAACAATTTTTTACCCTCATCGTTTAACATTGAATCGTAAAGTTCCATTGAGTCAATTAATTGATTTGTAGTATCCTGTGAACCGTTCATAACGGGTAGCAAGCTCGCAGCAGTCTTAAGACAGAATTTTTCAGCCATTGTGTTTTTATTAATTAAACTTTTTTTATTTACACTATCCTCATCTGACGTTTCCGAATCTGTCTTAATCTCTTGCGTTTCTGCCGACCCTTGGCTATTACCACTTAATTCTAATCTTTCTTTTAAAATACCTTCTATATTTTTAATTTTTGTATCAATAGCTTTAACATATTCTTTAGCTTCTTTTACCTCTGCATCTAAATGCTTGTCTTTATTAAAAGAATCTTTTATATAACTAAATTCTTTTCCTAGTTTATCTAATTTACTTAACTTACGGTTAGTGACATTTATGTCTAATTTTCTTTGACTATTGTCTTTTAATAAATTTCTGTAAAAAACGTTTACTTCTTCATAAAGGTGACGAAAGGGGGTAATACTGGTGGTGGTCATCCCATTCGTTCCATTGGTGAGATGGTGTCCATGGCAATACGCACGTTTTAACAATTTTTAGAGCACTCTCACAAAACAAAACACACACTTTTTTTTTTCTTTACTTCACCACACTTGTTGCCGTCTAGGGTTGCTGTTGCTGGTCATCTATGTCTTTACTTTTTACTTTATAACTATGTATATAACTAACTATAACTAACTATACATTTAAAGAATATCACCTTGAGTTCTTATTGTTGCCATACTTCTAGACAAGTCTCTCTTAAGTCCTCTGCGGTAAGATTTTCTTAATTTTAATCCCACTAACAATAATAAGGCTGCAGCTATTACATACAATAAAATTTTAATGTCCGTAGGCATTTGAATAGCGTTTTCTTCCACTATAAAATTTGAGTTCACTACCCCATTTCTGAATGTTTGGAATTTGTTTTTCCCATGATATAACTAACTACACTTTCACTTTAGAAGACACAAACTCTTTTTAGGCAGGATCGCCATGTAATGTTCCTTGATGGTATGTCTTAAACTTTCATACCCTTTATATACTTATCACCCTTTTATATAATAGATGAAATAAAATAACTTTTTCTTCCATAGGTGACTTTATTGGTCAACGACTCGTGTCTGTCTACAATTGATGACTACTTTATTTTTATACAGGTTAATTAATTTTACAGCATAAAGTTGAATAATATTAATACAAAAATTGCTGATAGCTAATATTTAGCAGGGAATCGATTAACTTAATAATCGGGCTTAACAACCTTAAATATGATTACATTGCAGTAGGCCGCCGAGTTCACCATTCGAATCCCCAGCTTCCGGCAGTAACGTTCCCACTTCTTGAACATGAATTGGGATGCGCAGTCGGTGATCATCACTTCTGGGACTCCATATTTCATGAACAGCTCGTCCAGGTACGCGGTGATTGTGTGGTGATGGGCATCCTTGACAGCGACTGCTTCCGTCCACTTGGTCAGGATATCCTCCACGATCAGTGCGTATTCGGGTTCCTGGCCATCACCGCGATATCGACCCAGCGTGTCCATGAAGATGGTTTGCCATACTTTGGTTGGCTTGTGTGATGTCATCGGAGCTGCTTCCTGCAGATTACGCCCCTTGATCAGCTTACAGACCAAGCAAGCCTGCACGTACCGGCGAATCTCAGCGCCCATCTGGTCCCAGTAGAACCGCCCGTCGATCGCCCACTGTGTTTCTTTTTGCCCGGGATGGGCACCCGCGTCTCCAGTGTGGAACCATTCCAGGACTTGTCCTCGCATCCCAGCTGGCACGTAGACTCGGCAGGTGTCATCAGGTCGGCGCTGGAGGAGGTTGTTTTAGGCCGACACCAGGAAGTTGGCCACCAGGCTTCTATCGGTGTCGTCCCGGGGGCCTTCTTGCTCTGCTCGCTTGATCCTCCTGACCAAGCCTTGTGTAACGGGGTCTACCAGTTGTCCCTTCAGGATAGATTGCACCAGGGGTTCGTCTTTGACTAGACATACCGCAGGCGTTGGGATCATCTCATCGTATTCCACGGCTGGGCCTTCAGGACACTCAGCTGCATGGCGGGACAAGAAGTCCGGCAGCTGATTGGATTTCCTGGCTACATGTTTTATCTCGAAGGAGAATTCCTGTAGCAGTAAGGCCCACCTGGTGAGCTTGGCCCTGTCATCTTGGTGGTTTTGGAGCCACACCAAGGCCCTGTTGTCGGTCCGGATCGTGAACCTCTGGTCCTCGAGGTACTGGCGGTACCTTCTCACTGTCCAAACCATCGCTAGGCACTCCTTCTCGTTGATATGATAACTTCTTTCAGCCTTGTGGAACTTGGATGAGCTGAAGTGTATCAGATGACGCTGCCCTTCTGGATCCTGTTGCATCAGGACGGCGCCCATCCCTTCGTCCGAAGCGTCCACTTGGAGAACCTCCATCCTGGGTGCGGCCGTTCCAACCTCTGTGGCTTCTCCAGGGCGATCTTGGTGTTGGCCCAGCTTTCCTCGCAGGCGTCCGTCCACAGGAACTTCTCGTTTCCCGTAAGCTCTGTCAAGGGGGCCACCAAGGTCGCCAAGTTTGGGATGTATCCTCTAAGCCAGTTGACCAGACCCAGGAACGCCTGAACCTGACGTTTGTTGCGGGGCCTCTCGAAATTCTTTATCTTCATCAGATGACATTCCCTGGCTCTGGTGAAGTGTCCCTCGACTTCATACCCCAGGTATGGCAGGCGGGTTGTAGCAAACTTGCACTTCTCAGGGTTTAGGCGTAGTTGATGGACCTCTATCTTCTCCATCACTCTCTGCAAGTGTTCCAGGTGCTCTTCGTAGCTCTCGGAATAGACGATGATGTCATCCAGATACACCTTAACGAACTTGTTAAGCATACCCGCGAACATTTCCGTCATTGCCCGCTGGAACGTCGCCGGCGCCAGCTTCAAACCGAACGGCATCGCCAAGAACTGGAACTGGCCCCCCGAAGGCGTGAAGAAGGCCGTGTACTTCTTCGACGATGACTCCATAGGAAGCTGCCAGTAGCCGCTGGTCAAATCCAGGCTCGAGAAGACCTTCGCCTGCCCCAGGTCTCGGACCGTCTTGACGATCGGGGGCAGCATACTAATGACGTCGGACGTTCTCTTGTTCAGCTCCCTGAAGTCCACGCATAATCTCCAGCCTTCGGTTTTCTTCACCAGTATGATCGGAGATGCATATGGTGAATTAGAGGGCTCCACAATGCCCCCCTGGAGCATCTGTTCCACCTGACGTTCGATCTCGGCCGCCTTCTCCGGGGAATACTTCCTCGGACTCGTTCGGAACGGCGTCTTGTCGTGCAGCTCAATACGGTGCGACCGCAACACCTGGGAAGGCGGGCGCATCTTGCTGTTAAACAACCCCTGGTGTTGTTTCACCAGGTCCCTCATCTGTCCTCGAAGCCGGTCGGGGACGTCTGTGGACACCTCTGGAAGGCGAATGCCTTCCGCCAGAAGGTCCGGGTCCTCTTCGGGTCTCCAGTAGATCGCAAGTCGCTCGCGCTTGCCCAGGTACACGCAGCTGCGTGCCACGTCGACCAACGCCTGTTGTTTCTTCAGGAAATCCATTCCCAGGATCATCGGGTAGGGCAGGTTCCCGACTACGTGCATCCTGTGCACGTAAGACTGCCCTCGAGACGGTCCTCACCTTCCTGGCTTCCGGAAGGTGCTGATCAGCATATGCCAGGTCTAGCAAGGTGATGCTCGCTCCGGTGTCCACCAGAGCCTTCAACGTCTTCCCGTGTACTTGCACTGGTATCACGGGCGGTCCCATACCTTCGGGTACAGTGTTTACTTCGGAGGGGTACTCCTTGGTTCGGCACCCCTCCTCTGGCAGTTTTCCGGAGTCGACTGCGGCTCCCGAAACTTGATGTAGGTGGCCCGGTTGAAATCACACGCCCTGAGATCCGTCTCCAGCGTGCGTGCGTACCGGGTCATCTCGTCCATACGCATTGGCATCCTGAGGCGCAATGCATACCGGACACGGGGCAGCAGCAACTCGAACACCACGTCGACTAAGCTGTCTTCTTTGGTATCCGGAAGTAACCATCGAGCCATTGAACGCTTACGTTGGATGAATCGAACCACGTCCTCTTCATCTGTCTGGCTTTCCCCATATAGCTTGGAAATCAGTTTGGTGATACGACCCTTGGACATGAAGGTCTCGCTAAATTCAGTAAGGAACCGCTTCCAGCTGATTTCTTGCGTTTTATACCACGCAAAGGAGGCTTCTTCCGTCCCCTTAATTTGGCCTAACGCATGGAAGGCCCATTTGTCTTCGGGGATATGTTTCTTCTTCAATGCTTCTTCCATCTTACGAAGAACGAACCTTGGATCCTCGAAGTCTTCCCCAGTAAAGGACGGAAAGACACTTCGTTGGACTGGAACGTCCTTTAGGGCCCGCTCCATCATAAACCATCTCCCCCGAGGTCCGGGTATGAAGGTCGGGACGTCGGAATTTGCGAAACTTCCTCCAAAACAGTCCCTGCTCGGGCGCCATGTTGTACGCGGACCTCCAGTTCCGGGGAAAGCATGGAAGTTCCCGGCCCTGGTGCCGGTATTCTTGCGGGTTGGTCCTCGAGGAGACTGGTCGAATCGGAAGGCAAGGGGGACTGGTTTCCGACGTGGGCAGTCGGGTCCCTCGTCAAAAAACACTATAGAACACTATTGAAAAACACTACTCTGTAGTGTTCTATAATATTTTCGAACGCAGTGTTCTATAGTGTCAGAAGTGTTCTTTAGTGTCAGAAGTGTTCTTTAGTGTCTATAGTGTTTATAGTGTACCTAGAAGTAGGAATTACTAAAAATGTCATATTTTGTATTTATTTATTTTATTTATTATTATTATTATATAAATCTAAAAAATATTTTAAAAATGTATTTTTTTGTTCCATATGGCCTGTGTACTGCTCACTATTCGCCAATTTCATGTAATTCCCTATCAAACACGGAATTTTTCCAATCGTATGTACCGCTATAACTTGAGCATGGCACTTTCCTTTATCGTATCTCAAAAATAGTCGACGACTGGTAACATGTTTCTGGCGTAGAACGCGTAGAACGCTCAGAAGAGACTGACTTGAAAGGGCGTCAGTCCTTTCTTTTATAGCCGAACGGACCTCTGTCGTGCTCTGGTTCGCCCGACGTCTGACCAATCAGCTTCGACCAGCGACTGAGGCCCGTTTCGACAATACACGAGAAAAAGGAAAACAAAAAGCGCGAATGAAACCAGACGTTTGCGTATGAAGCAGGACCGAAATGGACAAAGGAAATGCAGGCAAACGCGGATGAAAGCAGAGGTTTGCAATTAAAAGCAGATGTTCGCGGATAAAAGCAGATATTTGCGGATAAATGCAGATGTTTGGGGATAAAAGCAGATGTGTGCGTATAAAAGCAGATGTTTGCGTATAAAATCAGATGTTTGCGGATAAAAGCAGATGTTTGCCGATAAAAGCAGATGTTTGCGGATGAAATCAGATGTTTGCAGATAAAAGCATGTTTGCGGGTGAAACCGTATGAAAGCAGATGTTCGCGGATAAAATGAGATGTTTGCGGATAAAAGCAAATGTTTGCGGATGAAAGCAGATGTTTGCGGATAAAAGCAGATGTTCGCGGATAAAATGAGATGGTTGCGGATAAAAGCAGATGTTCGCGGATAAAATGAGATGGTCGCGGTTAAAAGCAGATGTTGGCGGATAAAAGCATATGTTGGCGGGTGAAATTGGACTAGGCAGACGTTTGCGGATAAAACCAGACGTTTGCAGATAAAACCAGACAAAAATAGACAAAAAAATGCATGTAATCGCGGATAAAACCAGACGTAAGCAAATGTTTGCAGATGATTCCGGACAAATTCAGATATAAACGATACACAGTGAAGACGGTTAAAGAAGAAGAAGAAGAAGAGAGAGAGGGGGAGACCCCTAAAGTAAGAATTGCCACGATGCTATCATCCGCGTAAAGGAACACGAGTGACAACAACATAACAAATCTTACAACCCCAAGCCCATGTCATACCTCTCTCTCATCTTCCCAATCCACAAACTTTATTGATATAATTTACATTAAAAGTATATATAACCTTTATATGACGAATATACTCCAAAATAATTGGAAATTAATATTATTATTAAATTTGAAAATGGATCGGTAATGATTTAAGAAGAATATCTATGAGCTGAGATAATAATAATAATGGTGTCCAAGGTACCAATAACCCTTGTAACGTTACAAATAGTAACGCTACATGATTTATGTATTAGACATAAGTTAAGCACTGTATAAGTATAATTTAGTTTATTGAGTACACACCTGTTCACACTGTATATCGCATATCGGATTAAGAGTATTGTATTTTTATGTTTTGGTTATTATTTTGGGGTCTTTAGGTCGCTGGCTTCATGGTGGTGATTTGCCATGCCTAAAAGAGTACGTTTATTTTAGTTTTATTGATAACCAGGGAGATCTTGGTACATATTTTAGGTTACGACTGAATTTACCTTTTAGTTATTGTTTCGATATGTATGATGTGTGATAAGTATGAATGGTTGAGTGTAGGTGAATGGTGTGGGTGCTCCGGGGTCTTCTTTACAGTATGTATGCGTTTTAAGTTTATCTGGGGCTCTGGTAATCCTACAACAGTAGTGTACTTTAGAATAGGTTAAAAGGGGTTAGAATAAGTTAGTTATAATTATTATTTTTATAAAAAAACGTTACTTACTTTTATTTTATGTAGGGTTTCATATTCGGAAGGTTTGTTTGTCAATTTTGGTAGTTGAATTATTTCAAATTGTTTTGACGTTTCACCCGGTTTAGGGAATTTCGGTATTGGGCAACTGTTTCTTAGGAATGCATTCACGAAGGGCCATGGCTCTAAAGTTGGTTTAAGTTTGTTTGTATTCACTGCGTTGCTCATTAATTCTTTAATTTTTTATATATTGCTGAAGTGCGCTTTGCATTAAGAATATTACAATAATTAAATTGTACGTTGGTAGCATTGTTTGGGGATATTGCGTATGAGGGTTTGTTCGAGTAGGGGGGAGAATTTGCCTATAATACCAAGTTAGCGCAATTAGATAGAACAGTGGTTGCCGTGGTCTCCTGGATAATTGAGTTTTTTGTAATCGAGCAGCGTGGTGAGTGCAATCAAATGTATATTCCAACTTTTTCTAAGTCATCCTATTTCCTAGTTTGCTAAATAGCCATCTAGAGTACCTGGGAAATATTCCATCGGCCTGGGAAGGTCTTATTTTTAGAAATTCATCGAAAAAACCGGAGAAACTCCGTAAGTATTTTTTTTGTTGCGGTAACCCATTTTTTATTCGAAGTATTATTCATTTAGGGTTTTTTCTTGGGGCACATTTTCTGGAGAGGTTATCCTGGTCTTCGCTTATAACAGTAGCGAAATAATTAATCTGAGAGGTTTTCCTATGGAGGAGTTCCTGATGGAACAGTCGACCTGGCTGTCTCAAAGATCGCTTTTATGACAGTACCCATGGAGCACGAATAGCCCCATGCATCCAGGAGCCTGATCCAGCCCTTTGAATGAGTATACCAGATGTCCAGAAACCCTAATCGGGATACAGGTTTTTTTCATCATTGATAATTTTTTTATTGCGCAAAACTGCGTTGCAGTAAATTATGAAACATTATTTTATTTTTTAACCATTTTTAGTCTAGTGTAAACCAATTAAATTTAATATAATTTGCATTTGAAATATAAAGTAAGTAACTAAACTTTGAGTTTAACTTAATGACCACAACGATAGGTTATTGTACTCTTTAAAGTTGTGGTGGCGCCCAGGCCAAAGTGTAATTATGAGGAATAAAACCCACAGACCTATACTCCCAGACACGAGAGCTGCCGGAGCATATAACCCCAAGTTGGTAATATAAAATTGACTCCCAACGTGGGGCCCGATTTTTCATACTTGTATTTTGGTTTATTAATTTTTTAATTTTTTTAATCTGTCAAATTTAACATTGTAAAATTTTTCATAATTTACTCATTTTTTTAAGGTTTACAAACATATTACGTTTCATTTTTGATTTAATTCTTTTGTAATTATTAGAAACCTGGTATACTTAACATTTAAGATCTTACTCTAGGATTAACGGCGTAACCTGCTTACGAGTTTCGGATTTCGGATTTGATACGACGATAAATATTTTTTAGGCCTTTGCGATATACAGTGTGTACCCACAAATGATTAAAATTATATTTTGATTTTTATATGCCAAGTAGGCAAAATTTTTATTTAATTCTACGAATTATTGAGTATAGAGATACTCACATTAATGTTTATTTTATATTGATATACTTTTATTTTATATTTATATACTTATGCGTGTTTACCTAATTTTTAAATTTTGATTTAAATTTAAATTTGAGTTCAGGTCCGTACTGGCCCAATTTTTGTGGTTGGTCCAGGATTTTTTATTAGTTTTTAGAATCATTTTTAGTAAACCAGTCATTTTGAAGTTAAGTCCGGTGGTTGAATAGGCAACTTGATTGTTGCTGTATTGATTTTTTATTATTTGGTAATCATGGAGACGAAAATTATTGCTAAGCATCTTCGCGCAGAGGAGTTGGACTATGAATTAAAGATCAGAGGCACAGTCACCAGTAGAAACCATGACGAGAAACGCAAAATTTTGGCTAGGTTGTTGAAAAAGGAGAAACTTAATCCTTTTGTTTTTTTAATTGATAATTTAGTTTTTGACACTGAAAAGATAGCCATTAAAAATACTTTAGACTCAATTACTGAATTAATTTCAGACTTTCAAGGTAGAACTTCAGACTCCTTATATTCAGTGCTGATATCTAGACTTAATCATGTTACCCAAAGAGTCCAAAGAATTCCCATTCCTGAAGCTGATGAAGAGGCAATTAAGCCTTTAACGAATATAAAAATGAAGCATATGCAACTTGCCTGCATTTAGATGCAGAACTTCATGATAGAATCATTGAAGAAGATCCAATGTTATCACCTCCTCCTTCCTCCAGCACACACGTTTTTAACAATAGCATGGGGCCATCTAGGGCGCCCATATCTAACTACAAACAATAGATAAGTGGGATTTAAAATTTAGTGGGGAAAATGATAGTATGGGTTTAATTCCTTTTATTGAGAGGGTAGGAGAAATGGCAGAGGCGAGAGGTGTAACAAAGGATCAGTTATTTAATGCAACAATAGATTTGTTCACAGGTAAGGCATGGCTTTTTGTTAGGACAAATAAGCATCTTGTCCAGGATTGGGATTCTTTGATTAAGTTACTTAAACAAAATTTTATACCTGATGATTATGATGAGATTATTTGGGAACAAATTAAGACTAGACGTCAGGGTAAACACGAGTCTATGGCTATTTTTTTCGAAGTAATGGAGACTCTTTTCAATAGGTTAAGTAAGGAACCAGCTGAAATTACAAAGATCAAGTATTTGCGTAAGAATCTTTTGCCACATTATTTTAGTCAACTCGTCTTGGTGGATACGCCTAATATACCTAGCTTGAGTAGTTATTGTCGGAGGCTGGAGGAAGCCGCTAAACAATCTTTTGACAGAGACAAAAGTGTCGAAAGCCTGGATTCAGAATTAAAATATGTTGATAAACCCTCGGGTAGTTCTTTTACTAATAATGTTAAACCTCGCTTTGGGAATAATTATTCTACTTTTAAACCTAGACCTACCTACCAAAAGCCTAATGTCTCAGCAGTTAGTGACAACAAGAGGGAATTTAGTAAGAAACAGGTAATCTGTTTAAATTGCAAACAGCCGAACCATACGTTCCAAAATTGTACTCTAAAAAGGTCTATGTTCTGTTTTTCTTGTGGTAGACCTGATGTCACAAAAACAACCTATCCCTCCTGTTCAAAAAACCAGGAGAGAAGGCCGGCAAATTAGACCCTTGCCTGTCTTCTTTAAAACATAAAGCGGTCTTTAAACATTTATAATCATCAGGTTTTTCACAAGACAGGAAAAGTTTTTTTTGATGTTAAGGACTGGAAACTTTGGTTAGGTAGGGTTAGGTCATTTTATAGTATTAAAAATAGTTTGGACGCTGTAGTTAAAGAAAAAACAGGCGACAACCGTCCTTATGTCTCTGTCAAAATTTTCTACAAGTACTTGACATGTTTGTTGGACTCTGGCAGTTACTCCACAATAATTGGTCAATACGGTTTGCAGTTCATTAGTTTGTTTAATTTGAAAATTTTTAATTCTAAAATTCATGTTGTAACAACCGCGGACGGAAAACGTCAAAGTGTTGACGGATTTGTAAATTTACCTATAACGGTTGATAACTGCTGCAAGCTGCTTAAGGTTTTGGTAGTACCTACTTTGAGACATAGTGTAATTCTTGGCAGTGATTTTTGTAAAGTTTTTAAAGTTAAGCTTAATTTTTGTAATAATACCTGGGAGGCTCAGGTTAATAGAATCAATATAGCAACGGTTGAGGTCGGCGGTGATGATTTAAACAATGTTGTCGAGAGGATTTTTCGGAGGACCAGCTAAACCAAATCCAACTTGTAATCAAGGATTTTGCCAAATTAAGCATCAACCACATAGTTACGGGGGACGCGCAACCTGTTAAACAACGTCAATTAGTGATTCCCACGAGACCAACGAGACGAGACTTTCATAAAGTCTTGTCTCGTCTCGCCGATGAAATAAGAAGTCTCGTATCAAGTCTCGTCTCGCAGCCTCCAGTCTCGTCTCGTCTCGTTTCTCGTACGAGAGTCTCGCAAAAGTCTCTAAATCCCTTCATGGATAATTTTGTTTCAGTAAGGGATGCAGTAGGTAAGTATCCCGGATACTTACCTACTTGCTATAATGTAAGGGTGGGAAGAGAAAATTACAACTGTAGATAACATCATCTACTTATTTGAAATATTACTTTTAAATAAAACGAAATCTTAACATTTTGTGAATAATTGAAAACAAATCTGCTAACAGCTTTCTGGATCGCAAATATTTTTGTTTTTCACTCAGTCGTTTAGGCATAACAAACATCGTGCAGATTCATTATTAAGGCGATTTCGATGTTTTCTTATAGTTAACGCAGCACGTGAGAACAATCTTTCCGCCGGGACTGAAGTCGCCGGTATGCTTAGGAGATCTCGTGCCATCAAACTAAGAATGGGCAATTCAGAAGCATTAATTTTCCACCATTGTAATATATCTGTGGTTTTATTACACCGGGGCATAGAATAATATTTTTGAAGCTCCTGCATCCATTCTCCTTCGACAGGGCTAGGATTTACTGCATACAAGACATCAAAATCGATTACAAAATCCGACTTTTCTGGTTCAGGATCTTCTTGTCCCTCGACCGCCGTTTTTTTTAAACGTTGTCCCTCTGATTGATGAAAATAAACTTTGTATATATCTTGAAATTTCTGGATCGAACTCAGTTTTCATTCTTGGCCCTATCTTGTCATATCAAATGCTTCTAATTTATGCCGCGGATCGAGAATTAAAACTGCAGCATAAATCCAGTTAGTTTTACGATAATGCTTTAATATTTTGTCTCTCGCAGCCTGAAAACCAAAAATAAGCTGCTCTTCAACAGAGGTTCGACGTGCCTTTCCCTCCCATTCAAATATTTTGCTCTCAAGATTATCTATTAGTATATTGATACATACAACCACCATAGGTAAGGTGACGTACTTGTCTCCTCCGAGTTTTTTTGAAAGTGTTTGAAAGTTTGCTAATTATTTATGCACTTCTTCTAGCAGTGTCCATTCTTCATCCCCAAGAGTGTATGGTTTTAAATCGGCAACATTTTGACACAATACACCAAGTCCATGTCTGCCTTTAAGAGCTACTTGCAACATATCATTACTGGAATTCCACCGTGTAGGCACATCCAACACAGGTGTCAGTTGCCGTGAATTACCAGTTGCCTCACAGGCACTTCGAAACTTAATTAAAAGTTGCTCTGACCGTTTAATTTTTGAAAAAATATTGCATTGGAATTATTTTCAATTTCCTCAACATCAGCTTCCTCATCGACACTATCATCGCTCAATTCTTCATTTGCTTCAGAATTAAGTTTAGCAATTTTAACAAATCTTGCACAGCCAGATTAATTACATGTGCAAAACATCTAAAATGGCAGTCCTCTACATTTAAATCGGGAATTAGCTCCTGAAGTTCTTTAATAAAAGATGTATTTGCTGAGGCATTATCCATTGTTATTCCTTGAAGTTTGTTGCTTACGTCTTTATCGTCAAGACTTTTAAAAAACGTGAGAGCAATGTCTTTGCCTGTATGTTTTCCATAAGCAGGAACAAAATCTAGGGTGATAGATTGCAATTTCCAATTTTTATCTATAAAATGAGTCGTTATTCCATAATAAGATCTGCCGCTGATAGAGGTCCAGCCATCTATAGTAAATGATAATTTTGAAGAATTTTCTGTCAACAGGTCGATCTTTTTTTTTTGTAAGCAGTCAAATCGAAATATTGCTAATCTTCTCAATTTATTCTGTTTTGGAAAATCCTCTCCAGATAAAAGTCGAAACAATTAATTGTCTTTATTTACTTACACATACATATCGCTAAATTTATGACAGTCAAAGTGGGATGCAAAGGCGGCTCCGGCGGCCCGACAAAAGAAAATGACCGTCAAACGTTTGTTTAATAACACCGCCTGACGATCAAGTCCGCTCGCAGAAATATTTTCCTGCGAGGCTCTCGCACGAGACTTCAGAAGTCTCGCTCGAGACGAGGCCAATAAAAGTCTCGTTTCGTCTCGTCTTATCCGGTCCAAATATCGTCTCGAGTCTCGTCTCGAAAACGAGACGAGACCATGCGACACTCTCGAAAACGAGACTCGTGGGAATCACTAACGTCAATATAATATGTCACCATATATGTTATCACATCTCAATAAGGAATTGGACAAAATGTTAGAGCTTAAGGTAGTGGAGCCATGTGAAAGCCCTTGGTCTTCACCAGTTTTATTGGTTAAGAAAGCCGATGGCAAATATGGATTTTGCTTTGATGGCCGCAAGCTGAATGCTTTAACTAAAAAGGATTCATATCCACTTCCTTTTTTTGATAGAATATTGAACATGTTGCGTGATTCCCGTTATCTCTCTAGTATTGATTTAAAATCTGCGTTTTGGCAAATTCCCTTGGATGAGTCCTCGAGAGAGAAGACGGCATTCGCTGTACCCGGAAGGGGTTTATTTTGTTTCAACGTTTCGGCCTTCGGTCTGTCAAATGCAGCTCAGGCACAGCAACGCCTTATGGACGCGGTTTTCGGACCAGAGTTGGAACCATTTATTTTTGTCTATCTCGATGATATAATAGTAACTTCAAATTCATTTGACCAACATATATCTCTCCTAAAGGAAGTTTACCGTAGACTTTCAGAAGCGAATCTAACAGTAAATAATAAAAAATGTCAATTTTTCAGATCCTCTCTAAATTATCTTTGTTATATAGTTGATAACTCTGGACTGCGTACGAATCCGGATAAAGTTTTGGCTATGATTAATTTTCCTCAACCAAAGACAACCACTGAAATTAAACGGTTCGTCGGGATGTGCTCCTGGTATCGTAGGTTCATTCCACACTTCTCTACTTTAATGTCAACTATTAACGATTTACTAAAGGGCAAGGCCAAGGGACAAAAGACTGTGTGGAATGATCCTGCTGAGGCCGCATTTAATAACATAAAACAAGCTTTAGTATCTGCTCCGATTCTGTCCAGTCCAGATTTTTCTAAACAATTTACTATAGAAACTGACGCATCTGACGTAGGTATCTCCGGGGTTTTAACACAAGATATCACTAACCAAGAAAAAGTAATCGCGTATGCTTCCAGATCTCTCTCCAAAAGTGAGCGTAACTATTCAGTTACTGAGCGGGAATGCTTGGCTATTGAAAAATTTAGGGGTTTTGTTGAAGGTTCCAATATAAAGTTTAAAGTTATTACAGATCACGCTTCACTTTTGTGGTTGGATCGGTTGTCAAACCCCGCCGGTAGACTGGCCCGATGGTGTGTTAGGTTACAACAATACGATTTTGATTTTGTGCACCGTAAGGGTAGATATAATGTTGTACCTGATGCATTAAGTCGTAGTCCAGTTGATCCTGCTCCTTCAGAGTTTAATTTACATTTGGATAGGATAGATATATATATATATACGCGTAAAAGTACCAAGTGACACCAAAAACTACATGGACGTTCCCGCACCCAATATTTTTTGCGCTTAATGTGAATAAATGGCACCTTATATATTTTTTAAGTATATATGTGTTCTGACACTATACAGATATATAATACCTTTATTTGAAAGTCAGTGTTTATAAAAGTAAAACTAAAATATTGCTCGCTTTAGGAAGTCCTTTGTCGAAATAGTCAGATGTTTCGAATAAAATACTTATTGTCATCACATTTATTTTACTTTTCGTTTTAAATATTCTAAATTAAAAACTAACCTTGGAGAATACACAAACAGTCGTAACAATAATTTAAATAGAACTTTGCAATAAATTTCGTTTTAGCAAAAATTTACAAAAAACGATCCGTTCGCTAACACTTCCAAAAACTTTCTGCCTGTTTATTGCTTCCCTTTACTCGATTCGTGCACCTGGACCATCGTTTCTGGAATCATCCGGACGCCAGATTTTTAGGCAAAGTTCGAAAAACCTGTAATTCCTTTACCTAAGTGTCCCTTTTTACCACTTTTGCAAAACTTTTTGCCTTTAACACGATAATTTAGAAATTTCAAATTTAGTCTAAAATAAATTTGTAAAATATATAAAACTACGTTAATTTCCTTGAAAATAAATTTGTAAAACGTGTCAGTACGGAACAATTACAATATTTACATAAAGTTCGTTTTTGGGTGTACAAAACAAAAAATCCATTTTTACACAATTCATGTGATTGCTGTTTTTTCACGAATATAAATTGTGACAATAATAATTTTGACATACCGAGTTTTTTAAATTTAATTTACATTATTATACAGGGCCTGCATATTGAGACATGTGATCTTATTCAAGGGGTAAAGTAAATTTTTTTTATTAAAGTAAAAAAAAAACAATATTGTGATTATAAATTAAAATAAATTTGGTATTGTAATAACAATTTTGTTTGCCCTTTATTATAAAAAAAATTATCATCCTCTTGCCCGTTCAATTATCATTTACTAATGTCTTTATAAAATTATCAATTTTACCCATTTTTGGGTGCAACCGTTCTGGCAAACCAGCTATGAAATGACATCCTTGTGGGGGCCCCGCCTATAATTGCCCCAAAACATTAAAAACCTTATTTCCATTGTATTATCTGCAAGACAAAAAACGTGACGCGACGCTTAAAAATTATGGCAACATTGTAAGATTGCTTAGATTGCTAGTTATCTTTGTATGTTATAAAAATATGTTATTATTTTTCTATTATTTTAGTAGTACGACAAAATTTAAATTATTTTCTTAAGATTACAGATTTTGAAAATAAACTTAAAAAATGATACCCGTGTCTCGGCATGTTTTCAGATCACGGCTTCAATAACAGCTAAATGTATAGTTTTTGAAAAATTTTATTTAAGTAATGAATAAATTTTATTTAAAAAAAACTCAAAAATTATTTTTTTTTAATTTATAGAATTTTTTTTTTATTTAAAATTTATAACAAAATAGAAAATTAAATATATGTATGTATATGTTAAAATAATAAGAATGGCTGTATAAAAAAATTTAATGACGTGATTTCGTAAAACGGTAAGTCACGGACATGTTTTTTAACCTTTATTTTAAAATCTGTTAAATTTTTTCATGGGAGGTAAATCGTGTTGAACTGTATAAGAACCTTATTTAAAAAAAAATATTCTTTCGCATTTTGTAAAAAAGTTGTTATTGTTATTTTTCGTTTACAAATATTTTTTTAATAAATAATAATAATAATAAATAAAAATATTTATTTTTATTTTCAATATAAAGATTTTCGCGTGGGGGGGGGCAAAATTTGTCGCTACGCCAGTGAGAGAGAATAAAGATTTTAAAACCTGTTGTCTTAACAGCAAATATAAAAAATACTTTATTAGTTTCCTGGTAATAATTATAGATTATTTCTAATGTTTTGATTGGTTAGAACATACATATGTATGTTCGTATGTATATGGATATCCATGACTGAAATTCAAATATTCTATTGGTTTTTAGAAAATGCTTAATAATATTCACACAAATACAATAAGTATAGTCGTCTCGGCAAATGTTTTACATTGCGTCATTAATTTGTGAACCAAGCACAGACATTACAATTTGCTTGTTTCTTTTTAAAAGTATGTGGGATGTATGCTGGACGTATGTCAAAAAACAGGTTTTTGACATTTTAAATTGATGACACAATGTAAAGAATTCGCCGTGACGACTATACCTACTTTTTTATTAGAATTGATGAAACGTGATAATTTAACGTTTAGTTTGTGTTAAGAACACTTTTCTTTAAGATTTGCCAGTTTAAATTATGTAATAATATAAGTTGTTTAAAAAATCTAGGTTAGAATAATTTGTTTGGTATTAAAAACAGTGTGTATATATACTTAAATAAAAAAATATCTGCCTGCTGTTATGTTAAGTATTGATTTTTATTTTTTAAATATTAACAAAAAAATACTTACGAAAATCTTCTAATGCTTTTTTACTAATTTTTGTGACCTAGTCATAAAACTTGCAAAAGCATCCCTAGTTTCCGCAAATAATTGATTGTTTCCCTAATTAATTTAAAAAAGTTTAAATACTTAGTACCTACTTACCACCAAAAACTTTGTATTTTTTATCCATTTTTATCTAATTTCACTACTTCACTAGCCGTAAATAATACTAAGACTAAGGAGCCAAATAGGTACTACTTAATAGTAAATTAAATTAAATCTTAAATATCGGAAAACGTCTAGAATCTAGACTCAAGAAATACATGGTGCCACAACGTCCTATTGTATACAGTGCTTGCAAATCCAAGTCCGACCGGTTTGGGAAGGACGCGTGAAAATAACAAGGATAGAACGCCAAACAGAAGGCGCTTACAATACGCACGCCTGACGCTCTGACCAATCAAATTCTGTTTGGCATTCTATCCTTATTCTTTTCACGCGGGTATTGAACAACCATCCTTCGCAACGCGGTCGGACTTGGATTTGCAAGCACTGTATATTCTATCATGGTGCCGCTACGTTGTATAGTTTACTTACGTAGTTAGCGCCCTCTGTAGATTATATGGTTCAACTAAAATTGTACTTTTCTATATATATATGGTGCCACTTGGCCCATATATATCCGAATTTGGTGCCTTAACGCCTGTTTGTATATATATATATATATATATATATATGTTGGGACATTGATCTTGAAAATCTTGATAAGTTTTATATTAATATGCGGGATAAGATTTTAGCCAACCCTGATAAATTTCCTCAATGGCTCGTTAAAGACAAATACAGGGCTTCTAGTAAAAAAATTGAAAATTTTAATGATATAATGACTTCCTTTTTTGAAAATAATGACAAAATAATGACAAAATAATGACTTTTTCTTTTAAAAAATGACCATTTTATGACTTTTTATCCTAATGAAAATAAATTTTAAGTTGGAAAATAGTATTAAAACCTCCTTTTAAATAGTTTTATTATTAATCTTTATTGTTTTAACAATAACAAGATAAAATTAATTAAAATAAATTAACAAATAAATAAATAAATATAAAATTCTCATAATTCTCTTATAACAGAAATTATTATTTGTACGTTTAATGCATCTCTAAAAGAATTAGCAAATTAATTGGGGTTTTAATTTATTTATTTAATTTTTACTTACATTATTATGTTTCGCTCTCGAGCTCTCGCCTTTTAGGTTAAGCAAAACAATTAAAACACGCACTCTTTAGAAGAAAATGGCGGGACTGTGTTTCATGAGACACAAGAATTTAAAAAAATAATGAGAACAACAAAGAATTATATTTACAACTTTTTAAAAGTATTAACAGGTGGCAACAGCACGGCACTACCAGTGGTGTAGATTAATAAATTAAAGTGACGTAGATTTTCCATTTTATTTGTATTATTTACCAAAAAAATCTTATAAACATTAAGTAAGAACCTAAAATAATGACCAAAAATGACCAATCCCTACAAAAAATGACATTAAATGACCACAACAGAAAAAAATGATTTTTAATGACTAAAATGACTTGCTAGAAGCCCTGCAAATATGTTTATAAATTAGTTACATCTCATTCAGTAATAAGTTCCAATATTTCCGAGTGGAAAATGCTGGTTCCGAAAACCCAACGCCGTAAAATTTTAGAGTCCAACCACGATGACCCTACTGCTGCTCATTTAGGTTATAGCAAAACGTATGAAAGAATTTGCAATTCTTATTATTGGCCTAAAATGAGAGACATATTTAGGTACATTAATACATTAAGGCCTGTAAAGTTTGTAATTCACAAAAATCACCAACCACGGGACAAATTGGTTTAATGGGGGTTGCAAAGACCGTAAATTTTCCTTGGCAAGTTATAGCCATGGACTTCATGGGTCCGTTACCTCGTTCAAAGGCCGGATCACAGTATTTGTTCGTGGTTTCGGATTGGTTTACTAAATATAGTTTATTACAGCCTATGCGGAAAGCTAACGCCGCAAGTGTATGTAAATTTTTAGAAAATGACGTTTTTCTAGTGTATGGGGTTCCCCAGTATATTATATGCGACAACGGTACGCATTTTGCGAATAATTTAATTAGAAATTTGGCTGAGAAATATAAAGTAAAGATTAGGTTTAATCCTAGATACAGCAGCCATTGTAATTTTGTAGAACGATGCAACCGTACAATCGGTACCGCGATAAGTAGCTATGTTAAAGAGAACCACAACGAGTGGGATTTGAATATCTCTAAAATAGGCTACGCGTTGCGGACGGCGGTTCATGAAGTGACGGGTTATAGCCCAGCTTTCTTAAATTTTGGGCGACATGTTCCATGTTTAGGGGATTACTATCGCGGATCTGTAGAGGACCATTTTAAAAAGGCTGGTCGCGTAAAGTACGCTGAGGAACTTGGTGGTCTGTCCAAAATTTATAAAGGTATTGAGAAAAAACTAAAAGCAGCATATGCACGCAATGCTAATTCGTATAATCTACGAAAAATAGATGTATCTTTTTATGTCGGTGACTCTGTTTGGAAGAGGAACAAAGTGCTTTCAAATGCGGCGAACGAATTCGCGCAGAAACTAGCACCGCGGTACATTTTATGTAAGATAAAGAAGAAATTGTCTAATCTAGTTTATACTTTAGTAGACGAATCTGGTCGTGATTTGGGAAATTGGCATATTAAAGATTTGAAGCCATATTTCTCTGATGATGACGGTTTTACCGATGATGACGACAAGTAGTTAGTATCTTATTTTTGATTTTTATGTAGAGTTGGACCCTTTCCGATTTTGACCAATACTGATTAAGACTTAACATCAATACTGAATAACACTCAAGTGTTAAAGTGTCTCTTAAAATTTAGACGTTTTGTATGCATAAATTACAAACCTCTACATATCAAATAAGATCCTACTATAAATATTATTAAAGCACTCCTAGAGCTAGCTCAAGTGTGTACATTTTTTGTAAAAATTTTGTATAATAGTAGTTTAATAAGTTGTTTTAGATTTTAGTTTTGTAAATTATACAAGTAATTCCTGTCAGGCCAATGTACTCTTCCAGTATAACTTGCTACGGCATTCCCGGTCAGCCGTACAGCCTGTGACCATATATACCGAGTGGTGTCGGGTCGTCAGTTAAATAACGCCACACAGTGTAAGCATTAATCTTATATAGCGTGATCTATTTCATTATTCGTTTACCCTGTCCTCATCATTTAAATATGTATTTTTTATCCCGGTATCTAAAATTTTTTTTAGATAGTAGTTTGATTCAGTCCATGTGATGTGGGGGGAGCGATAGTGATGAGAGCAGCGTTGGGGGGTTGATTAAGTTGATAGTTGGGCCTTTTCTCTTCCAACTTCCGTCGACAGACAATAAATGGTATAGAAATTCTCTTGGGAGGTTGAAGGGGAAATGGCTGAACGTTGATGGAGTCGCCTACGCGTTTCTTTTGTCGCTGTCGCTGTCACTCATCCGGGAAAAAGTAAAACTAATCTATCTCGTCAGGCCAACGTTGGAACTCCAACAACGTTGCTATGGTATTCAAAGTGAAGCCGTACTGCCTGTAGCTGAAACCCATCCGTGTGGTGTCGGAAAAACATCGTGATTTACACCACACCCTGTGAATTAACACAGTTTTTTTGTAAAGTTTTAAACTTTTTTATCAGGTAGGACTTGGTTATAAATTTACAGTAGTGTACTGTAAATTTTATTTTTGAAGATTGGATTGAATATACTATATAATGTCACCGTTTTTGTACAGGGCCGGCCTGCTTCAGATGCAGGAGACCGGTTGCCTTTTATACTTTTTGTTTTGGTACCAGATACCAACTTTACGGGGTTAGTCAGGATCCTTCCTCCTCAAGGAGAATTTATTTTCCATATACTTTAATTTTGCTGACGTTTTACTTGCTTAGATTAGAGGTATAGCATGACGAAGTCTGCATCGGAATTTCCTCGTTCCACTTCACATCTATCACAATTTAACTGTTAATGGTTCATAAGATTACTGAATGGGTTAAGACCAGCTACCAAAGTTGCTTGTAGAGTTTATTGTTTTTTAAAATAAATTCTTATTTTTTTTGGAGGGGGGTATATGTAACGTTACAAATAGTAACGCTACATGATTTATGTATTAGAAATAAGTTAAGCACTGTATAAGTATAATTTAGTTTATTGAGTACACACCTGTTCACACTGTATATCGCATATCCAGGGTTCATACTATTGAATTCGTATAAAATTCCCTGACTTTTCAAGGTTTTCCAGAACTTTCTCAAGCTTTTTCCATAGATTGTGGAAGGTGTCAAAAATTGATATTGATATCATAATTTATATTTTATGTGACTTGGACTATAGAAAGGTACCATAGGTATATATGGTCGGAAGAATCAATTTTTGTTTTTTGATCGAAATTTATAAAAAATGTAACGTATTTTTTAATGGAACATACCGCAGACTCCTAAGTTTGAAACTTTTGCTGGAAATCATCCTTAAAGTTCAACATGAATTATAAAAATCGCGAAAAAAGTTATAAATAGATCAAGAATTGCTTTTTTTGATCTTTTATTTTCGTCAATATCATGAAGAGACATATCGAAAGACGAATCTGGTACAACGTCATCTTCTGTCACTACGCCTGCACCTCCACCTTGATCTTCGTAATCTTCATCACAATCCGCAAAACATTGTTTCTCCACTGCTTTAAATTTTTTTTCTAAATCCATTATGCACTTTTACAAACTAACACAACTTTAATTAAATTAGCTGCATAACAACGAAAAACCACGATCTCGAAAATACAAAGATAAGAAAAGCAGCACATATTATTCCTTTTTCAACGTTCACAAAATTAGCTATTTAGGGGAAATCACTTGAATAAGGTACAAAAATATTTATTGTAAAAGCACCACTGTATAATGGAAGTCTAAAGAGAGGTGGAGAGCCAAGGGTAAGACGAAAAATGAAAAGATGGAAGCGCAAATACAAACGCGACGCACGGACAGTACTTGTTATCTTTAACAGATGTTTTCTCGTAAACTTGATTTCTAACCATAGGTAGCTTTCCGTAGTCCAGGTCACATATGTAATTCAAAAACAAAACTTTTTTAGATCTTTTAATAGTTATAACAAAACATAGAGCATATTTCTCGTAAATAAAAACAAAACAAAATACAAAAATAAGTCAAATAACTATTTTAAACTTTTTCTCTCAATATTTGTAGACGTCTATTGATACTGTCCACTTCATGGTTGGTTCCTTCAGTTAATTTTTGTTTTTTGTTTTCCAGAACCTTGATTTCCGTTATTAAACATCTTTTCACAATTACGAGAAAGACTTGTAATGTTACTTTGACTTTTGTCAAAGACAAACTGACAGTTACACGATTAGGTAGTTGCATTAAAATTGCCCAAGCATTTCATTTATATTAAATCATAATGTAGATTGCGTATACACCTATAGGTATTAAGTAAATATTATTTTCTTTTATATTATTATTATTATTTTAAGTATTAGTATTATTTACAGATAATTCCCTGACTTTTCGTTTTTTCTTTAAATTCCCTGACTTTTTCATGACTTTTTAGACTCATTTTATATTCCCTGACTTTTCCCGGATTTCCCGGTTTTCCCGGTCGCTACGAACCCTGATATCGGCTTAAGAGTATTGTATTTTTATGTTTTGGTTATTATTTTGGGGTCTTTAGGTCGCTGGCTTCATGGTGGTGATTTGCCATGCCTAAAAGAGTACGTTTATTTTAGTTTTATTGATAACCAGGGAGATCTTGGTACATATTTTAGGTTACGACTGAATTTACCTTTTAGTTATAATAACAATAATTGTTTCGATATGTATGATGTGTGATAAGTATGAATGGTTGAGTGTAGGTGAATGGTGTGGGTGCTCCGGGGTCTTCTTTACAGTATGTATGCGTTTTAAGTTTATCTGGGGCTCTGGTAATCCTACAACAGTAGTGTACTTTAGAATAGGTTAAAAGGGGTTAGAATAAGTTAGTTATAATTATTATTTTTATAAAAAAACGTTACTTACTTTTATTTTATGTAGGGTTTCATATTCGGAAGGTTTGTTTGTCAATTTTGGTAGTTTTTTTTTATGGTTTTATTGACTTTTAATCTTTTCGATTATTTAGCCAGCTCATTATTATAAATTTATTGGTTCTTAAAAACAACCACAACACCCAAGGCTGTGACCGGGAATCGAACCCGGTACCGTGGCGCAGATTGATTACCGCTCTGTGGCTTTAACGCACTGCGCCATCCTCGGCCCCAATTTTGGTAGTTGAATTATTTCAAATTGTTTTGACGTTTTACCCGGTTTAGGGAATTTCGGTATTTGGCAACTGTTTCTTAGGAATGCATTCACGAAGGGCCATGGCTCTAAAGTTGGTTTAAGTTTGTTTGTATTCACTGCGTTGCTCATTAATTCTTTAATTTTTTATATATTGCTGAAGTGCGCTTTGCATTAAGAATATTACAATAATTAAATTGTACGTTGGTAGCATTGTTTGGGGATATTGCGTATGAGGGTTTGTTCGAGTAGGGGGGAGAATCAACAGGTAGACGCTGATGTTCTGTGGGTAGACGCGGGCGAATGGCGGTTTTCAAGTTAGATGATTTGTTAAATCTAACTAAAGTATAATTACGATTCGTTTAGTAATAAATTAGTTGTTTGCCTATAATACCAAGTTAGCGCAATTAGATAGAACAGTGGTTGCCGTGGTCTCCTGAATAATTGAGTTTTTTGTAATCAAGCAGCGTGGTGAGTGCAATCAAATGTATATTCCAACTTTTTCTAAGTCATCCTATTTCCTAGTTTGCTAAATAGCCATCTAAAGTACCTGGGAAATATTCCATCGGCCTGGAAAGGTTTTATTTTTAGAAATTCATCGAAAAAACCGGAGAAACTCCGTAAGTATTTTTTTTGTTGCGGTAACCCATTTTTTATTCGAAGTATTATTCATTTAGGGTTTTTTCTTGGGGGCACATTTTCTGGAGAGGTTATCCTGGTCTTCGCTTATAACTGTAGCGAAATAATTAATCTGAGAGGTTTTCCTATGGAGGAGTTCCTGATGGAACGGTCGACCTGGCTGTCTCAAAGATCGCTTTTATGACAGTACCCATGGAGCACGAATAGCCCAATGCATCCAGGAGCCTGATCCAGCCCTTTGAATGAGTATACCAGATGTCCAGAAACCCTAATCGGGATACAGGTTTTTTTCATCATTATTAATTTTTTTATTGCGCAAAACTGCGTTGCAGTAAATTATGAAACATTATTTTATTTTTTAACCATTTTTAGTCTAGTGTAAACCAATAGCTATTCGGTAATGATTTTAACATCCTAAATATTAAATTTAATATAATTTGCATTTGAAATATAAAGTAAGTAACTAAACTTTGAGTTTAACTTAATGACCACAACCTTAGGTTATTGTAATCTTTAAAGTTGTGGTGGCGCCCAGGCCAACGTGTAAGTATGAGGAATAAAAACCTACAGACCTATGCTCCCAGACACGAGAGCTGCCGGAGCATATAACCCCAAGTTGGTTATACCCTTGGATTGGTAAAAATATTTTTTAATGTAGATACAATGTTGTATTTATAGATAGAAAAATATATTTAGAAAAAATAAATTGTTAATTTAGTAATAAATAAAAATAAATGAAATTGATGAATTGTACAGTAGTCCAGTCATCTAGGCATTTCACCTCGGAATCTAACGGAATAAGCTGAATTTTGGTACAAACCTTTATTTTAGCATTACAAATGTTGTCTCAAAAGTCACATATGCCAACGTGTGAGCGGCCTTAGATATTTAAGGTCAAAGGTCGTAAAAATCAATTTTTTGAGAATATCTCGTTTTATCTGCCTCCTATCGTATTTGCATTTAATATGAAAGTTGTAGAGAATGAAATTCTCTACAAATTTTGTTTAAAACATTTTTTTAAACGTCTAATCGTTTTTGAGATAGAGGGCGCAGAGTGTGGAGCGCTCAGCCATACGTACCTTAGCGCAAGGTAAGGGTGAATCCCAATCTATTATACCGTTTTTTTAATTAATTATTTATTATATATTACTTAAATAACAATTTAATACCTTATATTAATTTTTATATTTCTTTTAAATCAAATAGTCATTAAATATTACTTACCTTTGACATACAAATAATTAAATTCTAAATATATTCTAATGTTATTCTAATTAATGATAAATGCATTTTAAGAAGAAAAGGCATTAAATGAATTTGCCTTGAATATGTTATCTCTGATCATCTCTTAGATCCAGATATTACTTTTAAAATAACAGACCTGAAAATACTATACTGCCCTACTATGGAAAAATGCAGTAACTACAAAAAACTGCAAAATGCGTTTTCTTGTTCTATGCTAAAGCTATTGACATTTTGTATTCGAATTCAACACAGAAATGTGCTTTTTATAAAAATGTTGTTTATGCTAATTTCCCACAAATTTCTTGTTTAGCAGTTACTGCCTTTCTCCATAGTAGAGCAGTATAGTGGGCTTGCTATAAATAAAAAGGTTTGGTATACCTTTTTATTTAAAGCAATTTAAGTTGTGACATAATATTCCTAATATTTTAAAGGTTAACATGGCTGATTTGTGTTTTATTTGTAATAAGTTACTGAAATTTTTGAAGATATGACAATTAATGTCAATGATAACGAGGAGAGTGATGATGAGAATAAGTCTGAAATTGCTGGCCAACCTGAAGAAGACGAGGACAAAGAAGATGAAGATTAATAATAATAATATTGATATAAATTAAAACAACATTAAAAAAAATTTTTTTTCATTTTTTCCTACTCTGATCCAATTATCCCTTCATTAGAATTAAATTAAAATATAGGATATAAATATATTAAGATAAAATATATTTGATTTAAAAGAAATATAAGTATAAGGTATTAAATTGTTTAAGTAATATTTAATACATAATTAATTAAAAAAAGGTACCTATAATAGATTGAGATTCACAATTTACCTTGCGCTAAGGTACGAATGGCTGAGCGCTCCACACTCTCAATATAAATATAAGTAGGTATAAGGTATTAAATTGTTATTTAAGTAATATTTAATACATAATTAATTAAAAAAGGTATAATAGATTGAGATTCACGATTTACCTTGCGCTAAGGTACGTATGGCTGAGCGCTCCACACTCTGCGCCCTGTATCTCAAAAACGATTAGACGTACGTTACAAAACTTGTAGAGAATTTTATGCTCTACAACTTTTATAATAAATGCAAATACGCTAGGAGGCAGAGAAAACGAGATATTCTCAAAAAACTGATTTTTGCGACCTTTGACCTTGAATATCTAAGGCCGCTCACACGTTGGCATATGTGACTTTTGAGACAACATTTGTAATGGTAAAATAAAGGTTTGTACAAAAACTCAGCTTATTCCGTTAGATTCCGAGGTTGATCCCTTTTTTTGACTAAGATGACTGCCCTGCTTAAAATACCCCATAGAGACCTATACAAAATAATCTATCGGGCGCTACCGGATTCAATATGTGCATTTGTCCATGGTTTTTTCCGGATACAGCCCGATAGAAAATGTATAGGAAATTACCTATAGGCACACCATAACTTTTACATTTTTCCTATTGAGACCGATAGAAAATAACTCAATGAAGGATATATAGGGATATCCCTATAGAGCAACCATAAAACATTTGACAAAATTTTATTAAAACCTATGGGGTCCTATATGGAAAAACCTAATTTCTACATTTATGTGTATTTTCCCCATTGAAACCGATAGCAAATAAATCAATGGTGGATATCCCTATAGAACAACCATAAATCTCAAGTATGGGTCCTATACAAACCGATACACCTTATAGAAACACCATACATCCCGATACAAATATCTATCGGTTTGAACAGGTTCTCTATGGGGTATTTTAAGCAGGGTGTACTACAGTTGTACAGGTAAAGATAAAATAATAGAGTAATTTCGGCATATATAAGCCTAACAAGTATCTTAATTCAAAGAATATAATTAAATAATCACACTGATTAGGAGTAAATATATTCAAATATCAACAGACAATAAAACATAAAATTCATAGGATGGCGATTACAGTGCCGGTTTAAGTTAGTTCGCCGCCCGGTTCTGGCACAAACACAACGCCCAATGCTTTAAAATATTACTTTTTTAAAAACATTTTTAAATTTTTAAGTCTTACTTTCTCACGTCAAGTGGAAGATTAGGTTGGTTAGGCTGGTATCTAACAGTAAACTTAGTATCCTATAAAATATAAAATGAGCCTTTATAAACGAATTATAAAAACTAATCAAAAGCACTAACTAAAAATTAAAACATTCTTTGGTTTATATAAACAATACTAAGTACTAAGAAAAACTAATTAAAAAATAAAAGTTTAATATTTTGTTTCATTAAACTAATAAAAACTAATCAAAAGTTATAAATAAATAAAACATTATTCTTTGGTTTAAATAAATATTGAGAAATCCTAATACTAATAACTAAAAGGTTGTTTTCAAGTCTTTATTTGTTTTATAACACTTTACATTTATTTCATCCAGCAGGTCTTGATAAATGGACAAAATTGCTAAGGAGTTAAATCTTTCTTGGGGAATTGTATTTCTTAGGTAGTTCTTTACCCTTTTTAGAGTAAAGAAAGATCGTTCACCACTTGCATTTGAAACCATTAAAAAAAAAAAAAATTCGCAGACAAATATTAATATTCGGAAATGAAGATATTAATTTATTTTCGTATAAAACTTATTCTAATTCCAATGAAGTTTCTATTTTTATTTCCGAAAGGGAAGTTACCAGTTTCTTGAGTTGGACACATTTTTGAGAAAAAAACTCATCCAAATCCTCCACGAAGATTAATGCTTTTATAAAAAAATCTATAGATTAAACAAAAATTCAAATTTGTTTGTGCCAGATTTCTAGCTATCATATCGACAAATGATTTCGGATTATAGATTGTCAATTATTAAAAAAAAACATATTGTTCGCATTGTTTCTTTTTTGCTTAAATTTGCCTTTGAATTATTTTCTTCAAATTGTAATTTTCTTATGATTATCCGCTTTTGAGCATAATTTTCGTTTCCTGCTTATTTCCTCGTAATGATCAAACTGATCACGTAAAAAATCAAAGTTCTCAACTAAAAATGACAAAAGATGAGCATTTGTGCTTACATCCATATTTTGTTTTTGGACTGCTTTATTGGTTTCATTAACCCTTTGCAAAACGTCTATCCAAAAAGTTAAAATTATTCCGTTTCCATGCAATAAATCAAGTTTTTCTGATGGAGAAGCTGCTTCAACTCTAACAACATTTTTCTCATTTGTATCCGTTGTATCCGCCGACGCAGTGTCGCAATATTTGTTTTTCTAAATTCTAACGATTAAGTATTTTTTTTTTTAATTAGGGCGGTACGCGGTACCGCCCTAAAAATATTTACCGCCCGGTGCTATAGTCCCCAAAAAACCCCTGTTAAACCGGCACTGGGCGATTACAATTATTATTCATTCGGTAGATCATCACATTTAGTAAAAGGTAAAAGAAGACCAGTTAAATTTAAATCTAAAAGTAATTCAAATAATCTTTCATGTGAAATTGGCCAATTCGGCAAATAAAGGACAGTCAAAAATTCTGTGAGTAGGATCATCAATTGTTCCACATTCCATACAATATGGGTCATCAGAACCACCACGAAGATGAAAATGTCTTTTAAATCTTCCGTGACCAGAAAGAATTGCAGCTAATCCACGAGAATGAGGGATATTAAAATTTTGTCTATTAATTATAGAGGGTAAAAATTTATATGTTAAACGACCTACTGGGCAATCATCCCATATAGTTTGCCAATATTCAATACTTGCAGATTCAATTAGAGTTTTAGCTACTCTTAATTTGGGTAAATTGTTATAATCAGGCCAAGATAGGTTTAAATGTTTAGCAGGAATTTTTCTTCTTAATTTTGATAGGGCAGATCTTTCAGAAAGCAATGTATAGTGGTTTGATATTAGCAATAACACCAGCTGCTTCAGCTTCTCTATAACATCCAGAAATAACACGAGCACACATCGCTCTACAAGAATTTAGAAATCTTTCAGCATGGCAATAATTTGCTTTATTTGACCATATATCAATTGAGTATCCAACAATGGGAATAACAGCCATTTTATAAATAATTTTCAAACTATCAGATGGTGGAGACCATACATGGGTGATATGTCTTCTAAGATTAGAGAATAAACTTTTAGCTTTAAAACAAACATTTTTAATATGAAGTTAATAATTTAGTAGAGGGTCTAAAGTAATTCCCAAATATTTTGTTGATTGAACAAACCGTACAGATTTATTATTTAATTTAATACTTGGTCTTGTTTTATGCTTACCCTTAAAGATCATATAACAACAGACGGTTAAAAACAGATGATTGCAGATGATTGCGGGGTTGCACTAACCGGACATAAAACACAACTAACCGGGTGTTCGCGGATATAGCGATGCGGACAAAAGCAGATGTTATCAGATGATATTTTTACCCGCTTTTATCTGCTTTTATCCGGCTTCGACGAAGAATTTATACCCGCAATCATCTGCTCTTATCCGGTTTTGACGAAGAATTTATATCCGCAATCATCCGTCATTTTCAGCAGGGTAATAACGTATTTTTACTAAGTGTTATATTTATATTTTTTCTTAAATTGGGTTACTTTAATAACAAACTTGTAAGGCGATAAATTTGAATTATATTTCTGGGAGTTTCTGACTAAAGTGGCAACATGGCATCAAAGCACCCTTGTCAATGGACATAACCTTTATTTGTATGCAAAATTGTTAATTTTTTCCTAACATATTTATTGTTTTGTGTAGTTTTACTGTTTATCAGTTTTTTTGGGGAACTAAAACTAATTAAAACGTAAGTATATAAAATTATTTAAATAGGAATTTATTTTGAATCGATGTTTATCTTGTTTTACTTAGTTTGGTTTTACATGCATTTATAGATGACGATACCTAGGTACCTCTCATATAATTAAAGCTGAACATATTATAAATAAAGCTACAAATAAAAAAGATGTAGACTATAAAAAAATACCTTGTATGCCACAAGGCCTCCTGATAAGGACCCAACAACTAATTATGAAGCTTATGTGCTATTTGTGTAAGGTACCTAAAAGTATATAATAATAATAATGCTTTATTGAACTAAAACCAAGTTCAAAGGCTATTGACCGTAGTCCTTCAGCCGTAATTATATTATATCTATTTTTATTAATCTAAATGCATAAATTCTTTTTTAAGGGGCCATCCATTTATTATGTCAGCATGCAATGGGAATGTCTCGCAAATGATGATGGCTGAAGACCAGAGGGTAGAGGTGCAAATTTCAGAAATCAAAAAGACAGATTTTGAAAGGAAAGAAATTTGCAAGGAATTTTTAGAATCTAAAGATGACCTTCAAAGACAAAGAACAAACAATGCCAAAAAAGCGACCAATAAAGTTTTAATTAAGAGTCGGAATCACTATTTATTTAATTTCGTAAGTAATAAAAATGAACATTCATTTAAATATAATATATATTATGTTGCCATTATTAAATTGAATGGAATTGAAACCAAAAAATATTGGTGAGAAAGTAATTAAATCACTCGATTTTTTAAACTATTCCCAGTAAGCACCAAACACTTGGCAAACAATCGGCCTTCGCTCGGCATAGGCGGTTGACCGGCGGTTCGGCTTGCCCCCAGTCGTCCCGCTTATGGCCCGCGTTATGTTAGCCCGGTACCGTTTGGCCATGTTCTAACCAAAGTCGGACAGAATACGGCATGCCTCTGCAAAATCTTTCGGCTTGCCCTAGCCGGCCCGCTTACGGCCGGAATACGGCCTGCCGTGGCATAAGCAATACATCTCACGGCTGCTTACGCAAGCGAGCTAACTATAAATAGCGATGGGTTGCAATATTTAGTTGGAAGTGTGCGTCTGTAATGGCATAGCTAAACATTAATTGTTTGAAGTCCCCATCCTCATCTGCTCAGTAACGATTAATGGCTAGCTATAGTCGAGTATGTTAAACCTATAGGATATACCTATCCAGGACGTCTGAATTGTCAGGCTCTTGTGGCCGGCACTCGGGCAACTATACACAGCCGACATTCGGCCAGGCGGACATGCCCGGTCTACACGCCGGAACAAATACATGTGACGGGCCGCACGCGGCCGATTCGGCAAAACGTATTCGGGCCGTATGCGGGCCGGCTAGCTTGTGCTTACTGGGTTATTTAAGCAATTGACTTGCGTTTTAGGCCATTTATAAGGAATATTCTATTAACTGACTTTTGTTTTTTAGATCTCCTTTAGTTTTCTGTATATACATATTTTTAAATGCATTTGATTATACAGTGCTTGCAAATCCAAGTCCGACCGGGTTGTGAAGGACGTTGTTGTTCAATACCCGCGTGAAAATAACAAGGATAGAACGCCGAACAGAAGGCGCTTACAATACGCACGCATGCCGGCTCTGACCAATCAAATTCTGTTTGGCGTTCTATCCTTGTTCTTTTCACGCGGGTATTGAACAACCGTCCTTCCCAACCCGGTTTGCAAGCACTGTATGTATATTTATATGTATTATTATTGAAAAATCAGAAATGCATATATTTTTAAGAAACAAAAAATGTAACTTAATTTTTTTTACCAGTTAAAAAAAAATCTTTTAATTTGTTTTCAAAGAAATTAAATAAATTTGTTAAAACATTTTTACTCTTTTTTGCGGTTTTCCTATAAAAATATGCATTTATATTTTTTAAATAACAAGTAGGTAAAACAGATTTTCTAATAAAAAATTAAAACAAACAGATTTTCTAATAAAAAATTAAAACAAATCAACATACAAAAAACGTTCCAGTAAATAAATATCCCTTATTGACCTTAATAGCTTAAAAAATTGAGCCAACTGGTTGAATAATAGCTTCAGAAATTGACTGATTAGTCCCAAACCAAACCAAATTTTGTATGGTAAAAATACAACTTATTATCCAGGTATATTCTGTTAATCAATTAGATATTAACTTTATCCAAATTACTTTTTTTAGGAAGACAAGATATTTTTTAGGTTTCTTAGCACATAATAGCCTATGTGCCCCCCAAACCAAAATCATAAATCCGCCATTGTATACCTTCTATTATTTATAATAAGTAACTTTTAATGAATGCAATTACTAATTTTATCTAATATATTTTTTTAGGAAAAATGGATTTTCTTTAATATTTTTTTTAAACATGGTTTTATTGCTTTTAATTATGGTACAAATGGTGGGAATTCCCTTCTGGCGTAGTGTACAAGACAAAATCGAAAAAATGTCAGGGGGTAACTTTTATTGGGTACCCAATAATACGAATTAAAATGTGTACAAATTTTGTTAGAAAAATTTTTTTTTACCCAGCCTGATTAACCAATAATATTTCTTTTTAAATTTATTTTATAATTCAAATTTTAATAACATTGGACTACTATATAAATAAATAAAATTTTAACACCCTCAATATACGAAAGGAAGCTTTTAAGGACCCAATTTAATAAAAGTTTTTTCCTAATTATAAATTTTTTTCTAGAAGACGCTCTATAATAAAAGTGTATGAAACCGAAAGAAAACCGACAAACGAAATGCACGCAATCGTGGATAAAATCGGACGAAAGCAGACGTTTGCGGTTGAAAACGAGCAAAAAACAGACGTTTGCGGATGAAAACAGACCTACGCAGGTGAAAGCAGACGTTCGCGGACGAAATCCGACGTTTGCAGATGAAACCGGGCGAAATTACATAAAACTAAATGCCGGCGATGGCGGGTGATTGCAGACAAAGCGTTCGCATGTGAAAGCAGACGTTTGAGGGTGAAAAAGTATGAAAGCAGACGTTCGCGGATGAAATCAGGCGTTCGCGGGTAAAACCAGACGTTCGCGGACAAAATCCGACGTTTGCAGATGAAACCGGGTGAAATTACATAAAACTAAATGCCGGCGATCGCGGGTGATTGCAGACAAAGCGTTCGCATGTGAAAGCAGACGTTTGCGGTTGAAAACGAGCAAAAAACAGACGTTTGCGGATGAAAACAGACCTACGCAGGTGAAAGCAGACGTTCGCGGACGAAATCCGACGTTTGCAGATGAAACCGGGCGAAATTACATAAAACTAAATGCCGGCGATCGCGGGTGATTGCAGACAAAGCGTTCGCATGTGAAAGCAGACGTTTGAGGGTGAAAAAGTATGAAAGCAGACGTTCGCGGATGAAATCAGGCGTTCGCGGGTAAAAGCAGACGTTCGCGGACAAAATCCGACGTTTGCAGATGAAACCGGGCGAAATTACATAAAACTAAATGCCGGCGATCGCGGGTGATTGCAGACAAAGCGTTCGCATGTGAAAGCAGACGTTTGAGGGTGAAAAAGTATGAAAGCAGACGTTCGCGGATGAAATCAGGCGTTCGCGGGTAAAAGCAGACGTTTGCAGTTGAAAGCAGGCGTTTGCAGGTAAAAGTAGATGTTTGCGGGTGAAAACAGGCAAAAGCAGACGTACGCAGGTGATAGCAGACGAAAGCCGGCGTTTGCGGATGAAACCGGGCGAAAGTAGATAAAACTAAATGCCGGCGATCGCAGGTGATTGCAGATGATTGCCAGGTTGCACTAACCGGGCGAAAGACAGATATATCCGGGCGTTTGCAGACAAAGCGAAGCAGGCGTTCGCAGGTGAAAGCAGAAGTTTGCGGGTAAAACAGGATGAAAGCAGACATTCGCGGATGAAATCAGGCGTTCGCGGGTAAAAGCAGACGTTTGCGGTTGAAAGCAGGCGTTTGCAGGTAAAAGTAGACGTTTGCGGGTGAAATCAGGCAAAATCAGACGTTTGCGGGTAAAAACAGACGTACGCAGGTGAAAGCAGACGAAAACCGACGATTGCGGATGAAACCGAGGGAAAGTAGATAAAACTAAATGCCGGCGATCGCGGGTGATTGCGAGGTTGCACTAACCGGGCGAAAGGCAGGTATAACCGGGCGTTCGCAGACAAAGCGAAGCAGGCGTTTGCATGTGAAAGCAGACGTTTGCGGGTGAAAAAGTATGAAAGCAGACGTTCGCGGATGAAATCAGGCGTTCGCGGGTAAAAGCAGACGTTTGCGGTTGAAAGCAGGCGTTTGCAGGTAAAAGTAGACGTTTGCAGGTGAAAACAGGCAAAAGCAGACGTTTGCTTTGTTCACAGACGTACGCAGGTGAAAGCAGACGAAAGCCGACGATTGCGGATGAAACCGGGGGAAAGTAGATAAAACTAAATGCCGGCGATCGCGGGTGATTGCAGATGATTGCGAGGTTGCACTAACCGGGCGAAAGACAGGTATAACAGGGCGTTCGCAGACAAAGCGAAGCAGGCGTTTGCATGTGAAAGCAGAGGTTTTGCGGGTAAAACCGTATGAAGGCAGACCTTCGCGGATGAAATCAGGCGTTCGCGAGTAAAAGGAGACGTTTGCGTGTGAAAGCAGACGTTTGCGGACAAAATCCGACGTTTGCGGTCGAAACCGGGCGAAAGTAGATAAAACTAAATGCCGGCGTTCGCGGGTGATTGCAGATGATTGCGGGGGTGCACTAACCGGACGAAAGACAGGTATAACAGGGCGTTCGCGGATAAAGTAAAGCAGGCGTTTGCGGGTATGGGCGGATAAGATTTTCACTCTCAATCACCCGGTTTTGACGCATATTTCAATCGGAATTTACTCCCGCAATCACCCGGCTTTTTCAGCAGGGTAGTAGTAATATTTCTATGTCGGTGTCTAAATGGCTATTCCGTTTCCAAAATTTGCTGATGTTTGAAAACGTATGTTTACGAACGCTTGCCTGAGAGGTGCTGTTAGCCAATATTTGAGGTTTTTATCTTGCATTAATAAATTGCGGCGATGTTTGGTACAGTATACAGTACAGTATCAAGCATGGTAATTATGAATTAATTACTTTTTCATAATTAATACAGAGCTGTGCGGTACTTGAGTACTTGTACTCAAATTTTGTACATTTAAAAAAAGTAGTTGTACTTGTACTTATTTAATTTAAAAATGTAAAAATGGACAAGACTACATTGTACACTCGAGTACATTTTTTGTACCCAAAACATTCGAAAAAATTTCATGGGATGAGCCAATCGATATACCAACATCATCAGCGACCTTTCTGATGGTTTATAACCATTTCTTCCACTTTTTCCATGTTTTTATCGGTTGTTAATGTGCTTGTGCGTTCGGGGCGTTCGTCATCTTCAACGTCTTCACGGCCATCTTGGAAACTCTTATACCACTTGTAAACTCTTGTTTTACTTATAGCAGACTCACTATACACGGTGCTGTTCTGAGAGGTGATTTTTGGACTTTCTGTGAAACCTAATTTTTTTTTATATTCTTGTTAATTAGGTCATAACTAAAATTTTAAGAGCAAAATAAAAAAAAATTGACGGTTTGAATTGTTTTAATTGGCTGTTTATTAAAAATATTATGCACTTTTTCAATTATCCAATGAAAACTAGCGATTTAATTTAAATATTTAATATTTGCATAACTAAAAACAAGGTTTTTACAATTTTTTTTATATATTTTACTGTTTTGTTGCAATAAACGTTCAAACTTTTAATCTAACCTTTGACGTATACATTTATGTTCCCTTAATTAATATATCCTTAAAGGTTGCCATGAAACTTAGATCTATTAAAAATTTATTTGATGTTTGAATTGTCATTTTTAGTATACGTATTCTATAATTTTTGTTTAGTTTTTTAAAGTGTTTTTTATAAACAAAAATGAAAAATTGTAGTAAAAGTTACAAAGAAATTCATGAAATTTAACTAAGGACCGGTTTATTCATCTTTAGTAAAGTTTATCGGGCCGATAACTTTCATGTCTTGGCAATATCTAGTATCCAAAGAAATTATTCGTCAAATAAATCGGCCCTAAATAAAATGTAGCACCCTTAGAATTATTGTTTAATAAATGTATACTACATTTAACCTTATAAATTAAAACTTTAAACGTGTATTACAACAAAACAGTAAAAATGTATAGACCTTTTTTAGGAAATTAACTAATCTTTAATCTGATTTAAAAAGTTATGATAATATTTAAATAAAATCGCAAGTTTTAATTGGAGAATTAAAAGTGTGCATACATATTTTTAATAAACATCCAATTAAAACAAAATTAACCGTCAAATTTTTTTTATTTTGCTCTTAAAATTTTAGTTCTGACCTAATTAACAAGAATTTAAAAAGAAATTAGGTTTCACAGAAAGTCCAAAAATCACCTCTCAGAACAGCACCGTGTATAGGCCTTTGTTAACATTTCACAGAATTTATTTCATTTTTTAAGCAAAATTGGATACAAATTCTTTGATCCATTTCTTTTAACGAACGAATATCGTCGAGCTCATAAAACACGTAAAACACAAGTAAATAATGAAAACAGCTAAAGTTTTTATCATACTTCGGCGGCATGTATACCAACATAATAAAGAAAATTGTATGACAACCGGACCCTCCGACCCGCGAAATTTAACAATTCCCGTTATTTTCTGAACACACCTTGTATATGACTTTTGTCAATGTGGATACTATACCAACCAATATGCAGATATTCATAAATGGAAGTAAGATCGAACATGTTACTACCTGCAAATACCTTGGCCCAATGTATGATCAACATTTGATCACAAATAAGCTAAACTATCTAGTTGTTGTATTTTATAAACTAAATAAAATATTATCCATCAAACAACTGCTCCAACTATATTATGGACTGGATACTTTACAAAAAAAATTACTCAAAATAATTTGTATAAAACAAGATGACATAATCAGGCCATTAGACATAAAACAAACTTTTGTTGTAAAGGCTATATTGAGGCAATACGAAACATTAAAAACCCTGGTTAAAATGTCACATATAGGTTTTTGTATGGGATTGTATGGTGTTTCTATAGGGTGTATGTATAGTTGGGATTTATGGCTGTTGTATAGGGATATCCTTCCTTGATTTCTTTGCTATCGGTCTCAATAGGGAAAACGCACATAAATGCAGATATTTTTTTCTCCCATAGGACCCTATAGGTTTTAACAAAATTTTGTCAAATGTTTTATGGTTGCTCTAAAGGGATATCCCTATACAGTGCTTGCAAATCCAAATCCGACCGCGTTGGAAAGGATGGTTGTTCAATACCCGCGTGAAAAGAATAAGGATAGAATTCCAAACAGAATTTGATTGGTCGGAGCGTCAGGCGTGCGTATTGTAAGCGCCTTCTATTTGGTGTTCTATCCTTGTTATTTTTACGCGTCCTTCCCTAAACGGTCGGACTTGGATTTGCAAGCACTGTATATCCTTCCTTGAGTTATTTGCTATCAGCCTCAATATGTAAAAGTTATGGTGTGCCTATAGGTAATTTCCTATACATTTTCTAACATGGACAAATGCACATATTGAGTCCGTTAGCGCCCGATAGATTATTTTCATGGGTCTATGGGGTATTTTAAGCAGGGTATGTAATTCCAAGCTGCATTCCCAAAATGGTCCTAAATGGAATGCCCAGCAGGGATTTTTCATAAATGATTTTGTATCCCTGCTTAAAATACCCCATAGAGACCCTGCCCTATTAAAAATGCCCTATAGAACCCATATTGATCCAGATAAGGAAACTAATATGGATTTATATGGTTCTATATGTCCTATATGGAACGACCTGGTTTACACTTTGGAATCTATATGGTTTAATATGGAATTTCATTTTATAATGTACAACTTGGAGATTTTTATATGGATTTATCTGGTTTCTGTTTTATGTGTCTTTCCATATAGGTTTCCCTATATGGTTGAATATGGAATTCCATTTTATGTTTGTATATAAATTTAAACGAAAATTGCATATTAAACCATATAGATTCCCCTATATGGTTAGATATGGATCTATATGGTAATAATTTTTTCACACCCAAACCATATTGGGCCAGATAGAGCAATATGAACCTATATGGCAATCCATATAGAAATCACTTTTCTATATGGTTTTCCAGGTATGGAATTCTATCTGCTTCAATAGTGCAATGCCTGTTTCAAATTCCTATATTGAACCAGATAGATTTTTATTTTGTGTTTCTATATGGCATTTTTAATAGGGTGTTCAAACTGATAGATATTTGTATTGGAATGTATGGTGTTTCTATAGGATGTATCGGTATGTATAGGACCCATAGTTGGGATTTATGGTTGTTCTATAGGGATTTATTTGCTATTGGTTTCAATGGGGAAAGTTCACATAAATGTAGAAATTAGTTTTTCCACCATAGGACCCCATAGGTTTTAATAAAATTTTGTCAAATTTTTTATGGTTGTTCTATAGGGATATCCCTATATATCCTTCATTGAGTTATTTGCTATCGATGTCTATAGGGAAAATGTAAAAGTTATGGTGTGCCTATAGGTAATTTCCTATAAATTTTCTATCGGGCCGTATCCGGAAAAAACCATGGACAAATGCACATATTGAATCCGGTAGCGCCCGATAGATTATTTTGTATAGGTCTCTATGGGGTATTTTAAGTAGGGATAGCATTTACAACAGGGTATTGAATAATCTGCATTTCAACAAAAAAGTTATCTCTAAATTGTGGATTTAATACTAATTTTTACTTTTTTCGTCGAGAAAGAGATGTCGGCCAGATTTTTGGCCAAGAATTCGAGGCCGAGATCTCGGTCGGACCTTAATGAATAAAATGTTGACATGTTTTATATTTATTTGACGTATGTATGTGCTTGAAAGTTATATAGGATCATTGCAGTCTGGGAACAAAATAGATATAGGCGCCCTAACAATATATAATAAAATTATAATAAAACACAAATACTATCATTTATTTTTATTAAAACCCAAATTTATACAGCATTATTATTACTAAAACATGAATGTGAAAATAACACAAGCCGGTGATTCACTTAAAATTATTTACAATAAGATAACAATACCATGGTGGACTGGTCTTAGACCGGAGCGTACGCGATTTGAGTATAATAAAATAGGGCTTTAGAGAAGCAGACTTTGTAAGAGTGTGCCTAATCTTGAACATTATTTATTAATTTAGTTGGTTAAATTTTAAAAATATTTAGAGCTTGTGTGCACACTCATATATCTGTAAACTATATACAAACAAATGAATGAATGTCAAACATTTACAATCGTGATATTTAGATTAATGTTGTGTATTGAGCACGACTGGTATGACATTTACACAATATAACAACACAGTTACAATCTAGCTATCCTAAGTGGTAAAAGCCTAAATAATACTACCTCGTTGATTCACATCGACGCTACTTTTTGTGAAACCTAGGGTAGACGCCGTAACGATTAACTTATCGTCGACCCACGCTTTACGCTCAACATAGAACTAAACAAAAATGTTATCTGTTGTTTTGTGACTGACAGCACTAAGCAACTGTAGTTTTCAAATGGAATGTATGAAAACACACTTTTGCATATAATCTTACTGACTGATCTGATAAAATAATACAACTTACTATATTTTAGTAATTAAAATTTTATTATTAAATTTTAACTGTTAATGGATCAGTCCATAAACCAAATAATTATTTATTTAATAAATACCTAACGCTTTGAAGACTGACCATATTTATAATATACTTATTGTTATATAAAAGTGATCACCCTCTTCTACTACTTATAATAATTTTTAAACTGCTTAAGCAGTATTATTACTTAATTAGCAACAGGATGTGTACAAATATCGATAGGGAAAGATATCGTTGGAACTACAAATTTTTGCGTTGATAATAAAAATTTGCAGCTAATTTACGAGTTTACGAAATTTTTCCTATCGAGAACTAAGTGACCCGCAATATAATTGTGCAATGGTCACCAAGTGGCAGTACAATAATGTTTTAATAATACGTTTCTTGTTCTAACCAGCCACCAGGGTTGCGACGAAGATAAAACCGTCTAACTTCATCATATATGAATATGGATAACATAAACGGAATCGCAGGTAACCACCAAACGAATCTAGAAAAAAAAATATGTGTTTAAAATTATAGGTTAAATAAATTTATTATTTAAGATATTAAACCAATATAAACCAACAAAAAAATGTTTTTTTTCTATTTAGCCAGTCATGTATTTTTTAATCAACAAGTTTATTATTTCCTGGATTTTTCTGTATTAGGTAATAAATATCTAAAAGCAAGTAATAATTTAAAAGAAATTTATGTATATATTTATTTAAATTTTACCCTGCTTTTTTTTTGTTTAGTTACCATGACAACCTACATACAAATGACAAAAAACATACCCTTAAATAACAATTATGTTTAAAAACTTATCATTTTAGTAATAATTTGTAATTAATTATTATAAATGCGTTTTTCTTGTTTACACCTATTGAAGTTTTAAAAAAATAATATTCTACAAATAATTTGTAATTTATAAACGTTTAAATTATGTTTCACATTCGTGGTCCATTATAAGTTTCTGGAGAGTGGAAAAAGATAATGATTTGAAGTTTTAAAACCCTTTATAATCCATTTAAGGTTGTCCGGGCATAAGTTTTAGCACGGCGTTCTCTATACCAGGCGTGAGTGTAGCCCCCACTCCTGCATCAAAAGTTTGACGTCAGAAGGCCGATCTGATCAACGTGCGCCTATTGTATTACATTGCTTTGAAACCAAAGTAAGAATTATTATTGCTTTTAAGGAGTATTTTTTACTAAAGCAGTGGATAATGCATGAGTACATATTGTATCAAAATCAACAGAACAATATGTAGAAAATAATTTATTAAAAAGAAACAAAGAACTGCTATTAAAATAGTAATTTATTTAAAATAAACAGAACTGCTGTATAGTGTAATTTTAATAATATGGAATATTAAATAATAATTTTGTTAAGTTTAATTTTATAAAAAAATTAGTTTAATTGATCTATTACTATTAAGAATAATTACTTCAATAACATTTTCTTGTATTTAAATATAGAAATTATATTTTTTTAAATATTAAAGTTTACTTAAAATAAATTAATGTTTTCAACAAAACATAATAGATTTAATTTAAATAAAGACAAGTAAACTTATATTTGATTTGAATTAATATTTTTGCGTATATAACCAAACAAATGTTGGTTATTTAATGTAAATGATTATTTAATGTGTATGCTAGTAATTTATTTAAAACAAACAGAACTGCTAACAAAATAGGCAGTAATTTATTTAAAATGAACATAAAACTTAAAAAAATAAAATATAAAATACAACGGTAAGCTACTGCAAAGTTTTTAGTTTCCTGGACACCTTAACATCTTGTTTTTTTGCAGCTATAACATTATTTTTTAGTTTCTTGTAACAATGTATGATGGTTTTCGGCAAGATTTACAAACATGGGCTCCAATTGGGGTGATACTAAAGTATACTTTACTGGATATATCCATTGTTTTAGGGCGTGTTGTCCACGTGCAAGAACAATATTTGATGGGACACCCTGGGTTAATATTTTGTAAATACACCGAATGAAATTCGTCTCTATTAATATTGCGGTACAATTTTTGCAATTTATTTTATTCTGAACTTTAAAAGCAGCATAACCACAAACATAAAGTAAGGCAACAAAATCGATAGGCATTTCTTCATTCTAATTTTCCGCCAATATCTATCTGTAAGAGTTGGTTTGCACTTTCATCGTTTACAATGCATTGTATTAAGAGGCAGGTTCATATTTCATTAAGTCCAATTTTTAACATCTAAGGGGATCTGGCCATACCTTGCCAAATTTATCCCCATCAAACTTTTGGCCCGAATTTTTCTTTATATACACTGATCGTTTTTTGAAGTGGTTCGCCAAAAAAATTATCCCACTTTGATAGGTTGTAACTTTTAAATGGATGGACGTATCTTGTTAATTTTTTTTTGTTAGAAAGGGCATTTCTTTAGCAGTAAGTGTACACGACTGCATTCATTTGTCCTGGTTTAAAATAATTTTACATGGTGATTTGTAATGCTATGATTTTAACATTAAATTTATTAATGTGCAGGAGGTAAATGGGTCACCCTGTATAATTTATTTTAAGGTCATCATAGAGCCTTACGCTGCGTGTTTTTTTGGATTTTGGTCATAACTCAATAGCCTTGGAAGATATTAATTTTTCTTTCACTTCATGTCTATGTGCGTAAAAAATCGGAAGTAATAATGTTTTGACATGTGTCAATTTAATTGTTTGTAACAATGCCGCGTCTACAAGGTGCAATTCTTGAAAGAATCATCGGAATGGTTTTAGCTGGTGTCTCTCAAAGGGAAGTAGCCCGACGCTTTAATATTGCATACAGTATGGTTAATCGCGCTTGGAAACGATACGAAAACAATAACTCTCCGCAATATAGACACGGAGGAGGGCGTCAAAGAGTAACAACTCCAGCAGAAGATCGTCTTCTTAGGAGGTGGACTTCACTCCAGACGGCCAGCTAGGCATCCAAAATGGAATCATGGGCATAAAAGGCGACGTCTGGAATTTGCTTTGAATCATCAAAACTGGGCTGCAAATGACTGGGCCCAATGTCTTTTCACAGATGAATCACGGTTTTCTGAGGATTCCGATACCGTACGGTTGGCGTTACACCTTTCGGTGGTCGTGCAGTTACAGTTTGGGGGGGGATATCAATAGACCGTCGTACTGAACTTGTACTTTTCGTCCATGGGACAGTTAATGCTTTACGATACTTGGAAAGATTTCTGGAACCAATAGTTCTCCCTCTGTCCCATCAAATAGGTGAACAGTTTGTATACATGGATGATAACGCAAGACCGCATCGAGCCAACGTGGTAAATGAATTTCTCCAACGAGAAAATATCACCAGAATGGAATGGCCGGCGCTTTCGCCGGACCTCAACCCCATTGAAAACGTGTGGGATGCGCTTCAAAGAAGGATGTTAGATCGCCAAATTGAACCACATGGAATTGAAGAGCTGGGAATTGCTCTTCAACAGGAATGGGAAGCCATTCCGGGTGACCTCATCAATGTCATCAGGAGTATGCCTCAAAGATGTCAGGAGGTGATAAGAAGTAGAGGGGGCCCTACTAGTGCTGTCAAAAGTTACAATTTTTCCCGGTTAACCGGTCATGGAATATTAACCGGTTAAGTAAATAACCGGTTACTGAATATGTTGCATAACTGGTCATTAATTGATCATGGCCACGGTTAAATGGTCATTATTAACCAGTTGACCATGACCATTTAACCGTGGCCATAATCGATTAATATTTATAACCGAATTTAATTAATATAATTAATCGATCATGGTTTAAATAAAATAAAACACCACAAATACAAAAATCATCAAAAGATCATGATAATTGGAGTAAAGCAATGGGGAACAACAATAAAACATTTAAAGAAGTAATAATAATTGTTTAATACATGCTCAAACGTTTATTTTAAATTATTGTGTTTTGTTTACTTTATCTTTAGTTTATTTAAGGTTCATACATAATTCATGTTATGCACCCATTCAACAAAAATATCACAAAAGATCGCTACTATCTGAAATCTCTGTAAAAGTCTGCCGTCAGCGAAATCTCTGTTTACTCTACCGGGTGCAACACCATTTACATCTGGGACTTCTTCATAGACGAGGTCAGCGTACATGCCTAGGTCTAGGTCTTCTTCATCGTCGTCGTCATCGGGCTCCGGTACATTGAAGGTAGGGTTGCCAACTGTCCAGAATTTGGGTGGACGTCCACCTTTTCGGCTCATTTGTCCAGCGTCCAGTGAATACCTTTGGCTGGACGTAAAATGTTCATAATTTTCACGTTGGCACATTTTTCAATTTTTTCGAAGGATTTTTTCCACAATCCGACAACGTTGTACCAGTCATGCCTCGTGCCGCCAGAATTTAAATATTCGTGCTTGCCTCGTGCGCGCTCGACTTTTTCCGTAGGCGTTGCGTGAAAGGCTGAAACCATGCTTCTTTTCTTTCTCACTCACACTCCTTTCTTACACATAAGGCAGGAGCGAGAAATACAGCACTTATCGAGAATAACCCAGTCCTGTCTTATAAGTAACTTACGACTGTTGTCTTAAGATAATTATCGATTTGTTTAATTAATCGTTTGATTGTGACAATTAACGTGCGGAATACTGCGGAACTGCTGCTGTTGACCTATTTAGTTTTCTTAAAAGGTAAGACTATTTTTTGTATAATTTATTAGAACGTTTTATATTAGTTGTTTGATATAATTTTAGAATAAAATAGGACAGTACCTACTTAGTTACTATGTCATTCACAACGTTGCAACGTGGATCATCCAACTACTCTCATGCAACTGAAATTAAAACCGTAAGCATGTAGGACGGGGATTCACCCGAAACCGGTACAGAAGCGGGCAGAGAAAATCTTTACCTACCGATCGGTCGACCGATTAACCATATGACCAGATAATAACCATAACCGGTTAATCGGTTACCGATTAACTGGTAACCGATTGACCGATAACCGATTATGGTTATACCCTCATTTTCCGGTTATTATGACCGGTTAACCGGTTAATCGATAATCTTTGACAGCACTAGGCCCTACCCATTATTGATTATTTTTTATTAACAATTCGTTATTCATTATTATTGTTATTGTTATTGTTATTGCTTTAAAAATTAAAATAAAACTTTTTGACTTTCATGTGTACTTAAGATGGTTAAAAAATCATATCTTTTAAAATAAATGACGTAAGACCAAAATCCAAAAAAGCACGCAGCGCTAAGACGTAAGGCTCTATGATGACCTTAAAATAAATTATACAGGGTGACCCATTTACCTCCTGCACATTAATAAATTTGATGTTAAAATCATAGCTTTACAAATCACCCTGTAAAATTATTTTAAATCAGGACAAATGAATGCAGTTGTGCACACTTACTGCTAAAGAAATGCCCTTTATAACAAAAAAAAATTAACAAGATACGTCCATCCATTCAAAAGTTACAACCTATCAAATTGGGATAATTTTTTTGGCGAACCACTTCAAAAAACGATCAAAGTAGTATTTTGGCATAAAAATTGTTAAATATATTCTTCTTTTATTAGGCTATAAATAAAATAAAAGAAACCTAAGCAATATTTCTATAAAAGTAGAAATAATTTTAATAATTGACATTTGGGGATAGGACAAGATAATTTTTTTCCGCTGAATAAAAAAGGAAATGGCAAAACTGTTCTTTGCCCAAAGATGCAAAAAACCTCAGGCCGGCTCTGACAATCGATAATTCATATGAAACTGTCTTGCATTACTGATATAATAAATTAATTTTCCTGTTGCATGTTAAGAACGCAACATTTTCTTGGTATTTTTATTTATTATAAAAGCAGCAAACTAATGAAATATAAAAATCAACGTTAAATCGAGCGATATCAATAGAAAAGCAATAGATAATTGGCTATTGCAGTCGGCCTTCTGACGTCACGCCTTCCACTACCACACTCCCGCCTACAGCATTAGATTTAAAATCCGTTGCCAACTACTTGCAATCAAAATTCATATGGGTATAAATTCTATTTTAGGCGATTTTTTTATTATTTTGCAACGTAATTGCATGTTCATGAGGCGTTGTTATAGTGCATGTGAATGAATAAAAATCTATAACATCGCTTTGAAAAATTTCGCCAATAACAGTCGCAACGCTTGGCAACGTCGTATTCGCTGTCTCTTTCACCCTTACGCTTGCTACATGAATCTCCAGTGCAAGCGTCAAATTTCGTGAATTCACCGATTTAATCCAATATAACTTTTTTCCTACCGACATGATCATTATGAAACTTCGCGTTTCATGTTTTGAAATAACGCTCCACGATATACACATATTTCATTGCAATCCTATCATAACCAATAATTATTTCGGAGGAGAAAAGAGTAACAATCCAAGTGCTGCCATAAGAACCCGTGTATTTTTACTCAACTTTGAAATGTATTTACTCGGCTCCCAACAAAAAGAATTTTTATTAAATTAAACAGAATGATGTGTAGCATCATAAAAAGTTTATTTGTAAATTTTTATCAAATTCTGAACAATTGACACTCACTCCAGGACAACCTATTTTTCTAACATTTTTTGAACAAAATGCCACCCCCAGTTTAAACGGAAGTGACATCAACTTTGTTAAGTATTTCAAATAGACCTTATATATTTTTACATTTCTATATACCTATAGGTATATATATATATATATATATGTTTTTGGGGTAGACTATTTAAAATCTCATAGTGTCAAAGGCAAGAGTTCAAATAGAACTAAAAACATTCCAAGGCCAGCTATTGATTCTAAAAATGCTCTCGCTATTGAAGGTAATAAACATAATAAAAAAATAATAGTTTAAAAAACTAAAAACCACGCTTTAATACAAAACCAAACTAAAACATACAAAATAATTTTTAATAAGTTTAAAAATAGAATAGTGATTAACAAAAAATTAATTTTATTGTTAAAAACCATGGGGTGCTTGATGTTACTTAATTGTTGTAAATATTTTATTGGTAGATATAGGTAAAAGTGGAGTTGTGAAAATATCATTCATATCTTATTTTATAAAAAATTACTTTCTATTTTTTAGTTTGATTTTCTATGAAAGTGTTTTTTTTTAGTTTTTCAAACTACTATTTATTTTCAAATTTCTAGTATAATTAAAAGTTATAAGCGTTAGACTATAATATTTAACTATATTAAAGCAATGTCCATTAAGCACAGAAAAATCTAACTTAAATACATCAATGATTTTGTACATTTTTCTTGTCAATTAAGAAAAACGTCGACACAATTCTATAAATGCTATATACATACTTAATATCATTTGTGAAATTAATGTCGAATATCTCGGAAACGGTTTATTTTATCGAAGTTTGAGAGGTACACCTTTTTAATAGTAGCCGAACTGAGTAATAGAAAAATTGCATCAAATGGTATAAAAACCTAACCTTAAAGTTTGTATGGGAAAATAAGACACTGTGTTCACTTGAACAATTGTAATTATGTGTGAATATGTGTTTTGGTAGTAAGTGACTGTTCGCAAAATATCACCTTTCCAAGTCTACCATAGTAAAAGTTATATTAAAAAAACTGATATGATAAGTAACACTTCATCACCCTGTATTTTTTAAACATACGTAATTATAATTACGTATAATTACGTATTACGTATAATTACGTATTTCCTATAGAAAAAATATTTATTTAGATTTTCGTCTTATATTGACTTGCTTAATCTTCTCCTAAATTTATGCCACTAAGTTTAGGGACACCTTGTATAAATTCAATTCGGGTTGAGAAACATCCATTTTGTTGTACAGGGTGAGCAAAAATACTGATTTTGAAAATTTTCAAAATTTTTTAATATTTTTTTTTGAAGCGCTAAAATAAAGAGATGGTAAAGAGAAATCAAAAATAATAATTGTAGACATTGTAGACATGTCAGTTAAAAGCAACAACATTGAGTCATAATCACAAAATGAGATAGCAATCAATTTCTACAAAATAATAGGACCACTCGAGTTAAGACCTGAATTGATTTTATTTTTAATAACAAATATCACATGAAAAAACTTTATTTGGCTTTTTGGTTTCTCCTTACAAGCTCTTCATATTAGACTTTCAAAAAAATATATTTAACAATTTTTAATTTTGCAAAATCTACAATTAAGTAAAATCATTAATGACATCCCTTTGATTTCATAATGAATTAATCAAAAGTGCAACACTTATGCATGCCACAGTGGCATCACTGAATGAATCATCAATGATTTCACGTTGGTGTCACAACTAATTCATCGTGTGACTCATTAAGGATATCATGTTGCTCATCAAAAGGGGAACACATATGCGTGCCTTAGTTACTGAATGAATCAGCAATGATTTCTCGTTGATGTCTTAAATGATGTCATAATTGTTATCTGGGTACTCGATTAAGTTTTTGTTATATTTGGTACGCTCAAAAAATTAGGTTATATTTTTGCATTCAATCTTGTTTTTTGCAGTCATAAATGCATATTACTTTAATTTAATTTCGTGCTTGCAGTTAAATAATGTTTAGGCTATTTATTAAATAAAACATATAATAAATTACTTGCATGAATATATTCCTATAGGTATACCCAAAGATAATACACCCATATTCAAATAGAGTGTATTATCTTTGGGTATACCTATAGGTAATAAAGGTAATATGTAAAAAAAATAGTTAGTCTATTTTAATATTATTTTTTTCTGTTTAAAATCGAAATAATTGGTTATTTGGAAAAAAAATATTCAAAACATAAATAAATACGTGTAATAAAGAAATATAAAAATGCAGTCCCTAAGTGACCTAAACCTGATATTTTGTTTTGTTTAACTTTTATCAACTTTTTTTGCTAGATACTGAAACCTAAATTACATTTTGAGAGTTTTTGGAAAAAGAACTTTGTACTTTGTACTTGTACTCAAGTACATTTTTTTCAAAGTACTTGTACTTTTACTCGAGTACTTTTTTCTTGTACTCGGAACAGCTCTGCATGGTATATACCACAGACAAAATAGACTTGCCTTAAGGAGAAAATGATACGGCCGGGCGGGTGCCTGTTTTCCAGTTCGCATCATTCATATTTGAGCAGTTGACCTGTGAGGATATATTATTTATGTAAAATTCTTTGTACATTATGGGTAAATGTGTTGTTAAAGTGTGTCCTTGTCGTAGTGAAACTAGTTAGAGCCAATTTCAACCAATTTCCTTTTTTCAGTAAGTAGTAATTACGAGATAAATTTTAAGCGATTTTATTAATTTTGCATGTCAATACCTTGCGTGCGCACACAGATCTTGTGTTGTTCTCTCCTTTGCACAGAGCCGTACCAGAACGTTGTTCATTGTGGAGTGTAAAACTAGATGAATTTCTTTGCTGATCCACTAGGAATATTTTAAATTAAATATAATATTAAAAATAATACTTTTTTCGCTTTTAGTAGAAATTTATTTCATTTGGATTTATTTTTTCTGACTTTTTAGCGAAATTAGTCTGTTTTGTTCAGTTTTTTATTTTAAAATTGACAGAATTTTAAATTTTTTTCCATTTTAAGAGCTTAATTTGCCTTCTTTCTCATTAGCAAATTTATAATGTCTTACACAGTGGTCCTCGACTGGCCATGGGTTGTATGAAAATGGCGCCAAAAAATGAGTTCGGATTTTGTTAGGTATATCTATAAGCATTGCAAAAATTCATCAAGTAAAATCGTAGCTGATCATTAACTTATTTTATGAATGTAACAATTTCGAATTTTTAAATAGCCTTTAGATTCATACTATTTTAAAAAAGGACTTTTTATTTTTACATTGAAAAAAGGTCATTGACCAAATAGTATTTGCAAATACCCATAATAATTTTCCGCCCACATGCTGCGCAACAGGGGTGTGATTTTTAGTACAATTGTACTTTTCTAGTACAAAAAAATAGCTTCTAGTACGTCAGCACCTCTTCGGCAATTCCAGTACAATATTTAAAATTGCCTTCAATTAGAAAAAAATAATAAATCGATCGTTATCGATCGAATCTCGAAATTGGGACAAATTTCTAGCAACTTTTTTACTGTTGGTAACTGAGCCTACGTTACGGAGGAAATCATAGAGAAAGTTTCACTATAGAGGGAATAAGAAGATTATATTATTATATAATCTTCTTAGAAGGGAATATAGCGCAAGGCGTCAAAACTCGAACGTCAAGTCATCACTAACCTAACCTATAAATCCTGTTGCTGACGCCGACAGGCTGTCGAAGACGGCACTCAGCTGTGAATCTGTGATGTGATAGTGGATGTAATGGACAGATTAGTATTTTTAGCTGTTTATAACTTATATTCTGAACTTCTTAAATAATTACACAACTAAACTCAGTTTGTAGATTTTTCATAAGAAAAACCAAAGCGCCAGTAGTTTATTTATTTATTCTGTGAGCAGAAATCTGATATTAATTAAATTTGGACAAGTTTTGAATTTTCGCGAGTTAGTACAATTTGATCTTAGTTAGTACAATTTCACGCTAGATGGCTGCACAATTTTCAAAGTTTCAGTGCGCAAACTTTTCTTCTATTTTGCCCTTGGTTGCTTAAAATTTCAATAGGGTTCATTTTATCATAAAAATAACAATAAAACCGACAATAATTATAAGATAAGTAAATCAAATATTTCAGTGCCAACTTATTAATGAACCTATATGTAAACTTTTGTGACCTCCAATTATGTGCCAATTCTTTAAATTAATTTAAAACAAGGGTCAAATGTAAACATAAATAAAATTATTACAAAAATATATTTCGATGATCAGCTATGATTTGACTTGCAGCGTTTTTGTAACATTGATATAGGTATATGCCTACTAATATCTGAGCCTATTTTTTGGCGCCATTTTCATACAACCCGAGAACCACTGTGCTTATCGTTTCATCTATTATTTTTATTTTTTATCAAGGATTACATTAAAAATTGTTTAAATACATAAATTATTTAATTAATATTAGGTTTTTTCGTGTTTAAAATCTAACGAATTTTTTTACCCTGAAAAAAGATTAATTAAAAAAATTATAGCAGATTAGCAGGTTTTATTTATATCTAGTGTTTTATTTAAACTATATATGTACTTACAAATATTTAAATGTTAAACAAAATAAATTTAATACTTTTTGAAAAGATACCGCTCGTACGAAATTATTTAATACGGGCCTGGCAGAATACATATCTTCTCTTATACATTCCCTTGCTCCGCTTCCCCGATTTTTGGCACGCTGGTTTCATGTAAGCGATACTGAACAGGGCAAGTCTATTTTGTCTGTGGTATATACCATAAGTGTTGCCAAGTTTTGGGAATGGATTTATCTTACCAAGGCTTAAAAATTATCGTATTATTAAATATATTTTTATAATTAATTTATGAATTATACTTAGCACGTGCTAGTTATATATATATATATATATACATGTATACAAATTAATAATCATATGCAAGCTACTTTTTTAAATTTTATTAAAAACATGTTTTAAATATTTTATATTTTATTTAAGAAAATAAATATTTATTTTAATTAAATTTAGCATTTTTAGTAAGTAAAAATCATTAATGACATCCCTTTGATTTCATAATGAATTCATCGTGTGACTCATTAAGGACCTCACGTTGCTCATCAAAAGTGCAACACTTATGCGTGCCACAGTGACATCACTGAATGAATCAGCAATAATTTCACGTTGATGTCTTAAATGATGTCATAATTGTTATCTGGGTAGGTAGATAGATACAAGTCAAGCCACGGCGTTCTCTATATAGAGAGGTATAGAGAACGCCGTGGTCAAGCTCAGTGTTGCCAGGTCAAAATTTAAGAAATTAGTAGATGGCGCTTTAAAAAATCACTGGAATTTCACTAGGCTTAGATTTTCTTTGCTGGCTCTTGTTAACGGGGGGGGGTGATTAAATAAAAACACCGAAATACATATTATAAGCATATTTTTATTGCAAAGTATGTTATACTTATTTGCAAAAGCGGCTTTTAGTTGCAGAATGCCAGATTGTTTTTGTGACCGGTGGCCGCAAGAATCAGCCAGGCGGCGAATAGAGCGGCCGCGCGGCGCCAATATGGGGAGATAATACTCGGTCGATATCGCATAGTTGTTTACCGCTTAAGGTTAAGACGATATTTACCTTTGAGGATTAATTTAAAATTTCGAACATTTGTTATAAATTGTTTTCAGAGCCGACTATTGTTGATTTAATGTTAATTTTTGTTTTTCAAACGTTTCAAATAATACATTTTACAAGGAAACCCCTTTTTCTTAAATTTTGAGTTACAGCGCCATCTGTTGATAAATTGAAAAAAACTTTCAAATAAAAGTTATTCATTTTTTTATGTACTACCAAACTCTGTGAAAAAAATCGGGTCATTCCATTTGACTTTCCAAAGTTACCCCCCGTTTCACCCTTAAGGAGGGGTAGGGGGTGGCTAGCGGTAGCACCAAATAATGTCCCCTTTGGTCACATTAACCTTTTATTTAAGACATTTTTCCGTGAAATGCGTATTTCTCGAGATATTGAGCTGTCTCAGGTTAAAAGAAACACCCTGTATATATTAGGGTGCTTCAAAAAAAAAATTTTTTCGCTCTTACCCCCTCAAATGTTTTTATTTAATATAAAAAAAATCCTCACCAAATATGGGCGTTCCAGCTCAACTCTAAGAGGTCGCTATTTTTATTTTAGTTTCCCATTGAATTAACATGGGGAATTTATGGCAATGATAATTGCAGTTTCTTATATATTTAATTTACAAGAATTAATTTGTTTTCATTGAATGTAATCAATAATATAATTAAAACTGTTGTTTAATTATTTCAGGTGAGCGGTATGTATACACCAGTGTAACCTGACAACAATATAAGTTTTTGTTGCCTTGGTAAAAAACTAACTAATCTGACAATTACAAAAAAGTATAATACATTCGATCATACCATATATATATATATATGCTTCAAAAAAAAATTTTTTTCGCTCTTACCCCCTCAAATGTTTTTATTTAATATAAAAAAAATCCTCACCAAATATGGGCGTTCCAGCTCAACTCTAAGAGGTCGCTATTTTTATTTTAGTTTCCCATTGAATTAACATGGGAAATTTATGGCAATGATAATTGCAGTTTCTTATATATTTAATTTACAAGAATTAATTTGTTTTCTTTGAATGTAATCAATAATATAATTAAAACTGTTGTTTAATTATTTCAGGTGAGCGGTATGTATACACCAGTGTAACCTGACAACAATATAAGTTTTTGTTGCCTTGGTAAAAAACTAACTAATCTGACAATTACAAAAAAGTATAATACATTCGATCATACCGTATATATATTAGGGTGGCCCAAAAAAAAAGAATATTTTTTTTTTCTCGTCTCTTGTGCAAATATGTTGGTTTGTCATGTTTTAAGAGCCCTGTCAAAAGATCTGCGACATTAAAAAAATTTTAGGGGTCGCTCAAGATTTTTAAAAATTACCAAAATCGTCAAAAATTGGATTTTTTTTTATTTTAATTTTTTTTCTCGTTCCGATATTATTTTTTAATTTAAAAATAATAATGATTCTGAAAATTTCAAATCGATATTTTAATTTCTAAAGGTCGCTCAAGATTTTTTTAACTTTCAAAGTAGAGTATTTTGAATGTTTTCGAGCGACCTCTGAATATAAATATCAACGAACTTTTAGCGACCTTTAGAAATCAAAATATTGATTTGAAATTTACAGAATTTTTATTATTTTCAACCTAAAAAATAATATCGAGACGAGAAAAAGAATTAAAATAAAACAAAAATTCAATTTTTGACGATTTTGAAAATTTTTAAAAATCTTGAGCGACCCCTACAAAATTTTTAATCGAGCTGATATTTTGAAAGGGCTCTTAAAACATGACAAACCAACATATTTTCACAAGAGACGAGAAGAAAAAAAATATTCTTTTTTTTTGGGCCACCCTAATATATATATATGCTTCAAAAAAAATTTTTTTTCGCTCTTACCCCCTCAAATGTTTTTATTTAATATAAAAAAAATCCTCACCAAATATGGGCGTTCCAGCTCAACTCTAAGAGGTCGCTATTTTTATTTTAGTTTCCCATTGAATTAACATGGGAAAAAATTAATTTATGTTTGGAATTTTATACCTCTGTATCAAAGTAACTTATGGCAATGATAATTGCAGTTTCTTATATAAAATTTAACGCTCTACAAAAAAGGTCTCTTATTATTTTTCGATAAATTGATTTCTTCTAGAGTTATTCGAGGTCAAAGTTTGATTAAAATTAAATTTTCTGGTACAATTAGCAGACGGGAGGTGAAAGGGGGAAAACTTTGACCTCGAATAACTCTAGAAGAAATCAATTTATCGAAAAATAATAAGAGACCTTTCTTGTAGAGCGTTAAATTTTATATAAGAAACTGCTATGATCATTGCCATAAGTTACTTTGATACAGAGGTATAAAATTCCAAACATAAATTAATTTTTTCCCATGTTAATTCAATGGGAAACTAAAATAAAAATAGCGACCTCTTAGAGTTGAGCTGGAACGCCCATATTTGGTGAGGATTTTTTTTATATTAAATAAAAACATTTGAGAGGGTAAGAGCGAAAAAAAAATTTTTTTGAAGCACCCTAATATATATATACTTAAAACATTTTATAGTAATATTAGCATAATTAACTTTAAATTGCGAAAGAAGTTGTGTGAGACATTACTTTTGCCCATGCTTAATTATTGTAATATTGTGTTTGTTTCATGTTTGGATAAATGTACTCTGTATCGTATACAAAAAATTCAAAATCAGTGTTTCCGATTTATTTTAGGCTTGAAAAAATTTGAACACGTTTCTTTAAAAATAAAAGATTTTGGTTGGTTAAAATTAGAAAATTTGTATAAGTTAAACCTATCAGTGTATGTACACCAAATTATTTTGACGAGTACTCCCACCTACTTGCGTGAAAAACTTATTTTTCGTAGAGATCTGCATTCAGTTTCGCTAAGACAAAATAATAATTTATCTTTACCACAGTTTCTATCCATGTTTATGCGTTCTTTTATCTATAATGCTGTTATACTTTATAATAATGTAAATTTGGAATTAAAAACTCTTTCATTAAATACGTTTAAACGTAGGATAAAACAAAACTTTTTGAGTTTGTATTAATAATCATACTAGTTTTTGTATTATTTATAAAGAATTTACTTAAGTGTTTATTTTAAAATTATTTAGATTTAAGGTTTTTCTGAATTTTTCTCTTTTTTTTTCGGCGTGTTAATATTGCCATACTAGGTTGAGTGGAGTAGCCTGAGGCTAGACTTCACCTAGTTCAGTATTGTAAAAACATATTTTTTTACTTAAATAAAGACATTTTATTATTAATATATAAAGGGTGTCAAAAATATAAAAACTTTAAGCCTGCTGATCATCTTTGATATTACGCGTTATTTTCAATACATCATGCAGTAGAAAATATTCCTATTCAAATACTAGGTATTATGCTCATTGGGTTAAAAATATCGATTCAGTTGCTTTTTTCGAGCTCAAAGATATTATTTTATACATTTTGGGCTTTTTATAGATATTTAAAATTCAATATCTTTACACTTGCATATACTTCCTGTGTATAGAAAAAAATTATTTTGTTTAGATATTTATAAGTACTGTTTGGAAACAATCTCTCCGGCGACAACTTGATTGAGGAGGTTACGAACTATGAGGATTATATTCGCCTAAAAATTTCAGATCTTAATCGTGGGCCGAGGCCACCTAAGAACGAAAAGAAAGGTAAGAAAAAATTGTATAACGTAAATTTTATCGTTAACTATAAATTTGAATCGCACGTGATCAAAAATGTTTCCAAAAATTTCAAAATAATCTCACAAAAATATTATTAGGTAAATTTGTCTATTGCATTAGTCTTTATATTATCATTAACATTAAAATTTCTCATAGTATCTTTTTAATAATTAAATAAATATTATCGAACAAAGTTAAAAAATAAGTTTCTGTACCAATAATATACTTTTTATTATGGGTGACGCTTAATGTGGCTTTTTTGCAGAGAATGCAGCTGTCAAAAATAATGGAACACCTAATAATAATAATCCGACTATTACTCAAGGCAATGATACACCTGTAACTTCGTCCACTGTCCAAACTAACAACAATTATTTGCAAAAAGCGCTGGCGAAGAAGGTGACTTTTTCGTCAGATGACAATTCAACTGATGGGGAAAATTCAAACGATAATTACCCTCTTATATGCCTACAAGACAATTATCGCTTGATTACAGCGATAATTGTCTACTAGGAATCGATAATTCCATTGTATCTACGTATCCATGGCAATTAATAAAAATAACGTCAGTTTTTATTTTAATGTGACAGTTATTTAAAATGTCACGTTTTGGTAAAAAATCATTTGAATCAATTAATAAAAATGTGAAAAATAGTGTACAAACATAAAATATATTTGAAAATGTTATTCTTTGATTTAATTAGTTTATTCGTGTAATTATCTAAACAAATTACACTCGTGCATAAAAATAATCAGATAATTTTGCATTCAAGCATATTGCCTTTTAAAAAATGCATTCGGTCATTTTCATATTTTGAGGAAAGAGCCCTCCACCTTCGGTGTCGGGCTCTTTCAAAAATATGAAAATGAACTCATGCATTTTTTAGGCAATATGCTTTCAAGCAAAATTATCGATAATTTTTAGGCACTTGTGTAATTACCCCCGATAATTACCCTCTTATATATGCCTACAACACAATTATCGCTTGATTACAGCTATAATTGTCTACTAGGAATCGATAATTCCATTGTATCTACGTATCCATGGCTATTAATAAAAATAACATCAGTTTTTACTTTAATGTGACAGTTATTTAAAATGTCATCATTTAAATCTATTAATGAAAATGTGAAAAATAGTGTTAAAATGTTTGAAAATGTTATTCTTTGATTTAATTAGTTTATTCGTGTAATTATCTAAACAAATTACACTCGTGCATAAAAATAATCAGATAATTTTGCATTCAAGCATATTGCCTTTTAAAAAATGCATTCGGTCATTTTCATATTTTGAGGAAAGAGCCCTCCACCTTCGGTGTCGGGCTCTTTCCAAAATATGAAAATTAACTCATGCATTTTTTAGGCAATATGCTTTCAAGCAAAATTATCGATAATTTTTAAGCACTTGTGTAATTACCCCCGATAAGTAGTTTTTTATAAACTGTAAAATTAATTTAATTTCATACATAAATAAAACACTTTGAAAGTTATCCACTCTTTTTAATGAAGACATTTTATTTTATTTATTTTTTTGTATTTTAATTAATTAAACAGATTTTTCGTATTAATATATTGAATGAGTATTGACTAGTAGGTAGGATTAATGTTTAAATGTGAAAATCCTCATAACGACTAACGATTTCAGCTGTGTATTCTACAAGGATAGTCTCATATAATACAATAGGCGATGAGTTTGATTTAATTGAAAAGTCCAGATATATCCAATTATTTTGATTATTTGCAGAAATAAGTCAAAAGCAAACGAATTCTTTTATTTTTGACTTGTTTCTGCTAATCACTAAAATGGATTTTTCTGGTTTTGTCTGATCGCTCCTCAATTACCCAGATAGCACACGGCTTCCTACGGACGTCCCAACTAGGTCGCTTTCGGCCTTGGGCGGCCCAGCGACATCCCAGATAGCATACGGCCTGTGTAGACGCCCAGCGACGTCCGTGGGCGGCCCAGCGACATTATTTTTTGAAGCGAGGTTAAAAATTCCAAATGTGTAAAATTACAAACAGAATTTTTTTTTTAATCGGAATTTGACACATTTGATTATGTTGGTACTATATACAGTGTGTATTAAAACGAATAGATATACTTAAATAAAACAAGTGCCATAACCCGCCCACTGTGGTAGGGATTGAATTTGTTTGCTTGCCGTATCATTGTTGTATGATCTGTGCGTCAGTTTAAGAAGTGCACTGAGACTTTGCGTACGTCTTTGTAAGAATAAAAAAGTATTTTCTCAAATAAAATGGTTTTTACGCGTGAGGAAAAATACCAAATTATGGTACACTGGTAGATCGTATCGCCAAATACAAACTTTATTTCAAAATATGTTTCAAAATAGGCCCAGTGTAGCTACAATCCAGAGGATAATGTACAATATTCGAACGCATGGGTGCCTTTCGCCGCAGAGGCATAAGACACAACGGCAGCCAAGGCTGAATGACAATAGAGAAGCAAGGGACATTTTGATTTGTGCAAGTGTAGAGCAAGACCCTACACAATCTACCAGAATACTTGCTGCTCAGTTTGATATTTCCAAGGATGCGGTTTCCAAGATTTTACGCAAGCATGGGTATCATTCCAAAAAATTGAAGAGGGGTAACAAGCAACACCTGGGCGATTCAGATCGGCGCATGGAATTTTGCGAATATGTAATGAACAAGGCAAACGAGGATGATAATTTCATCCCAAACATCCTTTTTACGGATGAGTCGAGTTTTTCATTACATGGTCGTCATAATTCCCAAAACATCCGCTGGTGAGCAAGAGGGGGAAATCCCCGTAAGGTGTATGCTGCCCGAACACAGCGCCCCCTGAAATTTAATGTTTGGACTGGAATTCTTGGAGACCATATCATTGGGCCATTTATTATTGATGGTAATCTTAATGGGCAAAAGTATCTAGAGCTACTGCAAAATCAACGTGTTCCGGCACTTCAAAATTTGCCAATTCCGTTTGAAACCATATGGTTTCAGCAAGACGGGTGTCCTGCACATGATACTTTGGTTGTCAGAGAGTATTTAAATGACAACTTTCCAAATCACGTGATAGGTCGTCATGGAGATATTTGACTCCGTGTGATTTTTTTCTTGTGGGGATACGTCAAGTCGAAAATTTATGGATTTCAAGAGCTCAGGGCTAATAATCTCGATGAATTAAGGGTGCAAATCTTTAATACATTGGGAGATATTAGTCCTGAAATGCTGTTTAACGTGCGCAGGAATTTTTATGATAGGCTAGGGTATTGTTTAACTGCTGCTGGTGGTCTATTTGAACATTTAATTTAGAACAAATTTTCGTTATTTTAGAATTATATTTGTTTGAGAATTTATAGGTTTTATTTTTATCGAATTCGTTTGTTTTGTTTTAATGCATTTCTGCAAATAAAAACTAAGTATTGTTTAAAATCCATTAAATTTCAGTTAATGGCGAAAATGTATTTCTTAAAAACTATACACATTTCCCAACGACAGCGTCGGAGCTACTGAATAAACACAGTAGATCAAACTGCATGCCCTTGTATCTGGCTGCATGCCGCGCTGTTTCCATATGCTATTATTTTTCCTAAAAGGGTTGTTTTTCTTATTTTTTAATATTAAAAGTAAGAAAATTAACTAAATTAAATTATTTTTGACATATTATTAATTTTTTTAAAGTTTAAACAAATAAAATTGAACTATTTATTAAATAATTATAATCGTTCTCTTCTGATTTAAAACAACCTGGCAACTATGGTTCGTAATTACGAATGGCTTGGTTTAAACCACGCCCAATTAAAGTTTGTTTCTTTTTCTCTGATCAGAATATAATTTGTCATCCTTGTCTCCAGCCTTACTTACTTGATTCTATACAGTCTGTATATGCCAATAAACTTTAATATTTAAAAATTGGTACTTCTGTTCAAAATCTTACTTAAATACTTTGACAGTTAACTGAATTCTTGTCAACTTATAAAATTTTATAAAATATAATTGTGTTGTTACACTTTTTTAGTTTTTCACCTCGTTTCAAAGAATGGCCAAAAAATTAATTTTTGTTTAACTATTGGTTGGGAGTAAATACATTTAATTTTCGGAAACGTTGTACTATGATATTTTAAAAGGTACGTACAATTTTTTGGGCTTTTAAAATGTTGGCGCTAATATGCATGTTAGTTACTTTGGTTTAATATTAAAGTTATGTTGGTAAAAATTAGGTTAGCAATACAATGTCGGTAGAAACCACAGAACTGCGTTAGAAAATTTTATCATAGAAATTGTGTTATTTATATGACGCTGTTGGGTGTATTCTAGGCGAAGTTGTCTCCATCAGTGGTCTCCGTGGTTAAACCTTTATCTCTGCATGGTTGTCTCTGCTGTTGTGGCGTGGGACTAGCATAGAAGATTTTGCACGTTTTCTTATTCAAATATTTGTTTAAAGAGTTAAGTTTATTTTATTTTTATATTTTATTTTTTAAATAAAAGTTGAATTAAATTCACACCCACTGGTTTATTTATAGTTAGAGCAGGCTTCTTTCAGCTGCTTCCAGCCGCAAGGTGAAAGGCCTGCTTTAATTGTACCTTAAATGTCGAACCATTGTCCAATTTCGGTTTAATTTATGAACCTACTGCTATCCAGGAATGAATTCATTTGAATGGTTATAGGATGGCCGAATACGGCCAAACATGACTACTGTGGGACGTACTAAGGAGATACGAAAGTGTCCCATTTGGAAGTCTGAGGACGTCCTTAGGATGTACTTGTGCTATCTGGGTAATAGGTTCCCATAAAGGGGATTAATGTTTTAATGTGAAAATCCTTATAACGACCAACGATTTTAGTTGTGTATTCTACAAGGATAGTCTCATATAATACATTAGGCGATGAGTTTGGTTTAATCGAGAAGACCAGGTAAGTACGATTACTTATTTTGAATGATTGAACGAGTATTGACTACTGGTATCCAATAAGGGGGATTACTTTTGAATGAGGAAATCCTCATAACAACTAAAAAGGTGCTGGTGAATTTTATCGGAATATTTCTTTTAATTATTTATTTTAATTTTATTTAATTTTAGTTTTCACTGGGTATGTGTATGTATGAAAATTTACCACGACAAAAGCGCATTAGATTACGGTAAGATTTTTTTTTTTTAATGGAATCTATTGGACAATTTCAACAGGGATTCTACATAAAATTCTGAGTAAAACTACTATACCATGTCCTATATCTAAAGTGAATAGTTTTCAAGCTATTGTTAGACGTAAGTTTAAAAAGCCGTACTAGGCGAGGGCGCCACTACAGGATGGTAAATGTGGGAGCTGCCATCCCGACAGAGAAGAAGAAGAAGAGAGCGTTGTTTTGGAGTAATAAAGCTTGGTGTTATTTTTGATTTTAAAATAAATTAAAAACAGTTTACCGGTCATATTATTCAAAATACCTGACAACAAATTCAGAAGTGAGATCTGGATCGAGAGTGCAGTGCCTGGAGATACGTGAATTGGAGAAAAAGCCGATTTGTGGTTAGGTGTGCCACGTGCTGAAATTCAATTGGAGACAAAATTATTACGTTTAATTGGAGACTTAGTTGGAGTAGAGTCGAAACAAAGGTGAGGCGCATTCGTTGTATTAAAAGTTGGAGAAATTTTAGAGTTTTTACAAAATGAGCGACCACCTGTGGATCAATTTGGAGGATGACGAGGCTATGCTGAGTCAGTCAGAGCAGGGTTCACGCAGGGAGACGGCTGCCGGTCAAAATGAACCAGTTGCTGACAACATGGCTGTGATGCGTGGCTTATTCAAGGAGTTGCTCGAGCAGCAAGGACGGATGTTGCTTGATCAGCAGCGTCGAACAATAAGACAGGAGTCACGTCTAGCTGTGGGAGAGTGTATGGAGGAAATCGCTAGTACGCCATCTAGCCATAGGTACGACAAGTCCTCAAGCAACTATCGAGGTGGGGTTATAAGCTTGGGACAGGAGCTGGTGATGCCGTTTAACCCTGAAAACAAGAGCACCAATGTGGAGAGGTGGCTCGAGAGAGTTCAGGAGTTAGCGGAAGCTAATGCGTGGACTGATAAGGAGCAGTTGCTAATCGCGCAGGCCAAATTGGAGGGGGCTGCACGTGAATAGTACAATGGTGTCCGAGCTCCGAGAACGTGGGAGGAATTTTCAGGAGGTTTGACAGCAGCATTTCCAAGGAGAGCTGATTTTGCTGACACCCTTAAGCAAATGGTGCTTAGAGTCAAACAAGATGAAGAGAGTTTGACTAATTATTATCATCGAAAGTTGGATATGATGCATAGAGTGGACCTGCATCAGGGGGAGCGTGCAGTTTCGCTGCTTATTCATGGCTTGCCGGAGGATCTCAAAATTGGAGCTTTGGCGTCCAACTGCAAGACCCCTGAAGCATTGAATACGAGGTTTTTGACTTCGGTGCAAGCAGGGCAAGAATCCTCCAAGGAGCAAATATTGGAAAAGAGAAGTGGAGCCTCTATAGCGGCGTGTCGCGGGTTCGCTGCTACAATTGCCAGGAGATGGGGAACCATCTAGGCAAGGAAACAATAGGGTGAGTCTTTTGATTAATCCTATAGATTCTGTTTTTAGGGTGCTTGCCCTATTAAAAATGCCATATAGAAACACAAAATAAAAATTTATCTGGTTCAATATAGGAATTTGAAACAGGCATTGCACTATTGAACCAGATAGAATTCCATACCTGGAAAACCATATAGAAAAGTGATTTCTATATGGATTGCCATATAGTTTCATATTGCTCTATCTGGCCCAATATGGTTTGGGTGTGAAAAAATTATTACCATATAGATCCATATTTAACCATATAGGGGAATCTATATGGTTTAATATGCAATTTTCGTTTAAATATATATACATTTTAAAATGGAATTCCATATTCAACCATATAGGGAAACCTATATGGAAAAACACATAAAACAGAAACCAGATAAATCCATATAAAAATCCCTAAGTTGTACATTTTAAAATGAAATTCCATATTAAACCATATAGATTCCAAATTGTAAACCAGGTCGTTCCATATAGGACATATAGAACCATATAAATCCATATTAGTTTCCTTATCTGGATCAATATGGGTTCTATAGGGCATTTTTAATAGGGTGGTTATGTTGGGAAAGTTAGTGCTCGATGCTACATTGATACAGGAGCAGAGGAAAGTTTGGTGTCCACTGCTTTTGTGGAGAAAATTGGAGCTCCAATTAAGCCATTGAGAGAAGAGGTGATTCTCAAAGGTTTTGGAGGTGGAGAAACAATGGCGCTAGGCAGGTGTTTGGTGCTACTTACAATAAGTGGGATTAAAATTAAAATCTGGCCGCTAGTGACAGATGCTGACATGGGGCGCATCGAGATATTGCTCGGGACTGAGGCTATCACTCAGCCTGGCCTGACAATGGTGGTCAGACAGGGCAAGGCCATGTTGTTGGAGGAGGAGAATCCCAACAAATGGATGAGCAGCTTTGGTATGCCTGAAGTGGAGGAGGGCAAATATGTGATTCGGCTAGCAGAAGAGCTATGTTGCGAATCATTTGCGTCTCAGATGGTCAAGGTCGACGTGAGTGGTAAACAAGGTGGCGATTTTGTTATGGTGGACAAAGTTGTAACCACTAAACACGGATACCTTATGATATCTGAAGCTGGGAATGGAGAACCAGCTGCTGAAGGTGACCAATCTCACAAAAAAGGAGATTCATTGGAGAAAGGGGCGTGTATTGTTTCGATTGGAGTTAGGAGGCAAAAAGGAGGCCAAGCCTGGAGAGAAAAAGAAAGCAACCAAAACTACACAGGTGAATATTATTAGTTTAGGTGATAAAATTGGGCAAGTAAAAATGGGGGATGTGTCTGATTTATGTAAGAATGAACTAATGACATTATTAAAAAATAGGGAGGCATGTTTTTCTAAAAATGATGTTGATGTTGGTTTCACGACGATAGGTAAAATGGAGATTAAAACAACAACCGATGTACCGATATTTCACAGACCCTATCGATTTTCACACGAGCGAAGTTTGGTGAGAGAAAAAATACAAACACTTAAGGAGGCTGGTGTTATCCAAGATTCAGAGTCCAATTACGCTAGTCCAGTGTTGTTAATACCAAAGAAGACAGAAGATGTGCGCATGTGCGTAGATTATCGTGCTCTTAATGCAATAACGGTAAAGGACAGGTACCCATTGCCGTTGATTGAAGATCAATTGGAGAAATTGAGTGGCAAAAGGTATTTTACTACCCTGGATATGGCTCAAGGCTACCATCAGATGGCAATGCATGAGAATTCGGTGGCAAAAACAGCATTTATAACACCTGATGGTCACTACGAATATTTGAGAGTTCCATTTGGTCTGGCCAACTCCCCAGCTGTATTTCAACGAATGGTGGACAGAATGTTGGGTGAATTAAGACACAAGGAAGTGCTAGATGATATCTTAATACCTTCACATGGAGAACAAGATGGTCTTAAATTATTAAATGCCGTGTTAAAGCTAATTGAAGAGGCTGGTCTGAAGCTGAGATTGGAGAAATGTTTATTTATGCAGAATGATATTGAGTATTTGGGACATGAAGTATGTGGTGAAGGCATAAAGCCTGGAAAACGAAAAATACAAGCTGTTCTTGATCTTCCTTGTCCGACAAATGTACGAACGGTGAGACAATTCGTTGGATTGGCATCCTACTACAGGAAATTTATCGAGGGATTTTCTGTGATTGCCAAAACGTTGACCAGTGCCTTTTGACACTGTGCATATCGATCATTTGGGCCCATTCATGAAGAGCACTAGGAGAAATTCCTACTTGTTGGTGTTGGTGGATGGATTCTCGAAATTTGTCATAGCAAAGCCAACTAGAACAGTCAATTCAAATGAGACTATTGAGAAACTGATGGAGATATTTGGTGAATTTGGATATCCCAGGAGAGTTATTAGTGACAGAGGGTTGGCTCCTCGGGCAAATGGGCAAGTGGAGAGAGTAAATAGGAGTTTAATACAGGCGATCAGAGCAAGTACCTCTAGTGAAGCTAGGTGGGACGAAAAATTACCAGAGATTGTATGGGGATTAAACAATACAATAAACAGGAGTACGAAATTCGCACCTGGTGAATTAATGTTTGCACATGGAGAAAGTCGCGGTTTAGTTGTTGAATTGGAGACTGGAGAACGCGCTAATGTTGGAGAAGGAGAACAGGCAAAGGAAGGTGGTAAAACTGCAGCGACCACAAGAAAATCAGGAGATGCTGGAGAGGAGAGCCTGTCGGGTGCTGGAGGTAGCAAGGAGACTATAGGAGGCAAATCAACTAACACCCAAAAGCTTAGAGATGACGATCTCGCACAAGCTGTAGATTTGCGACAACAACTAACACGAAAACGCGCATTGGCTGCAGAAAATATACAAAATGCTGCTCATAAGATGAGAACTGCTTACAAACGACGAAAAGTAGCTACTAAATACAAAATTGGTGATTTGGTGTTATGGAGGCACGGAGCTACGAATAAATGTCAAAAGGGCCTAAATCGCAAGCTTGCAAATAAATTTGATGGACCTTTCAGGGTGTGCAAGGTAAACAGCAATGACCGATATGTCATTGAAGCCATAAAAGGAGTAAGAGGTTCAAAGCGCATGTCGTAGTGGATGCATTGCGTCCATACAATAGTGTTAATGATGTAATGAGTGATTGTGAGAGCGAGTCTGAGTGAATGTGGGGCCCCCTTGAAAGAATGTGTCTGAGAATGTTGTATGTAATGATTTTGTATTACTAATAAACTTTCTTTCCCTTTCAGTAACAAAAAAAATGGTTTGTGTATTACTAATAAACTTTCTTTCCTTTTCAGCAACAAAACAAAAAGAGAGTATAGCTGGAGAGGTACTCGCAGGAATTAAATTGGTGATTGACAATTGAGTAGGAGAAATTGTCTTAAGATCAAAATAGGAGTGACAATTGGAGCACTAACAGTAAATATTACGGAGCCCAGTAGCACCTAAAATCGGAGACTTCTACAATATTTAGGTAACATAGGTGGTGGTATAATGAGGACATTATTATTTTGCAGGATGGCCGAAATGTTAGACGTAAGTTTAAAAAGCCGTACTAGGTGAGGTGGCCACTGGAGGGCGCCACTACACGGATGGTAAATGTGGGAGCTGCCATCCCGACGGAGAAGAAGAAGAGAGCGGTGTTTTGGAGTAATAAAGCTTGGTGTTATTTTTGATTTTAAAATAAATAAAAAACAGTTTAGGTACCGGTCATATTATTCAAAATACCTGACAACACTATTATATTTTTTCGTTAAAATTTGACAAATGCGCGTCAATCAAAAATAGCCTATAACTTTTTTGTTATTAGATTTACGGATATGGGGCTGTATTTTCTGTAATTTTAAACCATTGTATGAAAGATTCCATGTCAATTCTTTAACATGTTTTAACAAATTACCTGAGAAAATCCAGGGAAAATTAGGCGATCTTGAAACGTTAATGTGTTTACAAATTCAAATAGTAAATTAAAAAACCTTTCGATTAATGTAACTATTCCCTATACCTAAAGTTCATAATTTTAGAGATATTTAACAATTTCTAAAAATTTTAATATTATTTTGTATCAAGAAACCTGTGACGGGTGAGTTGACGGCATCTATGCCCAGTCAAAAATTATTCTTGAATCAATCTGGAATAATGCCAGGCCAGTATGGGCCCCAGTATGGGCATGTCAGTATTGGGAGATAAATCTTGGGCCAATATTGGCGCAAGCTGTTTCAAATAAACATATGTTGCATATTGCAATCTTCTGTAATGGCCCAAGGTGGGTCTGCTCCATGATACATGGACGAAAATTAACCTTAATATATTTATAACCTCACTTTACCAAAAACAATTGGAATTGTTTAATGAATTAGAAATTCAATTGAATAAAATCGTTTACAGCTCGTTCTAGAAGGTTTAGTTTAGTTTTTAATATAATTGCAAGAATTCCCTTAAGGTAGGTAACAACGAACGAGTTATTGTCGAATTATAATTATTGTAATTTTGTATCAGAAAGTTTACTTTGTAGTTTATTATTAAATACTGGACAAATGGAGGACAGAGCAAGCGTTCGGCGACGTGTAAGAAGATATCGCGAGTACCAACGCGGATTGCAATTTCAGAAGCAAAGATTTAACAATAATGTACAAAATTTAAACAATGGACAAGGTACTGATATTTTTATTTTTAAAAACATGTCATGTAATAAAGTTTATCCTATTGATATTTATTTTTTATTATATTATAAGGGTATAGCTATAGCTACCTAGGTATACCTATATAAAAATAAAATAATAATAAAACTACATAATAATATTCTACATAATATGTATACATATTATGTAGAATATTTTCGTTTTAATATTATTTTATTTTTATATGTAAATTAATTTCTACGATGAATAAAAATGTTTGAAATAAAATTATTTGTAATTTATTATATATTATCAGTAAGCAGATTTATAGTTAACCAAACATTTTTAAAATTTAAATCCTGAATTATAGATTGCCTTTCTTCCTTCCTCCCGTAGTCGTGTCCATACGATTTGTACGACTTGTAAAAAGTCAATTTATAGATTTCCGTTTAAAATTCCGTAACCATGCGCGATGACACCTAAAATGGTTGACATTTGTTTTTGTTTATATTCTGCGTTTTACCCATTGTGTGTAAATATAAAAGATAAACATTTATATATTAGTGCAGTGATCACAATTTTAATTGCCCAGGCAGCTTGTTGTATTATAATAATGAAAAAAAAAAACATCGAACAAGACGTTGGAAGACTCGCCCACTTTACCAAGACCGGGAATCTACGGGGTTTTGCAAAGCAACGTTTCTAAAAATGAAAGACATTGATCATAATAGTCCTTCGGAGGGGACTTTAAGCCGTCGGTCCGTTCCTACCCCTAACCCGCACAAGCCATTCAGTTGGCTTATCGGACATCTTAGTTTGGATGTAAGGGTGGAACTAAAAGAGCACTTTAAAAGAGCACTTTATATTATAAACAATATCTAAATATCCTATTTAGAGACACAAATTATTTAATACACATATCTTAAATAATACTAAACAATCATGTATTTTAAATATTTTGTGCCTACGCGCTGTCACCCTACAGCGCATGTCCATAACAAGCACTGTGATTGGTCATGTCAAAGACCTTTACGGTGAAAGATAAAACTTTTTTCTACGGGAGGAAGGAATGCCGTCCTTACGGTACGGGAATCTATAAATGGCACTACGATTTAAATAAACATTTTTGACGTAATTGTCACCATTAACATTGTCCGTTATTAATTTTAATTAAACTTAACAATTATTAATACTTTAAAATATTAAATTAACTTCAATTTATGATTTTGTTAAGAAAATATGTTATCCTTTGATTTTTTTTATTACTATAATTGCAAAATATTATCACAAAGTATTAAAAATTCTTACACGGGAAATGTTAATGGTGACAATTACGTCAAAAATGTTTATTGGGTTTCGTATTGTTCATCTTCTAAAAAAAATCAACAAAGCTGTGGGATGCCAACTAGATGAAGCACTAGCTCATTGGAGGCAATAAAATATAAAACTTATTTTAGGAAATATTTTAACAAAAAGAATGAGTAACTGTAACAATTTAATAAACAAACAATATTTTAATTAAAAATTGGTATACCAATTTATTAATAAATGTTCAAAGTGCCTCCATTTACATTCAGGCATTTCTTAATTCCAGTTTCTACATTAGACTTGCTCTTTCTGACTAATATTATAAATTGTTAAATATCTCTGAAAGTATTAAATTTAGGTATAGGGAATACATTACATTACATTACATTACATAAATCAAAATGTTTTTTAATTTTCTATTTGATTATGTTAAAACATACAGGGTGTTACATTTAAAATAAAAAAGTTAATTACGTTTCAAGTTAGACTAATTTGCCATATTTTTTCTCAAGTAATTTGTTGGGTTATGTTAAAGAATTGACATGGAATCTTTTAAATAATGTTACATTTAAAATAAAAAAAAATAAAATTACGTTTCAAGTTAGACTAATTTGCCATGTTTTTTCTCAAGTAATTTGTTGGGTTGTTAAAGAATTGACATGGAATCTTTTAAATAATGTTTTAAGATTCCAAAAATAATTCACTTTCGTATAGGACATGGTTTATTCATTTTACTCAGAATTTTATGTATAATTTAAAAATATTTTCTATTTGAAATAACAAAGTTGATGCCACTTCCTGTCAAACCGGAAGTGGCATATTGTTCAAAATTGGATTATAAACGCTTTAAATATTTCAATCTTTTGCCGTTCCCCATAAACTTTAAATGGGCCACTAACTTGAAACACCCTGTATATCTAATACAAAATTATTTTATTTTTCCTGATTTTAAAGGCCAAATAAAATATAATAATCATTTAATTCTATAAATGTATGGTTCACGAAGTACTTTATGGTATGATTTTTTGAACCTTTACTCTTTTATCTCTATTAAAAATAAATAAATGTGTTGATACATTATAATTATTAATAATAAAATATTTATACTTACTTAAGTGGGAACATACGAAGACCTTTATCCATTCCAGGTGTGTATGAAAGGAAGGCAGCCAAAGCTGTTTCAAAAACTAATCCAAAGTTCAGGGCCCAGTTTCTCATTCCTTGATGTATAATTGAATTACGTCTGGTCTTACAGATGATTAAATCAGCCCATTGTACAACAACAATTGAAACAAAGAAGGCTGTGTGGCATGTGTACTCTAATGTTTTTCTGTCGCGGTAGGTCTGAAATTACAAACAAAATAAATAATACATTTCACAGTATAACTTGTTTAATTTAATATGAACTAGTACAAAATATTTTTTTCCACAAGCACTTTTTGAGTTAACTCGGCAACGATGTGTCCTATGTGCTTAAATATGCAACACCTAATAAATGAAATTATCAATTAGTTTTAACTATTAACTATTAAAATAATACAAATATTGACAAAAATTTCTTTTTTTTTCCTTATTACGAAAAAATTTCTTATGATCGACATCCTTAAATTAAACGACACAAAAATCGACACTTGACATATAAAAAAATCCCCATGTGACGTTTTATGCCCACTGTTTTTCCAATTCAATAAATAAATAATTATTAACCCCCTCTATAGCATGCGGCATTTTTGAGACGCAAACGTGTTTTAAATTTTAAAAAATGATTTTAAAATTTGAAGTTATCCCTTGTCAAAAAACCCTATTGTGTTTTTATAGTGTTTTATGGTGTCCCTAGAGTGTTTTTAATGTTTGCTCAGTATGTGTGTGCTGTTCTATTATTATAGTGTCATTAAGTGTTCTTATGGTGTTTAATACAGCGTCGGATTTATGGCAGAGGTACTAACTGCACCCTGTGGTAATTTTTAGGATGCGGTTAATGAAATAAATAGCAAAAATAAAAAATAAACGTTTTTTATAATAATTTTTTTTTTAATGTTTTTTCTGAGTTTATTATTTACTTAAAAGTGACTTGGATTTTTAAAGAATCTAAGATACTTTATATTAAATACTTTTTATGTAGGACTGAAAGTATCTTTAACTTAGTTACTTTGGAAAAGTATCTTGTAACTTGTTTCTAAAAAGGTTACTCAGTAAAGTAACCAAGATAGATTCAAGTAAATTAGATATTTTAAAGTAGCTAAGATGCCCGGACAACATTCGTGATATTCATACGAACATCATGTCGTGATTTTCACAAATTTTATTCATAATGATATCATACGGAAGTCACCGCGTGATAAATGAAAATCATACGAACGTCACGTCGTGATTTTCACATATTTTATTCATACGGACACCATCCGGATGTCACTGCGTGAGAAATGAAAATCATGTCGTGATTTTTTATGCCATCGCTGTTTGCGATTGACAGCGGGGTATTTAAGCAATTTGGGCCGTCAAAAATAGATTTTCAAAAATTAATTTCTGTAGAAAAACAAATTATTCCGCGAAAGAATGATCATAAGAGAACAATATTCTTCCATTATTACCGTCCCACACGTGTAAACATACCTTCACGGTCAGTCGAAACTCTTTTGACATTTGAAGTGCAATTGTCGTTTGCGGCGTTACTTCAAAATTATTATTTTTCAAAGGTGATAGTTTCGTTTTGGGTTTTAATTTTAAGTGTATTGTTTTGGATTATACGATGGCAGGTAAGTGAGCATACTTTTCAGATATTTTTATTAAGATTAGTTGTTTCTATTATGAGCCTAATAATAATTATATGTGAAATTTAAAATAGCTTGTTATTGCTTTTGGTTTGGCTTATAATTTTTAAAAAGGACCAAATTAGTTATACTTCCCGGAGTTTTCCGGCAAAATAAAAACTTGTATCATATATCATGACTATTCATGTTTACGACTTTGCTTAAAACTGCCACGGAATCACTTGGTTTTTGGAAATTAGTGTGTTCAAACTGTAAAGGTCCAAAATGAAAATTATTTAGCAAATCTTGATTTATGTTTCTAATGATTTTTTCTTTCTCTTAGGTCCATCAAATGTCAAAGTTTTTACTCGAATTAACCTTTTCAACAAGATGCAGCAACAAAATTTTTCCACAATTAATGAGAAACTTGATTTCATGGAAAATTTCCTGATAGGTTATGATGACTACACTGTTGACGAAATAAAGGAAATCAAGCATAATTTTTTACGTTTCAAGTCTTTTACTAAAAAGAATAAAGATTGGTTGAAAGGCGAATTCACAATTTTGAAAGTTACTAGTCGACCAGGGCGGCCTAAGAAATTATTTCAAGAATTAAGTGAGAGATCAAAAAGAAGAAAAACTGAAGAACTAAGGAACATAGTAGATGTGGAGGTACTGACTCAATAAAATTATCAGCTTCTGGAAAAAGGGACGCTGCCAAAATAGTTAAAGAAATAATTACTTCACCAAAACGGGCTACAAAATACAAACGAGCATATTCTGTAAGTCAGCAGGGGGATAAAACAGGATCTCAAATGACGCCTACACAAGCGCTGTCGCTGTTTGTTGAAGCCAACCTTTCCAGGAGCCAATATGCCAAAATCGAATGCTATCCGGATAAGGAGTTAATCAATGTGAATGAGACTTGTGCAGAAATTAATATTCAAGCGTTACTCGATCACACTTCGAAAAGATTGTTGATGTATTTGGGTCAAGGTTTATAAACATTAGATAAAGAAAGAAACTCACTAGAAATGAGATGCAAATGGGGTTGTGGCGGATCTCAGCAAGCTCAATATAAGCAGACATTCTACAATGTGGCCCATTCGGATGCAAGCGTATTTCAAAGCTCATTTGTGCCACTGCAGCTCATATGTTCCATAAATAACAAGGTGATTTGACAGAATCCATTACCGTCATCGCCACGTTATTGTAGACCAATAAGGATAAGATTTGTGAAAAAGACAACTGATATTACTCTTCAAGAAATCGAGCATGTAGAAAATGCAACTAATTCTTTACAAGCTTCTATGATAACAGTACAGGACAAGACTTATTATGTCACTTATATAATGATTCCCACCATGGTCGATGGTATGGTGTGTATTGCTGCTACAAAGACGACATCCACTTTGCGTTGTTATATACAGGGTGGCCGATTTATCTGAAGACATTGAAATATTTCGAAAACTACGCATCGGATCAAAAAAAAATTTGAATAAAATTTGTTCGCCTGGAAGGGGGCCATCCAATGATACCAAAGTCGACTCCTCACCACCACCCCCTGGGTGGAGGTGGGGGCAACTTTAAAATTCTAAATAGGAACCCCCATTTTTTATTGCAGATTTGGATTTCCCATAAAAAAATAAGTAACTTTTATGAAAAACCTTTTTTTAAATTCCTGATAGATGGCGCTGTAATCGCAAGAAACCCTATTTTTGGGAATATCTTGAAAAATTGCAGATTCGGATTTCCCATTAAAAATTATAATTAGTGTATACGAGAATTGTTAGGGAATTCAAAATAAATTAAATTATTTAATTCCTTTTTTATGTTGGTACAAATTAAAAATATTTATACCTTACTAATGCGTCCAGGTATGTACATAATATGTAGGTATGTTATAAAAACATATTTATACCTTTGGTATAGAAACACTGTCACAGGAGAAGCTAATGAAATTAATGTGATAGCAGCTGTTCCACATAACCCTCATGTAAGCACTCGGGAAATACATCGGGATCTCGGGATTTCCAGAGATAGTATTCGGAAAATATTGAATCGTCACAAGTATCACCCATACCGGGTTTCACTGCCTCAGGAACTTCATGGCAATGATTTTCATCGGCGAGTAGAATTTTGTGAATGGGCAGTTCAGCAAATACAAAGAAATCCCAATTTCTTCGCTAATGTAGTATTTTCAGATGAGTCCACATTCACAAACCATGGTTCCGTTAATCGGCATAACATGCACTATTGGAGTGTGGACAATCCCCACTGGTTACGACAAGTTGAACATCAACGTCCCTGGTCGGTTAACGTTTGGTGTGGAATTTTAGGTAACAAACTCATTGGTCCTTATTTCATTGATGGAACCTTAAATGGAATCAAATATCGAAATTTCCTGGAACATGAACTACCACCTCTACTTGAGGATGTTGCCCTGCCCATTCGACAAATTATGTGGTTTCAGCATAACGGTTGCCCAGCCCATTACTCAGCAACAGCACGAGAAGTATTGAACCGTGATATCAATGGCCGATGGATCGGCAGAGGTGGCCCGGTTAATTGGCCTGCTAGGTCACCTGATTTGACATCGCCGGATTTTTTTCTGTGGGGTTATCTAAAAGATAAGGTTTTTCAACAGGCACCAACAACTCGGGAATACATGATACAGCGCATAAGAAACGCTTGTGCTGAAATTTCCAAAGATATGCTCCTCTCCTGTGTACAATCATTTGAAAAAAGAATAAATAAGTGTCTAGAAGTTCAAGGTCACAATTTCGAACATTTAATCTAATTTATTAAACAGAGAGAGGCAGGGGGACTCTCTTAAAACTAGCACCCCGATGAGAACAAATAACTACTGCGTCCTGGTCCTTGTTCTTGGGTGACGTTAAAAATAGATGTTAACTCATTGATATAAGAATAAAATCCAAAAATTAAACAAGTTTTTCTTTTTTTCGATCCGATGTGTAATTTTTTAAGATATTCCCAAAAATCGGGATTCTTGCGATTACAGCGCCATCTATCAGGAATTAAAAAAAAGTTTTTCCATAAAAGTTACTTATTTTTTAATGGGAAATCCGAATCTGCAATAAAAAATGGGGGTTCCTATTTGGAATTTTAAAGTTGCCCCCACCCCCACCCCAGGGGGTGGTGGTGAGGGGTCGACTTTGGTATCATTGGATGGCCCCCTTCCAGGCGAACAAATTTTATTCAAAACTTTTTTTGATCCGATGCGTAGTTTTCGAAATATTTCAATGTCTTCAGATAAATCGGCCACCCTGTATATGCGGATTTAATCCGCAAGATAGATAATCCAAATTTTAGCGCCTTTGGATTAACTTCTTGTTTTGTTTTTAAATCGTTGAAATGTTTTGAGGTTAATCCGATTAACCTCAAATCATTTCAACGATTTAAAAACAAAACAAGAAGTTAATCCAAAGGCGCTAAAATTTGGATTATCTATCTTGCACGCTAGGATCCGCATATTTGAAAGTTTGTTACACGTGGCGTACAGATTAATAAAAAAAAAGATGATATATCCATAATAAATCAAAGGAAGACCGAGATCCAAAAGGATTTTCGTGTTAAAATGGGTTTGTTGGTAGACATGGATTTGGCAATACTAATGACGGAAACACAAGCCGCAGGTTTTTTGAAAATCCGGAACTGGTAGCTGAAATAACTGGCATCGATATAAAGTTAATTTTGCGTTTTAAAGTAATTCTGGAAACAATATCAAGCGAGCACAAAATTAATTTACAAAAATTTTCAAAATTTACCAAGGAAACAGCAGAGTTATATGTGCGGCTGTATTCATGGTGTCCTATGATGCCGACTATGCACAAAATATTAATGCATAGTCCAACGGTACTAAAGCACGCATTACTTCCAATTGGCCAACTATCTGAGAAGGCTGCAGAAGCACGAAACAGACATTTTTGTTTGTTTCGTCAAAATATTGCCAGAAAGTTTTCAAGGGTGTCTTGTAATCAAGATGTGCTAAATAGATTACTGCTAACTTCCGATCCATTATTAACAGGCATGAGGCCATTACTTTGGAAAAAAAAACTAAACCTTTTCTTAAGGAAACCATGGAAATGCTGTTTCTGTTGAACTTCCAGCAAAAAGCGATACGGTACAGAATTCTGATGACGAGGAAACTAAAGATGATACTAAATTAATGTCTGACGAAGGCAACTCATTTTCTGACTAACTCGTCATTAAGTTCCAAAAAGTTTTAATTTGTGATAATTAATTTTGTTTGAATAAATATTGATTTTCTTTAAATATTTAGCAATTTTCCTTTAAATTTTATTAAATATACTAAGAAGCAACAGGATATTAAAATTCGACCCAATTTAACCACTAAAAAATTTTGACCGCCCAAATCGCTCAAATACCCGACTGTGCGATGGCACAAAAAATCATGTCGTGATTTTTTATGCCAAAGGTGTTTGGATAATCATTTTTGCGCTACGCTCGTACACTAAGAGAAAAATTATGTTGACTCAACAGTTTTTGCTGTTAAATACATTAAATATTTTCTTGGATTTAAATTAACTATAGGTATATAGTTAATTTAAATCCAAGAAAATATTAAATGTTAAACTGTTGATTCAATTGTTAACATACTTTGTATGTATACCTACATATATATTGAATCAACAGTTTTTGTGGTTAAATACATTTAATATTTTTTTGGATTAAAATTCTTATTAAATTTACATCCAAGAAAATATTTAATGTATTTGACCGCAAAAACTGGTAATTCAATTGTTAACATACTTTTTCTTTCAATGTACGAATGTGGCGCAAAAATAAATATCCAAACATGTCGGTGCACTGATGGCATAAAAAATCATGTCGTGATTTTTTTATTATTTACCTGTTAGTTTCGATGGCAAAGAAACGAAAAAATGCATTGGCATCTAACTATTAATATAAGTATGCATAATTTGATTTTTATAGTTATTTATACTGAGGCAACAAAAAAAGTTAAATTAAAAGAATGTTTTCCCAAATTAGGCATATTAAAACAATTAAAATGGCTTAAACTATGTTGTATGTAAATTAGTATATTTATTAATGAGGTTAGAATTGGTTTAAATGCTATAGCATCTGCATTATTCCTTAAAATCGGATTGTGTATATCAAAAGGTTATATTGTTTAAAAAATCCTAAATAAAATGTGTGAATAATTTAATATTAAATTTAATACCTAATTTTTTATGTTATAAATTCAGATTTTTTAATTTTAAAGAATTTTTTATCGAATTTGGACTAGTTAAACAGAATTGGAATTAAAAATAATCCCACTAATTTTAAAGTCTTGATTTACAATAGGTATGAAAAGTAATAATACACACTGCAGTAGGTATGTTGTTATTACATACATATTTTAAAACAACCTTTTTATTATTATTATTTATAATAATAAAAAATATAACATGTAATAAAATCAACCTTTTTTCACTAAATTTAAAAATATTAAAAAATAAACAAGTTCTTTATAAAAAGAAATGAATTAAAACAATAAAAATTCAATTAAACTATTTGAACTACACAAATTCTTCAAATAGTTGGATTGGTTTAAATTAAATAAATAAATTAAATAGTTTAATATTTATTTTAATAAATTATTTGACCAATTGTTTTCACAATTTCATCACCAGGCAAAGAAAGCACATATCATTGCCAAGCCTACATTTTACTCAAGATACATACACCTCATTTCACTGTATACAGTAGATTGTGTGCGAGGCAATTAATAAGCTTTCCCCGCTGTGTTTTATATACAATTTTTTTGCATTTAGTTAAATAACTTTTGAGGGGTAAACAACCGGCGTAATAGGCGTACAAATTGGATGTAGGTAATTATGTAATTGCAAGTAATATCACGTAATACGTTGAGTAATACATAATATACACATTTTGCACGTGCACCGTTACGCGCAAAATTATTATTATGTATGTATTATTTGTATACCGCGGTATACCGGTAGATATAATTTAACCGAAAATTCGTCTTTTATTTCGTTTTAACAATTCGATTTATAAAATTATAATTTTATAATTAAACTTATTTTATAGTTAATTATTTTTAATGGACTCCTTTTTGCAAAAAAAAACCCAACCGACATGTCGCGACAGTATAATTCACGTTTACGTTTATTTTTATAAATCAATTTAATTTAATTCATTGTTTAGTTTTATTTTTTTGTAAAAAAGGATATTTTTTTCAAATTAATTATAAATTAATATTGATAAATAAAGTTGTTGATTGCTACTTTTTTTTCAAATGTGTATATTTTCAACAAAAAAGTTTTATTTTGTCTATTAAAACAAAACACGTACAGACACTTTTATTTATTTATTTTAAAGTGGGCCGACATGTGTACATATGTGCCAATGATGGACCCCACGAATTTTTTTTTTAAATATCTATGATAACATAAAACGGGTCACATATAATAGTGCTATATAGTGTACTAAATGTAACTGGGAGTAGGAATTACTATTTTCAGGTACACGTGCTTAGTATACTATAAAACATTATTATTAAACCAAATAAATTATTTAATACCAAGAAATACTCGTACCAACCTTACATTTTACTGCCCCAACGCTAGGTCGAATATTATTCTTAAGTCACCAATTTATTTTATGTGCAAAAATTTTAATATATATATAAAAAAAAATTTAGTCTAATCTTGTTATACCTCTTTTTGTATATATATTTTTTTAATAATATTAGGACTTATTTTAATTTCTTGTATGTAATTGTTCTGTAAATGGATTTTATATCTGTTGGACAATAAACGTTATTATTATTATTATTATTATATGTAAAATTTAAACACTTTATACACACTATAGAACACTTCTGACACCATGGTTCGAAAATACTATGTAGGTAGGAGTGTTTTTCATGACCTACCCATTCTTGTCCATAAGAATCTGTTAAATCATTAACAGCTTTAGAGTCCCATTGTTTTCGAATTCCAAACAATTTCGTTGGTAAGAATCCATTTTCAGCCATGATTACAAAATACACAAAGAAACCTGCTGCTGCCTGAATCATACCAATTTGACCATAAGCCATGGAAATCAACCTAAACAGAATAATTATGTATACGTTAATTAAAAATAGAATACATAACTGTGTTAATTAAGCACAATTTTTATACACTTATTATTATTAATTAACTTATAAGTACTCACAGGAAAACATCCAATGTCATGCGGTTACATAAATTAGTAAATATACATGCAAAACTTTTAGTAAAGTGGTTCATTATTTTATTTTTGAAAAACAATTTTTAAAATTAAAATTACCTAGTTAATAAATATAAAAACCTAATTTGTCTATTTTTTTTGTAATTAAAGTGGATTGGTTCCATTTTGAAGACAGTTTTCGAAATAATAAAGCGTAGTTAAACATTAAATAGTTTTGAATATTTAAGCATGTCTATCCTTCTAAATAAAATAATGTTTCACTTAATAAAGGAACTTCTGCTTTAAGAGGCGTTGGATAAAATTAGGGCTGGTGTATGATTCTTTGAATATTACTTACGAATAACCTCCTCGTTAGGAATATATATTGAGTTAAATAAAAATGTAATTTAATTATTCTCTAATTTCTACAGCGCAATACTTTTTAAAACTACTGAATAATATAACGATCATTATTTTTGTTATATTTACAGACCAGGCGTTACCTGTCATTGGTTTTTGATATATAGGTATTAAAAAAAATTATTTTCAAAAAAGGTGCTTTAAATTAACCAAAATTATATAACACTTGAGGAGTTACTTTTCTTCAATCAAAAATACTGTTTTTCGGAATTTTTTGTATTATGTATATAAAATGAATATTAAAAAATAACATATACATAATGTCCAATGTGTATCCAGCAAAATAATATTTTGTTTATTTGTGAAAATTTTTCTTGAACGGCAAGAGCCAGTTGTCGCGAGTTATAACGGTCAAGATTTCGAATTTTTAAATATTTTTAAAGCATTATAATTTTAAAAGGTTATAGTTAAGAAGATTTTATTCAGGAGCTTTATCTCCATATGAATTCGAGGAGTGGAGGTCCATAAGAACATCACACGTGTACATACGATGACCGAGAACGTAAAATTGAGTTCTGCGCATCATCCCTCCTTTGCAGAGATAAAGAAGGTGTTTTTGTGCGTCTGTCAAGCGTCAAACGTGTTGAACCATTGTTTACCTTTACCAAAGTCGTAAATAAAAAGATTATTATATTATATATGTAAAAACTTGTATGATGTCCTAAAAATGATTATTTAAAAATAATTTTAATTGAAATATTTGAATTTCTATAAAAATTAATTAAAACATTCTCAATGATTGTATTTTTTACTTTACATGTTTATTAAAATTTTGTAATTTTGGTCTAGATTATTAAGTATGGGGAATTACCCTGCTTAATTAATAAATTTATTATTTGTTTTCTCAAAAACCAATTTCACCGGCTGCGTCGGAAAAGTAAAGTAAAAAATATAAATAGTAATTTTAAACTACTTAAACTACTATTATTATAATGTATAAATTCTAATATTAATGTACTTTTAAGATTTTTATCAAAGAAACATACCATGCACTAAAGGGACAGGTGTCCATGCACTATAAAAGTAGAATACTTTTCTGGAATAAAATGACTAATAATTGCACACAATGTTATACAAAATAAATATCTAAACCCATAACTATTTTATGGAATTTAAACAATTTTTATATCATTGCGTATAAGAATATATGGAAATTTTTATTTTGTGGCAAAAAAATTAACTAAGTCATATTTTATTAAAAAATGTTTTAGTCCTTAAAATGTCTATTAACATTATAATATGCCACATCAAATATGTTAAGGCATTTATGATATTTAATTGTCATAGGCAAGTACCCTGCCCGTCAAAATTAACGCATAATAAGTAAAAAAATTCGAACTCCAAAACGCCTTTACCAATCTTTATGAAATTTTGTATAAAAATACTTCAACTTATATCTCAGTTTACATGTTCGAGCGTTTTTCCAAAAAATATTTTTAAAGCCCTTTTATTTAATAGTAAAAAAAAAACGTTCAAAAAATAACTTTTATGGATTTTTTTTTTAAGTAAATAAAAAATATGCTGTTAAAGACCGTATTTTTGTTAGTATATCCTAAAAATTTTGTACAAATCAAAGGAACGAAGATACAGCGCTTCAAAGTCGTCAAAAATGACCACTTTTTAGCAAAGTAATCAAAAAGGGGTCATTTTTACCGACTTTGAAGGGCCGTATCTTCGTTACTGTTCGTTTGATTTGTACAAAATTTTCAGGGTATACTAACAAAAATACGGTCGTTAACAGCAAATTTTGTATTTACTTAAAAAAAATCCCTAAAAGTTATTTTTTGAACGTTTTTTTACTATTAAATAAAAGGGCTTTAAAAATATTTTTTGGAAAAACGATCGAACACGTAAACTGAGATATAAGTTAAAGTATTTTTATTTCATAAAGATTGGTAAAAGCCTTTTAGAATTGTTTTACTTATTATGCGTTAATTTTGACGGGCTGTGTAGACAATTTTATTATAATAGTAGGTAATACGAGCCCTAACCACATAATGTTCGGACACTTCATAATTTATACAGAAATTTTTTTCGTGAATACTATCTCAAAATTATTAGAAGTTATGAAAAATTCAGCTTATTTTGGCATATACCCCTCGAAGCGATTTTTATTTTTAAAAAGTTTACCTTTTATTTTTAGCTTTTAAAAAAAGGCTAACTTTTTAACTTTTTTTTGCATGAGTAAAAAAAGTTATAAATGGGCCCATTAAAAAGAACATAAAATATTATACAAACCCTGAAAATTTGGTAAAAATTGTATAAATAATAAGAAAGATATAGCGATATATATATCTGCAAAATCTCCCGTTTCCTAAGAAAATTGCAAAAACTCTTTAAAAATAGCATTTTTAAATTACTTATACTTTTTTATAACTTATTTATTTTTTACCAAATTTTCAGGGTTTGTATAATATTTTATGCTCTTTTTAATGGGTCCATTTATAACTTTTTTTACTCATACAAAAAAAAGTTAAAAAGTTAGCCTTTTTTTAAAAGCTAAAAATAAAAGGTAAAATTTTTAAAAATAAAAATCGCTTCGAGGGGTATATGCCAAAATAAGCTGAATTTTTCATACCTTCTAATAATTTTGAGATAGTATTCACGAAAAAAATTTCTGTATAAATTATGAAGTGTCCGAACATTATGTGGTTAGGGCTCGTAATTATTTTTCTAATATTTTTTAATATAATTTTTTACATATTCCAATTTGGAATAATACAAAACATTGTAACATTTTTTTTTAAATATGACTAAACTATGTTTATTAACAAAAACATAACTTCACAAAAAAACTAACGTGTCACATAAGTTTTGGGAAAAAATATTTATTTTTAAATAAATACATATAACGCAATTTATTTATATGACCACTTTACCAACATTATACCTTACATCTAAGTTAATTAAATCTATTACTAAAATAATATTCTACGTCTTAGTTACGCTTTATTTTGAGCTTCCCACCCATTATTACATTATATTTTATCACGTGGATAAGTCGTATACATTGGAGCAACTTTGGTAGACATATCTCGGTATAAACCCCTTACATACAGGATATCCCAGTAACAGACCCCTAGGAATCCCAGAAAATTGTTAAAAAAATTCTTCTTTTATTGTTTAAAGATATGATAGGGTAAACAGAGTTTTTAAACTTAAAATAATAAGTTTACCTTGTTTATAATATAGATTAGGCCAAAGTTACAGAATATTTAGATAATGGTCTCATTGAGCCTAATGTACAGAATGTTTAACAAAGTATGCTTTATCTAATCTTAGGATTTTTACTTTCACAATACGCATACATTTGGCAACATATTGTGCAACAATCAATTGGTTAATTAATTGTTATCACACCATGGTGCATAGACATTGATTGACAGTTGAAATTCAAGATATCTTGAATTTCAACTGTCTCTGAGATTCTTATATAAGATTTAGCAAGGGGGTGAAACTCAAAGGAATATGCGCAACAAGCGCCTCCCGAGCAACGTTGCCATATTTTCTTTTTGTGGCTAAAGTCATCTTTTTTAATAATTATTTTAATTGTCAGTTTTGACTTCTGACAACAATAGAAAGAATATTTATAACGGTGTTATCTATGGGTAAAGATCTATTTCTAAGCTTTTAAGTATTTTTTGAGTTTTTTTCATCTGTATTGCTTTACCTTGAAGTTACAGTAAGTCTAAACAATGAATCAGTTGCTTTTATAATGTTTTTTTAGAGATTGACATACCTATTAAATAATTAATTTGTATGTAATTTATTACGATTACCTAGTTTTTTTGCAAAAACCAATACTACTTAATAATATTGGGACATTTTCTTTAATAGGGACTATTGTTTAGTTTGAAGTAATTTCCAGCGTACTGATGTCCCTGGTGGAAGAAGTTATTGAAATTTTTACTTTTGTTATAAAATGTATTAATGTATTAATCCATTAATGGACTTTTTTTAATACATGTACGTTTTTTAGGGCCAAAACCGATGCAGGAGGGAAGTTTTATACTTTCTTTCACTTTTGAACCCATTCAAAATACAGATGCACTGTTTTATATTCTTTAATTTATTTTATTGTTAAAATTAGTGTATTACCATTTACATTTTAAAATAAATAAATCTTTGCAACTATTTTATTTTATTGGTCAAATTTAAATAAATTAATATTATAATTATTAATATATACCAAATAGATAAAGCCGGCCCTGTAGTATAAAAGTTAATAAAATATTTGGAAAACGGCCCTAATTGGCAGGCGTTTATGACGTGTGTGTTGCTTAAGTTTAACACATTGGTCGCACTTCTTATATTCTTTTTCTATGAGATTTAGTTCTAATATGTATTCCTTCACTGAGTATTGTAATATGTATGTTGTGTTTAAAGAATGCTTAAAAATGCAAGTAATTTAGCCTGTGTGTGTCTATGATTTTATTAGCAACAGAAAACTCCCTGAACCCACCTACGCCGCAGTTATTTCATCAGTTGAGACATATATCAAAGACGAATTAATAAGTGAGCATTTAAAACAAAATATCATCAATCACAGATTTTGCAAAATAATTATATCAAGAGCAACCAACAAATTCACAATGATGATTAAAATAATCACTGGTTGTGCTACTTCCTTTGAAGAACTTATCAGTCAAGGGGTATTCTACAAAAATAGACATTACCCAGCATTTTCCAGTCAACCCCCTCCCCCCTTCCAATTCCTTGCTCAAAATGTGCAAAATACGACCACGTCACGAAAAAATGACCAAACCAAACAAAATGCGACAAATGTATGGAAAACCACCTCGCCGAAAAATGCGATAAGAACCTGCCTCATAAATGTCTCACGGATCAGAAGAACACAGAGCATGGTCAGTAAAATGCCCAAATCGTCCAAATGTCCCAATAGAAGGCATTCCAAATACAAAAATTAAAACATACAAAACATGATCACATAATTAATACATATGTAACCAAAATTAATAAACCCAAACACATTGATCGGGAAGAATTACTTAAAAAACTAAAACAAAGATTTATTCAACTTTACAGAATAGATACTACAGCTGCGTTTTGTGGGAACATAATGTATATTTTAATGTACAATCTCGATATTCCCAACATCGTATCACCCACAGAAACTCTACAAACCGCAGAAAAAGTACAAGTTTATGTCGGCAATTAATTTACTTTACAACAACATTAATAGCTACAACAAAAGAAAACCTCTACTTAACCACTTTATCGAAAATAATAATATAAATTGCGTTCTACTGTTGGAAACTGAACTAAATCAAAATGCTAATATAACATGTAGGAACTGGAACAAAATACAAAAACATGGTAACCTTATCACAAACAAGGAAAGAGGAGAAAGTTTAATTTTGTCACATCCAATCTTAAAATTGGGAAAAACAAATCCCCCTAGAATAAATAACTTACTAAATGAGGCAACCCACTTTACTTTCACATTTAAGGATGAGCCCCTACACATTCTTCTAGTATAAATTCACCCAACTTCCAAAATAGAAGAGACAATATTTACTAAAGCATCGCTTTACAAATATTCAATAATTATAGGCGACTTTAACCTCAACTCCTCTAAAAGAAAGCAACTAAAAACTTTCCTGGACAAATCAAACTTTACAAAAGCAGAGACCCCCCACATTTTTATAAAATTTAAACCAAGACACGACCCCAGACTTAATTCTACATACAAAAAAATTAACAAAGGTTCTATCCAAAGTCAATCTTAGTCCTGATATTGGTTCAGATCACCTAGCCTGCATACTAAGCATTGATTTAAATTCAAATCTACAAGAAAACATAGAAACTAAAATTCTATTTGAAAAATGCAATATTGAGGAGGTAAACAAAATATGGTAGAATACATTGAAACAGAAAATAAAAACATAACAAAACACAACATAACAAACTTCAACAAAAATTTGCCAAAAGAAATATTAACAAACACTCCAACCAAATCAATAAAATTTTATATCATGAATTACCGCCAACTTAAGAAAAAAATGTACAGGGAATATCTAAAAAATCCAGACCCAAATTTTAAGAACGATATGAATAAACTGAATAAAGATATTCAAAAACTGGTTCATGAATTCAGACTGAACAGTTGGTTGGATACTTGCAAAGAAATAAACCATAAGAGCGGCAAAAGTTTCTTTCACCAAATAAAAAAAACTAACAAAATTTAAAAAAAAAATCAAAAATATTGAAGAAGGTAATTGTATTTACGACACTGATGGAAAAAAGCCGACGCATTCGCTGATTATTTCAAACAAATATATTTATCAAATTACAACGTCAATCCCAACCAAACACACAGACTGGTCGAAGAGTGGTATAGAGAATACCTTGAAGAAAATATCGATGAAGAAACAGACATAGATGAAGAACTGTATTTTAATCTGATACACAAAAGCACAGCTTCAGGTATAGACAATGTCACACATAAAACAGTACAAAATTCATGAACACATAATGAAAATTTACAAATTTTGTCTTAATTATACTTCCCAAAGAAATGGAAAAATGGAGTAATAACTAGAATTCCAAAAACCAACTCTGACCTCAGTAAACTTAAAAACTATATATCATTACCCTTTTGCCCGTTTTGGGGAAAAATTTTGAAGAAATTATCAAAAACAAAATTGACAATGCAATAGTTAACAAGATTCCCAATTTTAAGTTTGGATTTAGAGCTAACTTGAGGTGCACCTCCACAACACATCCGCTAAAAGACAAAAAACAGCAGGGCTATTTTTAGACATTGAGAAAGCTTTTGACAGCGTATGGTATAAGGGACTTCTATTTAAACTCAATAATTTTGAACTGTCCAAAGTATCTTATAAAATAATTACCTAATAGCTTTTTGCAAGAAAGATCATTAGTATTTTCGATTGGACAAAAAACTTTAAAAACATTTACACCAGAGCAGGGAGTTCCACAAGGTTCTCCTCTTTCTCCTTTACTATACAACCTATACTGCACAGACATCGTCAATCTAGCTGCTATAGACCTTAAAAGTTACATTCTTTAATTTGCAGATAATACTGCAATAATTGTCCATGTCCATGAAAAAAAATAAAAAAGCAACTAAGCAACTTCAAAAGTCATTAGAAAAGGTGGAAGAATGGTGCAACAACTGGAGACTGGAGATCAATCCAAATAAATCACAATTTATTATATTTAACCCTCCTAAGCCCAACTCTCCAAATCTAATTATCAACAGCACTACAATATCCCTGAAAACTACAGTTAAATAACTAGGCATCCAACTTTACAATAAAATAAACCATACACAGGCGGCAAAGAAAATACAAGCCAGGGCAAAACATTTTGGAGCATACAAAGGAGATGGAATAAACACAAATGTTGCCTGCAAAATCTATAAGACCATTTGCAGACCCATTTTGGATTATGCTTGGCTCACTAATGCCCCAAATTCTACACTAAACAACATTCAAGTGTTAAGACGTCAGCTCTTAGGGTCCTTACTATAATAAGAGGGTCGAATTCTATAGAATTCTATAGAATTCGCCCCTACACAACCCATCAAACCTTATGCTGTACAGAAGAACAAGGATTGAACCAATCAAGGAAAGGCATCCCAGGCTAACCTTAAAGTTTTGTGTAAAACCATGTAACAAGTCAACATTAGAAGAACACAAGGAATCCAGAAGAACAGAAATTTAAACACCCTGAAAAGACTTTATTTGAAATTGTCCAATCATTTCAAGAATAACTGATATTTTTATATGCATATGTTTTTTTTATACAGACCAATATTTCAAACATTTGTTTCTTATATTAATATATTTTATTTAAAATCAAATTAATTGTAAATACAATACCTCGGTCACTAGCCATTTAATCTTTGATTGTATTATAATATGGATCAATAAATATATTTTTAATATTATTATTATTATTAAAAAAAATATTGAAAGATTTGAAAATAAATTATCTTAAAATAACGTTGGGCATCAAAAACCTATGTGTAGTGACGGATGAGTTAAAATTATTTGAACTTTCTCCGTCAGACGTACGAAGTTGAAACTTGACGGACTAATGAAATGTCATAATTTTCGAATTATAATTGGACCAATAGGAACGCTCCCGGATGATTGAAATAACGGACAAACGGATACATAAAAATTAAGCTTAAGAATGAAACTACATTTTATTTGTACGCAATGTTGACATTTAACCTTTTTAAATAACGAAGGTATATTATTGTACAATTTCCTGGGATTCTTCAGGGTCCGTAGATCACCTTCAAGGTGGTGCGTGACTTCTGGGACATGCTGCAGCATACATGTATAAGGTCTTGAAACTCCGCTTTCCGATATAGCACACCAAATTAAAATTTTGTCTTAATTTTTATAGCTTTGTATTTATTTTCTACATTATCGGTATAAAACCATAATTGTCCTTTATTTCTAAGTGAGATAAATATTTTTTACCATTTATTATGATCACTTCGAAGTTTGCAAAATGATTTCAACGTAATCTACGACAACAAATTGGAATTATTAGTAACTGATCCTTTGTATAACGTGGACAAGTCCTTACGGTACTTTAAGCGTTTTTTCTGCAATACCTACCCTTCTTACAGTTTGATGATAAACATTAAAACTTTAGGCATAAGGGGATAAGTCAAAAAAGCAATTGTTCAATGGAGCCTTTAACGTGTTCGAATTAATTCAGAAAATATATATATATATTTAGCGGGTATACGCTTTTGTTAGCATATGACATGTGCTAACAAAAGGGTATATAATATATTTCCTGAATTAATGCGAATACGTTTAAGGCTCTAATGAAAAATTGCTTTTTTTACTTATCCCATTATGCCTTTTACCCACAGAATTATTCTATAAATGGTTGTCTTTGAAATAATTTGATTGCGTAATTATTTTATAATTTCAGTTACGTGTCCCACCAGTAGTAAATACTAGAATTTCAAGTTCATACGACTTAAGGTCGAAAATTATTTGACGTCTACGAAATGTCATTACCAGTTTAAGTATATTTGTTTACCATGGCTAATAGATTACAAGTCATTTACATTTATTTTTAGCTCGACGAAAATTTTCCCAAAACTTATGTAAGAATGCACAATGAACTATTTAATAAAAAAAAGTTTTATTTTAATTAATTTCCATTTCCAAAATACAAATATATTGGTAAAAGAAAAAACTTATCAATAAGCAGTGCTTATCTACTTGTTCTATTGTCATTACACAGTATGGTGTAAAACACATTTTTTAAAATTAACAAACAACGCATTAAGTTGCTTTTTAGTTTAATAAAATAAAAATATTTACCATTTTTTAATTTGCTCTTTGACTTGCGTATACGCTATAGCTTCGCCTAGTGCAAATTGAACTTAACCCACGCACAACTCATGCTACTGTTGTTCAAACACAGATACCGCATTCCATGCGCGTTCGAAGCGGTATATGTGAGACTTACAATGCTGTGCTGAGGCTGGGTTGGTTCTTGTAAACCTTTAATTTTAAGTAACACATCTCCGGCTTATGATACTTAAAAATTTATTTGGGTTTAAATAAAAAAAGTTAATGACTACCTATTATAATGCTTTAAAGCAAAATTATATGAATGTTAAATTACAATATTAATATCTGTTTTTATAACTTTAAATGTCCTATAGGACAGCAAATTTAAAAATGGTATATTTTTGTAGATTTATTTATTTAAAATTATTTCACTTATCAATCTTAAATTATTTGACTTTTGACATTTGACCGGTCGCAAGCACAATATTATTACCAACGATTAAACTTCTTTTTTTATTTGGAATCCACATAAAATAAAAAACATCATTTAGATAGATAGATTCGATAAATTAGACTTTTTATTTTATGGGGCAGTTTTGTTTATTATGAAGTAACTAGGGAAAATACAAACAAAATGAACGTTGCGACCGGTGTTAAAAATTTTCCTTTACTTTAATTTCACAATATTTAAACAATTATTTAATACCTACTCTCTAAAAATGAATCAGTCAAAAATGACCAATTACTACAGTTATTAGTGGCTGCTTTTTCACTTGTACCATGGTTAACCATGGGATACCATGGTATCCCAAAACTTAACAGCCAATTCTTAGGTAAAATTGTGCCCTAAATCCGAAAATACTGTCAAAAATTATTAAAGTAAAGCAGTTTTTGAGATATAGTCAATTCCATATTAAATGGAAATTGACTATATCATAAAAACTGTTTTACTTTTTTAACTTTTGAAGACAGTTTCGGATTCAGGGGACAATTTTACAAGGAAATAGAGTGCTAAATGTTCGGGATACAAATTTCTAATGACGAGAATTATTAGTTGCTGCTTTTTGACTATGAAAATTAGTAATTTTTGACTAATTCATTTTTAGAAAGTAGTAAAATATTAGCTATAAAATATTTAAAAGCAACATTGGAATAATTCTTTATTTTAAAATTAAAAAAAGTGTTTTCCTAAAAACTCCATTTCAAAAATAGTACCTCGGCATTAGTTTGCATTTAAATTTAAAACAAAAATAATGTAATAAAGTACATGGTTTTCATATATATTTTTTTCAAGACAAAAGATTGTTTGTTTGGATTATACAAAAATGTCAATATTTTTGTTAATTTATTATTATAATAAAACGGTCAATAATTTTTGTTTTTTTTTCAAAATATAAAAATAACATCATTTCACATTGGCGTACATTTTTAGCCAAATCGCTCGACGAGTTTTTTAAATAAGATTAAGTTTAGTGAAATTACTACTGTAATGTGAATATTACATTTTTTTAAGGGATTTTTTCCAAAACTAAATTATATATACCTAATTTTGAAATAATTAAATAAGTTATATTTATACATATATTGAATAATTTATTAAAAATTCAGTTAATTTCGGTGAAAACTACCTTAAAATAAATTAATGTTTTAAAAATATGTTAATTTATTATGTACTAAATAGATTTTATATAAATATAAAATAATGCCGAGGGCGTTATGCGGTTAGAGCTAAGCCGTCACGACACCGTTCTAGTAACCCACCTGCGATTAACCAGGTTATCTGTGTACGGGTCGCGCGGCTGTCGTTTCATAATGTCGGATTCCGGAGCCTCATAAGCCAGAGAAATAGCAGGCACCTATTGAGAGTAGGCCGACCAGTCGACGACGCAATACATTAAGTTAGTAAATGAAAATTTTACATGCACAAAGTATTAGACCTGTCCAGAATAGTGTGTAAGGGAGGAAGGAGATATACATTACAAATATATATTAAAAAGAAACAAATAAACTATAGTTATCTTTTTAAAACATATTTAATATTATTTATTTATTTTAATATAATGTGGGAGATAATTTATGATTGAAAATGAAAAGAACCAAAAGCGGGTGCAAAAAAAGCTTTTAAAATTACAATTCAGAAAACGTACTCATAATTTGTTTTACACGCATTCTTTTATCCACAAGCATGTTCTGCATCACATACACATTTATCCAACCTTTTTCACAAAAAAATAAATTAGCACGAAAAAATTTGTTTTAATTAAAAATTCAAGAAGGAATTGGTCAAAAGGAAAGCAGAAGTTAGCGTACCCAAGACATACAAATTTTAAATATATAAGCTGAAAGGTCTTTCTGTACTATCACTGTCAGTAAAAAGGACATTTTAAGACTTTACCTTTCGTTCACGAGTTTATCGTTAAAAGGATTTCTAGGTCGACGCTTCATAATATCAGACTCTGCATCTTCGTACGCCAGGGAAATGGCAGGGACCTGATTTCGGTTAAACAAATACTTACACATAAACATAAAAACATAAAATGGGATAAAATGAAAAAACTTACATGCCAGCACTAAACCTTGATTAGTCTATGTTTAGTACACAGATGTGAATGACTTAATATTTTTTATGTCTGATATAGTTTTTTATTTAACAGAACTACCTATGTTTTTAAATATTTAAATATAAATTCCATTTCTTTTTATCTCTAATGTTTTTATTAGTAGGTAACTATATTAATTAGTAGAATTTAAAAAAGGATTATATTAAATTAATTATTATTTCTTTAAATAAAGTTTAAGTATGTATAAATATGTAACATTTATTAAACACCAACTTGTACCAAAAACATCATACACAACAATAAAAAATAAATGAAATAAAAAAAACAATAGTAAACACATGATATGATATCCAAACACATCTGAATGGACAATGAATATAAACTAAACCATTGGAATAACTAAGACTAAGGGCTAGTGCTAAGCAAGCTGTATCGCATGAAATATGAGGGAAGTGTGTGTAATGTGTCGATTTGTAATAATAAAATTTAACACAATATTAATATAAACCCCAGATTTTTTAAAATAAACAATTGTATAAATATACCATTATTAAATTAATATCAACCAAAAGCATGCACAATATTTATCCGCAGGCATCAGATTCCCATTTTAGTACCAGTACCAAATAATATATATACAAATTAGTGGTTATTAGTAAGCTAATAATTATTTAAATTCTTAAACCATTAACAAAAAATAAAATAAAAATGCACCTATCATTGACTAGTTTATCATTTTGTGGATCTCTAGGTGGTCGCTTCATTATATCTGATTCTGCTTCTTCATAGGCCAAAGAAATGGCAGGAACCTAAATTGATTTGAAAAATAAAATCAAAAAGTAAGTATTTCGTCATTGTCATGTCATGTAGGAAAATGGATAAAAAATGGATTTTAACCAACAAAAACCAAACACCGCAACATTAATAAACATGAATTAATTCTAATAAATTTTAGCATAGCAAAATATGTAAGAACAAATATTATGTACTTACAAAGGTAATATTTTAAGTAAAATAACCTTATTTGTGTATATTATGTGTGGGCGACATCGATATTTTTAAGGTCATTATACCCATTCCTAATTGCCTATGTGTACTCTAAAACTCTATAAAGAACACTAAACTAAAGTAAACATTAAAAAACTGTAATCTTGATTTCGTTCACAAAACCTTACACTTTTATAGTTGTTTTTAACCCTCGATTATCATTTTATTAAACAAATATTTCTATTTTCTATTTCTATTTAAAAATAATATTTTTATTCGTTCTTTAATTTTTGTTTATCAATATGACCGTGTTCGGTATTTATTGTTGACAAAACATTAAATTTAAATATTAAAGGAATTTCTTAAGACATCCATAAAAATATTTATTTACGCATTTAAATTGACAATAAATTACGCATATTGTTTATTTAAACAATAAACACTTAAATTTAAATGTTTTTCCAAGCATTTTTAAATAAGGTAAAATAGAAGTAATAAAAACGTAGCGAGAAAATATAGTTATATATTTATTACCGTACCTTGACGTATTTAGAGACCGTCCTTTACTACTTATATACCTAAATTTTGTTATATCTACTTAATTAAACAAAGTGTTAAAACCGAGTGCATACTTTACGTATCGCAATACAACGACCTAATAGCTAATAGCAACTTAAAATACGTCCGTTATAACTCAATGCGCTTTAAACAAATCTGTATATTTTAAACCTTAAAATTTTGCAATTGCTACTAGCATACTTCATAGCCGATATATTACATTTTTAACGTTTAACATAGGTATATTAAAATTAACATGCATTATGTCGTTTTAAAATTAATGTACCTTTCGTTAACTAAATTATCTTTGTATGGGTCACGTGGACGTCGTTTCATAATGTCGGACTCGGCTTTTTCGTATGCAAGTGAAATCGCCGGCACCTTATGATTAAAAATCGTTATGAATATTGAGGATTATTTAATTTCTGATGCCTTAATTAATTAATTCTGGGGTTAATATATATATATATATATATATATATATTTATAAAATAATTAATTTAAAGTTAACTCACCATATCAGTTCCAAGATCGATGCAAAGAATAGTTACAGTACCAAGGGGTAATGGGATATCGCATAAAATAAATGCAAGGAAGGGAGAAATTTCAGGTATGTTTGATGTCAGTGTATATGCAATGGATTTTTTCAAATTGTCAAAAATCAATCGTCCCTCTTCTACGCCGGTAACAATTGAAGCAAAGTTATCATCTAGAAGAATCATATCAGCAGCTTGTTTTGATACATCAGAGCCGGCTATCCCCATAGCCACACCAATATCAGCTTTCTTCAAAGCAGGTGAGTCATTGACACCATCGCCTAAATTATAATTATTAATAAATATAACAAAATTTAATTGGTCAGCATGAATAAAAAAATTAATTACATATAAATTGAATTTTTTATTTGACACAATTAAATTAAACTTTATATGCATGCAACTAAAAACTGGGAACTAGGAGTTAAGATTTTGCACGCTTCGCGCGCTTCCCAACAAGCCAACATGTTTTAACACAACCTTGGCTATTAATGCCAACATAATAACTATAGCAGTGGCGGCTGGTGGATTTTATGTATACCAATATCACAGTTATTAGACATGGGACCCACACCAAATTTATAATAGTTTATAATGACATTAAATAAACAAGTTCGGCGCAAACAGAATTTAAATTTAAGTTTGCGAAAAAAAGTTAGTTTTTTCTGTCGCCTCACCCGCCTCCAGGGGGGCTATTTGAGATAATTCAAATTAAAGTGGTGCAATTTATTATCTACTATAATTTATCGACAAATTTAAAATTTTATTAAAAAAATCCAAATATTACAGGTTTTATACCATTTTAAATATTTTTTTATTATTATCTATGATTAAGTAAATGTATAAATCCAGAATTAGTAACCCCTTTATTATCATGGAACGAATTTATAATAACACCATGCAATTTCAATGGTTTTGAAATATGTCTAAGGTACAAAAATATTTTGACGACTCACCAGTTACAGCTACAATTGCGCCCATTCTTTGACAACCTTCTACAATAATCAGTTTCTGTTGAGGTGATGTGCGGGCAAATACAATTTCGGTATGATATCTTAGTATTTCATCCAGCTGATCAGAAGATAGATCTCTTAAATCAGAGCCATGTACTACAGCAGCTTTAGCTTCTCTAGGATTAACTTCAGATACCGGAATATTTAAACGTTGTGCAATATCTTCTACAGTTTCATTTCCTTCAGAGATAATGCCAACCGATTTTGCAATAGCTTTGGCAGTAATGGGATGATCACCAGTAACCATAATAACCTTTATACCAGCACTTCTGCATTTAGCAACTGCATCTGGTACCGCAGCACGAGGAGGGTCAATCATAGACATAAGTCCAACAAATCTTAAGCCATCAAGTTGGAAGTTTGCATCATCTGAATTAAATTTGAAACCTGTTGGATATTTGTCAGTAGGGAGCATAAAATCACAAAAACCAAGTACACGCTCTCCAAGTCCCCCAAGTTCTAAATATGCATTATTAAATGCTTCTTTCATTTCCTCGTCCAATACCTTTTCTTTTCCGCAAATAAAAATGCTACTACATTTTTCTAATATTCTTTCGGGGGCTCCCTTCATAACTAAACAGTATCTTGGATCATTGGGATCCTCATTTTCGTGGACAGAAACTTGATATTTATTGGTAGAGTTAAATGGAATTTCACATACTTTCTTATTCTTCTTTCTTATAGCCATTACATCCCCAAGAGCCAACTCCATACATTTAAGTAAAGCGGCTTCTGAAGCATCTCCATTAACTTCTCTTTTAAGAATGGGGGTGTTATTTTGACCTGGTTTAAATTCAGCTCTGTTGCAGAGTGTGGCAATTCTAGATAAAGCCTTAAATCCAGGACTTGTACGATCATATTGAACACCAGATTGATCTTCAGTTGTATCTGCTTCAATAATTTGATTATCAAACCACATGTGAGCCACTGTCATTCTATTTTGAGTCAATGTTCCTGTTTTATCTGAGCAAATAGTACTAGTGGATCCTAATGTTTCTACTGCTTCAAGATTTTTAACCAAGCAATTCTTTGAAGCCATCCTTTTAGCAGTAAGTGTAAGACACACTGTTACTGTTGCCAAGAGACCTTCTGGCACATTTGCAACAATAATACCAATCAAGAAAATAACGGCATCTAACCAATGGTAACCAAGAATAAAAGCAATTAAGAAAAAGGTAACACCTAAAAATACAGCCACTCCAGTAATAAGATGAATAAAATGATGAATTTCTTTGGCGATGGGAGTTTCACCAGTGTCAAGTCCAGAAGCAAGTCCGGCAATACGACCCATCACTGTATTGTCACCACAACTTATTACAACACCTTTGGCAGTGCCTTCAACAGCGTTAGTGGAAAAGAATGCTAAATTTTTTGTTTCCAAAGGATTTTCGTGAGTAAATTCGGGGCTACGACTTTGTGGTTCTGATTCTCCAGTAAGAGACGAATTATCTACTTTAAATCCTCTTGACTCTATAATCCTTATATCAGCTGGAATTCTATCACCAAATTTGACTTCCACAACATCACCTAATACTAAATCTTCAGCCCTAAGTGTTAATTTTTCGCCCTCACGTAATACCGTCGCAAACTGAGGTACCATATTTTTAAAAGATTCCATAATTTTTGAACTTTTGCTTTCTTGGTAATAAGAAAATATACCTAAAAATTTAAAAAATGAAAGCCTATTAAAAAATTGTGAATTTGTTATAGCTTACCAGTAACAATTACAACAGCAGCCAATACAATGCCAAGATATAAATTATCATCAGCAGGTTCTTCTACTGTACTAGCCTGTATAGAATAGGCAATAAAGCAAAGAATTGCACCGATCCACAGTAATAAAGCAAAACCACCAAATAAGTTTTTACAAAATTTTACCCATTCGGGGGTTGTTTTTGGAGGTGTAAGTGCATTGGGTCCGTCCCTTTCCAAATTTTCTTTTGCTTTTGCGTGACTTAGTCCCTGTAATACAATTCAAAAGATAAGTTTTTAATATTATAAATATAATATATTAATGTATTATACATATTACATGTGTTACAAACATGTATGTACAAGAAAAACATTTATTTATTTATATTTTTATTAAATTATTTAAAAAAAGAGATATACAACAGTATTAATCTAAAAAGAAGCCAAAACAATAATATAACGTTGTTTTATTTTTTTAATAGAAATTTTTCCAATCGCCGAAAGTACATATTTTCTATAATTGTCTGGCAGACTTTTAGTGTGGCCTAGCGCTTGCACATGGAATGAAATACGTAAATACGTCGTCCACTTTGATAATCTTTTTTGGCATTCTTTAGTAGGTATTATCAATGCTGCACATATGAACCGAAGATCCCGGACAACATTCGTGATATTCATACGAACATCACGTCGTGATTTTCACTAATTTTATTCATACTGATATCATACGGAAGTCAACGCGTAGTAAATGAAAATCATACGAACGTCACGTCGTGATTTTCACAAATTTTATTCATACGGACATCATCCGGATGTCACTGCATGAAAAATGAAAATCATGTCGTGATTTTATGCCAACGGTGTTTGTATAATCATCTTTGCGCCACGTTCGTACATTAAAAGAAAATTATGTTGAATCAACAGTTTTTTCGGTTAAATACATTTAATATTTTCTGGGATTTAAATTAACTATACAGTGTGGAACTCACTTATGGAATAAAATTCGTTATTCGTTGGGAAAAGATTTTTATGAAAAACGCTCGGACACGTAAACTTTAGTTTTTTATTCCAAATCTAATAATGATAATTTTAAATTGTATGCCCCCACCATTGTCCCCCCCGCACATTAGGCACCCTTATCTTAAATAACAACCCCACTTTTTTTCATCGAAAATTGATAGTGCACATTTTTTTGAGTACGACGATACCACATAAGTAGGGTTTAGTAACCATAATTTTCAATACAGGGTGAATATTTAAAAATTACAAGTATGAATTTTTTATTGTTATTCTATGATTTAGTTTCTTGTGTTGTGACTTTCGCTATTTAGGTATTCATGTTTTTTCGCTTTGTTATTGTTTTTTGTTATTGCCATTTTTTGCGTTTGTCCTTTTTGCATTGTTTAGATTTTTTGCATTGTTTAAATTTTTATTATTAATGAAACATTTTGTGCTTTACTTATTGAAGTATTTTGTTAGATCAGTTAATATTTTAGTTAAAAAATGCGACACTTGACAGAAACTCTGCAAATATAAATATTAATGATAATTGGTTACGGTGATATGTGCAGATCACAACAGCAAGTTGCAAACCTTTTTAATGGAAAATACCCAGATTTACCACCACTTTCTCAGGCAACTGTGTCTAAAATACATGCACAATTTCGTGAATATGGACACGTTAAACCATTACGCAGGACGCCTTATTTTATTGATGAAAATGTGAAAGTTAATATTTTATTAGCTTTTCAAGAACATCCAACAAATTCTACGCGTCAGGTTGAACGTGAAAACGACTTTAGTCATTCGACAGTTTTAAGATGTGTAAAAGCCGAAAAAATGCATCCATATAAACTACAACACGTACAAGAATTGATTGATGGTGATTCTGATAGAAGATTACAATTTTGCGAGCAAATGCTGCATATGTTAAACAGGAATGTTATTTCTTCTGCAGATATTCTTTTTTCTGATGAATCAACATTTCTATTAAATGGCGAGGTAAATAGACAAAATTGGAGGTACTGAGCAGAAGAAAATCCCCTCTGGATGCGACAAAGTCATACCCAACGTCCTCAACGTTTGGGCTGGTATTGTTGGTGATCATGTGGTGGGACCTATTTTCATTGAAAATCTTAACGGGGTCCCAACTTTAGCAGAGTTGTTTCCAAATCCATTGGAACCTAATCTTCCCAATGAAAGGATATGGCTTCAACAAGACGGTGCCCCCACTATGCTCTTCCTGTACGGAATTATTTAAATGACACCTTTCCACACAGGTGGATCGAAAGAAGAGGTTTTATAGAATGGCCAGCAAGATCACCGGATCTAACACCTCTAGACTTTTTTCTATGGGGATATCTAAAAAAGAGGGTGTTTAAAACACAACCTGCTAATTTAGATGAATTAAGAAACAGAATTACTGGAGAAATTAGGAACATAACACCGGAGGTTTTAAACAGAGTGCGGGAACAATTGCACCGTAGATTACTAAAGTGTCAGGAAGTGGACATTTTGAACATTTATATGATTAAAGAACAGTTTATTTTTGAATTTTTAATTAATTTTAAAATAAAAAGTTCAGTTTTTTTATTTGTCATTATATTTCCACCCTGTATTGAAAACTGTTAACCCTACTTATATGGTATCGTCATACTAAAAAAAAATGTGCACTATCAATTTTCGATGAAAAAAAGTGGGGTTGGAATAAAAAACTAAAGTTTACGTGTCCGAGCGTTTTTCATAAAAATCTTTTCTCAACGATTAACGAATTTTTGTCCATAAGTGTTCCACACTGTATATAGTTAATTTAAATCCAAGAAAATATTGAATGTTAAAATGTTGATTCCATTGTTAACATACTTTTTCTTTCAATGTACGAATGTGTCGCAAAAATGAATATCCAAACACCGATGGCATAAAAAATCATGTCGTGATATTTTATGCCATCGGTGTTTGGATATTTATTTTTGCATTACATTCGTACATTTTGAGAAAAAGTATACCTACATATAAAGGGTGTCCACTTAAGAGTGCTCTAACTTTAAAATGAAATAAAACAAACTACACTTAAGATATTAGGAAAAAAATATATTTATTTAAAAGAACATCCTCTGGCATTAATTATGAAAAATATCATCTTTCAAATGCCCCCGCGGCTGCGCTCCACAGCGAGAATTCTGCAGGTCAAATTTTCTATCACTTTTTCGCACATTTCGGGTTCGATTTAATTTATTATACGAGTAATATTGGCCTTCAGTGCTTCAATTGTTCGTGGCTTATTCACGTATACAAGGGACTTTACGTAGACTCCACAAAAAAGTCCAGCGCCGTTAGATCGCATGATCTCGTTGGCCACTGGATATCGCCGCCGCGCAGGGCTCCCAGCAGTCCATGTTGCGAGAAATAGTGACTTAAGAGACTAATAATAAAAAATAAACGACCAAATATAGACCAAATTAATTACCGAAATAACTATAAAATGGAGGTATACATTTTTTTGGGATAAAAGATCTAAATTTGAATTTAAAATACATAGAGATAACTTGAAATTATAAATTTTTATTGAATTAAATTTAACAAGTAACCATAACTGTTATAAAATACATAAATAACAAAAAAATAGTAAATTCTGTAATAAATTATAACTTATAATAAATAGAATCACATTTATATAAAAGGCACTGGCATCAGTCATTTAATGGGTTATATTTTTTTTGGTGGGCTGCAGCTGATCTATAATTTTCGCCTTTCGTTTTTCTAAATCTTGGGCAAGACGACTAATCTTGTAAGTTACCTTCCCCGCTTCTTTTTTGGGATGGTTCACCCCTTCAAACATTAGTTGAGCCATACATATTTTAACATTTATTTGTTTGCAACAATACGTTCTTTATGGTCTTTTTTATTAAAAATAAAACAATAATTTTTAAGTCTTTACATACGGGGTGTTCAAAATTTAAGCATTAAGGTGTAAAACTTATTCCGCCCCTGGTAAACAAAAAAAGCAAAACATGTTTCAAGAACACTACTTTAAGAGGTCCCTACCAGGGTCCATCATATTAAATTTTTATTAAATTATATTCAGTACTTAAAAAGTTATTCAAGGAAAACCAATTTGCAAGGGCGTCCTCGTCTCCGTAAGGAGGGCCAGTAGGAAATTTTCTTATAGGAATGTGTTATCTTATTTTTTCATGTTCTATCTGAATCCGAGATATTTCCCACATTTTCCCGGACACCCTGTATAGGTAGGTAGTGTTAACCTAGCGAACCAAAACTATAAACGTAAACGAAACCCTAGACCAAACCAGAAACAATTCAGCAATAATTTTGGCGGGCGGTTCGGGTCTGGACGGCGGGAACTTTAAATGTAAACTGCAAAGTTTTCGAATGTTTCACTTGGTTTACTGTGGTTTCGATATTTATAAAACTGAGAAAATTTATATTACTGTGGTTTCGATATTTATAAAACTGAGAAAATTTATATTTAAAAAAATATTTTTTAATAGTTGATTTTAACAGAAAATATAGACTTTATAGACTTTAGGTAAAAAAATAGACTTTTATAGACTAAAGACAAAAATATAGACAAGTCTTTAAAAAAACTACCTGCTGGGAGCCCTGCCGCCGCGTGAAATGACGCCGTTGAAACGTTTGGCGAATTAAACATTAATTTTGTTGGTAAATTTGAATAATTTGAATGCGTTGAGCAACCGTGTAACGCTCCATTATCAAATGTCATAATATGCCAACAAAACTTCAAAATATTTGACAACTGTGTCTGTACTGACTTAGCCATAGCCGCCTATCAAACATCGAGCGTACCTAATTGGACACCCTTTATATTGAATCAACAGTTTTTGTGGATTTAAATTAATAGTTAATTTACATCCAAGAAAATATTAAATGTATTTAACCGCAAAAACTGTTTATTCAATTGTTAACATACTTTTTCTTTTATTGTACGAATGTGGCGCAAAAATAAATAGCCAAACATGTCGGTGCACCGATGGCATACAAAATCATGTCGTGATTTTTTATGCCATCCGTGTTTCGATATTTATTTTGCGCCCAATTCGTACATTGAGAGAAAAAGTATACGGCCATTCCACGCGTAACGTATGGGACAGTTGCAAGTTTACAAAATAACATTGTTCTATTATATTACTAATGTAAAATTTTTATAAATAGTTCTAAACAAAAGCTTTATTTGGCAAAATTAGGTATCGTGGTTGTCTGTTTAATTCCTTAAAAATTAATTTTTTTATTCAAAAAGACTACTAGTACTGTTTTTGAATAAAAAAATTAATTTTTAAGGAATTAAACAGACAACCACGATACCTAATTTTGCCAAATAAAAACCTTGTTTAACAACTTTTGTTTAGAACTATTTATAAAAATTTGACATTAGTAATATAATAGAACAATATTATTTTGTAAATAAAAACTTGCAACTGTCCTATCCGTTACGCGTGGAATGGAATATCTTTTTTAATTGAACCCGGACAACATTCGTGATATTCAAACAACGTTTTATAAATTATAACGGTGTAATGTGAATAACAAACTAGGTTTTAAATTCGCAGTTCGCAGGGCTCATACGCATGCGCAAATTTTGCAAATATCACACCGTGATTTCTACATGATATCACTGTGATGAAGCATGTGTAAGCACTCAGGATATCACAGCGTGATAAAAAAAATCACGTTGTGATATCATCATGACTTCACCAGGAAATCCCGATTGTTGTCCGGGATGTTTGAAGGCAAATATTCATTTTCTATTTCTATAAAAGGTAATGCTCATTGCAAAAAACTGGAAATAGGGGATCGACCTCGAAAAAAACCTCCAATCTTCTAGTGCTAAGCGACCTGTTTTATTTATAATATAAAATTCTTTTTTCACGACAAAAACATGTAGTTGGATTTGGAAGCAGTACTATAATGTACTTTAACTAGAGATTTCTACAACAGGCTAAAAGTAGCCCACTCCGATCTTGAAGGTGTTCACGCTAAATCCTGGACTAATTTAAAATATCTGTAGGCAGGGATGATCTCGTGCATAATTTAAGCCTGCTACCCAAAACGCAGACCAAATTCACGAATTAAATCACTCTAAAGTTTAAACTCATCTTTCTTCAAAGATGAGCGCCTATAGGTTATGCACAGTAAAAAATAAAAATGGCGATAGGCCTTGTATGAGAGTGTCTGCATCACTTATCAGTATAAGTGTCCCAAAAGCCTTAAAAAGAAAAAGGCAGGAAAGTATGTCATTTACTCTGATAATCAGGCGGCACTAGATATTATGGAATTATGGAAGAAAGGTTTAAACTCTTATGTGACTTGTGGAGACAAAGGAATAATAAATAAATTATCGATCGGTCTGATTCATGTTACTTTTTGTTTATTATTTAACCTGGTAATATATTATTATATTATTCATTAAAATTTCATTCTTACTTAATTGGGAGCAGATGTGTTAAGTTAATTAAGTTTATTGTGTGCAATATAGTTGTTATAGATATATTTTTGTGTAAATAAACTATTACCATACTACCTATATCAGTAGTTCTTATTAATAACCATGTAGTTTCAGTTAGTTTTATGATAACATTAGTTTAGTCTGTAAGCTGTAATAAAATTAAATTACTATAAAGACAAATGCTTTTACTGTATTAGCTTTGAGTTTATGTTTACTTTCTTACCTCAATATTGTTTTTTAATCCTTGTCGCCGAAAGGATCAGTGGATTTATATTTTGCGTCAGAACGGATCAATCCCATGAAGAAAAAAAATTAGCTACTTCATTTTGGAGGGATACAATTTACCAAACGCGATGAAAGAATACAAGGCTGAAGAGGAAAACGGCGTCTTTTAAGCTTTAGTAGATAAACTAACTGAATATTTTTTACCAATCCAAAACTCAATATTTGAGAGACACCTATTTGGAAACCTATCATCAGTGGATGGTAAGACTGTAAACAAGCGTCGAAGTGTACTTTTGGAAAACTGAATCGGAGGCAAGATCATAAACAATAATGACAAACTAATAGATTCCTCGACATCAATAGAACTTAAAAAGAAACTATTAGAAAAGGAAAGAAGCCTTTTAAAGTTATTAAATTATGCAAGATACCTGAGCAAACCACTTAAGAAACTCAAGAATCTTTATTAACGGTCAATAAAGTAACAACAGCAAGGCAACAAAAACGAACCTGCTAAGATGCGGTAAAAAATTTCATGGTAACCCCAATGAAAAGAAAAATTTTAAAAGTTTTAAAGTAAAGGACACTGTTTTCGCTCGAAAATACCTTTTAATTCATCAAATATCTGACAAAAGGCAACTAAGGAAATATAATAAAAATAATAGTTCTGAGAATATCACCACAAATAAGCCAAACACAATGATTTTTATTGTTTCAAAATTACTCAACCTAAGCTAACAACTGGAAGAGATGATTTAATTCAATGTTCTGTCGGTGGTAGTACAATAACGTTATTAATTGACTCGATAAATATTTTTAAGGGTTGGCAGGCAGTGGACTGTATGAAAGAAATAGGGGATGGTGGTGTTAGTTGACTGAATTATGTGACTAGATAAAACGTGGGCAGCAGGAATATTAATAAAGTCCTACCTTGTGGCTGGTGCTGATGACACTCAGGGCCCTGGTCTGGTTTCTGGCTGTCAGCGTCGGTTTCAAGCGGTTGAGATGCACAAGCGGGATAAAGCGGGATAAAGCGGGTATATTGTCGGGTGGTAGATCACTCTTTCGCGGGGATGCTTGCGGTTCGAACTCTTATTTCTTAATACACTTACGCCCTCACGCGGTCAAATAGGTAATTAAAAATAGTTGCGATAAACATGCGCGTTGGGGGGCAATAAGCTAAATATAATATTTAAATAAATGTAATAAAATTACACAAATATTAAATATTTCGCGAAGACGAAACATTCTGGCTGCCATTAAAACCATGGGTTTTAAGCGAGAAAAAAAAACTAAAAATAACTAAAAATAAATTAAATTTGCGAATTTATAAGATAAATTGTAAGCCCAAAAATTAAAATAAAAGAAAATACCTCTCGGTATAAATAAACAAAATTAAACTTAAAAAAGGCGGCGTTATGCAAATCATTGAAGATCGGCTTGTGGTAAAGGAAACACTTTAACAACAGGTCGCTTAAAGGTGCCTAGGTTTGTTCGCACTGTAACAACCCTGACAACCCCGTCTTTACCGGGGTGAAGCGTTTCAACACGGCCAAGGCGCCATTGAAGGGGTGGCGAAAGCTCGTTCTTGAGGAGAACTACAGACCCCACCTTAATGGGACAAGACTCGGATGTCCATTTTATGCGCTTTATGTCCTGGTGCATACGCTGCAAAAGCTACCAACGGGATAAGCGGTTTAGCGGAACGGATTGTAAATCGGGATCGGGAAGACATGATAAAGGTTCCAGAGTCAGAAAATGACCTGGTGTAAGAGCTCGAACATCATTGGGATCTACGGAAAATGAGCACAACGGTCTACTATTAAGGATAGCCTCAATTTGCGTTAACACAGTATAAAATTCTTCATAAGATAGAATTTGTTCACCAATGACTCTATAAAGATGTGTTTTGACCGATTTAACGCCAGCTTCCCACAAACCTCCGAAGTGCGGATCGGAAGGAGGGTTAAAACTCCATTTGAGACTTTCGGAAGCAGCCGCGGTTTTAAAATAACTGAGAGTTTGCTTATTTGCGCCAACAAAATTGGTGCCACAATCGCTGAATATTTGAGAACATCTTCCGCGACGTGCAATAAAGCGGCGTAAGGCTGCAAGAAAGGCTTCGCTGGATAGGTCAGAAGCTAATTCTAAATGAATTGCCTTCGTGGCAAAACATATAAAAACACATATATAACCTTTTATTGTTCGAGTACCGCGGTTTTTACTCATTAGTAAAGAAAATGGGCCAGCGTAGTCTAGGCCGACAACCGAAAAATATTTTAATTGCGAGATGCGTAGGGGTGGCAAATCCCCCAATTGAGGTTGCGGAGATTTTGGATTTAGTTTCCAGCATCTTAAACATTTTGAAGTTACTTTGCGTATGACTTGTTTAGAAGAAAATATCCAAAAATTCTGTGATAATAAACACTGCATTGTTTGAGTACCCGGATGAAAATGTTTATTATGCGTTTCCTGAACTAAAAGCTTAACAAAGCGGTGGTTACCAGGTAATAACGCGGGATGTTTTTGTTCAAAACTCAAATTCGAGTGTCGAAGCCGTCCCCCCACCCTAACAATATTGTTAGAGTCAAGAAAAATATTTAATTTGCGTAAGTATTTAGATACAGGGCGATGCTTTAATAGCGCAGAAATTTCGGTGGAAAAGTGAACTTTTTAAACATATTTTACAAAAACTAATAATGAATCATGTAATTCACTTTGAGTGAGAAAATCGGTGCGTTTTTTGCGAGCGGGTTTTGCGTTATTTATAAAGCGGAGAACATATGCGATAATGCGTTGTAATTTATTTAACGACGAATATTTTTGTATTAAATTATCAAGAGGAGTTGTTTCAATAACATTAGTAAGCGTAATTTTGCGTTCCTCATGGCAGACCGCTAGCGTATTATCAACCGAATTTAACGTACGTGGCCACGACGATTCAGGCAGCTGAAGCCGCGGCGGCCCCGTCCACCACAGTGCATGTGAAACGATTTCGGACGGCATTACACCACGGCTCGCACAATCTTCTGGGTTAAAAAGAGTAGAGACATGTCTCCAATTTTCCGGCGCAACTTTACTTTGAATATGACTTACTCGATTGCCAACGAAAGTAAGCCAACGGTGCGGCGAGGATTTTATCCATGATAAAGCAATTGTAGAGTCGGACCAGGCATAAATATTCTCAAATGTTAATTTATTTTTATATGTTTCGTAAACATAATAAAGCAAATCGGCCAACAAAACAGCGGCACATAATTTCAAGCGTGGAACCGAGAGACGTTTAAGCGGTGCGACGCGCGATTTTGCGAATATTAAATAAATTTGCGCCTGTTCAGAATCATTTGGAGAGATGCGTAAATAAACAACGGCAGCGTAGGCTTTTTCGGACCCATAACAAAAGCCATGTAGTTGACAAGACTGAGTTAAAGCGGCAACAAAACGCGGGATAGAAACATTAGAAAGAAGCGGTAATTCAGATTTAAAGGTTTGCCATTTATTTAACACATCTGCGGGGGGTGGTTCATCCCAATCACGCCCTAAGCTCCATAAATGTTGTACCAGATATTTAGCGGTTATTATGACGGGAGAAAGAAAGCCAACAACGTCAAAAATTCGTGCGATTTGTGATAAAATAGTGCGCTTTGTACAAGTAGAATTTTGTTGCTGTTCAACCTGATATAGAAAACTATCAGTGGCGGAGTTCCACCGTAAACCAAGTATTTTTAAGGTGGTTTCTTGTTCAAAATCACAAGAACCTACTTGTTTATACGATTCCGGTAGGTGCGCGAGTAACGCAGGACAGTTACTTGCCCATTTTCGCAGTTCAAAACCTCCTTTGCCTAAAATACTTATTAAATCGTTCTGAAGATTTTTAGCGTCATCCAACGTGGATCCGCCAGACACAATATCGTCGACGTACATGTCATTATTTAGAACATTTGCGGCGCGCGGAAAATCCCTGCCTTCGTCATTAGCTAACTGCTGGATAGTGCGAATAGCCAAAAATGGGCTAGAATTTACCCCGTACGTTACAGTTAACAAGCGATAGGTAGAAACGGGATCGGTAGGCGAGAAGCGCTACAAGATACTTTGAAAATCTTGATGACTTTTAGTAACTTCAATTTGACGGTACATTTGGCGAATATCGGCGTTAAAAGCGATTCGATTTAAGCGAAAATTAAGTAAAATTGACAGGAGGTCTTGCTGCAATTTTGGGCCAATCAAAAGAGCATCGTTAAGCGATAAATTGTTCGCGGTTCTAAAGGACGCATTAAACACGACACGTAACTTAGATGTCACGACGGCATGATGAGAAATGTAATATGCGTTTTCATTGGGGTAAATATTTTTTAGTTCCTCCATATGCCCTTCTGACAGGTACTCACGCATAAAGTCTGAATACTGTGTGTATAAATCGGGGTTTGCGGCAAGTTTGCGTTCTAAGTTGCAAAAACATTTTAAGGCGGGGAAGCGAGAATTGTTAAATTGCGGAGCGGTATTTTTAAATGGTAACGTAACACAGTAACGCCCGGCGGTATTGCGAGTATGTGTTTTAGTAAAAGTCGTTTCACAAAGTTTGTCATCATCGGAAATGGCCAAGGTTTTGGGCACCTCTTCAACATGCCAAAACATCGTTAAGAAATTGTTAACTTGAGGAGCAGGTAAGCTGCCAATTTTTCCCATGAGAACCCAGCCAAAAATGGTGTTTAGCGCGACGGGATGATGTTTGGAACCCTGAACGCGACCTGGTAATAAAATGTATGGGAAAATCTCAGCACCTAACAGCATGTCAATATCTCCGGGTGAACAAAATTGCGGATCAGCGAGTTTTAAATTTGAAATGTGTGGCCAATCTGCCCTAATGTTGTTGGCATGTGGTTACAAATTTGCGGTAAAATTATGGCTTCAAAGTCTAAATTCGAAGTTTTATTATTTGCGGGGCGAATATGACATTCTGCGGAAAGGGTGGCGGAGACATTCATGGAACCTAGGCCTTTAATGGACAACGGCGATTTAGTAGATCGGAGACCGAGTTTGGTTGCGCATGATTGTGTAATTATGTTACACTGACTTGCGGCATAAAGTAAAATGCGGATTTTTTGATATTTATTGCGCGAATCTAATATTTCAGCGACAGCGGTTGCGAGTAAAATAGAGTGCGAAGCGTTCGAATTAGACAAGAGCGTAGCGGAGGTAGATGCGATAGCGTGCGATTGCGAAGATGCGGGATTAGAATTAATATTTTCTGTAAAATGAATAAGCGAGTGGTGTCTCTTGTTACATGTACGGCAAACATTTTCAGATCGGCAAGCAAACAATGTATGTTTCGAACTTAAACAATTGACACACCATTTGCGTGTCTTGATAAGTTCAAACCTATCACGTGGCGTTTTTTCCAAGAATTTGGGACATTTGTAAAGAAAATGGTCAACATTGCATAGCGGACATAAATTAGTAGCGACATTATTTAGGTAACTATTTGTTTGACCGGCCATTTCAAGCGCGCGAAACGCACGAATTACAAAACTGTTTTTATAAAAAAAATTGTAGATTATTTATTATATAATATTTTGGCATCAAAATTGTCAAAAATATTCTTCTTTTATTAGGTTATACATTAAATAAAAAAACTCAAGAAATATTTTATGAAAGTAGATATAATTTTAATAATTGAAAGGTGTGGACGGGACAAAAAAAAGATTTATCTTGTCCCGTCCATCCCTGTCAATTATTGAAATTATCTCTACTTTTATAAAATATTTTGCGATTTTTTTAATTTAATGTATACCCTAATAATAGAAAAAAAATTTTGACAATTTTGATGCAAAAATAATATATAATAAATTAGCTACAATTTTTTTTATAAAAACAGTTTTGTGATTTGTCCCGTCCATCCGCTTGAAATGGCCGTGACGCGGTTTGGAAAAACTATTATTTTGTGGCGGTAAAGATTTAGAAGTTTGCGGAGTTCTTTTAGGCGCAGAGGGAGCGCTGAAGGCAACTGCTTCATAGGCGGTACATTGTTTGGTAAGGAACTCCTCTAGTTCCTCAAAACTAGGGATTGTATCGACACTATCCCCTTGCTCCAGCTCAAAACGTGTGGATGTGGCGGTATCTAAGCGGCTTAACAACATTTGAAATAAGATAAAGTCCCATTTCGCGGTTGGAAATTTTAAATTTTTTAACGCGGCAATGTTTTCTGTAAATGTACTAATAAGTTGGCGGATCGTTTCGGGAGATGAACAATTTTCAGGAATTTTATTGGCGCTTTCAATGGCTCGCCAGTGTGCGGTGGCAAGAATCCGCCTGTTTTCGTATCGTTTTAACAAGGCAGCATAGGCAATCTTGTAGTTGGCCCCAGTTAACGGAAGCTGAGTAACAATAGCCAACGGAGAACCCACTAACGACGCACGAAGGTAGTTAAATTTTTCAACATTACGAGGCGTTGTCATGAACCATTGCTATAAACATATCAATAAACGTTTTCCATTCCCGAATTTCGCCCGAAAATTTTGGTAACTCTATGCGCGGACGCCTTATATGGCTTGATATATTCGGAGTTACATTTGTGTTGGTTTGCGAAGCAAAAGAATCATTAGCGGAGGTGTCCGGTTCGTATTTTAAAAAGACACGCTGTATATAGTAGTACATTTCCTCGAATTCGTTGCAAATTTTATGATGTGATTCTAAGTCTGAACCCGCAGTATTAGCCAATTGAGCGAGAATAATGCTATGTTGCTTAAAAAATGTTTGATACAAGGTTTTTACTTGCACATATCTAACTTTAAAACCACAACGTTTAACGTCACTTTCTTCAACGGATTCGGCTGCTTCAAATATTGATTTCATTCGAATGACAACACTGTCACGCTGTGCAATGGCGGTATTTACTCTAGTAACGGCAACGGTAGCCGTAGCGGTTGTATCTGTCATTTAAAATTAAATTAAATATTTTAATGAAACTAATCGAAGCGATAGCGCAGTTTATTTCCCCAAAAAAAAACGAGAAAAATAAACAATATTTTATTACGCGGTATTTATTTCTTATAGTTGGTATATTTTAAGTAATTTATAAAATATCCGAAAGCGATTAAATTTATATTAGATATAAATTTTATAAAAATGCGGGTAAAAAACTAATGTAAACAAATCAACAATTAATGCGGTGATATTTAAATATTCAGCGACTGCAGCCAGGTGCGCTCTGCGAATGAACGAAAATTACTGGCGTAAAGCGGTCAAAACAAATTTTGGAAAATTTATTATTTTCCGTAGACTTCCGAGTACAAATATGTAACGCAAATTGTGGAGTCCAAGCCTTGTCACAATTATTAAATAAGTAATTTCTATTTAATAAATAAACACAACCTTAAACAATAAATAAACTTAAATCAAATTATCAAGGTATTGCAATTTAAATCAGCTGTGAGCGTAAAATAAATTTCAAGGTCAAGGGCCGAACGAATGTCTCGTTCTACGAAATTATGAATGAACAAAATGGCGCTTATTGCCGGAACCCAGGCGAATAAATTAAAAAAGATTTTTAGGTCAACAAACACCCCATCGACTCAAAAAATGTTCGAAGGACCAAAATGGCAGGCAGTGGACTGTATAAATGTGAGAAATAGGGGATGGTAGTGTTAGTTGACTGAATTATGTGACTAGATAAAACGTGGGCAGCAGGAATATTAATAAAGTCCTACCTTGTGGCTGGTGCTGATGACGACACTCAGGGCCCTGGTCTGGTTTCTGGCTGTCAGCGTCGGTTTCAAGCGGTTGAGATGCACAAGCGGGATAAAGCGGGTATAATGTCGCGTGGTAGATCACTCTTTCGCGGGGATGCTTGCGGTTCAAACTCTTATTTCTTAATACACTTACGCCCTCACGCGGTCAAATAGGTAATTAAAAATAGTTGCGATAAACATGCGCGTTGGGGGGCAATAAGCTAAATATAATATTTAAATAAATGTAATAAAATGCTGTTTTTACATCCTTTAGAGAGAGTGTGGTTCTAAATCTATCCACAGTGCGACGGATGGCTTGCTCAGATGGACGATTATGTGCACCGTAAAATTCACGAAGTCGTCTATTTTGATAATTTGATAACGTTGTTCATAATGATTTGCCACACTATAATAAATACAAATGTCACTAATATCGCGCAAAATGACGTATGATTCCAAAGCAATTACGATCAGAAGTTCTATCATTCTTAAAATACCCTTTATATATATATATAATATATTTATATATATATATATATATATATTATATACAGGGTGACCCAGTGCTCTGTGATCGGTCCATGTTTTTTTTGCTATTAAATATATCGATATGAAATTTTTATAGAAAATATGATCCAACTAAACGTATTGGCCAAAATTATTTTGAATAAAATTCCACTTCCGGTTTTACCGGAAGTGACATCAACATTGTTATTTCAAATGGAATACCCTGTATATTTTTTGATTTTTAAATTTCATATGTAATTCCTGATAAAATTTCTATAACATTCCCTATACCTAAACTCAATAGTTTTTGAGTTATTAGGTAATTTTTTTCGTAAAAATTTGACAGTTATTAGGTCTATTGGTATGCGGTTTGGATTTTTGGAATCTTGAAACATTGTTTTAAATATTTCATATCAAACTTTACCATATTTCTAACCAATTACTTGATAAAAATTAGGGTGAATTTGGCAAACTTTAAACCTTAATAACTTTCTTATTTTTAATGGAACGCTATGTATATTTTTGCAGAATTAAATTTCTTATTAAATTACCTTTTGATTGGTATAACCATTCCCTATACCTAAAGTTAATATTAACAAAGATATTTCACAATTTTGTAATAATTTAGGTATCAACACACCTGAGAAATCGACAAGCGAGTTATTTTGACGTATCCATGGATACCAATAACAAAAATTGTTTAAAATCAAATTGTTTCATTTTTCCAGTATTTGTTCAGTTAAAATGGATTTTACGCGACAAGATATGATAAATATGGTTTATTGTATTGGAGAAGCGGATCGAAATGTTCTGCTAGCTAGTAGAATTTATCATCAAAAATATCCAGACTCAAGATTGCCCAGAGTTATATCATTTCAAAAATTGAGGGGTAGATTTGAATTGACGGGTAATATTTCTTACAAGAAACTAGAATTAATTGGACGGAGAATTGATGAAGACCATGAATTAGAAGTTCTTTTGACGATAGAGAAAAATCCTTTTTTGAGTACTCGGAAGATCGCAAGAGAAACTGGTCTATCGCAAAGCAGTGTGAATCGCATAATTTTAAACCATAAATTTCACCCGTACCATATGGAACTTCATCAGGAACTTTATGACGATTTTCGGCATCGAGTAGATTTTTCAAATAGAATGCTTGAAATTGTGCATTAGCCATTAGCATGGAAACTTTATTTTCGGATGAATCTACTTTTAATAGTAATGGATCTATTAATAGGCACAATTTGCACTATTATGCGACTCATAACCCCCATTGGCTGAGAACCATGGATCACCAAAATAGGTGGTCATTGAACGTTTGGGGAGGTACTACTGGAGGCCGTGTTGTCGGTCCATTCTTTTTTGACGGTGTCTTGAATGTCGAGAGATACTTGGAATTTCTTCAAGCCGATCTTCCATTGCTTCTCGAAGACGTAGACTTGCATACAAGAGCGAACATGTGGATTCAGCATGATGGTGCTCCTCTTCATTATAGCCGTATCGTGCGGCAGTTTTTAAATCGGAGTTACGCTAACCGTTGGATAGGAAGAGGAGGAGCTATTGCTTGGCCAGCTCGCTCCCCAGATCTGACACCCATTGATTTTTTCCTTTGGGGGGCATGTAAAGGAAAAAGTTTACAGAGAACGGCCAACCACAGCTGAGGATATGATGCAGCGAATAACCGATGCATTTCATTCTGTTAACGAGGATATGCTAACCCGCGTGAGCAATCTTTTCTACATAGACTGAATGTGTGTGTTTAGCAGAATGGCCATATATTTGAGCATTTATTATAATTATTAATTAAGTATTTCGGTAAATTAAATTTTTGATTCTGATTTATACATTGTGCAATTATGCGATTCACACTGCTTTGCGATAGACCAGTTTCTCTTGCAATCTCCCGAGTACTCAAAAAAGGCTGTTAGGCTTTATAATCAGAAATTCAACAAGTATTACAAGTTGTAAATGTCTTGGGGCTTTATATTGTTCTCTGGTTCGAACAAAATTGGAGTATTGTTCTTTAATATGGTCACCTATATATAATGTGTATATAAAGCAGTTGGAGGCAGTAAACCGCCGATTTCTTAAATATTTAAACCTTAAGGTTAATGGCTATTATCCACCTCAGGGATATGATCATTCTGTACTCCTTGATAGATTTGGTTTTGCATCTCTGGAAACTAGAAGATTTAATATGTCGGTAACATTCTTATATAAACTTTTAAACAACGAAATTGATAGTGAGGAAACTTTAAACAAAATCTATTTTAATGTACCTAGAATTGAGTCACGCACAATGCGTACTTTTAAACTTAATGTCTGTAGAACCAACGTGCAATGTAAGGCACCAGTAAATGTAATGTGCACAAACTTTAACAAGTTAAATTCCCTGGTAGACATACATCACACGGCTCTTAATAACATTTTAGCTAAATCAAATGTTCAAAGATGACTAGTTAATAAGTTTGTTAATAACCTTAATGCTCTTTATCATAAGAATATTTTCCGCTTCTCCAATACAATAAACCATATTTATCATTTCTTGTCGCGTAAAATCCATTTTAACTGAACAAATACTGGAAAAATGAAACAATTTGATTTTAAACAATTTTTGTTATTGGTATCCATGGATACGTCAAAATAACTCGCTTGTCGATTTCTCAGGTGTGTTGATACCTAAATTATTACAAAATTGTGAAATATCTTTGTTAATATTGACTTTAGGTATAGGAAATGGTTATACCAATCAAAAGGTAATTTAATAATAAATTTAATTCTGCAAAAATATACATAGCGTTCCATTAAAAATAAGAAAGTTATTAACGTTTAAAGTTTGCCAAATTCACCCTAACATTTATCAATTAATTGGTTGGAAATATGGCAAAGTTTTACACGGAATATTTAAAACAATGTTTCAAGATTCCAAAAATCCAAACCGCATACCAATAGACCTAATAACAAAGAAGTTATAGGCTATTTTTGTTGAAGGCGCAACTGTCAAATTTTTACGGAAAAAATTAATAACTCGAAAACTATTGAGTTTAGGTATAGGGAATGTTATAGAAATTTTATCAGGAATTACATATGAAATTTAAAAATCAAATAATATACAGGGTATTCTATTTGAAATAACAATGTTTATGTCACTTCCGGTGAAACCGGAAATAGGTTTAGTTGGATCATATTTTCTATAAAAATTTCATATTGGTGTCCTTAATAGCAAAAAAAATATGGACCAATCACAGAGCACTGGGTCACCCTATATAAATATATATATATATATATATATATATATATATATATATATATATATATATATGCACGGCACTGGACTCACCACCCCTCAAAATGACCCTTTACTAAATTTTATTCAAAACATTTAAGTACACACGTTTCGCCCTATCCAGCGATTTTTGAAGTGTTCATTTAGCCATGCTCACTATAACTGCGTTATTAATACGAGAACCATCTAATTAAAACTTTATAAATTTAGGAGATTATGTAATGGTAAATCATTTAATGCGATCCAGAACTCGTTTCCAAAAACCCATTCGGATTTAAATTACCCTCAAAGAAGAGAGGGCCAATTATTCTGTCATTTATAAGTGTCTCTTTATTAGTCTCTTTGCATTTATGACGAATTCCGGATTCTCAGTTAAATTTTTGGAATTCTCTATTTTTTGTTTTATTGTTGTTTCTTATTTTTTAAAACTAAGCATAAGAATATTAAATAAATTTTATACCATGTTTAATTTTATTTCAATTTTTTTTTATGAATAGCTTGGCAGAATAAATTTTTGTAAATAGTAATTATTGTGCATTTTTAATTTGGCTACAAAATCGTTTCTACTAAAAAATGTTGAATAAAATTTAGTATAGGGTAGTTTGAGGGGTGGTCAATCCAGTGCCGTGTGTTTATGCAATGCATAATGCGCTAATATGAATTCTTAAAAATTTACTCTCAAAAACTTTGCTCCAAAAATACAGTTTATCAAGATCTACACTCAAAAACAAATCCGGTTAAAATCGCACAATAAATATTTTATTTCCACCTTTTTAGTAAATGACACTTTATAGGTTAATTTTGTTGTTTTTGTATCCAAGTAAACGATACATTATGAGAACAGACCTGTAATATTTTACGGGCTTGTATAAAAGACCTGTAAAGTTTTACAGGCTTGTAGAAAAAGCAATCTATGAAATGAAATGACACATTTGACACATTAATTGAAATATTTAAATTTAAAAATCGTTATCTAAAGGTGAAAATAAAAGTTTGTACGTGTCACGCTTTGCAATTAATCTTTACTAGTCTCACTGGATTATGGGTTCGCTCCTGCGTCGCTTACCCACAAACTTCCAGCTCGCCCGTAAAGATTCATTTACAAGGCTTGACACGTAAATAACTATTACAGGGGTGAGTCGCAAACAAATGGGTTACACTGTATATATGTGTATATATATATATATATATATATATTTATTCCCATCTGGTTTAAAAAATACGTATACGCATTTGGTTGGATATGAGGAGAGCAAATGAAGCCGTTTCAAGAGAAAATTACTCATTACTTACCTACTTTTAAGTATTTTATGACGAAATTAAAAAAGGAAGTATTGTTTTGACTTGGGACTTTGGAATAAATTCTGATTCAGTGTACGAATTGTTTGAATTTTTTCGATGAAATTATTGTTTTTGGTAAAACCGAGGAAGAACACGATAAATGTCTTGCAAAACTTATTGAAACCCTTGTAGAAAACAACATAATACTAAACGAAAATAAGAATAATATTAAAGTTAAAGCACTGTTATTCCCAGGACACACAATTTCTGTCGAAGGTATAAATACAGATGAAAGAAAAATTGGCGCTGTGAATAACTTTAAAAAGGAAGAAATCAGTTTTTTAGGATTAGTTTCATATTAAGGAAAATTTATTTCTAATTTAAGTAGAAATTTATATAGAAATATTAACAAAAAAAAGAAACCAAGTTTGTTTGCATGGAAAGAATTACATCAAAAACAATTCGACAACTTAAAAAGGTCATTAACAAAACTTCCTACATTGTCATTCTTCGATCCACCCTCAAGAACGAGATTAATAGCAAATACGAGTCCTGTTGCCTTGAGAGCCGTTCTACTTTGTCATTTATTTTGCTAATGTGTCCTCGGTAGAACGAAGATACTCGCAAACAGAAAAATAAAGCTTAGCAGTGGTTTGGGGTGTAGAAAGATTCCACTATTATCTGGCTGGGTTGAAATTTGAATTAATTACGGACCACAAGGCCCTGGAAGCAATCTTCAAGCCGACCTGCTAGAATTGAACATTTGGTATTGAGACTCAAATCATACAGATTTAAAGTAGTAGGTATATCAAACAGAAAAATCAAATATTGCAGATCCACTATCAAGACTGTGCAAAATATCTGACGAAGAACAATTTGATCCGGAAAAAATTATTTCACAAGCAATAAAGATTTCGGATATTATTTCAGAAAGCAAGCAAAACAACGAAATAGACAAGGTTAACAAACAAAATATGTATTCCATTCGGTGGGAATTAACTACTCTTGGACCTATACTACTGAGAGGCAACAAAATAGTAATTCCTAAAAGACAAAGAACATTGGAACCAGCCCATGAAGGAAATCCAGGAGAGAGTGCAATAAAACGCAAAAGTATGGTGGGCTCTTATAGACAGACAAGCTAAAAAATTTGTCAGTGCCTGTTGGTTAGCCAACCAAATCGCCACTAATGAACAAATATAAATTTCCTAAACGACCATGGCAATGCCTTGCAGATCCATTCTTATGGGACCACGTCCGAATCAGGATATGGTTTGGTTGTCATTGACAATTTTTCGAGATATCATAAATTAAAATTCCTAAGACAAACTACCTCAACAATTACTATAAACTTTCTTAAAGACATCTTCTCAAGGTTGGGATATCCAAAATCAATTTGAACTGACAACGGAAGACAATTTACCAGTATGGAATTTAAACAATTTTGTTCTGAAAACAACATAGAGTTAATCCACACCCCTCCATACTGGCTTCAAGCAAATGAAGAGGAAGAAAACATGAATAATTAAAACGCCTACAAATATGTAATTTTTTGGGAAATAATGTACAAATACCATGATTGATTATTTCAAGGACGAAGAATTTTTAAACAAACGAAGAAAAATTTGTGAAAAATACATCAACTTTCAGAAAAACAGAAAGTTGGAAATTAAAATAGAACAATTACAACAAAATGAAAAATTGTATGTTATAAATGTCTTAAAAGAAAAAATGAAAGTGGACAAAAAGACATAAAGATCTACAGAATTGGAAAACTAAATAAAAGTACACGAAATAAATTGTATGAAACCAAAAGTGAAGTTATGAAAAATATCAAGTTGTTAAAAGGATCCAAACTATTTATATCTGAGGAACTTTATAAAGTTTCGCTTTAAGGCCGATTCTCACATAGCAACGCGACGCGACGCGACACTTTAAAATGTAGCTGATGAAAGATTTTAATGCATTTAAATGAGACAATTCATACATAGCGACGCGATGCGCCAGCAACGCGACTAAAAAGTAGGAATACGAGTATGAATATACGTATACGTATACGTAGAACAAAATAACGGTATAAAAATAACTAATATATCTTCTTCTTCACTTGAACGACTTGAACGCGACTGGGTTTGGAAATGCTCCGTTTTTAACTTACAGGGTGTCAAAACTAAAAAAAAATCGTTTTTTCCCAAATATCTCAAGAATCCTTTAGCCGATTTTGTTAAAATTTAATGGTGTTATTAAGGGTAGGTTAGCCCTAAATAGATTAAAATTATTAAGTCCAGTGGCGTCCCCGAAGACACCTAAATCAATAATTTTAACGTATCCCACGAACATGAAATAAAGTGATATTTATTTTTTTCTAAAAAACGAAACAATATACAAAAAATATGATAGAGATAAAAAAGTTTTATTTTTAGTTCCTTAATGTGAAAAAAATCGGGCCACTGGACTTAATAATTTTAATCTAGTTGGGGCTAATTAGCCCCTTACTACCCTTAATAACACTATTAAATTTCAACAAAATCGGCTAAAGGATTATTGAGATATTTGGGAAAAACGATTTTTTTTTGAAGTTTTGACACCCTGTAAGTTGAAAACGGAGCATTTCCGGACCTATGTTTATATGAACTTTTCGTCTTAGAATTACTCAAAGAATCGTCCCCTAACACCCTGTATATTGTATAGTAAATGTTTAATTTGTTAGTTTTGATAGAAGTGCAACAGGAAATAAACGCATCAGTATGTAAAAATTTAAATAGATGTTTGAGGGCCTAGGAAACAATTGCAAGTTGAACATTTTGCATATGAATATCAGAAGTTTATACAAACACAGTAGTTTTTGGAATATTTGGAGGATGTAAACGATAAAGTGGACATAATTGTAGAAGTATGGAAAATAGAAACAGTGAGTGATTATTTTACTTAATTTTGATATTTATTTTAACCAGTCTGAAATAAATAAAGCTGATGGATTAATCGTTTATACAAAAAACATCTTGTCGCCAAAACGAATATAATTAATTTAACACAAACAAATGTAATGAAAGTAAATTGTACAAAAAATAATGTAAATATTGGTTTGACAGCATCATACAGACCACCTTAAATTATATATAACCACCTATAATAGGTGGTACAACATATATAACTGACCTATCAGTATATTTATCCACTTTGGAAAATATGTTGAATTTTTCATTGGAGATATAAATTTTGATCTTAAAAATATTAATGATAACAAAGTCAATTCATATTCTAATTGTTTAGAGGAAAATGGCTGAATTTCCTACATTAAACAACCAACACGAAAAACTATATTTGGAAACTATATTAGATCATATTTTTATAAAATGAAAACTCAGTAATTAATAAAAATACAAATATAAAATCATTTGTTATTGAAACCAATTTAACCGATCATTTTACAATATTAGCATCAATATATTTTAAAGATAATAACCAGGCACATTTTAACAATAAAAAAGTTGTTAGTTTTAATAAAATTAATTATTATAAACTAAAATATATTACAAAATGAATCTTGTATCACGTTTTAAATTGCAGTGATGTAAATGTTGCAACCAACAAATATTAAAAAAGCCTCTAAACAATTAAATATACGAAAACATACTAAGCTTAAACCATGTATAACGGCCTTATAGAATGTATACATAGAAGGGATAAATTTAAAAAATATTTAATATGAGTATGAGTATAAGAGACGTATAACCGGACCCATTGCCTCATCACTCCCGGACCCCGCACAGGCCTCTTTTACGTTACGCCGATTTTTTTCGCTGGGTGCGAATGTCCATTGCGTCCCGTACTGTACCTTATTTGGGGCTCGAGAGCCCAATAGTTTTAATAGCCATTCCCGGGTTCGCCGGGCCGATGCTGTACGCTCAGTAGGATCATGAAGGAGGTAGGACGGGAGGGATAGACAGTTTGGTATTTGGGCGACAATTACGCCGACACAAATCTAAGTACGACGCGGGATCCCCCTAGACCAGGAAGTTAGTATTACTCCAAACATTTGGGATGACTCTTAGTTGTTAGTTCGCTGCAGGGGCCTAGTGTACTGGTCGTGGTCAACGTCTTGACCGATATTGTCTCTGTCCGTGTCAGGTTATTCCTGCACTTGGTATTTTCTCTCGTCTGTTTTCTTTCGCGTTGCAATCCTATCTTTGTATTAAACAATTAAGCAATTGATGCGATTAGACATTACCGGTGGAAGGTATTTTTTGACTTCCACTGTATACTAATGTAATTACCAATTCCATTAGAATTCGGTTTGTGTGTTTATGATTTCTTAATTTAATGTTCGTTTGGATTTCAAGTGTTTATATGGTATCGTTTAGCATAACGTTTTGTTTGTTTTATGGGTTTAGTCTTGGTCGATTGTGATTGATAGATTTATTGTCCTAGTCAGCTTTCCTGTGACCGAGTTAAGAGTTGGAGCGGTTTTGTTTTGTTTTTCTTGTTGTTGTTTTGTTACTATTGTCTTAATGTTACTGGTGCACTTTGTTTATTTTGACTTTTTTTATTTTGTTATTTTTTTTGTTAGTTTTTCTTATGTTTAAGCGAAAAGTGCCAGGTCATGCAGATGTTTAAGGTTACTTATCGGGGATTGCAGATTGGCCTTTCCTCCCTTGGTTATCCTCTTTTGTTTGTCTCGTGAAAAGCATCCAAATACTTGGCTAGACCGCGGTCGACCACCCGTAAGGTGTCACCCTACAACTCCATTTAAACACTTCCCTGACCGTAGGGTGGTCTACACACACTAGTTGCCACACTACAGACTATTTGCACTTTATAAGCAATCACTGCGAAAAAAATATTTAATAAAGAATAAAATAAATAAAGCAAAATGTGATTTTAAAAAATTCTGGAATGTAATAACCGAGGCATCTAACTAAAAAAATACAAAACAAGGTATTGAGCTTATTGAGAACGAGGATGACAACATCACAACAAATAGTAAAGAAATAGCTAAAATCTTTAACGAATACTTTATAAATTTCCACCCTATGTTTTTAAAACCTATAAACGAAAAAGACATTTTAATGTACATTTCAAAGTTAAAAAATAAATCTGCTTTAGGTCCAGATGGTATATACGCGTATACCATTAAAACTATTCATCGCTTAATTCTAATACCTTTGGAGCTTTAAAACAGGCATTGTTCCAGACTCCTGGAAAGAATCAGTGGTAACCGTTTATAAGCAAAGTTTATGTACAAATTTTATACCAATCTCGTCCATAAGTAACTTTGCAAAAATTTGTGAGCAAACTATTAAATCCCCCTTAACTGAATACCTAGATAATTTTAAAATTCTTAATAATAAACAGTTTGGCTTTAGGATAAAAATGTCAAATTGAAGATGCCCAGACAGCACATATATCCATTGGACGTCCAGCGGACGACCATTGTACATCCAAACGTCCAATGTAAGTCCATTTGACGCCCAATGGACATCTTGTGCTGTATGGGTGCCATTCTAGCTTTAACTAAAACAGTGGTAAATAATTAAGAAACAAAACGGAAAAGGCTTTAAGTGTTTTTGGACACGGTTAACTATGAGGTATTGCTGGAAAGGTTAAGTGAAGCAGGTGTTATATTCCTAATATACAGGGTGTACGGGTAAATGTGGGAAATATCTCGGATTTAGATAAAACATGAAAAAATAAGATGACACTTTCCTATACATTTTTTTCCTACTGGCCCTCCTTACGGAGACATGGGCCCCGAAAGGACTCCCCTGCAAATTGGTTTTCCTTGAATAACTTTTAAAGTACTGAGTATAATTTAATAAAAATTTAATATGATGGACCCTGGTAAGGATTTCTTAAAATAGTGTAATTGAAACATGTTTTGCTTTTTTTGTTTACCAGGGGCGGACTAAGTTTTACTTCTTAATGGTTAAACTTTGAACACCCCGTATGACAAAGACTTAAAAAAACTAAATCTGCATAGCTTGAACCTTAAACTAAAATAAAGGTACTCTTGTTTATTGTCAATAAAATGAACCGTTTTAGAAAAAAATAATATAACGTATTGTTGCAAACCTTAAGTTGAAGGACGATAATTCGAAACAATGATTTAAAAACTTTATAAGAGGGTTCAACATGGATTCCGTGAACTCTGATACATTCGCGGGCACGACGAATTGAGGACTGCTGTAGCCGCCAGAATAACCCAGAATTGTTTCTTAACATATCACAATGAAACGTGATTATCTGTAGAAGTTCCTCCCTAGTATTGATCGGAGTGGAATACACCAAGTTTTTTAGGTGTCCCCACAGAAAAAAATCTATCAGCGTAAGGTCGGGGAGATCGAGGAGGCCAGTTAATAGGTCCTCCTCTATCTATCCAATGGTTTGGATAAACTATATTTAAGTGCTCCCGCACAGCAACGCTGAAATGAGGTGGTGCCCCATCGTGCAAGAAGTACATGTGTACACATTGTGTATGCGGGTTTTAAGTGGTAAGGGCTGGTAAGAATAGTGCTAATGAACTTTACATTATTTTGGTGATATATAAAGTGTTACAGAAATATTCTATCATAATATAACACACATAATAACACACATAATAATACCATAGATAAAAGTGATATTAGAACGGTCAAATTCCGTAATAGGAGTAGAAATAATGTACTGCACTAATAATTTATATCTCGAGACAAAACTTTTAAATATTAGACAAATCTATATACATAAGTGCCTTTTATATATTAATATCAGACGGAAAGTAAAATTTATTATTCACATAATACAAGACACAATTCTAATAATAATATAAAATTACCTATTTTTAAAAAGACTTTTACGCAGAGATATATTTTATTTATATTGGCCCAAGATGCTCTAACATCCTACCAAATAAACTAAAGGCATTAAGAAAATTTAAAATTGAAACAGAAATTCATATCAGGACCGAAATAAATAGAATTCAAAAAAATTAAATTTTTATTAAGTAGTCCCACTATATTGTGATACAAATAAATTATAATGTATACTATACTATACATAGTATACTATGTTAATATTTGTGTTTACTTTCTTCTAAGCTAATAAAATAATTTAATGAACAAAAATTAACTGTAATTCCTATTTAAACATTTAATATAGATATTTCTTTTATTTGTAATATTATTTTATTTCAACAAAATCACGGATACGTGATTAGGTGAAATACAGTAAAAATTAAAAATCAAGAATCTATTTTAGTTTCTAATATAAAATATTACATAAAGGAAAAAACAATGTAAACTGTGTACCATTTAATAGAATAAATAAATAATTGAAATTGACGGGAGTAGAGTGCAGATGGGTTAAGTTAATTAAGTTTATTGGGTGCAATATAGGTGTTATAGATGGTTGTGTATATAAACTATTAGTAATAATTTTTTTAAATGCTATATCAATATTGAATTTAACTTTATTTCCCGTTCAGGGTAGCACATTGCACATATTGTTAACAGAGACAACATAATATTATTATAAAATATATTATGTTTACCTGACTAATTTCCTGGGCGGTTCTATTTGTAAGACAAAAAGAAGACGCAAGTATGATAAATTATGTAGAAAACTTTGTTGTTTAAATGGATACCAATTCCAAATGACTACATCAGAACATAACTTATCAATTTTTGTCGACCGAACTATAATGTATTAGTCTCGGTATTAGTATTATAACCATTATAAATTATATAAATAAATAAGGTGTCCTTTTAGGCCTTCTTAACATATATAGGCTCTAATTGAGTGTAAAATATTTAAAGAAACCCTCAATTAAAAATTGTATATATACAAATTTATAATATTGTAAATAATGCTTACATTTTCAGGGTGTGTTTGAAATCTTTGATACAATTCTTCTGGTGAAATTTTATGATAATCAATGTCCAATTCCTGTTTTAAATCGTCTAAATCTTCTGCTTTTCTAACTTTCTTCACATTTTTCCTGCGCGACTAAAAAAAACAGCTTATTAGTTATTAATAATTAATCTCAAAGTTATAACAATTAATATTATTGGTATTATTTGGCAAAAATGTGTAGTATTTTAAATAATCTATATTTAAATTCCATAATTATAAAAATCCATAATATTACGTTCTTATATACTCGAATACCTATAGGTATTATAAAATAATATATAAAATTCCAGATACTTTCGTTTAAAAAAAGGTATTTAGTTTCTGTTAAATATATAATTTAAATTTTGTTCCTAAATAAATTTAAAACTGCTATTTATTTATTATAATGTAGATAATTAGACAATATTTTATTTTCATATCCATATTACCGTTTTTATCCTTAAAAACAATATATAGGGGGACATTCAAAAAGTTTTACAATATTTTTTTTAAATCAAATTTAAACAGCTAAGGGGACATCCATTAATTATGTGAGATAAAAATAGGGGGGGGATCTCACCAAATCTCATGTTAAGGGAGGGGGGTCATTTAAAATCTCACGTCAACTTTTGGGTTCAAAGAATAAGTATTATAATTCAAATTTGTCAAAAAAAAGTAATCAATTTTTTTTTGGTTTATCATGTTGTCTGCAATGAAAGTTAAGAATCTCACGTGAGGGATAGGGGGGGTCTACCACATCTCACCAAATCTCACCAAGGGGGAGGGAGGGGTCTACATTAGAAACAGTGCCCCACGTAATTAATGGATGTAGCCCAACCCTGGTTCATTTTTTCTAGACAAAACCATCTGACGAATGTTGATCTGTTTACTAAACAATCGTTATAATAGTTGTTTTTAAAAATATCATGCAAATCTATAATAAAAAATACACATATCTAAAACGTTTCTACACTGATAAAAATAATAAATAATTAACCATATGGGTAATTAATTAAAAACAACATATATATATATATATTAGACTGGGCCAAAAAAATCTTTTTGTAAAGTATCGAAAATATTGTTTGGGGTGACAAAAAAATTATGGTGAAAGTTTGAGTCCATAATATTAATATTAAGGGGCCGTCCATAAATGATGTCACACGTTTTTTTAATATTTTTGACCCCCCCTCCCCCACTTGTCACAAAGTGTCACAAATTATGGGACCCCCCCCTCCCCATTGGCGTCACGTCACACTGATTTAATTTTTATGTAAGGTCTACCTCACGAAATTTTTGTTTAAAATAAAATCTTAATATCCAGTTTATAACCATTATTAATTATTAAATTCCAAAATATTTTTATAATTTTGTGACATCACAACCTCCCAAAGCCCCCCCCGGCTGTCACAAACTGTCACATTTTAGACGACCCCCCTCCCCCCTAAGTGTGTGACATCATTTATGGACGGCCCCTAAGAGGTCTATCATCGCAATTTTAGATTTTTTTTCCTGAGCGAGTTTTTGTCTCATAACTCCCAAATCATTGAGTTTAACAAAATTGACTTAAGAATATTTTTTGAAGAAAATTGAATGCTCTACAAAAAAGGTTTGATTGGAATTTCCCGTCAGATGAACCGTTTTCTTACAATCATGCCTTAAAAATTGGTATAGTTTTACATTTTGATCTTTTAAATTGGAATTTTGTAATGCATGTAAAAATCAGTACCCTGAAAAAATAACGATAAATATTCTTATGGGAAATCAAATGCTCTACAAAAAAAGTCTTTTATCATTTTTGGCTAAATTCACTCCATCAAAAGTTATTCAAGGTTAAATTTTAAGTCAAAACGAAATTTTAACCTTGAATAACTTTTGATTGAGTGAATTTAGCCAAAAATGTTGAGAGGCTTTTTTTTAAAGCATTTGATTTCTCATAAGAATATTTATCGGTTTTTTATGGGTACTGATTTTTACATAAATTACAAAATTCCAATTTAAAAGATCAAAATGTAAAACTATACCAATTTTTAAGGCATGATTTTAAGGAAGCGGTTCTCTGACGGAAAATTTCACTTTAAGCTTTTTTGTAGAACATTTAATTTTCTTAAAAAAATATTTTCGAGTCAATTTTGTTAAACTCAATGGTTTGGGAGTTCTGAGACAAAAACTTGCTGAGGAAAAAAAAATTAAAATTGCGATGATAGACCTCTTAATATTAATATTATGGACTCGAACTTTCACAATAATATTTTTTTATCACCCCAAACCATATTTTCGATATACTTTTCAAAAAAAAAATAGTTGATTTCTTGGCCCAGTCTAATATATACTATATATATATATATATTAGCGTGGGTTGAAAACAAAATGTTTGTTTTTTTTCTTAGCATGGGGGTAGAATTCACTCAACTTTCATTCTAATACAAAAGAAAGTGCATTTCATTTTTTAATTTTTTACTTAAATTACAAAAACAATGGGAAAAAAACTTTTTCAATTTTGACTTCCAATTGGCATTTAAGGGGACACCCTCCAGATTCTACAGATTCCCGTTGGAACTACCCCATTTGATTAAATATTTATTTAAAAAACGAGTGGGCCACCTCAAGATGTTGAGTAAAAATTTTTTTTTTTATTTTCTTTTTTTATAAGGTACAAATTCTACCCCCATGCTAAGAAAAAGAAACAAACATTTTGTTTTCAACCCACCCTAATATATACATATATATATATATGTCTCAGTATCTTGGAATCATATGGAAAACTTTTTTATTATTAATTTTAGGAAAAAAGTTATAATTTATAAAAAGTTTTAAATGGTGTAAAACTTAAAATGCAACCCACAAATATTAAATTTTTTTAGTCGTATACGGGGTATGTCAAAAAATATGAATTTGGCTCAGGAGTAAAGTACCTTTTTTTTTGACAATATCGAAAATTGTTATAAAGAAAAGTTAATCAGAACTAAAAACTACGTTCAAATATGCAATTTCATCCATTTATATTAAAAAATTAGGTTTTGTTAATTTTTACCAATCTTTCCATTTTAAATGAACATTTATCTGTTATATGATTACAAAAAACATGAAAACCTTTTCGTTTTTAAATGTTTTCTAAAAATTTTGCAATTTTAACACGTAATTAATTAATTTATTTTGCAAAAAAAACACATACAAATACTAAGTTACAACTTTTACACAAGTGTAATTAACATAATATTAATACTAGAAATAAATGGAAATTTAATTTTCACTCATTCCACTAACGCCTCGACATATCCACCCTCTCGTTCAATACATTTTATTATTCTATTAGAAAATTCACCTAATACATTCCTTATTATTTGTGGAGAAATTTCCTGGCATGTTTCTAAAATTATCCTTTCCAAATGATTAACATCTTGAAACGGCCTGGTGAATTTTTTGTTTCAAGTAACCCCATAAGAAGTAATCAAGGGGGGTTAAGTCAGGGGATCTAGCAGGCCAAAAAGTATTAGAATATCTGTGCATAACTTTTCCATGGAACATTTGTTCAAGACATTCTCTAACATTCAATGTACTATGGCATGGGGCACCGTCTTGTTGAAACCAAATACATTGACGTTCTTGCAAGGGTAGTTCGTCTATAAAGTCATTGATGTGAGTTTGTAAAAACTGTAAATAACGTTCGGCATTCATAGCTTGGCGTTATTATAAATGCCACACCACACGTTCGTCTTAAATGAATATTGGTCATGAGCCTTTATTGTAAAATTAGGATTTTCTTCAGACCACCAGCGACAATGTTGTGACGAGACAGTTCCATTTGACGAGAACGTTGCTTCATCGGAAAAAATTATATGCCTCGTAAAAAAAGTTTCCTCTTCTAACTCTCCTTGGATAAGAAAGCAAAAATTAAAGCGCCTATTATAATCCCTTTCTTTCAATCTTTGAATGAATTTTGGTTTAAATGGTTTGTATTTATTTAGTTTCAAAATTCTCGCTACAGTATCTTTACTTACGTTTTGTTGCATCAATGACTTCCTTTTGCGCAATGAAAGTTTTGGATTTGCTACCACAGACAGCATTCCCTTGTGGAAATATTTCTCTGAGAAAGTTATAATAAGAGTTTTTAAAGTCTTACTTTCTCTTAAAAAGTCTGAATAATACTTATTAAGTCGGAAAAAGTCAGAATAAGACTTATTAAGTCGGAAAAAGTCTGAATAAGTCTTAGTAAGTCAGACTAATAGCAAGATTTGGGAGTCTTCTGGAAGAGTTAATAAGACTTTTTAAGACTTAATAAGACTTTTAGCAGAGAAATGGTAGGTACCTATAGCGATTAAAATAAATATCCGGAATTATTCAGAGATGTTGTATTTGGTTATTGCAAAAGAAAGCACAATGAAAAGGATTTATGAACACTATTTTTTTGTTGTTATAAGGCTTATAAAAACACGGAAGCAATGTTTACAATATAGGTAAACAAACTTTATTTTAATTGAACAGAATAAAACAGTTTGGAGATACGTTTGGTTTGTGTACATACAGATCCCTTGTTGATTAAGTACATAGGTACATAAGGTATAATAACTATAACAATCTCTGGTCGAACTCATACACAGATTATAAAACTCATAAAACAAATATGGTTGATCTTCATGTGTTTTATACAGTGTTGCCGGATGAATGTCATAAAAGTTCCCGACCAAAAATTACAAAATAGGTACAAAAAAAAACTAGCGCATACGCCCTGTTTAAAAAAATAATTAAATTAATTTAAAATTTTTATATAAGTAAATAAAAATGTAACAGGATATCCTATATAGAACAAAATAATTATGCATTTTTAGTAAACATACAATATTATTTACTGAAAATATCTTCAGTTAGTATTGTGATCGAAACTTGCAAAATATCCGATTTTACCCGCTTCAAAATTCTACCCGCAAACATGACGAAAATACCCGATTTCCGAATAAAATACCCGCAAACGGCAACACTGGTAAGTAGTGACAGGAGAGCTATCTTGAAAACGAGGGAAGATGCCATCACATGACAGATCAGCTGTGCTCTAATTGGTCAGCTGAGAAAACCGATAGTGCTTGGAAGTATGGTTAGATGAAAATTTGCGTATAAAAAGAAACTATTAAAATAAAACAGTACAATGGCAACAATAAAAGCAAGTCAAGCGCATCTTATGTAAAAAATTATAATTGTTATAATTATTACACCTTACATATGTTATTATATAGGTAATTATGCAATAAACTTGGCTTATTACCACCCCGGCAAAATGCTAATAAATACTTTTCTTTGTGTTTTATTTTATAGTAATCAAAAACAACCTCTCTGAATAATTCCGGATATTTATTTTAATCGCTGTAGTTAGGTTCCTACCATTTATCTGCTAAAAGTCTTAAAAAGTCTTATTAACTCTTCCAGAAGACTCCCAAATCTTGCTATTAGTCTGACTTACTAAGACTAATTCAGACTTCTTCCGACTTAATAAGTATTATTCAGACTTTTTAAGAGAAAGTAAGACTTTAAAAACTCTTATTTTTACTTATTAAAACTTTTTCAGAGAAAAATTTCCACAAGGGTTACTTCAAACTGCGTATTCTCATTGGAAACTAGCTGTTGGCGTTTTACATTAAAATTGTTCTTAATACTTCCAGTACTTTTAAGTTTATTAAATATTTTGGTAACAGTTGATTGATTAATATTTTTATTGGGATGTCTATTATTAAAAATAATAGCTGCTTCTCTATGTGTTATATAATTTTCTCCCACAATTAAAACAATTTCAATTTTTTCTTCACTAGTTAATAATAAAACCATTTTTGTGTCATAAACTAACGCGTTTTAAAACTTACTGTCAAACATTTGTTGCTATCAACAAATCATTTGTTTATCAGTGCATCCTAGAATAGGGGAGGGTGGGTAGGTTTGGGTCGTGGGAGGATTGGGTCACTTGATTTATTTCCATCTATAATAGATGAATTCTGCGCGTGTGTGTATTACCGGTTGCAGTACCAATAGGCATCATTGTAAAGAAAACTACAAGTTTGTTAAAGCGTGTGTTAAATTGGTTGTGAAAATAAGTGAATTTTTAGGTGAGTTTCACTCAAATTGGTAATATAGATAAACCATTGTTTAGAGCTTCCATGTTGGACAATGTGTTTGTATTTTTTTTACGGTTAAACAAAACCTTAATTAAGTAACAGTTACATATGATAAATTATAACCTAAAACATGATGCTAAAATAAAAGAGGTGCACAATTGTATTCGTTGATAAGAGGGAGGTATGGGTCAGCAGCGCGCGGGAGATTTGAGCCGACCCAAACCTCCCCACATTCGAAAATATCTGCTAAGCTGAAGTTACTTTTTCTTTGCAGATTTACAATGCCACGCATTTATATAAAAAAAACCAATAAAGAAAGAAAGACTCCGGAGGAAATATCGCAAGCTGTCCAACTTGTCCTTCAGAATCACATATCAGCTAGGCAAGTAGCTGCTGATTTAGCGTTTTCGAGGACAGCTTTGCAGAGGCATGTGCAAAATGCTAAGAAAATGCCATTGGAGGACCAAATGGACTATACATTTATTGCTAACCCATACTCTAGACGTGTGTTTACAGACGCTTAAGAAATAATGTTGGCAGAGTATTTGCGAACATGCAGTAAAATGCATTATGGTCTGACAACCAAAGAAACTCGAAAGTTTGCGTATCAATACGCTGTCAAACTGGGAATTAATTTTCCAAAAGAATGGGACCAATCAAAAGCTGCTAAGCGTGATTGGTTGCTAGGTTTCATGAAGCGGCATCCTCAGATTTCTATACGACAACCTGAAGCAACTAGCCTAGGAAGGGCGACAAGTTTTAATGCCCATAATGTTGGTAAATTCTTTGAAAATTTAAATTATATTTTAGAAAAGTTTAAATTCTACCCGGACAATATATATAACTGCGACGAAACGTCTGTTACCACAGTACATAAACCCCCAAAGGTACTAGCAGTTAAAGGTCAGAAGCAAGTGGGACAGGTTACCTTTGCGGAGAGGGGTACGCTAGTAACGATGTGTTGCTTTATCAATGCAGCCGGAAACACGATCCCTCCAGTTTTCGTTTTCCCAAGAAAAAGATTTATTGATAATATGCTTATCAATGGACCAGACAATAGTCTTGGGTTAGCGCATAAATCGGGCTGGATGACGAAAGAAAATTTTGTTATAACACTAAAGCATTTTATCAAATATTCGAAGGTGTCCAAGGAAAATTCTTGCCTGCTTTTACTCGACAATCATGAAAGCCACGTCAATGTGGAAGTTGTTTTCGAAGCCAAAGAACACGGTGTCCACCTTTTAACATTCCCACCGCATTGCAGCCATCGTCTGCAACCGCTGGACGGCCCGTTTAAGGCACGCTACAATGCAGCTTCTTCCTCTTGGATGACATCAAATTCTGGACTAACCATAACCATTTATCACATTGCCGGTTTAGCCAAAATAGCTTTTGATGGTGCAATGTCAAGGCAAAACATTTTATCAGCATTTTAAAAAACGGGCATTAACCCCTTCAATCCGCAAATATTTTCAGCTGACGATTTTCTGATGTCTGCAGTTACCGACCGTCCACAACCAGAACAAATCAACGAGGCAACTGAACCTACGCCCTCAACCTCATCTTTATCTGCAATTTCCGCTACACCTATAAATTCTGCACATAACGACTGTCTTGTAACTCCTGAATCTGTGATGCCATATCCGAAGGCAAAACCTCGAACTGCGTTAAAACGGGGACGTGCCAAAGGAACTACACGAATATTGACAGAAACTCCGGAAAAAAATGAAATAGAAAGGTTGTAAAATAAAAGAGCTATCAAAAAATGCCTAAAGTTAAGAGGAACGTATTTAATGACAGTCAAAAAAAGATGAAGAAAAAGAAGACAAAGCCAAGCATACCAGAAGATAGTGAAAGTGACGAAGTTAGTGATGAACTGCCGGACTCAGACATTTCCGAATACGATCCAGAAGATGACCTCAGACCTGCAGATTTTGATCATTCTGCAACCTGTTCTGGAGTTGGAGATTATGTAATTGTCAAATTCCCCACAAAACGAACATGTCTTCACTATGTTGGTAAAATACAAAATGTAAATGAACAAGGAAATAATTGTGTTATAAATTTCTTACGCAAGAAACCAAATTCAAACACGTTCTTTTTCCCTGAAACTTTAGATATTTCAGAAGTGAACTTTTGCGATATAGTTTTACGTTTAAGTCCCCCGAACAACGTAGCTGGTACCAGCAGAACTCAAAGTTTTTTTAATTTTGATATTGACTTGAGCAATTTTGAAAATCTAAACTAAAAATATGTTTTTTTATTTGTGTCACATGGAAATGTTTTTTTTTGTTTATTCCTTTAGATTAAAATTTTTTGTGTTATATTTTCATATTTACTTTTACTTTGTATGCAATAAACATCTATATAATACAAAAATCTTTAACAATTACCCATAAAACAGCACCAACAACAGTGACCCATTTGACCCCAATACCTGATTCAAACATCCCATAATAAGGGAGGTTTGGGTCAGGAGGTAACTTCTAGAATTTTTGTATTTTCAAGTGGTCCTATGTAGCAATACAATTTTTTTTATTGGACGTTGATGGTCAAACATTACTATTTACTATTTACTATTTACTATTTTCCAAAAGAATGGGACCAATCAAAAGCTGCTAAGCGTGATTGGTTGCTAGGTTTCATGAAGCGGCATCCTCAGATTTCTATACGACAACCTGAAGCAACTAGCCTAGGAAGGGCGACAAGTTTTAATGCCCATAATGTTGGTAAATTCTTTGAAAATTTAAATTATATTTTAGAAAAGTTTAAATTCTACCCGGACAATATATATAACTGCGACGAAACGTCTGTTACCACAGTACATAAACCCCCAAAGGTACTAGCAGTTAAAGGTCAGAAGCAAGTGGGACAGGTTACCTTTGCGGAGAGGGGTACGCTAGTAACGATGTGTTGCTTTATCAATGCAGCCGGAAACACGATCCCTCCAGTTTTCGTTTTCCCAAGAAAAAGATTTATTGATAATATGCTTATCAATGGACCAGACAATAGTCTTGGGTTAGCGCATAAATCGGGCTGGATGACGAAAGAAAATTTTGTTATAACACTAAAGCATTTTATCAAATATTCGAAGGTGTCCAAGGAAAATTCTTGCCTGCTTTTACTCGACAATCATGAAAGCCACGTCAATGTGGAAGTTGTTTCCGAAGCCAAAGAACACGGTGTCCACCTTTTAACATTCCCACCGCATTGCAGCCATCGTCTGCAACCGCTGGACGGCCCGTTTAAGGCACGCTACAATGCAGCTTCTTCCTCTTGGATGACATCAAATTCTGGACTAACCATAACCATTTATCACATTGCCGGTTTAGCCAAAATAGCTTTTGATGGTGCAATGTCAAGGCAAAACATTTTATCAGCATTTCAAAAAACGGGCATTAACCCCTTCAATCCGCAAATATTTTCAGCTGACGATTTTCTGATGTCTGCAGTTACCGACCGTCCACAACCAGAACAAATCAACGAGGCAACTGAACCTACGCCCTCAACCTCATCTTTATCTGCAATTTCCGCTACACCTATAAATTCTGCACATAACGACTGTCTTGTAACTCCTGAATCTGTGATGCCATATCCGAAGGCAAAACCTCGAACTGCGTTAAAACGGGGACGTGCCAAAGGAACTACACGAATATTGACAGAAACTCCGGAAAAAAATGAAATAGAAAGGTTGTAAAATAAAAGAGCTATCAAAAAATGCCTAAAGTTAAGAGGAACGTATTTAATGACAGTCAAAAAAAGATGAAGAAAAAGAAGACAAAGCCAAGCATACCAGAAGATAGTGAAAGTGACGAAGTTAGTGATGAACTGCCGGACTCAGACATTTCCGAATACGATCCAGAAGATGACCTCAGACCTGCAGATTTTGATCATTCTGCAACCTGTTCTGGAGTTGGAGATTATGTAATTGTCAAATTCCCCACAAAACGAACATGTCTTCACTATGTTGGTAAAATACAAAATGTAAATGAACAAGGAAATAATTGTGTTATAAATTTCTTACGCAAGAAACCAAATTCAAACACGTTCTTTTTCCCTGAAACTTTAGATATTTCAGAAGTGAACTTTTGCGATATAGTTTTACGTTTAAGTCCCCCGAACAACGTAGCTGGTACCAGCAGAACTCAAAGTTTTTTTAATTTTGATATTGACTTGAGCAATTTTGAAAATCTAAACTAAAAATATGTTTTTTTATTTGTGTCACATGGAAATGTTTTTTTTTGTTTATTCCTTTAGATTAAAATTTTTTGTGTTATATTTTCATATTTACTTTTACTTTGTATGCAATAAACATCTATATAATACAAAAATCTTTAACAATTACCCATAAAACAGCACCAACAACAGTGACCCATTTGACCCCAATACCTGATTCAAACATCCCATAATAAGGGAGGTTTGGGTCAGGAGGTAACTTCTAGAATTTTTGTATTTTCAAGTGGTCCTATGTAGCAATACAATTTTTTTTATTGGACGTTGATGGTCAAACATTACTATTTACAACTGTCCAATATTAAAATGTTTTATGTCTTATTTCCAAATACACTGGCAAATTGTTTGAAAAGTGACCCAAACATCCCCACTCTCCCCTACATGTTACGGTTAAATTTGCATTGATGTAGACAAAAAAGAAAAAATATTTTTTTTTTAATGTAAATGGATGTAACTGAATATTTGAACGTAGTTTTTAGTTCTAGTTAACTTTTCTTTATAACAATTTTCGATATTCTCAAAAATAAAGGTACTTTACTCCTGAGCCAAATTCCTATTTTTTGACATACCCCGTATACGACTAAAAAAATTTAATATTTGTGGGTTGCATTTTAAGTTTTACACCATGCAGAACTTTTTATAAAGAATAACTTTTTTCCTAAAATTAATAATAAAAAAGTTTTCCATATGATTCCAAGATACTGAGACATACTGTATATATATATGTTATGGCTAATGTACAAACTTGGATAGTTTATAAACTAGCTGGATAGTTTATAAACTAGCCAAACTGTCAGCTATTTTAATTGAAAATGAATTTTCAACTAAATTAGCGGCTAGTTTACAAAATACTTGAAATTATTAGGGAAACTAAAATAGCTGGATAGTTTGTATACTATCCAATTCAGTTTGGCTAATATGAAAACCAAAATTTCTAGTAACACAAAATAGCCAAGCTTTAGCTAGTTTGTAAACTAACCAACCAATTCTCTGGCTAATTTATTAAAAAAGTGAGGTTACGGCATTGTTTTTCGTTTTGCCGGCTTAACCGGATTTGTTTTGTGCATTTTAACGTTTTTAAAATGAATCATAGGCAAAATTTTAACGCGTCCTTGTTAGAAAACTCAACAACACAACCCTACCGACCCCGCCCCATTGGTCAAATGCCCTGCTTAAAATACCCCATAGAGACCCTGTTCAAACCGATAGATATTTGTATCGGAATGTATGGGATTCTATAGGGTGTATCGGTATGTATAGGACCCATAGTTGGAATTTATGGTTGTTCAATAGGGATATCCACCCTTGATTTATTTGCTATTGATTTTAATGGGGAAAATACACATAAATGTAGAAATTAGTTTTTCCCCCATAGAACCCTATAGGTTTTAATAAAATTTTGACAAATGTTTTATGGTTGCTCTCGGTCTCAATAGGGAAAATGTAAAATTTATGGTGTTCCTATAGGTAATTTCCTATAAATTTTCTATCGGGTCGTATCCGGAAAAAACCATGGACAAATGCACATATTGAATCCGGTAGCGCCCGATAGATTATTTTGTATGGGTCTCCATGGGGTATTTTAAGCAGGGTGGTCAAAAATGAGAGAAAAAAACCCAAACCAACCCAAACTCAACAACGCAACCCAACCGACCCCGCCCCATTAAGACCCCCCCCCCCGCCCCATTGAGCAAAAAACCCAACTAAAATGGGCAATACCCAGAGAATTAGTTGGTTAGTTTACAAACTAGCTAAAGCTTTAGCTATTTTGTGTTACTAGAAATTTTGGTTTTCATATTAGCCAAATTGAATTGGATAGTATACAAACTATCCAGCTATTTTAGTTTCCCTAATAATTTCAAGTAAATTAGCCAAGATCCTTGGTTATTTTGTAAACTAGCCGCTAATTTAGTTGAAAATTCATTTTCATTTAAAATAGCTGACAGTTTGGCTAGTTTATAAACTATCCAAGTTTGCACATTAGCCGTAACAAAATATATATATATATATACGCCACTTACAGGTAGGTACTTAGGCAACCGGAATAAGCTTCTTTTGAAACATTGCAATTTTAAATCCCATTTAACCTAGCTCTTATCACTAAAAGTTAAACTTAAGATAAATACCATATACCTTTGCTCTGCCGTCAGCTGTTTTGTTGTCATCATAGTTGGATGGAATAGTTGCCACTCGATACGAATCGGAGCGTCCGTGCTGCAAAAACAAGCCACTACGATCTAGACATTCTTTTTATACATACCACAATGTTTAAGAAGAGAAGATCAAATCTGCATAGATAATGCTTTATAAGCCATACAAAGAATGGACTGAATTTTTACATATAAATAACAACTTTTTGTCCCATTTATACGGTCATGTTTATAAAATTATTTTTTTTTGCATATACAGAACATTAAAATAACTGTTCGAAATTTGTAGACAATGGTTTCATATTTTTTTTAACTTCCTGGACTAACATCATCTAAAAATTGTTTATTAACACGACGTTTCAATTGCTAGTAGATCTGCAATCGTTATCTTCGTTATCATTCACTTGATAACGATTGCAGATCTACTAGCAGTTGAAACGTCGTGTTAATAAACAATTTAGATAATGTCAGTCCAAAATTAAAATAACTATTTAACCTTTAATTAAACTTAGGGCCGGTTTATCAATCTCTGGTTAAGTTCCAGTTAGTCCATCTGACAGTTAAATTTCATATCGATCGTTGTGAGAACAATGGTATCCATGGAAATTATCTACCAGATAACTAACTGCAACTTTAACTGGACATTGATAAATCAGCCCTTAAACATGTTAGTTTTAACTTTTAGTTTAAGTTTTAGAGTTTTTATATTAATGTATTTTTTAAATAAATGTTGTCTATTTTTACTTTATTATCAAACTGGTTATTTATTTTTTAATATGTAATAAATAAATATTAAATCTTTATACAAGGGTTGTGAACCGTAACAAAATTTCGGTCCATGGATCGGTTCACCAGCTCGCTTCAGCGGTTCAGTTCCAAAAACGGTCCATGTAACCGGACCGTTTGTGTTGGACCGGTCCAGCTAAAAAAGGTTCGTTTGGAGGTCCGTTTTGGAACATTGATACTGTGAACCGCCAAAGAAATGATAAAATTCAGTTGAATAATAAATTGGATAAATTATTTTATCTACTCCTACATTGACGAACTGTGACTTAATATCGTTTAGTCACGGGCTGAAGTTAGCAGCATTGGCTTTTGGGCATTTTATTTACGGGCTGAAGTTAGCTTTATTATAAATTGGGGAAAAGTGAGGTTAAATCCGTTGAAAGTTGACATATGTCAAATGTTTAACAAATAAAATTTGCTTTAAATTTTTTTTTGTGTTCGTCGTAGATAATACATAGTATTCAACTCGTTTTATAAACTTTTCTGGAAACTCGTTTTTATTAAACACTCGCTCGCAAGCTTCGGTTGTAACTAGTAACTAAAATGGCGTTTATAAAACTTGATACAAAATATACTTTTATCTACTCCTACTGCTTAATATTTGGTTTTTCTGTATATAATGATAAACATTATAAATTCCCTGCCTAGCAACGGGAATAATGAACTCATTATTCTTATATGCCTAAATTACAGCTGTCAAAATTACAGGTGCCAAAAAAGGCTCTTAAATGACAGGTGCCAAAATAACAGTTGTTAAAATGACGACTGTCAAAATAACAAGTGTAAAAATGGCAGGTGCGAAAATAACAACTATCAAAATGACAGGTGCTAAAATGACAGGCTAAAATAACAACTGTTAAAATGACAAATGACACCTGTTAAATTAACAGGTGAGTAAGATCACCTCAAGTGGACCCCCCATTTCCCACTTGATCGTGGAATTCAAATAAATATATTTTATCTCCACGCGGTCTATAATTTAAACTTTATTGTTGTCAACATTCGATAAAGAAATACCTTGTTATGGCCTAGACCGATAAAAAATTTTATGAGGCAAGTAATTAGTTCGATTTTCTCTCGCTAGGGGTATTGTTTTGACAAATTAATCCTTTTCTAAGAAATTAACGTACTAAACTGGTTTAATTTATTTATAATAAGCACTAATTTGTTTGTTTTACTGTTAATGTTTAATATTTTTCATTAAATTATTGTAAAATTAAATATGAATAATAAAACAAAAAGTGAGGTTAGGCAACCAAGACAACGCACGATTCTTTTTCTACGATTTAAATTATCTTTAAGTTTTAATTTGCTTTAAGTTTTCAGTGAAATTAAATGTTAAACACAGCCTAAACATTCCAAACTACCTATTTTTTAAATAAAAATCCAAACAAATTGAAATTAGATACCTATACAATTAATTGAATTCAATGTAATAGCAAAAATCCATTTCTACTTAAATCATGTAGCTAGGTATTGTCAAACTATTACTGCTTCTAAAAGCAATAATAATTATTGTACATTTAATGTAATCTTTAGCTAATAAATAAATGAGATACTAAAAAAGTGAGGTTAGGCCGCTTTGATGTTGAATTAAATTGACCTATATAAAGTGCTTTTATGTGCTTCGCTCAATTGTAGGCCTCCGCTACGCGTCGGCCTTCAAACCTTGAGCTTAGCACAAAAAGCCTTACTTCTTAACCTAATGACATAAATAACTATTAATATCACCATCAATAATAAAATCCTAAAACAGTTTTTTTACAATGAAAATTTTGGAGGCTGTTAATTAAAAAATAGATAACAGAAAAACCGTTAGAGATATTTGAAAGAAATTTTCAGGATTTATTGTTTAATATTCACATTTTGAAAAACAATTCAAAATTTTAAATTATTTATTTATTGTCATATTTTTAATTACCTTTTAAATAAACAAATGAAAATTTTAATGACTTGTCCCTCAAATTATAAATTTGTTTTATTTCAGTTACATGCATTGTACACTTTAGTTAAATATTCTGCACGAAAATTCCACTGCCCGCTATAAGTTTAAACAATATGAATTTTTTTATCTCCGAGCGCGAGCCCTTTTGGTATAGCGCGCTGCCGCGCGCCGTAGTCTCGGCATCCGCTCCAATCAGTATTAATAAATAATAAACTGTCGTTTACAATAAAAAGCAATGTTTTTTAAGAAATATAATTTTTTAATGTTATAATTATAACAATTTATTTAAAATTATTTAAAAATAATCATCAAGCTATTGAACCAAAGAACATAAACATGACTAAAATTGTTTATTGACTAAACTAGATTATTTTGAAAATGACTTCTCAAAAAACACAAAACACACATGGAATGCGCTGCGTCATTATCTCGCAAATCTTGCGAGATCGCGCATTATTTTTCGTGCAAGACTAATTAGTGCGAGATCTTGGTATTTCGAGATCTTGGTATACCGAGATTGCATTCCCTAGTGGACAGCTCTCGCGCTCGGGGATAAATAAATTCATATTGTTTAAACTAATAGCGGGCAGTGAAATTTTCTTGCAAAATATTTAACTTGAGTGTACAATGCATGTAACTGAAAAAAAAAACAAATTTATAATTTGAGGTAAAAGTCATTAAAATTTTTATTTGTTTTTTAAGATAATTAAAAATATGATAATAAATAAATAATTTCAAATTTTGAATTATTTTTCAAAATAAGAATATTAAACAATAAATCCCAAAAATTTCATTAAAATATCTTCAACGGTTTTTCTGTCATCTATTTTTTAATTAAAAGTCACCAAAATTTGCATTGTAAAAAAAATGTTGTTAAAATGAAGATAATAAATGGATTGTAAAAATCATTTGTTATTTACGTTTATATATAAAAAAACAAATGAAGATAATTTAAAAAAAACAATAAAAAAGTAGGTATCTCGCTATGGGATATTTATGTTTCATTTAATTATTTGTTTATTTTTACACTCTTTATTTACAAATAAAAACAAATATAATATCTATTTGTTAGCGCAGGGCTCCCAGCAGTCCATGTTGCGAGAAATAGTGACTTAAGAGACTAATAATAGAAAATAAACGACCAAATACAGACCAAATTAATTACCGAAATAACTATAAAATGGCCATTTTATAGTTATTTCGGTATACATTTTTTTGGGATAAAAGATCTAAATTTGAATTTAAAATATATAGAGATAACTTGAAATTATAAATTTTTATTGAATTAAATTTAACAAGTAACCATAACTGATATAAAATACATAAAAAATATTAAATTCTATAATAAATTATAACTTATAATAAATAGAATCACATTTATATAAAAGGCACTGGCATCAGTCATTTAATGGGTTATATTTTTTTTGGTGGGCTGCAGCTGATCTATAATTTTCGCCTTTCGTTTTTCTAAATCTTGGGCAAGACGACTAATCTTGTAAGTTACTTTCCCCGCTTCTTTTTTGGGATGGTTCACCCCTTCAAACATTAGTTGAGCCATACATATTTTAACATTTTTATTTGTTTGCAACAATACGTTCTTCATGGTCTTTTTTATTAAAAATAAAACAATAATTCGTTTATTATTCCTTTTCCCGAAAACGGTTATTTTATTTAATATAAAACAATAATTCGTTTATTATTCTTTTTCTCGAAAACGGTTCATTTTATTGACAATAAACAATAGTACCTTTATTTTAGTTTAAGGTTCACGCTACGCAAATTTAGTTTTTTTAAGTCTTTACATACGGAGTTTTCAAAATTTAAGCATTAAGGTGTAAAACTTAGTCCGCCCCTGGTAAACAAAAAAAGTAAAACAGGTTTCAAGAACACTACTTTAAGAGGTCCCTACCAGGGTCCATCATATTAAATTTTTATTAAATTATATTCAATACTTTAAAAGTTATTCATGGAAAACCAATTTGCAGGGGCGTCCTTTCGGAGCCCATGTCTCCGTAAGGAGGGCCAGTAGGAAATTTTTTTATAGGAATGTGTCATCTTATTTTTTCATATTCTATCTGAATCCGAGATATTTCCCACATTTTTCCGGACACCCTGTATAGGTAGTGTTAACCTAGCGAACCGAAACTATAAACGTAAACGAAACCCTAGACCAAACCAGAAACAATTCAGCAATAATATTGGCGGGCGGTTCGGGTCTGGACGGCGGGAACTTTAAATGTAAACTGCGAAGTTTTCGAATGTTTCACTTGGTTTACTGTGGTTTCGATATTTATAAAACTGTGAATATTTATATTTAAAAAAAATATTTTTTAATAGTTGATTTTAACAGAAAATATAGACTTTATAGACTTTAGGTAAAAAAATAGACTTTTATAGATTTAAGACAAAAATATAGACAAGTCCTTAAAAAAACTACCTGCTGGGAGCCGCTAGCGCAACCGAGTGCGATAATCGTGTAGGATACGGAAGCGAGACCTGCATCTCCGTTCCCTAAGTGGTTAAAGCACCGCATACGAATAAGCACTCTGCAATGAGCTTTCTAGGTGATCTTTCTTTGTATGTACTATTGCGGCCGATAAAAAGTAATCGACTAATTTTCCCGTTGTAAATATGGTTGTCACCAGTGGCATTTCAAAAATAATTTTATAAAATTAAGTAACGTCATCTTAAATTAAGTAAATCTTAAATTAAGTAAAGTCATTATTTAATTATGCCTTACCATACTTTAAGTGAAGCAGATAAAGGCTATATTATCGCCAAAATTGGAGAAGGATGGTCTCAACAACAAATAGCAGATGAAATAAACTGCAGCAAAAGCGCTATTCAAAAATTAAACAAAAAGTGGGTGGAAACTGGTCACCTGAGTAAGGTAATGGGTTCTGGGCGTCCAAGAAAGACAACTCCAGTAAACGACAACGAGTTGGTTGAATATGTGAGGCAAAACCCATTTTCTAACTCCATTCAAGCCAAAGACTTCCCAGCAACTGTTGGGACGGCAAGAAAACGGTTGCGACAACAAGGTTTATTTAACTGCGTGAGTGCTAAAAAGCCTCGCTTGACGGATGTTAATTAAAAGGCAAGAGTGGAGTTTGCAAATAATTTTTTAAATCAAAACGCTGAATATTGGGAGCGAGTAGTCTTTTCAGATGAAAAAATATTTCAATCCTGCTACAATGGGCAACTGCGAGTTTATCGTCCCAGAAACCATAAGTTTGATGAAGAATACCTCCACAAAACTAACAACAGCGGAAGATTTTCTGTCCACGTGTGGGCGTGGATATCATCTTCAGGGGCTGGTATAATTCATATTGTAGAAAGCCGATTAACTGGGAACCGATACGTGGAAATTTTAAACGATGTAATGCTTCCGTCAGTGCAAGAAAGATTTGATAATGATTTTGTGTTTCAACACGTAACACTTTATGATTTATCTTTCCTGATCAAAATTTTTTTTTTTTTCATTTTAAGATAACTCGCCAGTTCACACTGCTTATGTGGTTCATAATTGGTTAGAAGAAAATCACATTACAACGGTTCCTTGGCCGTCAAGAAGCCCCGATTTAAACCCAATCGAAAATATTTGGGGATATCTCGTAAAAAATATATATAAATATGAATTTAGACCAATAAATAGAGAAGACCTTATTAATGCAATTCAAAATGAGTGGAACAATTTGGAAGAAAATTACAATATGCAAAATTTAATTAGTTCCATGCCTAGGAGATTACAAAATGTTATAGAGAAGAATGGTGGTTTTACCAAGTATTAATTATTTTTTTTAAAATGGAGTTTTTATAGCATTACAAATGTGTAAGATTATGTAAGATAATGCCCGAGGGAGGCTGAATGAAAAAATTGCCAGGGCCGGTTTTTCTGAGCCCATCCAACCCTGGTTGGCTCATCTTTTATAATTGTTATAGTCGTAGTATACTATTTCTTTTTAAGTTTAAATTTATTTATTTTGGTCGCCCAATAAATAATTTGTTCTTTTTGTTTGTATTACGAATAAACATGCTTTATATATAATTTAAGTTTTTTTTATTAAAAAATTAAATATGTCATACACCTATGATTTCTTGTCAAAATAATTTAATTGACATGACTGACGTAAAAAACCCTACTTACAATAGCAAATTTTTAAGAAAAACATGCAACTTGATAAAGAATCGATTACTTTTTATCGGCCGCAATAGTACATATAAAATAATAATAATAATAATAACCAAACAAAGAGATTGACGTATGTCTTAAAGGCGCGAATCATTGTATGCACGTTATAGCGCGATAATACACTAGAGGCTAAATGTAGCAAAGTATTCCTCAAGGTTATGACGAATAGCTGTCATCTTGGTTATGCAGGTACACTGCATTGTGCCATACCAAACCAACCCAAACTTAACAACCCAACCGACCCCGCCCCATTGGGCCCCTCCCGCCCCATTGAGCAATATAGGTATAATATATCTAAGGGCAGGCTGGATTGTGACAATGGGGCGGGAGGGGCCCAATGGGGCGGGGTCGGTTGGGTTGGGTTGTTAAGTTTGGGTTAGTTTGGTATGGCACAATGCAGTGTACCTGCATAACCAAAATGACAGCTAATCGTCATAACCTTGAGGAATACTTTGCTACATTTAGCCTCTATAGAGGCTAAATTATAGTGATAATACCTAATTACAGGTCTCGCTTCCGTATCCTACACGATTAGCGCACTCGGTTGCGCTAGCCCTATAGGAGACGCAAAAATGCCAGCGGGCTATACCGAGAGCGCGATAAATAAATTCATATTGTTTAAACTAATAGCGAGCAGTGGAATTTACTTGCAGAATATTTTACTAAAGTGTACAAAGCATGTAACTGAAATAAAACAAATTTATAATTTGAGGGAGAAGTCATTAATTTTTTTTTTGTTTATTTGAAAGTTAATTAAAAATATGATAATAAATAAATAATTTAAAATTTTGAAATATTTTTCAAAATGTGAATATTAAACAATAAATCCTAAAAATTTCATTAAACTATCTCTAACGGTTTTTCTGTTATTTATTTTTAATCAAAAGTCTCCAAAATTTTCATTGTAAAAAAATGTTAAAATGAAAATTTTAAAAAACTGTTTTAGGGTTTCACTATTGAAGGTGACTGCTTTATATTAAAATATATTAATTTGAATTCGAAGATCAAGTGGAAAATGGGGGTCCACTTGACGTGATCTTACTCAGGTGTCAAAATGACAGGTGCGTAAATAACAGCTGTAAAAATGACAGTTTTCGAATAATGACCGGTATTTTTCCTTAAAATCACGCGAGCGAAGTTGCGGGTATAAGCAAGTTTCTTATATTTTAGAAGGGTACAAAGCGAGTTTTTAATGCAAGTGTTTAAGTTACGCACGAGCTTGAAAAAATGCTTTTCTCACAAGTGAAACACAATGTATTTTAAACAACAAACAAATAGTAATGATTTTTCAGGATTTAAAGCCAATTTTATTTAAAATTTTACCTTACAACTGTTAGAGGTTTTAACCTTGTGCTGTTGACTCCAATTAAACTCAGGATCGATTTTTTTTTAAACGTTTATCTATTAACATCTTCTAACTAACTTTACATGTCTGGCAGCCAGACTCTGGCTTCGTAACGTCATTGAGTGCCGTGTCTTGTATCTCCACTTACATTGTGCGGGAACTCGCCAGTGTCTACATGTGAGTGTCTACATGTGAGTTACCTGCTTAGGCAACTCACATTACAAACCTCACTTTTTACCAATCTGACTTTTTTTCGCACAGGTCGACCTGTCACTTTTTAAACAGAAACGTCACTTTTCATTCGAAATTTGCCTTGCAAATGAAAATATTTAATTTCTTAGCAACGACGCCATACGAAATAATAATAATAATAATAATAAATGTTTGGACCGGTTCAAAACATTTAAACCGCTCCAAAATCGCTTTCAAAACACTTGAAAGCGGTTCGGTCCAAAATTTGTACTGGTCCAAGTCATTTAAAAAACGGGACGGTCCATGGACCGGTGCAGAATTATAATTTGTTTATTTTCGTTACAGACCGCATTTCTGAACCGGTTCAAGAACCGCTTGTTTGTTACGAACCGCGGTTCGTAACAAACAAGCGGTTCTTGGACCGGTTCACAACCCTGGTTTAAACAAATAAAATAATATTAAAAAAAAAAGAAAATAAAAACTTTTTTAATCTTAAATTCCTAATTAGGAATTTAAGATTAAAAAAGTTTTTAAGATTAATTTTAAATTATTATTTATATTCTATTGCTTATTTCGATAGTCTATAAAATATAAGATAGACAAGTATTTTTTATTTTCTTTGTATCTTGAAAATTAATGAAGTTTTCAAATAATGTTTTTTTATAAGAAAATAAAAAAATACAAGCACACTGAAGTACGCGATAAGAAAAGTTCAGTTTGTTTTTTTATGCAAATATTCCATTTTTTATTCCCACATGTACTATACCTATTATACATTTCACAGCAAAATAATTTCAAAGGGGGCGCGCAGCCCTCGAGAGCTTTTAGGCGGCATTCTGTTCCGAGTGGCAGGCGCTTTTCTCAAATTTTAGTGCACATGAAATGAGCTCGGTCAACTTCCAACGGCGCCGAACGCGCGACCTTCAGGGGGGCAGGCACTTGGTGCAACATAATCGACAGGGCAGGAACTCGGATATGAATTTTTAATGCTTTAAACTATGTCGTAATTTTAATTTCTGCACTCTCTTAAAATAAATTAGTCAAAAATGACTAATTATAAGTCAAATTTGACCCAGCCGGTGTTTGAACTCGAGTATGTCGCTTGTCAAGGGGATGTCTAATGCAGCGCCACTCCTACTTTTATAAAAATCAGTTAACTGATGTATAATTATATCTGTCCATAAATATTGTTTATAATATTTTTAAGTTATATCTTTTTTGTGTTGCTGTTTTGAGCTAAACTTATTGCATCTTTGTTTGTTTTTATTGACCATTTATGTATTTAACTCTAACAATAGTTTGTTGGCCGCAATAATTAAAACCGATTAAAGAAATTAGTTACTTTTTACTTTTAGTGCCGTTTTAGATAAAGCGAAGGAAGCGCCCTACGTCCTACGATAAAAAATGGTTGGCATTGAGTTAAATGTAACGTTTCAGATGCAAGCTTGTAGCAGCGGCGTATACTACAGTACATAAAAATAGCAACAAAGAGTATTTTTAAAACTTTATCTTTAATACATATGTTTTTCAATATTTTGTCCAATTATATCAAAGTTTGTATTACTATGCGTATTCTGATAGTTTCTAAAAAGTTTTGAATTAATTAAACAGACAATGTTTTTTATTTTATTTTTTATTGTGCAAAAACATAGCAAATTCGTTTTAATCGTGAAATATCCGTTGTGATTGATTTATTCCTACTGCAAAGTTTGATTATTATCATTCTTAAAAAATAAACATGGGTCGAGCAAAAGTTGTATCTAATGACATTAGAGAACTTATTATAAAGCGTTATAGAGATGATGAAAAGCAATCTGACATTGCATAAAGTTTAAAATTGTATAGATCAACAGTTTGTAAAATTATTAAAAAATGTACCATGACTGGTGATTATAAAAAAGCATTTATTATTGGAAGACCGAGAAAAACAACTGCAAGAATGAATAGGCAGTTGCTACGAATTTCAAAAGATCAACCTTTTTTGTCATCATCTAAAATATCGATAAAACTAGAAAAGAGTGGTGGGGCAAGAATAAGTTCTAGTACTGTAAAAAGAAGGTTATTGAATGCAAACTTGAGTGCTCATAGACCTGAATTTTGCCCGAGATCACGCCCGCTGGTCTATCGCTGATTGGAAAAAATAGTCTAATCAAAATATAATTTATTTAGAAGTGATGGAATTTTGTATTTAAAACGTCTCGGCAAGCAAAGGTTTAAAAAAAAATATGTCTGCCCCACTGTGAAACATGGAGGTGGAAAAGTGGTAGTTTGGGGCTGTTTCTCCGGTCATGGAATGGGTCCCATTCATAGTCATGGGTAGTGATGTGAAGGAGGGAACGTTCTCGATTGTGCTCGGAGAAGCTTCGCGAAGATTCGCGAAGCTTCAAATGAATTTGCGCGCACTTTCATGGCCAAGCATTTTGGAGCACAATCGAGAAGCTTCCCTTGAATATGCTCGAAAATTCTCGCAAAATGCTCGATCGGCGATCGACAATTGCCAAAAGTTAAACGCGATAAAAGTGGCAACATTGCGAGAATAACATGTGACATTGCCGGTGTTTATATTTTGGGCCCGCTGTATCACACGTGTCTTTGTCTTTCTCCTTCTAATAACCTGAAATGCAGGGTAACTAAACAAAGACGACCATTGTTTACCTAGTATTACCAAGTATTCACGTGCTGCGTGTAGGGGTACCGTAAACTTCTCTTTAAAAGCTTTTTGAGTGTAATTGGTATTATTTTGTGTAATTAAAAAGACATTTTAAAATGCCAAGGCAGCCGGGTAAGGCTATGCAGTATTTCCTTTAATTTAAATTTAGAAAAAGAAAAAACATGTATTAATAAAACCCAAAAAGAAACAGCAAAATTTTCAACATTGAACGAAATAATAAACGAAGAATTAATGCCAACAAGCCCATCGATATCAAGAAAAAGCTCAATTAAAAATAATAAATCTGAGCCCAGCTGTTCGGGCATAAAAAGAAAACGAATTACTGAAGAGGAGACAAGTGATAACGAAGATATTGAGACAAGTGATGACGAAACAGATGAAGATATAAGTCTTCATGACACGTCTGATGGTTCTGAAGACTAAAGATCTATTAGAAAATGAAGATGTATTGGATTAGATTCTAAGCTCTTGAATAAAAATATTTTGTTAACCGGTTTAATAATATATATTATATACCGCAGTTTGGGTACATTTTTAGTTATACACTGAGAAAAATTGGGACAAATAAACTGTGTAGCTAATACTTTTTATTAATAGTGAATTTATTGTTTATTACCTCTAAATAGTCGAAATAATAATCTTTAGTAAATTTACTAAAGTTAATTTATCGTTATTATTTCGACTATTTAGAGGTACATAAGAATATTGTTTCATTATAATTATTAATTAATTATTAATAAAAAGTATTAGCTACACAGTCAGGTTCCAGCGCTTGAGAAGGCACCACGCGTAAGTGTAAGCTCTTAAAACGTAAAAGTTTAAAGATTAAAACCAACAATAATTTTTAAAAAGTGCAAACCAATTACATATAGTGAAACAAACAATTTTCATAGAGTGCAAACTAAAATGGTGTAACGGTCAATGAGGAGTGAAGTGTTAAGTGATATGAATGAGTTAAGTGCCACCTGTCTTTGGACGCTTTTCACTGGACAAACAAAGGAGGTCAAACAAGAGGGGAGGTGGCCATCCGCAAAAAAATTGATAAGTTACCTTAAGAATATGCATGACCTAATACAAAATCTGCAAATTAAACACGGCAGATATCTTTATCCCTAAGAAAGGCACAGGCGTAGGGCAATAAATGTGTCAACAACAAATGCGTAATGCAAACCCAAACGAGACAGAAAATAAATACTAGACTCACATAATAAACTAACACATTAATCATTATAACCCTAACATAGTAAAAAAAATCATAATAACCAAACTCTACTGGATTTGTAAACATTAGATAACAGAATAAATGCGCTTGTCATTTGTTTAACTAATAAATAAATGCAATACTTAATTTTGGAATTTAAGAAAAAAAGACAAAACTCTACCACAAAACGTCCTTGGGACAAAATTTACGCAAACTTGAACGGAAGACTACCATCACCAACATACCCGCGACCTGCTAATGGGCAAATCCATTACCAAAAGAGTAAGAGTAGCCCAATTAAAATACTTGGCCCACGTCACTCGTAGGCAACGCAACAACATACTACAAGCCACCCTTAAACTAGACCTTACAGACAAAAAAGTCGGGAGACCATGCTTCACATATCATGACATGTTAGCACAAAACATGCACCTCTCACAAATTAACAAGACCAGTTGGGAGCAACTAAGCAACAATAAAAATAAAATAGAAAAAATAACAACTGACACACTTTACCAAGTGCAGGAACTATCTGACCAGGACACGGACAATGACAATAACGAACAAGACGAAGACCTCGACTAGGAAACTACACCGCTGCAGCGAAATAACAACTCCCTAACTCCAAATAGTAATCCCAAATGTTTGGAGTAATACTAATCGACTGGATTCCGCGTCGTACTTAGTTTTAAGTCGGCGTAATTGTCCCCCAAAAACCAACACCCTCCCGTCCCTCCTCCTATACCCTACTGGGCGTATAGCATCCTCCTCCTATACCCTACTGGGCGTATAGCATCGGCTCGACGAACCCGAGAATGGCTATTAAAACTATTCGCATGTCGCTCTCGAGCCCCAAATAGGGGACAGTACGGAACGCAATGGACATTCGCACCCAGCAAACACGGGTGAAGCCGTGTAGTTGCTGGGGGCAAACAAAAATCGGCGTAAGTAAACATAGGCCTGTACGGGGTCCGGGAGTGATGATGAAATGGGGCTGGTTATACGTCTCTTATACTCATACTCATACTCATTAATAAAAAGTATTAGCCTCACAGTTTATTTGTCCCATTTTTTTCTCAGTGTAGATATTATTTTTACAAAGTGATATTTTTGTTATTTATGTTTTTTATGTATCTGTTCGATTAAACCATTTAAATTTAAAGTTTTTTTATAAAGAAAAGATTTTAATGCCCAGAAAAAAGGTAATCTTCTCGAGAATATTGAGAAAATTGAGAATCTTCTCGAGAATATTGAGAAAATTGAGAATCTTTTCGAGAATATTGAGAAAATTGAGAATCTTTTCGAGATAATTGAGAAAATTGAGATTCTTCTCGAGAATATTAAGAAAATTAAGAATCTTTTTGAGAATATTGAGAAAAAACGTGCAATGTCCTAATTCGACTATGCTGTTAATAAATTCTCGGAGATTTCTCCTTTTTGCTCGTTTATGCTCGTTTATGCTCGTTTATTCTCGTTTATGCTCAATTTGCGTTCTCCAAAAATAAATGCTCGAGCATTTTCCATCTCTAGTCATGGGTCATAGGGTGGGCCGAAACAGACCGAAAAATTTTTTTTACGAATTTCAAAACTCCCTACCATGATAAAATTGTATTCTTACCTTACATTATTAGCCAAAAAAACAGGTTCGTACACCGATTTTTTACCGGGCCCCAGGGCCTTAAAAGACCGGCCCACCCTAATTCGGGAAAAAGGTTACTACACCAAATATTAATAAAAATGTTTGTCGATTTAATGTTTTATACCTACTTAAAATTAAACAAAAATTTTTTTGTTCAATAAAAGTCAAAAAATAGTTATTTATGTGTCAAGGCAGTATTTTTTATCACGAATGTGGAAATTTGCCGAGGCGAAAGCCGAGGCAAATAACCAAGTGAGTGATAAAAAATGGCTTTAATGCCGAGGTGCATATTAAATTTTATCCTAAATCACATTTAAAAATACTAATTAATAATTAATATTGATGATTAAATTAAATGTCATTTAATGATCAAATCAAATGTCATTTGAATGTAGTGTCTACGTATACTGTTTGTTGCCACGGTTATTACTTATATATTTGCCCGCCGCGGCGATTTTTTAATCTAATTAATAAAATTAACTTATTATTTTTATTAAACAACATTTTATGAAAGGGTCCAATCGACCTCCGCGATGGTGCTTTTTTTTTAAATATTATTTAGTTGCTGCTGAGGAGCAGTAGACACATCTTAAAATGTATAATGGGTTGAATACAAGACTCGTATAAAATCGGCAGTAAAGTTCTAGTTTACTGCCGATTTCTTTTACTTTACTGCCGATTGTTGACTACTTTACTGCCGACTTCGGATAAAATATATTACTGTGTCTTCTTTACAATTATTAAACAAATTTTATGTGGCTTATATAAATATACACTGCGCGTCAAAATTAACGCATAATAAGTAAACAAAAATTAACGCCTTTACTAATCTTCATGAAATTTTGTATGAAAATACTTTAACTTATATCTCACTTTACTTGTTCGAGGGTTTTTCGAGAAAATATTTTTAAAACCCTTTTATTTAATAATAAAAAAACGTTCGAAAAATAACTTTTAGGGAATTTTTTATAAGTAAATAAAAAATATGCTGTTAAAGACCGTATTTTTATTAGAATCTTTTGTACAAATCAAACGAACAGTAACGAAGATTTTAATAAAACCCTTTCTACTCCAAAAATATCTTTTCTCGATTTTTATGTAAGAATGTCATATTCTCGCACGCAAAATCGTTGAAGAATGAAGCTCATTCTTAAACGATTTTTGGTAACATTTAGTTTTTAAGTATTGGTACCCCCAAAATGTCAAACTGATTAATAACCTCAAATTCATTACTTTTATTGAAAATGAAGCCTTTATTATTGTTTTGTAATATAAAGTTTGCTCCAACAATGCATTTTAATGCAAAATTTTAAGTATAATGTGTAAAAGTGCAGTTCAGGTTGTACTTGTGCATGATAACAAATATTGTCATTTTGTGTTGCCAACTGACATTTTGCGAGAAAAATCCCCTAACTAACAACGACCACAAAACAATTAAAAAAACCTAAATAAAAGTTAAAATCGAGAAAATAGTATAAATCACACGTTGCAGAAGGCTATTCTCGCACTCATTCGTTCGTCCACTCGCTCCTTCGTCGCTCGAGGCCAAATTTCGAATTCGTGCGAGAATATGTGGCCTTCTGCAACTTGTACTTTAATATACTATTCTCGATTTTTATGTAAGAATGTCATATTCTCGCACGCAAAATCGTTGAAGAATGAAGCTCATTCTTAAACGATTTTTGGTAACATTTAGTTTTTAAGTATTGGTACCCCCAAAATGTCAAACTGATTAATAACCTCAAATTCATTACTTTTATTGAAAATGAAGCCTTTATTATTGTTTTGTAATATAAAGTTTGCTCCAACAATGCATTTTAATGCAAAATTTTAAGTTTAATGTGTAAAAGTGCAGTTCAGGTTGTACTTGTGCAGGATAACAAATATTGTCATTTTGTGTTGCCAACTGACATTTTGCGAGAAAAATCCCCTAACTAACAACGACCACAAAACAATTAAAAAAACCTAAATAAAAGTTAAAATCGAGAAAATAGTATAAATCACACGTTGCAGAAGGCTATTCTCGCACTCATTCGTTCGTCCACTCGCTCCTTCGTCGCTCGAGGCCAAATTTCGAATTCGTGCGAGAATATGTGGCCTTCTGCAACTTGTACTTTAATATACTATTAGTCGGTTAACCTTTCCATTATATGTGGCATTGAAAGTTATTTTATAAAAATTCTGTTTTTTTAAATTTTATAGTTGATAATTTTCTTTTATCTTTGGCATTGTTTATTATAATTAAGACAATTAAATTATAAATGTCAAAGTATATTAAGGCCTTGAACAGAAGTACCAATTTAAAATATAAATACCAAAGTATATTGACATACAGTACTAACATAATAAAATGAGTCAAATTCCGAATAAAAAAAATCTAGGTATGATTGATTAAATTATGGGCTTACACGAAAAAATTCTGTACTGATTGGAAGTAAGAAACGTACTGATTTTACTGAAAAGGTACTCTTTTCAAAAAAATACAAAATATGCAATTAGCACCGCCAAAAAAATAAAAAGCGATCACCCGTGATCAAATTTTACTTTTTGGCTTAGTTAAAATCTAGCCCTTTTAACCTGGTAGGTGTACATACCAATTTAATGGCTAGATTTTCACATAACAACTAAAAATTAATTGAGATTGTATTTGATATCAAAAATTATATATATAAAGCACGTGCTTGGCTTAATGTCATCAAGTTGAGAAATTATTTTACTTTATTTTTTAGTTTGGGATTTTAGAATTTATTATAAAAAGTGGTTTTTTCATTATTTAATATATTTATATTTAATATATTTTTAGCAAATTTTGCTAGTCTTATTTGTTTAAAATTAAACTTGTTGTGGTCGAGAAGGAAATTTCGCAAAAGGTACTAAAACCACAGTATAAAAAATCCTTATTTAAACTGTGCTAAAACTATGAAAGTAGCACTGGCGTACTGAAAGACCTTTAAAAGTACTGATTTCAGTACAAAAGCACTCGCAACGCTGACAAGTAGTCCGAACTTAATAGGCGAAATTGACAAAACCTAAATCGCACAAATTAGGTTAGTCAAAAATGACTAATTTAAAAGTTATTAGTGGCTGATTTTTCACTTGTACCATGGTTAACAATGAAATACCATGGTATTCCAAAATTTAACAGCCAATTCTTATGTAAAATTATCCCCTGAATCTGAAAATGTCGTCAATAGTTAAAAAAGTAGAGCAGTTTTTTAGATATAGTCAATTTTGCATTTAATATGGAATTGACTATATCTTAAAAACTGCTTCACTTTCATAATTTTTGACGGTATTTTCGGATTCAGGGGACAATTTTACATATGAAATTTTAGGATAGTCGGTTTTGAAAATAAAAATAAAAAACTCCTCAAGCAGGGAAGTGCTTTATTTATTCATTTACAAGAATCTCCATAATATATTTTATTATTTTAGTTACCTATAAATTTTTTTTATTGTGCAAACTTGGATAGTTTATAAACTAGCTGGATAGTTTATAAACTAGCCAAACTGTCAGCTATTTTAATTGAAAATGTATTTTCAACTAAATTAGCGGCTAGTTTACAAAATAACCAAGGATCTTGGCTAATTTACTTGAAATTATTAGGGAAACCAAAATAGCTGGATAGTTTGTATACTATCCAATTCAATTTGGCTAATATGAAAACCAAAATTTCTAGTAACACAAAATAGCCAAGCTTTAGCTAGTTTGTAAACTAACCAACTAATTCTCTGCAGAGCCATGGCTATTGCCCATTTTAGTTGGGTTTTTTGCTCAATGGGGCGGGGTCGGTTGGGTTGTGTTGTTGAGTTTGGGTTGGTTTGGGTTTTTTCTCTCATTTTTAACCATTTGACCAATGGGGCAGGGTCGGTTGGGTTGTGTTGTTGAGTTTTCTAACAAGGAAGCGTTAAAATTTTGCCTATGATTCATTTTAAAACGTTAAAATGCACAAAACAAATCCGGTTAAGCCGGCAAAACGAAAAACAATGCCGTAACCTCACTTTTTTAATAAATTAGCCAGAGAATTGGTTGGTTAGTTTACAAACTAGCTATTAATTATGAAAGTGAAGCAGTTTTTAAGATATAGTCAATTCCATATTAAATGCAAAATTGACTATATCTAAAAAACTGCTCTACTTTTTTAACTATTGACGACATTTTCAGATTCAGGGGATAATTTTACATAAGAATTGGCTGTTAAATTTTGGAATACCATGGTATTTCATTGTTAACCATGGTACAAGTGAAAAATTAGCCACTAATAACTTTTAAATTAGTCATTTTTGACTAATTCATTTTTAGAGATTCTTAATGCGTACTGACGTCTGCTGTTTTAGTGCTATTTAGGTGCAAACCAAACAATGAACGAAAAACCAGCGCCCTCTTATTTAAGGAAGCTATACAGGTTCAGACTCCTTGAGTAGGCTCCATAAATTAGATACTTAATGGAATTTTCAGTTGTTCCGCTCGTCAAAGCTTTTGGACTTTTGAATTCAAAATGTCACTTTCGTTTCCTTGATCGTAGTGTCCGGTTTCTCAGTGGAAGAGTCCTAAAATTTATGTGGAAGGGACAATATAGTGGTCCCGGTATAGAAATATACCTGTATTTTTGGACAATCTCGCAAGGTTTAACCTTTTAGCGAGGTATTTTGTGATTTTTACAACGGATTGAATGGATGTAGCTTGCTGAAACCGTTTTAAAGTTGTACTTGTACTTGTAGCGACAGATACAATGTGTATCTGTGTCAGTGAGATGTCCATTAGGACATAAGATCAGTTTTCCACAGAGAACAAACTATTGTCGATCTTCTTGGGAGACCACGCACTGGAAGAACTCCGCAAGCAGAAGAATCGGTTCTGAATACGATTAGGGAAAATCTTCGTGCAAGCATTCGAGGCATTGGATATAATTTAAACTTGAGCTACAGCACCATCCTAAAATGCGACCTAGTCCATGCATTTCATTACACTAAAGTGCAAGCCCCAAGGATAGAACACCACCTATCCAGAATAAATTATTATTTATTGAAAAGAATAAAAGATAATAAAGTTTTTGGAATGCGAATAATGTGGAAAGACAAAGCGACGTTTACCTGTGACTTGATTTTCAATATGCGTAACCGGAGAGGGTTCCAGAATTGGTTTTCAATCGTTTGAATTGGCATTATCGGCCACAATCTTGTAGGTCCAATTTTTTTACCCGATCGCATAAACCTTCCTTTGCAAATATTTACTCTTCAGGTCAAGCAGTGGCAGGATGATAGGTATCCTGAAAGATGGATCGGTCGTGGAGGTCCTATTGCCTTGTCTTCACAAATCCCAGATATTACCCCGACTAATGCCGACTGTAGCTACAGCTAATAACGGCTTTCAAAAACTTATTTGCACTAAGTATTATGTTTCTTCAATCTAGAACCTATAAAAATTTGCTGCCGTAGGCAAAATCGTCGAAAAAATGTTATCATCATTTTATCAAAATTCACCCCCCTCTCCATGATTGGACCCTTGGCTACGTCCCTGCATTATGTAGTAACAAATAAATTTTTGGCTTTGATTGTTATTGATGGATTACGCCGTAAAAAAGTATCCATGTGTTTACATTTAGTTCACTATTATTATCAAGTACACCACCATGTTGCCAAATTGTTTTATTTTTGAACGCCTATATCTTGGAAGTTTGAGGTCTTGGAACAATTTTGCACTTGGCTGGCGTCCTCCATTACCACCAACTACATTTATTGAATCACCCTGTATTTAAGTAGTATTACAAAATTTAATAGAAAAAGATAAAATAATAATTTGTTTGTGTTTCATTAAGTAGGTCTGTGGTAGTTGTCAATAACTTTAAAGTTTAAAGAAACACCTAGTAGTATATTTTGTGACTTGTGGGAAAAAGAGGAGATTCCTCAAGCGTGAAATTGGGCGAGTGAAATCCAGTGGCGTAACTACAATGGTGCCATTGGTGCGGTGGCACCAGGGCCCGGTGGCATTTTTCCGTCTCCTATAGGGCTAGAGCAACCGAGTGCGCTAATCGTGTAGGATACGGAAGCGAGACCTGCATCTCCGTTCCCTAAGTGGTTAACGCACCGCATACGAATAAGCACTCTGCAATGAGCTTTCTAGGTGATCTTTCTTTGTATGTACATATAAAATAATAATAATAATAACCAAACAAACAGATTGACGTATGTCTTAAAGGCGCGAATCATTGTATGCACGTTATAGCGCGATAATACACAAGTATTTCTCAAGGTTATGACGAATAGCTGTCATCTTGGTTATGCAGGTACACTGCATTGTATCATACCAAACCAACCCAAACTTAACAACCCAACCCAACCGACCCCGCCCCATTGGGCCCCTCCATAGAGGTATAATATATCTAAGGGCAGGCTGGATTGTGACAATGGGGTGGAAGGGGCCCAATGGGGCGGGATCGGTTGGGTTGGGTTGTTAAGTTTGGGTTAGTTTGGTATGGCACAATGCAGTGTACCTGCATAACCAAAATTACAGCTATTCGTCATAACCTTAAGGAATACTTTGCTACATTTAGCCTCTAGTGATAATACCTAATTACAGGCGGTGTGTTAACCACTTAGGGAACGGAGATACAGGTCTCGCTTCCGTATCCTACACGATAAGCGCACTCAGTTGCCCTAGCCCTATAGGAGACGGAAAAATGCGTGTGTCGATTTACTTTATTCAAAAATGTTTAAATCCTTTGTCGTTTTATACGGTTTAAAAACCGTATATAAATATAATATAAATATAAATATATTTACTAAAAGTAAAACTTTCCAAAAATATAAACTTCATATTTTTGGAAAGTTTTACTTTTATGAAATATTTAATATATATTAAATATAAAATATTTAAATATTTAAATATATATATATATATATATATATATATATATATATATATATATATATATATATATATATGCATCCAGCTTATGACAGAGCGTCCGTACATTTCCTAATATCTATTCTCTGGGCGTCCACTGGGACCAAGCGTCCGTATACCGGACGCCCGGTTGTACACCCTGTAAGATTTTGCCAGGTGTTCTAATTCACCTTTATACGACCTTTGGCAGAAGACGCCCAGAACTCGAAAAATAAATTTTTGATATACTTTCGTATATTTTTAGTTCACGACTTTTCCACGAGGGGAGTGACTGTCGCCAATGTAAAATATACGTTGTGTATATTTAATTTTTTAAAATTACATCTTAGAGATTGGTAAGCGTCCTTAGTATAAAATCTCTTACATTACTCCGATTTCAGAGCGTCCTTTAGCCAAGGAAATTTTGCAACATGGCAATTATAATACGATTCTGTTGTATTTTAAGTAAAATTTTCAAATTCGTGTTTTTAATGAATATTTAATTCAATAAAATTTTACGCCAACGATTTGTGGGCGTCCTTTCTGTATATTTATTTCAACTTTTCCGTTTTCTGAGCGTCCAGTATCGGACTTTGGTTTATTAAAAATAAATACATATATATTTTTATAATAATAGTACTAGTATACTATAGTAGTATACTACTTAATATTTATAAATATTTTACGGATTTAATTGCATACAAGTCACGTTTGACTTTTAACTATTATATAAGGACCCTATTATATAAAAAATGGAGTTAAGTACAGGAATACATAGTAAAAGGTACATTTTACTTGGTAGCCAAGGAATATAACTAATAATATAATATAACTAATAAATTCTAATTTTGTAAGGCTTAAAAGTAGTATATTATGTATCAAATTTTATAAACGTCATTTTAGATTCACGAGCAAAGCTTGCGAGCGAGTGTTTAATAAAAACGAGTGTCTAGAGAAGTTTATAAAACGAGTTGCATACTACACTTTATCTACGACGTACACAAAGAAGAATTTGAAGTCAATTTTATTTGTTAAAAATTTACATTTGTCAAATTTTAATGTTTTTAACCTTACTTTTCCCTTATTTATAATAAAGCTAACTTCAGCCCGTGACTAAAATACCCAAAAGCCAATATTTGCTCGTCAACGTAGTAGTTAATAACCAAACTTATGAAACAATTTTGACCCAAATTACAAAAAAGGTCTTAACTTTAAACATGACTATCTCAAAACTAAACAAAATGTACTTTTGTACCATTTGGCTTTTAGGGGCATTAAATTGTATTCCCAGTGGGTAATTTATTTTTTGGATATCCCAAAACAGTACTAATACTATTGCAAATTTTGATAAAATATTACATTACTCTTACTTTAGTTCAGAATTATTATTTGGTAAAGTAGCACAGGTAACTATTTAAAAATAACTTACATATATAGTTAAGTATATATGTAAGTTATTTTTAAATATTTAATATTTATAACCCACGTAAAATAATTTTATCTACTCCTACATTGACGAGCTGTAACTTTATGGCGTTTTATTGACGGGCTGAAGTTAACGACAGTGGCTTTTCAACATTTTACGTCACGGGCTGAAGTTAGCTTTATTACAAATTGGGAAAAAGTAAGCTTAAATTCGGGTGACAGTTGACAGATGTCAAAATTTTAACAAAAAAATTGGCTTTAAATTCTGTTTTGTGTTCGTCGTAGATAAAGTATAGTATGCAACTCGTTTATAAACTTCTCTAGGCACTCGTTTTTATTAAAAACTCGCTCGCAAGCTTCGCTCGTGCTTAATTAAACTCGTAACTAAAATGGCGTTTATAAAACTTGATACATAATATACTATTATAGCCAGAAGACCCTCGGAGATAATATTTTCAAAGAAAATTTTTCCTATTAGGTAGTTTAAAAAATAAAAACCACATTCATTTAATCAAACATTGTAACGTGATGTGTAACATTACAGTTACATAACCTGATGGTTGCAAATAGGTTCCTATTTCCCGCTTATTAAAGTAACATTGTTACATAACAATGTTACGTTGTCGTTACATAAATGCATTATAATTTTAATGTTGTTGTTATGTAACTTTTTAATGGATTACAATGTATATTGCCGTTATAAAAGAAAAAAACATAACGTTCGACACTGTAACGTAACATTAACCAAAATGTTATGCAACAATCGTGATATGTAACATTACAGTTACATACATAACCTGATGGTTGCAAATAGGTTCCTATTTCCCGCTTTTTGAAGTAACATTGTTACATAACTATGTTACGTTATCGTTACATAAATGCATTATTATTTTTATGTTGTTATGTAACTTTTTAATGGATTACAATATTACATTGCTGTTATAAAATTGAAACATAACGTTCGATACTGAAACGTTACAGTACGTACGTAACTTTACCGTTAACGTTAACCCAATAATTGATGGTATAAAAACATCTTATACAGAATCCTGTATAAAATGATTTTATACCATGCTGATATCAATTATTGGGTGTTAACAGATTTTTACATTTTGGGACAGGATGTATAATAATACTGTATCTACTTCTATTGCATAATATTGTTTTTTTTTGTGAATAATGATATACATGATAAATTTCCTGCCTAACAACGGAAATAATGAACTGTCATGTGTAACGTTACAGTTACATAACCTGATGGTTGCAAATAGGTTCCTATTTCCCACTCATAGGAGTAACATTGTTACATAACAATGTTACATTGCCGTTATGAAAATGATACATAACTGTTACGTAACATTAACCAAAATGTTATGTAACGATTGTAATGTGTAACATTACAGTTACATAACCTGATGATTGCAAATAGGTTCCTATTTCCCACTGATAAGAGTAACATTGTTACATAACAATTGCCCACTGAAAGGAGTAACATTATTACATAACAATTGCCGTTATGAAAATGATACATAACTGTTACGTAACATTAACCAAAATGTTATGTAACGATTGTAATGTGTAACATTACAGTTACATAACCTGATGATTGCAAATAGGTTCCTATTTCCCACTGATAGGAGTACCATTGTTACATAACAATTGCCGTTGCCGTTATAAAAATTATACATAACTGTTACGTAACATTAACCAAAATGTTATGTAACGATTGTAATGTGTAACATTACAGTTACATAACCTGATGATTGCAAATAGGTTCCTATTTCCCACTGAAAGGAGTAACATTATTACATAACAATTGCCGTTGCCGTTATGAAAATGATACATATTATTGCCGTTGCCGTTATGAAAATGATACATACTGTTACGTAACATTAACCAAAATGTTATGTAACGATTGTAATGTGTAACATTACAGTTACATAACCTGATGGTTGCAAATATGTTCCTATTTCCCACAGGAGTAACATTGTTAAATAACAATTGCCGTTGCCGTTATGAAAATGATACATAACTGTTACGTAACATTAACCAAAATGTTATGTAACGATCGTAATATTACAGTTACTTAACCTGTTGCAATTAGGTAACAATGTTACGTTGCCGTTACATTTTCAAATCGAACTTATGTAATATAAGATGGCCTTTACGGTTATGTAACATTGTTACGTTGCAACGTTCTTATGCTCGACATAAGGAAGTCCCGTCAGTTGAACGTTAAAGCGTATCAAATGATACATAATATCGTATTCTGACTTTCCCATAATCAGGCAGACTGTTTGAGGTCCAATGACAAATGGACATGGTGCGCTGTCTTAACTTCGTTTATATACCTAATCAAGGTGGTAACACGAGCGAGATGTAAATGATGTGTATAAGTATAAGTTTGATACGTAACATAAATGTAACTGTTACGTAACAAACATTGCATATTGGTAATTTTGTTATATTACAATAGTTTCACAATGTTACGTTGCTGTTATATTGCATATTGGTAATTTTGTTATATTACAATAGTTTTACAATGTTACGTTGCTGTTATATTGGTTATTGGTAATTTTGTTACTTTACAATAGTTTCACAATGTTACATTGTTGTTAAATTGCTTATTGGTAATTTTGTTACATTACAAGTATCACAATGTTACGTTATTATTATATTGCATATTAGGTAACTGTTGCGTTGCATTTTAGTAACATCGTTAAATTGCAATGTTACTCCTATGTTACATAACGGCAATACTGTGTTACGTTAAATGCTGGGTCATTTTAATATTTAAACCAATCGGGTTTTATTATTATAATAACATTTAAAATTGGCAAAAAGTGAGGTTAATAATTTGACAGATGTCAGATTTTATTAAATTATTTTTAAAATTCATTTAATTATCTACTTATTGGAGTATATAAAGCATAGTATTACACTCGAGATTATGCGAATTAATTATACACTCGGATGACTTAAGTCTCTCTTTGCTGACAGAAAAACAATTAAACGTCGGGTTTTCTAAATATTCACAAAAATAACATATTTTAAAAGACAATTTAATTTGGAACAAAAAATGAATATTGCATAACTACCCTAAATTTAAAAATAAACAATTAGTATGCTCTTTAACTTTTTGATTGTAATTATAATAAATTAATAATTTAGTTATTTCCAGAACCAGGGTAAAGTTTAAGTTTTTATTAATTGTTTATTTTTAAGTTTAAATTGTCTTTTAAAATATTTAAAAATATGCACCATGTCCCATTAAATAAATTGTTATTTTTGTAAATATTTCGGTAAAGCCATATTCAATTGTTTTTCTGTTTTCACCAATTAAATCAGACGAAAAAATGCCAATTTGCTAATTTAACCGACTTTGTAGTTCAAATAATAACAGAGTTACTAATAATCACCTAATTAACATAAATTGCCTTTGCTTACTGCGTTTATTTAATTTATTTTACTTGGCAACACCGCCAGGACGCCGAGAAGTTGGAAAATAAAATTATTTGAATATCATGGACGCTAAGAAGAGCTATAATGAACGGACGCTAAGAAAATAGTACGATGAAAAATATACGCTAGGACGCTCATAAGTAGTCGAAATGAAAAGACGCCTCGATGATAGTGTGATGTATATATATATATATATATATATATACATCCCTAATACAATATTGCGTCATTACAATTCGCGACCTTATTGCGTCTACTAGAAATACGGTATTTAGCGAAAATATAGAAGAGTATATTGGCGTACTTTTTTTTGGTGATTCCAAAAATCTGGTCAGATTTTTTTTATCTTAAAAAATAAGATATACACTTTTTTTTCAAAAGTCACTACATTATCAACTCATTTTAATCTTGATATAATATTGCGTCACGTGTATATTTCATTTTAAATTTTATATGGCTTGTACAGACTTTATTGCGTCCTACAGTGTTGCCAAATTGTAATGACGCAATATTGTACTAAGGATGTATATTTATGTATATGTATATATATATATATATATATATATATATATATATCCGTAATACAATATTGCGTCATTACATTTCGCGACCTTATTGCGTCTCCTAGAAATACGGTATTTAGCGAGTCAACTTTAATAAGATATAAATGAATTTTTAACATGTGATTTTTCTTCTATGTAATTTTTAATATTGATATTTTGCATGTTTATAAAATAATGTCTGTATTAGAAATGTGAGGTTTAAAAAGTTTTAATTAATTTTATATTAAATTTTAAATATCCCTATTATTTTTTAAACCTTCAAGGTTTTAGTTTCTATTTTTTTCCTGCTATACATTTTAACATAAATAAATTACCATTAATATAATATTTTTCATTAAGAATACGAACAAATATATCCTTAAAAAATATACCCTTCAAAAAGAATTACTATAATAATTATAGTAATTCTTTTTGAAGGGTATATTTTTTAAGGATATATTTGTTCGTATTCTTAATGAAAAATAGCATACTTACTTTACTAAGAGAAATAGTAAAGAAAAGTATACGTTTTCTGGTTATCAAAACTTTTTTACCCAGCAACACTTTTATTAAGCACATTTGAAAAATCGTAAAGAAAAGTATTATATTAATCAATACTTTTTCATGACACTAGCAGCATAAATTCGACTTTTGCTTAACATAAGTTCTTTAATAATTAATATTATTAATTAAGCCAATTGAATAGGTCAATGCAGAAACTGAATATGTCCACTTTTTAGGGATATTGAGTTAAACATGGATTTACTATAAGTAAAGGGTGCCCGATCGAATGGCGTAGAAATTTCACATGTCACGGTAATCTATAGATTATACAAAGGCGTTAATATAGTAGAGAAACTGAATATGTCCAGAACATGTCCACTTTCTGTTCAGTTTTTCTTATTTATCTCAAAACTAGATAGGTAGGACATATTCAGTTTCTGCATTGACGTATTCAATTATTGTCTTTAGTTTGGTATATTTTTGTTTATGAATTAACTTAAATATTAACAATTTTTCTCTCTTAAAGGGCAGCGAAAGTCGAATTTTCATTTTGTCATAAAAAATAGTGTACATATTTCGTGGTGAAAGGCGGCCATTTCTAAATAGTGTATTCTACATTCGCCTCGCTCGTGCAGCAAAGCTCACGATTGGTCATAGAAAACCGCATAATAGTTTTTTAAGTGTAACTCGAGTCCGGCAAATTTCGATACATTTTCTGATTTATACGACAAGATCTCATCTGAAAACTCCTCCAAATCATCGGAGTCGTCGAGTTCCATCACGATAGAGTCGGAGGAGGATACAGTGCTTGTGCTACTAGCTACTAGCTTGATCCATGCATAGCTTCTGTTTGTAGTCAAGGTCGACTTGGAATTTTTGCAAGGTGTTTTCTTCGGTGTTTTCCTTGTACTGCCTATAAATCTTTTTGATCGGCCAGTACTTACTCTACCGTCGGACTGATCTAAAAGCCAGCAGTACGATAATTTTTTAATAATTGAATATATAATATTATATAGGTACGGTGATTTTTCCGATTCACTGTGCACTTTTTTAGAAAAGTCTTTTAAACTTATAAAACTCGTTTCCAAAGTATCACATTCGCTATCTTCATTAGAAATCTCGTTCGAAATTAAGTCCATAACTTCATCCATAACTTTATCGTCCTCATTACTAATATTTGTTTTTGCCAATTTTCTTCGGGGTTTTCGACAATTTTAGCGTTGTCTTCGTCGGCGTCTTCATTATCCTGTGTAATTGCCGGCCTCGGTGGTGTAGTGGTCAGAGCTCCTGGGTACGAGCCGAGAGGTCGTGGGTTCGAATCCCACTTGGGTATGGTTGTTTATTTGTGTTTGTCCATTGTGTATAGTCCTTCGGAGGGGACTTTAAGCCGTCGGTCTGTTCCTACCCCTAACCCGCACAAGCCATTCAGTTGGCTTATGGGACATCTTAGTTTGGATGTAAGGGTGGAACTAAAAGAGCACTTTATAACTTTATAACTTTTGTTTCCGTCTTATTAACGGTTAACGGTACCTACCTGCATATATTTCCAATAGTTTTCTTTTTCATTAATTCCAAGATGTTTCATGTCCTCCATGACATTTTGTAGAGCTTTTTTAACTGTAGATTTGATATCCAAATTTAAAATTTCTTCTTCACGTGGTAAATTTTCTTTTATTAGTCTGGTTTTTAATCTTTTGTCTTCCCTTGGAAATGTAAAAGTCCCCCTCAGATTGTTTATGGTATCAGTTGTCTTAATTCTCTTAATTCGTTTGAGCATATCCTTTATACTAAAATTCTGAATACGTAAAAGTCATGGATCTGGCAGCCCGAAATAAGGATTCACATGCTTGGCTACCAAAAATGCCGGTGATGAACATATCTGGTTTTAACTCACCGCTGTTAAGCTTCAGTATTAGTTTAATCAAAGCATGGGCGTTTCGATGCAAAGGTTACAATTACTGGTCAAAAAGTTGTCTGTTATTTTATATTCTTTTTGTTCTTTAATCCAGGCTTTCCAGATTCTAGTAAAAAATACAACATACCAGATGCGATATAAGGAATTTAAGAACGACGATTCGATGTAGTACATTAGCTTGAGATACGCCACGCTCTATTTAATTTGTAGAATTTCCTTATTTAGTCGTTTAATTACTATCAAACTGCACATTTTTTCTGCGGATGCAAAATTCATCTTGTCTTCACTTTTGAGATCCGAATCTGTCAGGAGATGTTTGTCTTTTGGAAACTTTAAAATTAATTCCCTGAGATGACCAGAGAAGACAGTGTATTTCCCAATTGGCAGATGTATTCCTGGTTTTAGGAAACGAGTACTAATTTTTGTTAAAATATGGGTGGTGTGCTGTACACAACATTCTTCATTTTTTTCAATGCTGCAGTGGTACTACTCCCAATATGGAACTGGCAAAGAATGGAGTAGCTCTGTAACTTCCGGGTTTTTTTTGTTTTTTCTTTATATTCAAGTGCTAAACGAGACATCAATTTTCTTCTAATTTCTTTCTAATTCCCCACTAATTTCACTATTTGCTTACTAATTTACCGAGTAATTCCCCAAATTCCCCACTAATTCCTTTAATTTTCCACAAATTCCTCTAATTCCTTACTAATTCCTACAGATTGTACACCAAAATTTCCCTGCGGTTTACCCCTCGGGGTAAACCGCAAAAGAAAATGTGTTAAAAAATACCTAGTAATTCCACTAATTCCCTACTAATTACCCTAATTTTACTAATTTCCAAGTTAATTCCCTACTTATTGACCAAATCTATTGTGTAAACTAGGCCACAAAAAGGTGTACAATTTTAGTACAAAAATTTCCGTGAACATCAAAAAATCACTAAATTCAAAAAATTCCCGGGAACTTTTATTTTTTTAAGGGTTCATTGTCATTGTAAGAAGGGTACACAAATAAGCTGTTTTTTTAAAAAATTTTAAAACAAATTTAGCCGCGCCCCCGGGGGGTTGAAATTCCTCAAAATTCAATAAAAAATATTTTTTAAGTTAAATTTTGAATTTGGCATATTAAAAAACTATTAGGTATTAACTTACTTAAGACACACAAAAAAAATATTTATATATTTTAATTTTACGCCGCGCACCACGCTGCATATTAGAACATTAAAAGCTTTGGGGAGGGGCTTAAAATTAAAATTTATTAACAAGATTTTTTTTGTGTTACAAGTGAGTTAATACCTTATAGTTTTTCAATATGCCAAACTCAAAATGTAAGTTAAAATTTTTTTTTAAAACACTCAATCCCCCGGGGGCGCGGCAAAAATTAGAAATTCGGTAGGCTGGGCTGAAATAATTATTTTTGGAAATCTCACTTGGTTAAAAAAAAGTTTGTATAAGCTGTTTTTTACTAATTTTTAAAAATTATTTTTGCCACGCCCCCGGGGGGTTGAATGTTTTTAAAATTAAGACAATTTTTTTTAACTAACATTGTGTGGTATTATTTGATTTTAAAATTTACATGTATTTAATTATGCCTGAACATAGAGATAATGGACGGGGTGACATTCCATAGACCGCTCAACATTCGAGTTTCGAAACTACTTATTTAACTTGCTACTGCATTGTTTAATGATATTATTATGTTTAATTTTGTTTAGTAATGTTATTATTATAATATGATGTAATATTATTATTATTAAAATAATTAAAATTATAATAATTATTATTATAAGACATTCAAATTTGTATTGTGTTTTTGTTATTTTGTGTAAAAACTGTAATAAATCTACTAAAGATACTAAAGAAAAAATGTCAAAATTTACTAAAAACTAATTTTTTTTAATCCGCCCATAAATAACTTACATAAAAAGTTTTACTTCAAAACAAAGTTTGATAATTCAAAAACAAAAGCTCAATAATTTCAATTATTGAAAAATATTTATTAGAAAGCCTAATTTAGATTGTCAATTTTTAGTAGAAACACCCTGTATTTATAACATTGATGTTTTACTTTTTTAAATTTTTTTTGAATTACCTGTTAATAACATAAAACACATTGTAGTTATTTACATTGATATTAACCTTTTTTTTAAGTACCTATCTAAAAACATGAAAAACTTTTATTATTTTTGAAATAGTAAAATTAACAGAAAAACGATGATCATTTTTTTACGATTATAAGCGTAAAAAAATGATAATCGTTTTTCTGCCTTTAAATCTGCATCTGCATATATAATTTAAAAAATACATTGTCACAATTACTTATGTAGAAAACAATTTAATCTTACAATCAGTATTAATAAATCGACCGTCATAATTGTAAATTTCATAAAACTCGACTCGCGCCCCAAGATTATAATATATATGATTACATTTAAACGAAAGAACAACTGTCTCTTGCGTGACGTCACACGGTGTGAGAGAGACAGCGCTACCATTGAATGGTAACCATTCGCAACAGTATCGTGAGTTTAATTCAAATATAAAAATCATAGGCGAGACGTTGCCAAATTGTGCGACGCAACAACATACAGTATTTAAAAACACGTATATTGAAAAACGTATATTATCGCAACGCCCTCATCGTCAAATGGGTTGAACTAAATATACACATTTTTTCCATTTTTAGTATGTTGCTGCACATTTTTTGTGTTCAAATTTTTCTAAATATTTAAAAAACGCAGGGTCGGACATAAAAGATTTTTAGACACAAAAATTGGGCATTAAATTCTACACAGATCTGTATTAGCAAGAATCTTAGAAAGTGCTGGGATGAAGTAAATTTTAAGAAATAAGCGCTTGACATTAGTGCGTCAGATATACTGATGCAGTAAGGTCGTTGACGCAATAAGAATAGGGATTTTATAAATGTATGGACGCAGCAATGATAGAATTTTGTATATATATATATATATATATATATATATATATATATATATATATATATATGTTACGGCTAATGTGCAAACTTGGATAGTTTATAAACTAGCTGGATAGTTTATAAACTAGCCAAACTGTCAGCTATTTTAATTGAAAACATATTTTCAACTAAATTAGCGGCTAGTTTACAAAATAACCAAGGATCTTGGCTAATTTACTTGAAATTATTAGGGAAACTAAAATAGCTGGATAGTTTGTATACTATCCAATTCAGTTTGGCTAATATGAAAACCAAAATTTCTAGTAACACAAAATAGCCAAGCTTTAGCTAGTTTGTAAACTAACCAACCAATTCTCTGGCTAATTTATTAAAAAAGTGATGTTACGGCATTGTTTTTCGTTTTGCCGGCTTAACCGGATTTGTTTTGTGCATTTTAACGTTTTAAAATGAATCATAGGCAAAATTTTAACGCTTCCTTGTTAGAAAACTCAACAACACAACCCAACCGACCCTGCCCCATTGGTCAAATGGTTAAAAATGAGAGAAAAAACCCAAACCAACCCAAACTCAACAACACAACCCAACCGACCCCGCCCCATTCGGCCCCCCCCCGCCCCATTGAGCAAAAAACCCAACTAAAATGGGCAATAGCCATGGCTCTGCAGAGAATTAGTTGGTTAGTTTACAAACTAGCTAAAGCTTGGCTATTTTGTGTTACTAGAAATTTTGGTTTTCATATTAGCCAAATTGAATTGGATAGTATACAAACTATCCAGCTATTTTGGTTTCCCTAATAATTTTAAGTAAATTAGCCAAGATCCTTGGTTATTTTGTAAACTAGCCGCTAATTTAGTTGAAAATACATTTTCAATTAAAATAGCTGACAGTTTGGCTAGTTTATAAACTATCCAGCTAGTTTATAAACTATCCAAGTTTGCACATTAGCCGTAACATATATATATATATATATATATATATATATACACACCTCAGAAAAGTCTAGGGATATTTTTATAAAATCATAAACGAGATAAAATTAATTTATGTATAGTTCTAATTGTACTTGGAATATATGTATTAATAATATTGCTTACTATAAAAATATTTGTTGTTTAAAAAAAACATAACAAAAAGTTGATAAACACGAGAAATGAAAAAAGTAGAAATCCTACACTTCAATTGGTTTCGCATTAAATCATTCTATAAAGCTCTTATTTAGTGGGTGCATTTAAAATATTGTGTTTTACCATGGAACGACGACATTTAACTTTAGACAAAATGAATCGAGCGGTAGGCCTTCTTCAAGCTGGCATGCGGCAAACTGAAGTAGCTGAGCGGATGGGTGTTTCTCAAAGTGTTATCAGTCGATTATGGAGCCGTTTTAGGGAAACTGGTAGTCCGGCAGAGCAACATCCAGGACGTGGACGCTCAACAACTGCAGCTCAAGATAGATTTTTACTCTTAACGGCTAGAAGGCAACCTACAATTACAGCACCTGAATTGGTTACGGCTTTACAAAGGGCGGATAACGTAACCATTGGCCGAGACACTGTGAGAAATCGTCTTCACGAAGCTAATCTCTTTAGTCGACGACCACTT